>JAOXXN010000102.1:13799882-13825729 GCA_026770055.1 Myrmophylax atrothorax
TTTTACAGAAGTAATAACTCACATATAGTGATGGATTGATGTTAAGTAGCTGTTAAAATCTTCTGAAAGCATAATTTAGAGGAAGAAAGCTATTTATTTGTTGGAATGACTGACTATTCAATCAGTAGCAATTTACACACTTCCATTACACTAAGCTAAGTATATGCATCATACTGTTGCATTTAGAGAAGAATTCTACTTTTCTATAATTGTTTACATGAATAATAACCTTGAAAGAAAATAACTGAAAATTAATTGAAGACTCTGCTTCCAGTCATGTATAGAATTGTATTTGAAGATAGAAATTTGTATGTGCCCTTCAAAGAAAATTGCTTAAATTTTTGAATTAAAGGTGATTGCTAACCTGCAGAAGTAAACAGCAGGGTTTTTCCACTTGCCACATGGTAGTTTGTGTCAAGTCCCAAGCACTTGCCTACTTGTTCCATGTACATTTCAGTCTATTCTTATGTAAAAAAGAAAACTCCTAATATGATATTTCTTTTGTATTTACAATAACTGAGGAATATTTTGTTTGCATTCTGTCTCTTTGCTATGTGAAATATGTGAAAGGGTGGAGCTGCAGCAGCAATAAGAGGTCTCTTGGTAGAACCTTGTGTTATTACAAGTAGTTATCTTGACCTGAAGATGTGGATAGAGAAACCATACACTAGTGGAAATCTGTATTTAAGCATAGCTACAGAAAGATGTATCGTGGAAATAGCATGTCCTGTGCTCTCTACTGCCCTGTGTAGTAACTGGGAAGTTTATGTGGACTTGAAGTTGTTTGGCTGGACTCTGATGAAGAATTTTGTGGTGGTTTTTTTTGGTTGCTTTTTTTTTTTTTGAGTACTGTGAGTAAACACAACTTCTCAAGAATGGGCTGTGTTTAATGAAGAGCAGCATGTTGGCCAGCATGTCTGATATAGTGGATAAACAGATGATGAGCTTTGGTCCAGTATATTTCTTTTTCTAGATGATTCACAAACTGGACATAAGATTTGGTAACGTACTTGGTTTAATTTAAGGGATGGAGACACATGTTTCTATAATAAAATGTCCATAACTGCATTTCAGAGGCTGCTTGAATACAGATTGATGTTTTCACTCTATGTGTATAATAAAAGATTGGTTCCATAATAATATACTTGTTTTAACCAATTATTTATGCTACACCAACTGTTTATTATTCTTTTCAGGGCCATATTTTTGAGAGACTCAATTGTTTTTGTTACTGATGTGAATATAATCATGAAGATACATGACATAGTAAATATTATACTTGAGAGGTATGCAGAGTAAATTTCAATGAAATATCGCTCATCTGAGGATGACTTCATATTTTGTGAGAAAGAAGAAAGCAAATACTGTGATTTAGATGTGAGTTACACATTTAGTCTATCCTAAGAAATTTATAAAGTAGTTGTGCTTTTCTTTTCTCTTGATTCCTTAACCAGATGTGGTCTTTTTTATCTTTAGGCAGATGCTTTTTGTTGACTGTTACGCTTTACTGAACAGTAATTTCTTATTGTACAAAGTTCTATGGTCTTAGCCTAATGAAAAGGAATACCATCATCAAAACTAAAATTACTTTAAGCTAGAGGGTGGTGGTGAATCTGTGGAAGAGAGATGTGACAAGGTAGGGGTGACTGTGAAGTTAGGGACTTGTAAAAATAACATTTTCTGTGACTGTCTTGCATATTAGGTTGTGTTTTGGCCACTTAAAATATTAACTTACTTATTTAAGAAACAAAGGCCCAGTCCTGCTAAACAATGATCAGCTTCTGTTGTTCTAATGACCTTTCATATCTCATGAGGAATACTTGGGTGAACCCTTTTAAAGGTAATTTCAGCTTTCTGTAAGCATGAGCTACTGTCTCCCGCAGAACAGTAACAGTAGGCTTAGGTAACATTATTAGCAAAATACTCTGAATCTCTGGGAACATCAGTATGACTCATGGGGTCAAAAAGATTGTTGATTTTATTCCCTCGTGTGGAATCTTGATTCCACTAAAGCAAATCTATTTACATGGTTTGACTAAAAACTTTCAATATATTCTGAACCTTAACCTTCTGCAACGTGTTATGTTTTATGTGCTCCATCATATGTCCCCAGTGCTAGTGCTGGCAGATGGATTCTTCATTGTCACATGTAGGAAATATCCTATTGCTACCTATGCAATCAAAACTTGTCATTTTTTTCCAACTCTTTGTTTGCCTCATGCATTTCATGTCGTCATTTATTTTCCAGCCCATGCTTGTGGGGCACTGCAAAAATTGTGAGTGATTGTCTTAGAGACTTAGAAAAATAGATCTCTTTGCCTAATTAGGATATTAATTTTTCACTTTAGTCATGTTACATATGTCTGATTTTTGAAACTCTTTCAGAATCTTATGTATCCAAAGATGAGTAAGAGCTATGTCTAGTGCTAATTTTGACAGATAGTTTTGACATAGGTTTTCCTTTATATAATTGTAATTCCATCAGCTAATTAATTATTTCTGCAAATTAAACTGGAAATGGGTACTGATAAATTATATTCCAGTGCTGATTAACAGTGTGGTCTAAGGTTACTTGATTAAATGTGTTGTGTTTGTTTAGAAAGGACAGATACTGTGCCACTGCAGCATGAGCAAATTGCTATTCACATAATTGTTCTGTTTTTCAAAAAGGAACCATTAAAGATAAAGCCTGATCTTTCAAATATGTTGCAAGTGAGGTTAATGCACATACAGAAATGGAGCAAGTACTTTCTTTAGACAGTGCAGCATTGTCTAGCTGGTATAGAGTAATGTGATGTACATAAGCTCAGCCTCAGACTATGGTTGTCTTAGGCTTGGCTTGATCTCTTTGCATTGTTGTTGTCATTCTAAAAATAGAATCAATCTACTAAGAATGTGGAATACAAGGAATCTTTATCCTTTTAGTCATCCGTGGAATATGTTAGAAAATCCTAGTTCAACTGGATATAAAAAATTGGAATATCTAGCAATACGTGTCCATACACACATATGTCCATGTGTATATACACATACATAACTGTATGTATGATGGACAACAGAATTTTCTGTGTCCTCTGCTTTTTGTGGAATCATTGATACTTTTTTACAAAGGAGATCCTATTTTTTAGCTGTAACTTCAATTGCCATATCATTTCTAAATATAAATGATGGTAATAAGCACTGCAACCCCCCTTACAGAACTGTGACTTGATGGTGTGCAGGTTTGTTTAACAAGAGTAACCACAGTAACATGAGTGTGTGTTTCTGTAGATACAGAAATCACATGGAAGTTAATGTTAACAGTGGTGCAGCAGAGAACAGCAGAAGAGTACTTAAATTAGGAGAGAGGAGTGCTGCATTACATGCTACAGGTGACAGGAATCAGTACTTGTGTTTAATTTTCTGCTTTTAGTTGTGCTGCAATGATAAAGGCTGGGTTTTTTCCATTTAGAATTTTAAAGAAATATTTTTTAACCTATGAAAAGCAGCTGTGTTTCTATCCCGGATTTATGGGCATTATCATTTTACCATTTCATTCTTAATTGGGTAAGATCAGTCTGTTTCATTTTCCTATAGAAGTTCAATTTTGTATACTCTACATGGTTCTGTAACTCAGAAGACAAAAAGGTAATAGGTATCAGAAAAACCTTCAGCTAAATTTGCCCTTTTTGCTTAATGCACAGGTTATGTATAATTTTGCAAAGGATTTTTGGGTGTGCCTTTTTGCCCCTGTGGTCTGAGATGAGTGTGTTGTACAGTGAGACCACTAGAAACTCACGTTTTTTAAAATGGGAACTTCCTACAGTTAAAAACACCTTTGTGCTGGACTGGTGAGATTAAAATTGTGGGAGAAACCAAGGCCACTTTTAATATGAACCCTTGAATCAGAATGAGTGGGGCAAAGATGTGGAGAAAACCTGTGTGTAGACTGGTGGGAGAAGACAGAAAACCATGCCCTTTTTGCACTAAAGAACAAAGTGCCAATAGAGCTTTATAATCTGGAAAGAATATGTAGTTGTAGGACCTCTAGCTGACAGTTCTTTTGTCTGTTGAGTTCTGGGTGGGTACCATAAGGTTGGAGATGCCACTTTCTAAAAGGAGAACATTCCAGTTGCAAGTAAATGTGATTGTCAATTAGAGAATGGGAGGAAATAGGGGTATGCCTACCTACTAGTTTCAAATGCATGCATTTCCTCAAGGTGTTCCTTTTTGTTGTGCAGGTAGTGGCATTGCAGCAGCCCTGCACGAGTCAGTGTTGTGGAGCTCAGTAATGTCTGTATTGGCCTTTTGCATCCTTTTCAAAGGCAGGATGTTCTACAGCCAGACACTTACACTAGTAGTTCTTCCTGTTTTCTTTCATGTCTAATACTGAATATGTAACTGAACTTCCATTCAAGACACAGAGAGCTGAAATGCAAGAGATTCTGGGATCAAAATTCAGTGTTATGAATATCTATAATGTCAAGTATTGGAAGGATTTAATGAAATCCTTATGCATAGTTGAATACCTCCTGAATTTCATTTCAGTTGCAATCAAGCATCTACAAATGGGGTTGGTGTAATCGCAGGTTTTGTGACATTTGAAAAAGGATTATTTTAGCAGTCTAAGTCAGCTACAAGATTTGAGAATACTTCTTCATTGCAACTTTGCAAGTTCAGTAGAACAAGATGGGCTTATTTCATGAGAAGTCTCATTGATAGGATGTTTTAGGAGAGGAAGTTGTTAGAGACAAGAAATTGTTACAAGAGTAAAGATCCTAAAATTGTCATTCGGTAATAATTAAAGAAAAAGTTAAGATTTAATGTTTAAGGATTGTGTTCTTTTATGCAACTGCAAGGAATCAGACTCCCATTTCCATTTCCTTGGGGAGCTGTGGGCTCCAAAGTGCTTGTACTTTTAAACAAGCCACGCATCTCCAAAAAAGGCAAAAATGTCACAGGAATGACATTTTTACATAAACTGTGTTTTTCTGCATTAAAGTTGCTTGTTGAAAGGCACCAGTTCCCTCACCCGCACCCTCTGTGGTAGGAATAGAGATGGTTTTGCGTAACTACTTCTGCCTGACAAATTATCATGTTGGTCTTGAAAACACATAAAACTGTGACTATGTAAGAAATAGAATTAAAGAAATTAGATTGTGTTTTTTGGTCAGTAATGAAATTGAAAAGCTTTGCTTGCAGATATATCCAAATGATGTGAAACTAATGTGGTTCAGATGTGGTTAGCTCCCCTGAGGAACCCTGAGCAATGGCGATGCCTCGGAAAGATAATATGAAAGAGTGGCTGTACCGTGGAAATATATTGAAGAGACAATGAAATTAAAGAAGCTGCAGTTTGAATTGTTACTTTCTCTACTTTGTGCACTGAGGCTTTTACACTGATTAATTCACTCCCCACCTATGATTCATTTAATAGCATACCCAGCCACTGCTTTCGTGTTTTGGAGCACTGACTGCAGAGCTACTATTTTGGTCTCCAAAGCAAGCTCTCTGTTTTAAGAAGTGTGCACCATTTATACTGAGTTTCACCTCTAGAAAGACAAGAACAGTGTTACTTTTCACTTCAGTAGACTGATGTGCTTAAAAAGATCTCATAAGCACTCCTCTATAATCAAAGATGTGTTACTGATTTTAATCTCTAAGGAAATGGTGATCTACTTTACAGTACATCTTAACTGAGGATAGGAGATGTACAGTCCCTGGCTAGCTACAGTTTCCATTCAGATTGTTTAACTTATATCATGCCTCTGAAGTCAGTGCTTTTAAACCAGGCTTTTATTAAAAAAGAGAGATCCTGCCTTTCATCCTCTGCCATGTGTTTTGCCCTGTCCTTTGGGCTCTTGCCAAGGGAGCACACAGTATGCTGGAGCAAGGAGTCATGCTGTTTGAAAGTGAACCAGATTTTATAGGTTTTTTTTTTTTTGCTTCTTAGTTCCATCCAAATCAGTTTTCTGATAAGCTTACCACAGTGCTGCTCAAGTGCTGGCACTCACACAAGGGAAGCAGCCAGAGGACACCAGTTAGGGGAAGGGGGAGGAGCTTGCCCTATAGGTGTCCCTGTGCTGTTAATCAGATTCATGTGGTCCATTAAAGGACATTCTTTCTTGTCTGGCCTTAAAGAATGATACTAAAGTGGTTCCACTTATGTGGGTATTATAACTTCTGTCTAGGGTCCTTCATAGTGTCTCTCACCTTTTTGAGTGTTGCTGCCCTGCTTTCCCTGGGAGGTCCATTATGCCAGGACTGAATGGCTGATACACAGTTAAGCACGGCAGCTGAAAACTTCTTCTTTCCCTAAAAGTAAAGGTCTACTGTTGTTGCTGTGTGAGGGAAAGAGTTGTCTTGTGTGCACAGTTGTTTACCTTGTCTGCAGCAACAGTTAGCCACTAACACAGTGATGCTGAGAAGCATTAATGTGAAAAAGAAAGCAAGCGGGCCTCAGCAGATGTAAGCTCTGCCAGTAACAGTGTTAGGGTGTTTGCAGATGCCATCAGTAGTTCAGTCATTGGTTGCTGATACAGAGATTTCCTGTATTAGACATTTTTTCTTGCCTGTTTAATTATTGCTCCTTTCCATCCTCGGAAATCTTTTCTTCTGAAAGTATCCAGCTCTTAAAGGAAGCAATTTAACACCTGTGTTTTAGGCATGCAAATTATCTTCCATGATCTGAGATGCACATTCAAGTCAGGTCTCTCAGTCCATCTGCCAGTAGAGCTCGTTGCTGCTGCTTCTTTTTTCAGAAGCGTTTTATCCAAACTTCATGATTTTCTTAGTGGGATTTTAATTTTGTGTTGACAGAGCAGTAGCTTTTAGGAGTGACAAAGATAGATTCAAGAAAGATACAGAGGACTCAAACTGACACCCTTCAATCTCCTGAACCTGTCTTTATGGAGAAGTGCCACATGCACTCTGACTAACTTATGGCCACGTGTGGTGGAATGGAGCTGGAGCTGGTGTGGGTGAGGAGCCTTCTGTAGCCGTGAGTTGTTACTCTGTTCCTGCTGCTCTGTGATGGCATCTACTTGCAGAGCTTACCTGTGACAGGTGCAATGCCAGGCAGAGTTGCTTACTCCTTGCTTGGGCTGCTGCTTTCCCAGGAGAAGCAAAAGATTCTGAAAGGTTTATTCTGATCATTAAAGTCAATGGCTGTTTCTGTTCTCAGTGGAAAGTTGCTGAGTTAGCATTTGAAGGGGTTTTGGAGTTAAATTGTGGTTTGGTTTTTTTCTTTTTATATTCAAAATTTAATGTTTTATGAGGGTCTTCATCCCTACATGACTGAATGTGGGGAGAATTGAATTCCAAGTTTAAGAACAGGTAGAAAAGAAGCAAATCCTACATAAAAGGAAGTATTTACTGTCTTTGATCTGTCAAAACATTTGTGTGGTACAAATATGTAACTGACTCTTTTTCAACCAGCAATTTATTGTTGTCTGCAAGTCCTCTAAGACTTCCTGGTTCTTTGCCAAATCTATAATTCATCTGATTTTTGTGTTTATTCTTTTAACATGACCTTGCCCAGGGATAAAATAATTAATTACTTTTTTTTTTTGAAGACGAGAGACTCATGATTATGTTTTGGTCAGTAGAATAAGAGGGCCTCAGTTTAACCAGAGAGCAATACAAAGCAGCCTAGATATGCTTGAGTTCAGGTAGCATTTTTAATGTAGTATTTGTTGTAACTTTTGATAATTCTTTCAAGTAAAAAAACCTTAATCCCATATATGAAATAACATTTTTTCAAAGTATATGTTTTATTGCCAATCTATGTGAAATACATGTTACTTTTAATACCACTGTTGCTGGATGGTGTTTCTATTATTTTCATTTTTCAAACATATGAAAGGTTAGACAGAGCCAAGTGAAAAGATACGTGATGAAATACAAATATTCTGAACTTGCTTGGCCGCAAATCTTAGATTATGTCTTATGCCAGGATGCTCTTCTCCTATTTTTTTCTGTTATACTCTCTCCAACCTTCAGATGTTATCAGCTTTTCCGGCCCTGAGATTAATGTGAGCTTTGGATGTTTTTAAGGGCATAGGGAAGGAACACAGACATTTCAGAAGATTAAGTTCTGATTTTTGCCATTAGAATTGCGGAATTTCTATAATAGGAACAACAAACAGTAAAAGAAGAGTAGAACAAAAGAGAATGTGAGCAATATCTTGATGATTAAATCCAGGTGCTTGAGAGACAGTCGCTGCCTAAGCTGATACAGTTTCTTAGTTAATTGGATGAAAAGAAAGGTCATTTGCATGGCACGCTCTCACACTTGGCCAACTATTCTCTGGAACACGGATTTCAAAGTGTTGCTAAAAATGTATCCTTTCTGTGTGTTCATACCTTTGAAGAGATGAACTTGGGTACACTTACAAAGACCTATTGAGTCATTTCTTTTTAACTTTAGTTTTAATTCTTTTAAGTTTCCATGGATGCTCTTTTGAGGTCAAATGAACTGAAATTCAGTAATGGACTATTCTCCTTTCTTTGGCCATTGGCTTGATCCTTATTTATATAATCAGTAAATGTAGGAACTAGTAATATACTTTGAGGTAGTTGAGAAATTACCTGACTAGGCAGGGGATTATCAAAAGCCCTTAGTGTGGGCCATGCACAGTTTTCATGCTGCAGTTCCCACTGCCTGCCTGCTCCCAGGAGGCACATTGGCACTGCGGTGTTTCATTGCAAGCACAGGAGCACAGGTTTCCTCCTAGAAATTTTGCATTATAATACCTAGGCCACTGCTAATGGTTTCTATGAAGCACATGCAATAAAGAACCAATGAATGAAATTAAATTACTCAAATTATCCACTCACTGTTATTTTCTAATTTAGAACATTAAAACTGTAAGTTTTTCATGTAAACTTCATACAAGAACATCTGGAAACATTGGAATGACCACTGAGTGGTGCGGGTTGTGGTTTGGGGTTTTTTGTTTGTTTGTTTTGGGGAAAGTGTTGTCTTGGGTTTTGGTTTGGTTGTTTTGTTTGGGGAGGGTTTGTTTGTTTGTTTATTTAAACTGTTTTGACTTTTCCTGCCTACTGATTTTGCAAACTTTCAAATGCTGCCTGATTTTTTTTAGTACTGGGGCTATCATTAGATTTGGAAGTTTCTGGAGGATTTTTACTAAATGTTTTTTAACTTGTTTCTGTTTCTGCTTACTTGATGTTCTCTAAATGTGAACATCAAGTGATTAGTCTTTGTTAGGATATGGGTATGTGTTAGGATTTGCAGATGCTATGCAGTAATTTTGTTTTACATATCCAGAATAATCTGGCCAAAAGCAGAAGCACTTTTGGCCCTGGGCAGAACATCTCTGTCCTATTCTTGCTTTGTGCTGTGCACTGAATATGATTTGGCCTAATATCTGATTCAGAAAAAGTTTAGTAAAGACATTATTCTGATTAATACCAGTGTGGCAGAAGAGTATCAGGTTAAGACTCCCTATGGGCCAGACTGCACATCTGTTTGGAGCAAGAAACCTTAGTCTGAACCTTAAAGTCTAAGCCATATGAATTACTTTATTGCTGCAATAAAATTCCTTAATATGACAGAGGATGGAGTTCTCTGAAGCACAGAGCTGGTATTTCAAATATGTCCCACAGAGTCCAGCATTGTGCAAAAATTAATTGGGATTCATTGTCCCATGTTTAGATGCTGTAGCAACGATCCAGGAAGGTTCATAGTAGTTCACAAGGGTCTTGAATCCTGAGTTGTCTGTTGGCCTCACTGTTGTCATTTTCCACATATCTATTCCAGTTCAGCAGTAGGTTGTAAATGAGCTGTACTCTGGGAGTTTGCCAGTTGCTCTGCTGATATATGTGTACCTCAGAGGAGTCATTTGCAAATTTAATTTTGAAAAAATTAAACTGGATAAAGCTCTGAGCAACCTAACCTCACAGCTGACCCTTCTTTGAGCAGGAATTGGGACTAGAGACCTCCTAAATCTGCCCCTCCCTCTTTTTTTTTTTTTTTTCCTTCTCCTCCTTCCCCCCCAGCTCTTAGGTTGATCTGTTTTTCCCCAAAATGGGACTGCAGGAATTCAGGTTTAGGAAATGCTTTCCTCGTGGACCATTCCAGCATCAAGAATATTGCAAAATACCAGAAACCAGAGTGGTCACAAAGGTGCACCTGAGAACTGATTTCTGCCCCCTTTGACAACAGAAGTATTTGTTTCATTGAAGAGTGCACTTGTCTCTTCCTTTGGTCTTTCTTTGCAGCTTTTGACATGAATAATCTTAGCTTTTGATTCACAGTCAGAAAAGTGGACCCTGGGTTGCACACTCTCATTTTCTACATTGTCCTGTTTGCAGTTTATGTATTTTTTTAAATAAAAGCAATGAATGTTTCTTGTGCTCATAAAGTAATCATCCCTTGGGACCCATAGGCAGGTAGTGACATCTCCTGTCATTCATCTTCAATCTTCACCCCTTCTAGGTGTTTATATTTTGATCAGAGGTTGTACCTGTAGGTTGTAGATGCTTCCTTTATGTCTCCAAAAACCAGCATATCAGAACTGACCTTCACTACTTCACAATGAAGAATCAGAATTTCCTCTTTGAAGCTGCATGGGCAAAGGTCTGACAGCACAGGCATATGTAGTTTATCCTACTTGAAAAATACCTTTGTTTCTCTTTGGCATTGCTATAAAGATTGATTCTTAATAAGAATAGGCAGTTTCATAAGCACTTCTGTCATGAAGTTGGTGGTGACACACTGGCACAGGTTGCTCAGAGAGGTTATAGACATAATACATATATTCAAATCCTCACTGGAGATGATCTTGTTCAACCTACTGCAGGTGACCCTGTGTGAGCTGGATCATATTGATGGGTCCCTTCCAACCTCGACTGTTCTATGATTCTGTGAAAGTTTCCTTTCAACAAGAGAACTGTAGTTCCTGTTTTGGATTGTATTTATGCTGTCAAAAACCTTTCTTGAATAATCTCATTTCTTTTTTTCACTGTATACATCATCCCTAAAGCATTGAATCACGACATAATATCCAGCTATTGATTTTTCATTCCAAATTCCTGCTGACTCCAAGGGGAGTCATGGCAGAATATGGCTCTGGAGAGATCAATCAATATCAGACTCAAGTCTCCTAACCCCTAATTTCCTATGTGACTGATGCTTTGCACTTGTAAAATTTACTGCCTGGTGATATTTTTAAAGGGCCATTTTTATTTTATAAACCATCCCTGAGTAATCAGGGACTACTTTGAAAGGAATTACATTGTACAACTGGGAACTCTTGTTGTATGTATAGTGAAATATGAAGTGTTTAGCATCTGCGTACAATAAATTAGTCAAAAATTATAACTGAATAAACAAGGCATCTATTAAAATTTATTCCACTTCCATGGGGAAAAGGCAGCACTTTTACCCAGAAATGTCTTTTAATCTCTGTAAGACACTGCTGAGTCAGTTCACAACTGAAATTTGACAGCAATAACTGTGGGTATTATTTTTAAGTTTCTATAGTGTAGTAATTCTGTAGTTGGTCTTCTCCCATTGCGTAAAACAATTATAGGAAATAACTACGAGGTAGAAACACCTGATGAAAAACAAGGGTAAAAACTTGTTACAAAATGTATAAAACCAGTCTGAAGTAGTCCATAGGGTGAGGAGGAAGAAATCATCGATGTAATCTCAAACTTGTTGCACAAGAGAGGATTCTCCCCTTCCTCTCCCACATCAGCACCATCTCACCACCAGCATGCTCCTTTCAGTGAAGATTTGGGACACTGAGGTCTCACTGTTGTGTTCCATTAGAGTGAAGTGTCTGACCTCAGGACTCAAAGGGGCAGTGAAAGGCTGAAGAAAACATCAGAGAGAAATGGATAGATAGTAGAAAGCTTGTGTGTATCAATTTTGACTCAGTAAAATTTGAACTATAATATTAATAACACAGTAACACTGGACAAATAATTCTTTGATTAGACTGTTAAGGCTTTAATTAAACTAATGTAAATTGTAGCTTTGCATTTAAAGAGTGTTTCCTTCCCCTTTTGCCTGCCAGGTGTTGAGTACAATGTGAGTCAGCATCAGGCACAGGCACACACTCTGCTCCTTCCCCATCCAGTTCCACAATGGTGTAAGGATGTTCACATCCTACATTTGGGGGCAAAGTGTGGGGAAGAGTTGATGTATCCATGAGATACACAGCATACAACTGAGGGGACTGCAATAGTTCATACTATGTTTTTCCACCCTTCTTTTTTTCCTTGGGTGATCTGTGTATGAACAAAAGCTTCAGAGACCAAAGATTGTGCTTATGACTATGCATCTGCTATCTCAAAGGGCTCAAGAGGGAACATTTGGCTCTGTGATTATGGTATTTTTCTCTGATAATTTTTGTAACATGCTAGCTGGCCTCCTACATCAACTCCTGAATGGCAAGTGACAGCATTTTTTCTTCATGAAAAGAAATTTTTAATGGGCTGCACCATAAATAGCTGGAACTTGCAGTCTTATGTGAAAAATGCAGGATATGAATCATTACCAACAGCAGGAGACCTTAGATCTCTGTAGCTTTACGTATCTTCTGTGGCCATATCAAGGACTGCCTTTAATCTGAGCAGCACATGTTCATTCCAGATAGCTATAGGAGGCAACCTGGCTCCCACTGTCTGGTTTTGTAGTACCTGCTCTCTAGTAAAACATACTCCAGGCTTTAAAGAAACACCAGTTCATTGTAGAGTCACTCAGTTTCTGGTACCTTAAAGTAAAAGTGAGGAAAATACAGTAGTTACTGCATTGTCTTTAGTACAAGAGAGAGGAGCAGCCTGACTCAGGAAGCCAGACTTCAGTTCTTTCCAATGTTTCTGATGTCTCTGGTTCTGCCACAGGGGTCTCTTTTCTGAGGTAAATTATGTCTTTCAATGAATCTTCAAAGATTTTAACTAGGTTAACATTTTGAGCAAAGAGAAATGAATGGTTATTGTGACAGTTTCTGTAAATCTCTAATTATTTCTAATGTTTTTAAACATTCAGTTCAAAACTGTGGGAGAATACCAGGGATATGATCAGTGGAAAAGTCATTTCAGGAGATGGATCTACGATGAGGACCCAGAGCTAGAGGACAGTGCCCAGAGGAACAATAATAGGACTGTTTTGAGGTGGATCTACGATGATAATATAGATCTAAAGGACATTGTGCTGAGGAATGACAAAAGAAATAATAATGTAGCTGCTTAAGGATGTTTTCCAGTTATGATGCAGTTTAAATACATCTATTTTGGTGTCTTATTGTACTTTGCCCTTAGTCATTCCCCCTCCCAGTTTCTTCTTCCCATAACCCCCTAGGGCATTTTCCCACCATTTCACCCATTGTGATTTCTTATTGGCTGTTGTATCTGGTTTCTTATTGGTTGTTAAATGCGTTCTTTTATTGGTTGTTATCCCCATGTTCTGATTGGTGCGTTTCTAAATCCCTCTATTGTCCAATAGGGATCAGGGAACCACCCCTGCTTCTGGAAGCTTCTCTCCCTACCCTATATAAGTGAGTGCTCTGCCCCAGCAAGGGGCTCCTGTTTCACCTTCGCTCCTGGTCATGTCCTGGGTCATCAATCGTCGTAGCGTGCCTGGGGGCTTCAGAAAGCGGGGGCCAATCTCCCTGTCCTACAACCGGTAGGAAACCTCCCCACAACAGCGCCCACAAAACCAGTGTGAACTCTTTCTCCTTGTGTTCCATTCCCAAGAGTTACATGGGTTTGAAATTCTTGAACACAGTTTTGATTTGCTTTACAGTTCAGTCTCTCACAGAGAAAAGAAGGCAAAGCACAAACATTATAACAACTTACTTTACTGTAGGGCTCAATGGGAGAGTACAAAAGCAATACCTTCCAGATCTTTTGACTCCCAGGACTGTGCTTTAATCAAACACCACACTTCTGGATAATTTAGCAGGAGCCTGCGAAGCAAACTCCAATTTAGGGGAACTTACTGCTTGAATCTGAGGTTGAATAAACAGCTTTAATGCTTCACATTTGGTAGGTTGATTCCCAAGTCTTTTAAGGTAAAAAGTTAAATATTTGTTTAACACAAGGTGAGACAATAGTCCTGACACAATGGTAATGGCTGGAAAATCACATTTCAGGTGGTCAGGAACTATCAGGGTCCTTGAAGAGGAAGGAAAACCTGTCTCAAATATCTTTTCCACTTCTTCATATTTGAGCATGTTTCGTTTTGTTGTGTTATTACAAAACACCTGAAGCAAATGTTTGAACACAGGTGATAATGCAGTTGTTATTCTCCAAGGACTTTGCCAGCTCCTTTATAATGAAGTTAGGCTGTTCTTGTGTACGTTGTTTCTCATTATTTTATGCAAAAAATGCAACATCTTTTACGAAAAGCACTGAATGAGTGCTTGGGGCAACCTGTCCCTCTTAGCCTGGTGGTGAAATAAACTTTTGATAAATATGACCAATATCATATTTCTATGTCCCTTTGTGGGTGTCAAGCCAGAAAGACTTGGAATGAGAGATTGAAATGAGTCCAATAATTGTAAAAGGAAAAAAATACCTGCAATTTTCTCATCAAGGTTGCTGTGTTTAACACCATTATTTAACACCATTACTAGAGATGTTTCTTCCCATCAGACCTTGCATACTGCATTTTTAAATTAGCCTCCACAAGGAAATTAGGAATTAATTAATTAATTAATTGTAACTTAAGCTTCAGATTTGCAATTGTGGCAATTGCAAATTCAGTCTTCTAAAGAAGTGGATGGAGCGAACTGTGGTAGGGCTCTTCTTTCAAGAGTGAAAGCGAATAATTCAGTCAGGATTATATTTTTCTTAACAAAGTTCTTGTTCTGTCTGAAAAATCTCTATTTTTTTTTTCACACATGATGAATAAATACATCTAAATCAATGGAGAGTTGACTTGAACTTTACTCAAATATTTCAAGTATTTAGCATGGAAACCACTGGTTTGGATTTGTCCCTATGAAAGAAAGGAAATAGAAGGCTCAGGAGTATGGTTGGATCTCTCATAATAATACTACCACATTTTTGGCTTCAATCATTATTTATTAAATGTGAGGTAGAAGCAATACTTGTTCCTCAAATATTGATAAAGAGTTTTTTCCCCAGCAGAATAATTTTATGGTTTACAGTATTTAATCTCTTATTTTTTATTCTCATACACAGATTGCCTGTTATGTGTTGATGCTGACTGCCTGGTACCGTGAGGGGTTTGTTCTCATGTAATGAAACCCACTGCCTTGTAGTTGTGATACTATACCTTCAGAGGGACCAGTAGATACAAACACCACTTTTCTGCATATGTTCCAATGAAAGAAGAGAAGAACGACATGTAACAATGCTGGTGTTCCTTGGGAAGTAATTTGGCCTTGTTAGAATATATGCAGTGCTTCTTAGTGCCACAGATCAGCAAAACCTCTCATATGAATTTTCTTCAGGTATTGTGAATGCATCTTCCATAGCTGAATTTATTTAGTGCTAATACTTGTATCAGGAATTGCATAAGGTATTCTGGCAAATATTGTCAGGTTTTTGGTGTATTAGGTCATACTGGAATACTGGTCAAACTGATTTCTGTGGCTGTGACAAGTAGCAATGGGGAGATTTTGGCTGTGGAATTATGAAAATCTATACCATGCTGATAGTAGGGTAACTGTACCGTGACTGGAAGGACATACCATGTATAGAGTAGCCACAGCTGAGGTTTAAATTCTGGTCCAGTGGCACCTAGCAAATGCTGATTTCCTAATGCTTTTCATTGCCATAGAAGCTACATCTTCAACTTCCAGTGCAAGTATAGATCAAGTGAACTCTGTTCTGTTAAAGCTGCAGAATAACACACTGCCAGGGATGCTGCTGTAGTTGGTCAGGTGGAAATCTGGAATTTTTGGACTGTAACAGTTAAGAAAAAAACTTACAGCTGTGTCTGACTAAGCTACTTGTGACATTAGTAAATAAATATGTAGGGTAGGGCTGATGGGCCCTTGACTAACCTTGAACTGTCAGATGTCAGGCCAGAGGAGCAATGGGTGACTGTGAGCTTTGTATTTTTAGATGTCAGCTTGAAGCTGATTTATAGTAGCTTTTGAGTCTCAGAGCAAACTGCTTAGGGCTTCAAGGACTGGATTGGGTGCTGTGGACTTTTCAGAATGTACACAGGCAGCTCAGAGAGGCTTTCATTATGGAAAATGGGAGGTCAAATTAAGGGATTTGAAATTCACTGTAAATCCACACTCTCAAGTTAGTCTTTCTGCTTTTTGAAATTCCTGGTTCTGAAAAGTGAATTGCATAATCCTGAAATTTGGCAAGCACCAGTGAAGATGAGTAGCTGTTGCTTTCTTGCTGCCTTGATTTTCCACTGTTGTTGCAGTAGTTAAGATGTGCAAGGTTACAGATTTCTGTCATTGCTCACCGGTCTTTAATGAGTGTTTTGGTTTTGGTAGCACAATACCTAGGTTTATTTAGCTAAGAGGTTCCCTGCAGCATAGCAGACATGACAAAATCTTTTCAATCTCCTGTATTTTTAATCTCTACTTCTTACAGGTGTGTCAAAGTTAGAAAATGAGCTTTGTTAGGATAAGTCTAGTTAACATCTGCGCTTGCTCAGTAACTAGATGGAGATGGAAGTTATAGTCTGAACACCTTTCCTTTGTGATAGACTAAGAGGACTAGCCAGAAGGTGAAGCTGTGTGTTGCTTCTGCCTCCATCTCTCTGTATGCTCCCTGTTTTGTGACAGACAGCGAAGCCCAGTGAGCAGTAGTGGCTCATGGTGTTCACTACGTGGCAGTCCCAAATTTCATATATGCTTTCCTCCCATCTGGTAAGTGGATGAGTCATTTATGACTCAATTTTCTCCACTCAGCTTAAGAATAATTCCTAGTGACTCACATAGAATGTTTTCAGGGACTCTTGATGTTGGAGAGTACTTGATCTCTACTGCTCTCATCTCGTCTCCCCCATACTGTGGACTGTGGCTTAACTTCCAAAGCAAAATACCTGGAACTCAGGATTGATGCAATTGCTGCTTAAGTGAGACATTTCTGATTTAAGTAGACCTTTAGTTTTGTCTACAGTACTGTCACTTTGTGAGGTGGAGATCAGCCTCATGGATTGAATGAACTGGACAGTGTAGGTAAAGCCCAGATACTGAGCCCCCTGGAGGTGCTTGTGGCACACACAATGCTCCTGCAGGGCGTGGTGATGCAGGGACAGGACCTGCCCTTTGTGGTGGCTGCATCTGCCAATGTCAGTGGCTGAGCATGCTCATGGCTGTCTAACCCAGAGCCTCAGCATGGGTACAGGCTTGCCTTCAGCTGGAGGACATGCATTAGGAACCATTAGGGTTGCCAGTTTGTTATTCCTTCCCTGAGCACAATGAATAGAGAGAGTTGGCCTGGCCTCTTGTACTAGATCTGTTTTAATTCTGGGCACGTCTTTGTATGTTGGCTCTGTGTTTGAAGTGCAGGTTCAGTACGAACCCTGGCTGGGGGTTGCATACCCAAGTATGCAGCAACAACCTGCATTGGTGCAGTGAGCTTAAGTTACTCTTGAAGTTGCTAGTGGAGTCTATAGGTGATAAAGAAAAGTTAAAGGGATGACAGAGAATTTTTGGTGGACTTATCTTCATATGTATATATGCGCATTCTTGATGTATCACAGCTAAAAATGTATGTAAATGTACGCTTCCCATAGAGAAAAATACAGACAGTACATCCAGGAGATGCAAATAGCAACTCATATCTCTTCCAGTTTTTCCAGCCATATGGCCAGTCTTATAGCTGTGCCCCTTACGTAAGGAGGCCTAGTTCTACACTTCAGCACTGCGTGACAGTTCACTGCAAAGGGAGTTTAAGAAGCCACTACTTGAAAGAAATGCCAGGTCTCTCCCATATTTGAATTTTTTATTTTCTAATCATTCCATTAATAATCAAAGTTTGTACACTTAAAACTGAATCTTTGTTCTATAACTCCTTTTACTTATCTTTCCATTTAATTAGAACTAAATAGCTGTTTCTCCTCAGCTCATTCTTTTGTCCCTAAAGCAATTTCTTATATGTCCTCACTAATTACTAAAATCACATCTCAATAGCATCCATTCCTGATGGCTCTGTGATTGTTTAAGGATTCACCACCAGAAATAGCATTTGCTTCACCATCTATATCTGAAATTAAATACCTCATAGAAATGTAATTTTCTGTTTGACTTTATCCTCTGTCAGCAGGTATTTCCTAACTGGATTTAAAGATCATGTAGCTATTGCCCTCAAACTTAAATGAATACTTGGCTTCAGGTTTTATTAAGAATGCAAAGGCAAAAAAAGGATGGTTGACAGAAATAACTGCCTGAAAATGAGGATTTCTACATCTGGAGGGAAATCCAAAACATTTTAATATGATCACCTGAAAGGGATAAAATTATTTCCTCTCCAGATACCTAATAGCCATGGAATGTGAAAGTTGGTTTGGTTTTTTTTTTTAATTTATTTGACCTGTTGATGTTTAAAATAACTGAACTTGAAGAAAGGGAGTGAAACAGACAGAGTGCAGACCCCTTCGTTATCAAAACAATAATAAAAAATCCTCCTAACACACTGTTGAAATACAGAATAATTAAGCAATCAAATTTGGGGACAAGCAGTTATGGGAAAGAGAGACAAAAATGGGCCAAGGCAAAGTAAAAGCAGTGAGGGTAGCAAGATTACTGGGTAGCACTCCCAAACATCAGCCTACAGCCTGGTCTTGCACTTTGGTCTTACTAACAGGCATTGCACAAAAGGTAGGAATGTACTGTTTTCAGTTTATTCAAGTCACAAAGTCAGGAGGTACAAAAGAGTGAGGGTGATCATAAGCATACTGCATAAAAGCAATTTCATGACCTTAGGAGACAAAATAATAGTAATAGGAAATTTACTATTGGGAAATGCTTCTATGGGTAGACATTTCTGCTAGAAACTGGAGGCCCATCAGTTGGGAGTGGTGAGGAGATCAGGACTGTTAGTTGAGTGGGAGGCACAAGAAATAAAATCTTGAACAAGCAAACGTACCCAGGAGCATGTTGGCTGAGGTCATTGCAGTCAAGATGGGTACCCAAAAATGGGTTCAGTGCTGTTGGGGAAGGGGCTGGTTAATCTTTATGTGCTTCAGCACACTGAGGCCTTGCTTGTCAGAGAAAAACCGTATGCAAACTATAATGTTTAAATTCAGCATGCTAAACAATGTATATGGGTTACATGCTTCTGTGGCTGTCATTCAGTACCTTCAGGGAGTGTACAGGGGATTTTTGCATCCCTGGAGATAATGCTGCTTGTTGCAGATTTTATAGCTTGAAGAAAACTGTTCTCTAAAATGCAGTTTTCCAACTAAGTACTTCGATTTGTCTACCACTAACAGAACTACGTTTCATTGTAGGCTTTAATGGAGTTGGGAAGGAACCCAAGAATATCCATGTTGGTGTCTAGCATTTTGCAGATGCCTTTAGAAAATCTGGTTTGTGGAACTGATCAAGAATAGCTACTTCCCTTGTGAAGTGATAAGAGTAAAAGGTCTCTGAACTATGTCATTTTACTGTTATTTATTGTCATTTTACTTAAGTTGGAGGAAAAGGTAGGAGAAGACAGTTAATATCACACATACTGCATGTGATTCTATATTCTTCACTTATATTTTCAATAGCACAAGCTACCAAGTAAAAGCACATCTTTAAAGCAAATATTTGGAGAGTCTCCAGTAACAGGCTATGCCAATGGTTCCTCCTGGATTAATTTTTGAACTCTAACCAAAACATAATAGATGTTTAGATTCAGTGTTGGTTTAGCTTGAAAAGATTTATTACATGAATTTCTTTCATTTACTTTGCCTGAATAAATGATGCAATAAAGAGATGGGGCCAAAACTCTCATCATTTTTACATTTCAGCAGGTTTTTTCATCAATGAAACGTGTATAGATTTACCTGACTCACATCATAACTAGTATAACTAATGAAATACAAACTACAAGTAGTTACTGAAATGTTAACATGCTGGGCACCTCTGTGGCCTGTCAGTCCCACTTGCACTAAAACAAATCCTCTCTCCTGTCACTGATTCATTAGTTATTTTGCAATTGTACCAACCCTCTGCTTCTCCAGCAAATTAAGGAACTTCCCATATGGTTCCTTACGGTTTGTTGAAGTCTGACTTTGCAAGTTAATTGGTATTTATACTTTGGATCATTTTCTGGCTCAAAAGAATTTTCTGAGACTTTTTTTTTCCTGCTTAAAGGGAAAAGTAGCTGAAGTTCTCCTTTCATATGAACTCAATGCTGGTAGATAACTCTCCAATAGACAGTGATTGTGAAAAGAAAGAGTTGAGATGGGACCGAGCTAGAATTTGATGAATGGCATCCAGGATCTGTAACCTGAAATAACTTTTACCTTAGATAACACTTAGTATTGCATTAATGATTACTTTCTCCATGTCTGCTGCTGTGTTTCAAATATTGCAACAGAAAATGTCCCATAAATTGCTTCTTTCCACTAAGAAATCTGGAGGTTTATCAGGCAAGATCCTCCTGTTAGAGAGCTCCAACTCTTCAGGCAGGGAGAGCTGAGCTTTGCATGGGTATTTTGGGTAAAATCAACACCAGTAATGTTGCAAGAGTATTACGAGTAACTTGCAGCAGTGGAGAGCTGAAGTCCTCAAGGAGTTGAGGACAGAAGGAGTCTAATATGTGAGAGTTACACCTAGTCCAGGAGATAATTCTTAAAACTGCTGGAACTGTTCTAATTTTCACTTTGAAGAGTTAGGCAGGTGCATCTGCAGTTGTCTTCACTTGGTACTTGTGTGCTCACCTCTGCAGAAGGGTGGTGCTAGCATCCTTCAGGGTATTAACCACTCACTGGTTTTAGCTGTATTAGGCCCAAAGAAATCTTGCCACGTTTAATGAGAAGTATCAAAACAAGTTTCTGTGTGATAGTTTGACCTGATGTTTCTTGCAGCAGTTTAAAATAATTTGCATGCCTGAAAACTATTAGAAAAACAATAAAACCCCAAACTATCTTAATGCAGTTTAATTCAGTCTTTTGCACTGTATATTTAAAGTAATTATTTTTCCAGTCATCTCTGTGATGTTACCTGTTCTCTGTTTCCTTTGACAATTAGCAAAAAACTGGATGTTGTCAGAGGGGATTTCCTTTTGCATGTAGAACACTTCTCCAAGGTATTAATAGTGTCTCTGTCCTCCTTCCACACCTAAGAGCATATACTCAGCTCACTAACAGAAAAGACAGATGGAACAGTAAATCTTTGGATAATAATTTGTAGTTCACTGATTAGTCCTTGCTTTAGATGTTGTGTTTGAATTTATTGCTCCATTGCACAAAAAAAGATGAAGGTTTTTCCCCTCCACGTAGCAGCACATGGCAGGCAGCAGCAGTAGTGGCTTTGACTTGTCCACCCTCTTCTGGCAAGGAACTTCCCTCCTCTGCAAAAACCATCCCTGTGAGAGATAAAGCACTTATTTCTGTAACCTCCTTAGTGTTTGTGATAGCCAAAGTGCAGGGCAGTTCTGCAGATGATTTGCACTCTTCAAACTATGTAAAATATTGTCTTCATCAGGAAGGTTGCCAAGATGAGTTTTGCATAGACTGCTGCAGGCAAAACTAAAATTATTGCAGGGATAGGAACTGAAAGTGTTATAAAGTATTTTTCAAAATTTTTGTTTTAAAAATTTTTTTAAAAATTCTGCAATATATTTTTGAAATAATTAACTAAGTGTTATTAAGAATTACACATCCTACATTTAAAAAGCCTACTAAACCAGACTGAGTTTTGCAAAAGAACAATGTAAACCATTGTATTCTTTTTTAACTCTGTATTGTAATTTTTATTTATTTTTTTTATAACAGAGACAGCTTGTTTTCACATTGCTTTCCTGAACGTGCTTTTTCTGATGCACCTAGCTGGATGACTCCAGATAGCATGAGCTGCACTCCACTTCAGCAGCTTCAGCAGTGATGGCATTGTGTTGCCCAACAGCTTCAGAGCAGTTCCTCCACTTGTGCTGAGTTGCCATAGTAATATCTGCCCACCAGTGGTGGACTGGCTTGAGAAGTTAAATAAAAACAACTTTCAGACTAGCATAATGACAGATACATTGGCCACAGCAACAGCAAGAAACTGGGAATTATTTCTGTCACAAACATAAGTGAAGCTTAATCTCATTTAGGATCTTCCCTAGTTACGTGTCTTTTTTGGGAGGTCCAGCCTTTGGCTGCTTTATTTGATAAATACAACACAGAGGTACCTTTTCTCTATGACACCACTGTCTTCTCTTGGTTAGAGTCAACCAAATTTGCACCTTACAACATTTGTGCTTTATACTGTGGAATATTTCAATGTTGGACATGTAATATGAGAATCAAATACTTGTCTCATGAATACTGTTCAGGGAGGACCAGTTTTAATACTGTGTTTCTGCATCACCCTTCCTTTCCCCTCCTTTTATTATGGACCCATGCTTTATTTTATTTCTTCATCTTGCTGCAAATATTCTTTATATAATCTCATTTTCCTTTTTCAGAAGCTCAGATATTTGGAGAAGACAAAGGAGAGAGAGAATGTTTGTGGATATAATTTTAAATTATCTTTTTTGTTTTACATTGTCTCTGAGTTCTGAATAGTTTTGAGTTTTCCCACTTCTCCAGGGTGTTTCAGATACTTTTATGTATATACTAAAGTTGCAAGGTTGAGATTTTACAGCCCTGGAAAACTAATGTAGCAGCTTTAGCCCAGCAGTAATTATTAGCTTGTCTGTTTTGCTTCACTGCCCTATTCAGACAGACAGAAAAAACCCCAAATACTGTCTGCAAAAGATACTGGAGCCTCTGTTTGGATGCATGTTTCCAGATTTGTTTTGTTTAACTTAATAGATTGAGAACACAGTTTCCCCTCTGGTATTTGATTTATCTGTTTATCTTTCCTGGATTAAAATTCAATTTAGTCAAATACTTGGATAAAATGATGCTTTAATTTGGTCTTCCTGACAGGGATTTTTCCTCCCTGATGCAGCAACTGATTGCTTTTCTCAGTGTGCTCTGTAACTGTGGTCAAGTGCTTACTGACCTACGTTTCTGTCTTGTTTCAGTGGTAAAATCTCCATTTAGCAAGTATCATATTGTCCCATCCCACTCTGCCTCAAGTGTCCAAAATTAAATGTGACCAGAGTGGGACCGTGTTTAAACAGACACAGTGTGGAACATTAACTGCTTGCTGATGATGTGTTTGCTTAGCAATTTGCAGGCTATCATTGGGATTAATACAAAAAATCGCTGTATCTATGGAAACAAAGTGTGGAAAATAGCTTTTACGTCTATGAGGAGTGATCAAGGAAAATGATTAGCTGGTCTTAAAAATGATGGCAGCTGTCTTCAGAGCCAGACTCAGGGCACTGCTGGACTAAAAAGGATTGTAGCAATGAGAGATGTAGAATCCTAACATTTTAACTGTATTCCGATTAAACATTCTTTTAGCAAATAAAACAATGTATAATTGGAATACAGTTAAATTGTATTTGTGAAAACCTCTGCATCTGTCTTTTTTTTTTTTTTGTGATGTTGATGTTCTTGTG
This sequence comes from Myrmophylax atrothorax, assembly GCA_026770055.1. Taxonomy (NCBI): domain Eukaryota; kingdom Metazoa; phylum Chordata; class Aves; order Passeriformes; family Thamnophilidae; genus Myrmophylax; species Myrmophylax atrothorax. The sequence goes on from JAOXXN010000102.1 coordinate 13,823,481, forward strand.
AATTGCCGTGTCTTAATTAAAGATATAGAAGATTTAAATCATATATATTATTAATGAATTGCCTCTAGATGAGCTGTAAAAAGAAATTAAAATTTCTACATGTGGATAATATACAATATTTGGACCAAATCTTCCACTGATTTTGCTCTCTTGGAGAGCCTCTATGTGGAATTTCTTTCCCATTTTACTTTTCCAGCTAAAAATGCTGGCTAATAAATGACAATTTTAGGAATGCTCCTGGCATTAAAAGTTCTAGTCTTTAAGGTGTTTTTTTCCCTCAGCTTATTGGCTCCCACAAGTTACTGTTTGATGTGCTCAAAGCATCCATTTTCATGTGCTGACGTTACAGCAAACACGGGAAACTTCTGCATTCTTTTAATGGCAAATGAAAATGGGTGACTGAGTTTAATTCACCTCTGATCCTGTAGATGGACACAGAAGGTCAGAACCTTCCTCAGTTATGACACTTGCACTGACATTGCAAATGTGTCTTGGAGACCATGAACTCGATCCTGTTTGGGTGAAGGTGAATCAAGTTTGCTGCAGGAATGCACACTGCTTTCCAGCCACTAAATGGTGGTTGTCCCAAGGGACTAGAGCAGAGCTGCTCTGGAGCAAATCCCCCTGGCTCACATGGAGAGGAGACATCATGCCCTCTGCTCTATAGACTTACTGCTATTGCAATCTATTGAGGTAATTAACTGAGCTGGGAGTAGATTGGAGGAAAAATCCATGTCTCCCAGGAGAATAGCTCTGAACAGGGCATTTTTCCTTAGAAAAAAGAAAGGAGCCAAGGGAACAAGTAGATTTTATATTTCATTATCTTCACTGTGTTATTAAGAATATTCTATAGCAAAGTGAATGAAGAAAATGTAAAAATATTCAAATTTGTTAGTAATATATTAGTATAACATCTTACAATTCAGGTCCTTTATGGTAACAAGAGCAGAAGGGAACAGAGTTTTTCCAAGTTTTTTTTTTTTTCAGTGCAATACTGTTTCTCTGGGGCCAGTGAAAGCGTCTGAGTATGATGCAAGCTGAAATGAGGTGCAAGAGCCGTGTGGTAGCAGAGCCCTCCATGCTCCTTGTGAAACCAGCCGGAGAGAGGCTGCAGGAGCTCTTCTGTGACTGTGTCCCTTTTAGACCTATTGCAAAATTTGGTTTTCATTTGCAACTCATGCTTCTTGCCTGTACTCTGTGCTCTAGGGCAAAAGAAACTTCTAGAAGTAAAATACTACTGGTGAGAGTCAACCTTGGGAACTCTTACTTGGGTCCATCTTGTAAACAGAATCTGAATGTTTATTTAGGGTTTTGTGGTCCTTAATTTGACCAGGCCTAGACCCGTTTGTAACAGCAGTGGATCAGTTAGTGAGGAACAAAAGGTAGATAGAAAGGAGGAAGAAAATGTGACATAACACAGAAAACTAAAATAAATGAAAAGGCATACAAAAATAAACATTTAATGTATTTCTCAAGATATATTTAAGATATTAATGCAATATAATTGAAACATTAATTGCCAAAAGAGAAATACCTAAGCCTTTGCATGTTTTAATACTTTTTAAAGTCCCATGTAAGGCATAAAACTTCAGGTATTTTAAAACTGCTATTATTGCATTGATGGAGTATGAATGTTTATTTGCTTGAAAAGAAACTGAGCTTAGTTAGGAATCCAAGTTTATTGCAATAGTTCTAGCTGAATTTACACCTTTTCACTTAGGTCAAAAGAACTGTTTACACAGATTAAAATATTTTTGCATTGTAGTATTAGTTTAGAATTTATGGGCAGCTGAGGTTGGAAAACATTCATGTAGAGGCAGTACAGAGTGATATAACATCATCTGCACAAGTCTTTGTGAAGGATACACTGCTTTATCCAGCCAAAGGAGCAAAGTGCTCCTTAGTGGATGGTGCAGCAGAATTTTTCTTGAGAAAGACTTTTGTTTCCATTCACTTCCAGATATGATGAGAGTTCGCAGGAGTGTTTCCAGATCACCCTTGAGCTATACCATGTGTGCAGTTTGGGAAGCTGAATGTCTACAAATGTCTGGATATTCCAGACAATATTAGGTTGGTTTCACAGTGGGATTCTATTGGGGGGACACAAATTGAATTATAACGAGGGAGACAGAAACTTGGAAAAACTTGGTGAACAATTCTACCATAATAGAGCATCTTTAGATTTCTAGCACTGTGAATTTAAACAACCCCAACACACAGCTCCTCAAAGCTACCAAGAAATAAACCAC
>JAOXXN010000102.1:13856953-13870942 GCA_026770055.1 Myrmophylax atrothorax
AACTGTTCTTCTGTCTTGAAAATTTGAAATTACATTTTTTAAAAAATTTTTCTTCTGTGTTGTCTGCAGAATTTATTGACAAATTTACATCTAAAATCATGCTTACCTGAAGTTATGTGTTTGTATTTTTATTTATGCTTTGTTTTGAATAGTTTATTTTTCTTTTTTTAAAAAAATATTTATTTAGTAATACCTCAGACACCACTTAGTCTAACTCAGTAACTTTCCTTTCCCTTTTTACTACCTGACGAAGGTATGAAGTTTTTTCCTCTAAACTGAAGATTTTTATTCATATCACTGAATTTCCTAACCTCAAATATATTCACTTAAGATAACTGAGACCCCTGTTTGGCAGAGATGGCAAACATACCAGGTTCAGCTGGAGCTGCCAGTTGTTCTTCCTTTTGGACAGTCCCTTTTGATGCTCAGTGTGTTATTTTCTGATGCACAGACAACTGCACTGCAAAAAGCATTACATCATTGGCACTAACTTCTGTTAGGGTGGGCTGGAATGCAGAAATTCCTGCTCTGAAGAAAATTAAATGTATTTAAAAAACCCTTGAAAAAGGCTACCAAGGTAAATAATCAGAAGAATGAATATTCTGAAATGTCTTTTAAAAATTCTGAATAAATATGTCTTTCTGATTTTTTCTACTTCCAAGGCCTTAAGCTGAGGTGGCAGCAACCTGGTTATTGGAGCACCAGCTGTTCTAGTCCCTGTGCTGCCAAGATGAGCTGGGAGACAGCTCTGAGCAACCCAGAGGAATAGTTGTCTATAGGCAGGAAATCTCCAAGATAGATATAGTTTTTTAAGGAAAGTAAGCTAAGCATGGAATCTGAAATTTTCTGTTGGAGAAGTTCGATTAGAAAATTACCAATCAATTCTGATTTACTTGTTTTCAACTTAATTAGAAAGACCTTGGATTTCATAGGTAATTGAAAATCTGATGTTCCTCTCTCGCAGAAAACTGCTGAAGTATCAGAAAAGGTTTTATGTTTTGATGGCTACCAAGACACCTTCACCAGCTGTAATGTCAGTTAGTTTACAAAACAGGTTTATGAGATAATCCTGTAATAGTTAATGGCAGTAAAATGGACATAGTTTTCCTTGCCATATACTGCTGTGACAAGGAAACTCTATTTTAGTATTGTATCTCTCTGAACAGATATTTTGAGTCTTCATTCTAAATAATTGTAATGAAGATGACACTTCAAATTAATTTACTTTGAGTATTTCAAATTTATGTCTCCATCTCTCCATGTAATGCCTGTATTTATGCTTCTAACAGTGGCCCATTATTATAGTGCACTGGGACATGTTGAGTCCTTCCTTGATATTTCTGTCATGAAGACTCCTCAAAACTTTCTATCCTGATTTATTGAGTGAAATAGTACACTTACCTCTGGAAGGAAAACTGCAATCCTTAGATGATGGGAAGTATTACCTACAGTGGCATGAGTATGTGTGAAAGGAGTGAAAAAAATTTAGAATCTTCAAAACAAGTCTATCTCTACTGGATATTTTCTGGCTGATGTAAATCTTGTTTCTAACTTAAAATGTGGTAAATAGAAAATATGGCTTATTTGGGCCTTTTAACTTTGAAGTTCCTTTCTAAGCAGATTGATTTAATATTGCTTGTTTCTCTAGAAATATTAAAAAATATTTGTCAAAGACATGTCAAAATGAAGAATAGTGATAACATACACATGTAAATAGCTTAATGATAACTGTGAGGAAGTTTGCCTTCAAGAAAGAAATACTTAATCTTATTTTTAGTTATTCTCTTGAGTAGTTCATTTAGCCCTTTTCTACTTTGTGCGAACTACACATCAAAAAGGGATTTCCTCTCTACTTGAGACATAAAAGATTTGTAATATTTGTAATATGTATCTGTCCTGTGAGATAGGAATTGGATTTCCAAGAATGCCAAATGGACAACTCATGAACACTTAAGGCCTAGGCTGTGCAATTCTTAATTCTGGTTTAATATGGCAAACCTTTCACTCTTCCTTCACTACAAATGTGTTGAATGTGGTTCAAATGAAACTACACAATAGCTGGGAGGAAAATGGTTTACCTCCATAGCAAATAGGGACAAAAAGATTTAAATATAAGTGTAAGCTAGTGTCAAGTTTGCTTCAGGTCTGGATATGAGGCAAACACAGGATATTGAGCATCCCAGAGGAGTATGAGGCTTTCTGAGAGTTTATAGCTAAATATACACTTTCTGAGTTGCTCCCATCACTGTTAGACCCCAATCCAAACTTTGTGTTCAAACAATTAGAGAATTTTAGAAGACTAAATTGTGACAGATTTAATACAACTATGTCAATGTGTGTACTAAGAGGAAATAATAAAAATGGTATTAACATTCTTATGGAAAATATTATTTCTTGGTCTTTTAATTGTAACAAACATGATATTAACAATTCGTGGAAAAAATAGTTGGCTCAGGTGGATATAAACAACATGGAGCCACCTCTGTCATCTATATTTCTCCCTTGACTTTCAATCAGCTTTGACCAGATAAATTCTGGATACACAAAAGAGTCAGCCTTGTCTTACTATGAGGTCATATTTAGCCTTCTAGTACTGTGCTCATCTTCTTTTCTCTAAGACAAAAGGCTGTATCCAAAATGCCAGAACTTAAAAATGTCTTGAGGAAAAGGTAGTGTTCATAGAAGTTTTAGAGATTAACTGTATTCTTTTCATTTCCAGTAATGAAAAACAGTATTGCAGCTTTACATATGGTGACTCTAAATTGAAACAGACTCAAAAAATACTGTGTAAAGCTCTATAACAGCAATGTAAAGTGACAACAGATGAGATTTCTCACACTAAAATGCATTCTTATCAGTTGACAATGATTCTCATTATGATGATCCTCTTGGCATGGAACTGAAATTTTTCTACATTGTACAAGCTATATTAAATCTGTCTTTAGCTGGCACCCATGCCCTACTGAAGTTGGCAGAGTACCACATGTATGGGATCAATTCCAGCTTTCTACATGGACATGAGTACAAAAGTCTCCATATGATGCTTCACTTCTGAAAATTAGTTGATTTTCATAAAGGGGCTGCTGCATAATGCAATTCCGTATCTCAGCAAGAAGTATTTCGTGGCCCAGCTTTGGGTTCCACTTGCTGAGTCACCTGCTTTTATCCAGTCCATTAGTATCTAATAATATTTAAAGGCACTCCAGTTCCTGGCTGTACTGGGGCTTTGTGGGTCAGCCTGAAATGTCTGAGAATCTTGTAACTTTACAAGGCTGCAGTTCAGAGAGGTAAGAAGTTATCAAGATCCAACAATCAATTTGTTCCTTCAGGTACAATGAGTGTTTTAACACAGATTTTTTTTCTGAAAACGAACAATGTGAAAGAGATTTGGGTTTTTTTGAATGAGGAAAATAAAAGATATGTAGTACTTTTTAAGGATAATTAGGCAATACAGTTGATGTTGTGCCTATAGAGCATAAAACATTGAACTACAGCCTGTGATTTCTCAATCAAGTCCATAATCTAATAAAATGAGCTTGGTTCTGCTCTCAGTTATATCAGGATAATTGGACACTATTGGATTACAACACGATAAATGAGACCGCAAAACAGATTTACTTTAATGTGACAAAAGAGCACAGTATTTCATGGATGCAGCGGAATTTGGCTAAGGTTTATTGGCCATTCCTTTTTATGAACACTGGACTATGTCAAGTATATTATAATTCTCAGAATTGGTTGTTACTGGATATGATTCTTATATTCTTAATTGCTAAATGAACAAATCACGTGATAGGACAGGAATCATTCCTTGAAGCTTCATTTCCCTCCCCTCTCCTTGTTTTTTTTTCCCTTCTCCCAAAGGAAAGAAACATGTTTACCTCCCTTTGTCTATCACTTGGCTGCCACTCTAATAGTAACACAGAAACAGATTGCACTGAATTTGCTATTTATTGCTCTGATTTTGGATTTTTGCCACTCTCGCTAATGAGCTATGTTGTTTCAGATAGACAAATTAAGGATGGGCTTCTAGGCTTACATGCATTTGATTCTATCCCAGTTTGCCATTAAATTTATTTTTAACAATAAAATCAGCAGATTGTAATTTGTATTATGATTATCACAAATAGAACTCACCATGTTTAATGCAACTGTAAAGCTTTAACTGCAGATGAAGGGAATTAGACCTTGAAAGAAAAAACAGTTGCACAGCATCATCTAAAATTTTATTTTGGCAGTTTTTCTGTTGTAATTTGGTGAATGGGAACAGGGAAAAGGAAGAGATAGATGGGAAGGGTCAATTTGATCTAATAACACTCACACTCAAACCCAATAATTATATTGCATTCCTTTCTAATGCAGCATTCAGTTGGCATGACGGGCACACGACTGTGCAGTATGTGGTATAATAGCAGAAGTACCTGCCCGATTAAGTGATGAGGTCTTAAACCTTGTCCTTGCATTTGTAGCTGAAGGCTTCTCAGTATACACTCAGCATTTCTAAAAGTGTTAACAAAAGTTACAAGTTTCATTTTTTCTCTGTTGAGTTGCCTCAGCAGAAAGTGTCGGAAGCACAAAAACCTTTGTTGCTTCACTTCATGATTAAATCCAGCCTTCCCCATTGAAAGAACTCTTTTCTTTTGCATTATTACCCTTTTACAAAATGTCACTTCCCATCGCAAATATTTCAGTTTCCCTATGCTTCTCTTCATAATTAACACTGAAAGCCTAACATTGTGAGTTTAGAAGCTGCCATTCCTTCATGTGTAAAGAATTAAGCTCAGCATTTATACATGTAAAAGAGATGTTCTACTCAGTAAACTGTCGCTTTACCAAAAGTAGACTGCTAAGGAGCAAATGTGGGCTACTGGTTTTAATTTTTAATTTCATTGTCCCCAAAGCACCAATGCCAATGTAGGTGATTGCAGCTGCCCGGATTGCCTTATCTGTGTAAATGAATTAGGAAAGTGAAATTGAGCAAAGGCATTCTCTGAGAAACAGTACATTACCAATTACAGTGATGTGATTATACAGTTATAACACTTCTAGTCAGGCCTTTGTACTTCTGAACGTAGCTTTTTTCTGTTCACATTAACATTTAGTAGGCTTAAAAAGGTCACATTTATACTGTGGAGAAATTATTAACACTGGGAGTTATCTCACGTGTGTCAGCTTCAGTTCACAGCTTTGGATTCAGTGACGTGCTTGCTTCAGTAGACAAGCTACTTTCTTCTCACTTCCCCAGTCTTTTTTGGAAAGAGGAATTACCTTTAATCCAGGTGGTTTGTAGGAATTCAGGTGATTTCAAGGATCTGACTTATTGGCACTGTTACATGTGTAATGGATGTGGCATGGAGGGGGAATGAGCTGTCAGAGCCAGGGTGCAAGTATTAATTCACTGCTGAAACTGGTGTTTTGAGAAACAAAATCCCTAAATTGTATCAAAAAGATTTTCCCTCATGAAGCTGCAATAAACAAGACAATGTCACCCCAGTGCTGTTCACAGCAATGCCAGTGCTGAAGGACTGTTAAAGCCACGAGATTGCTTCCCTCCCCCAGTGCGCTGGGAAGAATAGAAAACACAGAATCAAAGATGCAGCGTTTCACATTTGCTTGGCACCATGCGAACTTAATCAAGAATGAACTCGCTCAAGGATTTTTTCCACAGAAACAGGACAACAAGCCATTCTGGTACCACTCCCAGAGTATGACTCACAAAGAGAAAGCAGCAGAGAAAGAGAGTGGTTTCTTTCCTTTCATGGAACCACTCACTTACTTGCAAGGTTATGCACTTGTTTTTGTTTCTAAATACGTTATTTGATTCTCTTCCTATTAATGTTTGAAAAATTAGTCTTCAAGGTAGATGATGTCAATATTGATGAAACAGGTTGTCATCCCTTCCCATTTTTGCTGAAAGATGCATGCTACATTCTTTCTGTATTTAGTCACTTTAATACAGGATTCTCTCTGCCCATCCTTCCAGTTCATCAAGGTCCCTCTGAAGGGCTCCTCCCAGCTCTGTCACCAGGGAACTTGCTGAGGGGGCATCTGCCCCTTCATCCACCTCAGCGATGAGTAAGTACTGGGCCCAGTACTGAACCTTGGGGAACACCACTAGTGACAGGCCTCCAACTAGACTCTGTGCCACTGATTATGTTCAGGCAGTTCTTAGTCCACCACAGTGCCCACTCATCCAGTCCACACCTCCTGAGTTTGCCTGTGAGGATGTGAGCGAGTGTCAAAAGCCTTGCTAAAGCTGAGAAAGACAATAACCACTGCTCTCCCCTCATCCTTCCAGGGGGTTATAACTGTATTGCTTGTACTGTCCTTCAAGCCACAAAACCTTTACTGTATCTGGGACTATTAAGCAAATAACTGCTGTTCTGAGAACAAGAGTGAACGAGTACCAGATCTAGAATAAAAGCTTAGCTTTTAGTTTAAATTAATTCCATTTTGGTCATGTCACTGACAATGACTTGTTTTGCTAGCAAGAAAGTTTCTTTTAACACTCTACCTTTGGGACAAAGAGGCTGAAGTCATGTGAGTGACTAGTGGTGCTGAGGGGCTTCTTCAATACCAAAATCTGGTAAGTAAACTTAATACATTTCGTATGTTAATAGGGCATTGGGAAATGGGCACTTTTAGGGTGGATGGCTCATTGCAATGTCTTTGAAAGAACAAAAGTATTAGAAAGGTGTAACAGGGTGGGTTCTACAGTTGCTGGAAAAGTGAGGCTGAGCACCATCTAGAGTTCAGAAAAACAGTATCTTTATTAACAGGAGTGACTGAATAGCACGAACCCAAAGAGAAGGGAGAGAGAAGAAGGGAGACTAAAGCACTAAGCCCAATTGTGTAAGCACCCCAGTCACCAGAGTTACTCATGTCAGGTTGTCTTACCAATTCAGAACACTCCCCCGAAGGCAGGGGCTAGATGTTCTAAGCATTGGCAGACAGCAGTGTCCCTGCTGTCTTTTTGCAGAAAGAACCACCAATGCCAAGGGCATGAACCCTCTGGTCATTTTTGAGCCTGCCTGGGGGGATGAGGCCACAACCCCCCCAGGAAGAGGTCACAGACCTTGCTTTTTTTTCTCTCTCTCTACCTCCTTGCTCTCCCCCCTCTCAGCTCTCCTGCCAAGGCTGTCAAACCAATAGAAGAGACTCAAGTAACTTTAGTTTATGCAAAGTCTGTCTTCAAGGATGAAGCCTTCACTGTACCAGCTTTTGTTCCCTAGAACTTGGCAGGAAAAGGTTAATTCTTTTCACGGGTGGCATTGGCAAAAACACAGACCAAAATGTCAACAGTTTTAATTCCCAACACAAAAGGTAATTCAAAGGAATATTTCAGATAAAAAAAGAGGAGAAAGAAAAATGCATTTTGGAAACTTGAAACGTGTATCAGATTATCAGGTTGTATTAAATTCCTATTATTTTGCTTTAGGTAAGAAAGAAAGGAAAACAGCAAAGAAATTGTTCCAGATGTTCATGTTACCACCAGGAGATATATCTCTATGACTGCTGTTCTTGCTGGATTTACCTAATCACATGTATGGAACTATGGAGTTGGAGCTGATAAGCAGTGAGAGCTATAGCTGAGGGCTGTGTTCTCTAGATAATTCCTGTATCTGCAATGTCAGGGTTGATATCTGTGCTGGGTTTTCATCTTAAGGAGACTTCCAACTTTCTTTTTTTTCATCTCAAAAGTAGCAAACCCAAATCACTTGACAAGAAAGTTATATTGAATTCTTTCCACCTCTACTGTTGCTGATCTCTGCAGTTTTGGATTATTCAGTGTTTTTCCTGATATATGCCTGCATGACAGTTAATTTTTCTGGACTAACTTCTGAGGCCTCTGAAATCCAGAGTCACTGGTAGAACTGATTAAAAGCTAAAATCTCTGTTGCATAACTAATGTTAAATTCTTACCAGATTGTAAACTGTTTCAGGGTTGGGAAATTCACACATCTTTTGCTTTTCTTATATGTTGTGCAGTCAGTTAATCTGAGAACTCCGTAAGAACCCCAGAGAAATGGTTATTGATTTGTTCAGGTGATTTATTGTAATGGGACCTGCCCAAGTCCCCCTTTTGTGGGAGTGGTGTCTGGTTAAAGATGATGATGTGCAGGGAGAGCAAGTTTGGAAACCTCTCCTCATGCCCTTCCTTTCAGCCTACAAACGAAAGATTCTGGATAGTGGCCAGACTTGGAAAGTAGCTCATCAGGGTTCACAAAAATAGTATTTTAGTCTGAGATTTTCTGATCTGCTTATAAAGACAGTCTTTGCAAAAGGGAGTTTTTGTAATGGGTCTATGTGCACGCACCACAACCTTCCACCCTCTGCATACTCACTTAGACTTACATCTCATTACTGTCTAGCAATTAATTGTATGTGTCTGTGAGCAGTGATGGCTTCAAGTACTAAGCTGTCAATATGACTTTCCCAGATGAACATCTGAGTAGGCGTAAATGTCATGATGAGCATGCTGCCTTCATGTATCACAGAAAGTTATCATCTCCTTTTTGCTGATTCTTATGTAACTATACTTTTGGCTGATAAAATAGAGTAAATACTTAATATTTTTCATAGTCAGCCATGTTAAAAATATATGTATATATCTGTGAAAATTCCTCTTTCCAATAGTGGTATTTTTTCCTTCAAAATACCTGTCAAATCTGACTGATACTCTTTCACATATTCTTACTTTGGCAAACTCAAATGCTTTAGAGAATTTAGGTATACAAGGGTTAGATACACCAGTATCAACTCAAGTCACCAAAACCAATTGACCCTCAGAAACCATGGAGAAATAAATTAATTGGATACTTTCTTTTGCTTAAGAAAATGTAAGAATACTCCTCAGATGTAGCCTCGCTGCGTGCCATTGCTAAACATGTGTTTCAGGGGCTGGACTCATCTCTACACTTTTGGAAAGCTGTAATAAATTTAAAATGTACTATTTATATTTGTTTTGGATTTTTTCCAGATGGAAATAGTGTTAGAACTATAATAAATAGTGGGAAAATAATAAAAAATCATGGCATGAAATTGATACTTTAGACTAAAATTAGAAACTAAAAAGGCATCGAAAGTAGGGCAATGCAGTCTCCACAGCTGATAGGTACTGTTAATGCAGAATATAACAGAAAGGCATTTCATAGGTAAAACAAAAGTGTGGTCATTAAGCTCCTCTAAAAGCACATGTCATTATCATTATTTGCAGTGTAGCATGTCAAAAGATTTTAGAGTTTCCTGGGCAGTATTCTCTGGGCTGTTTAGGCTCCAGGCTGCTGTTTGCTGTTAGGCTGCACTGTTACTGGTGCTTCTTCAGTCTGACAAACGTGATGAAATGCAGAATACTGATAATCAGAAAAGAAAACCAAACCCAGAACTTAAATGAAAGATATTTGGGCAATTCATATATGAATATACGAGCTGCCAGTACTCATTTTATTTAGCATTGACTGCTACTCCAAGCAGACATTTTAATAAGAAGTTCTTTATTGTAATTATGTGGGGTTTTTTGTGTCAGGGTCAGGAGCAGATGCTTGAACTTTCTAACCTCTTCTTGTTAGACTAATGCATGGAGAAATCAAAAAATGCTGCCTGCTACTTTTAAGCCTTTCAGAGACCTTATTTTCAGTGGCAGTTGCAGAACATGAGTGTGAAAATGTTTAAACCAAATGTTCACTGGGAACCTCTCAGTGTTTATATGATTCTCAGGGCTCAAAGGCTTTCAGAAAAAGCATGGAGAAGAAAGTATTTTTTATATCTGATATTTCTTATATCTATTTAAAAGACACTGCTGATTTTACTTGTCTGTTTATGCAATAACTGTATAAAATAAGAAATGCCCCTTTGCTTCAGTGTACCTATTCTAAATCAAACTTTCTAAACATTGTTTCCCCGGTCTACCTCAGAGAAGAGGCAGGACATAAGAAACGATGCTGAGGAGTCACTGCTGGTTGTTAATTAAATCCCAGATAAAATGGAGAAATGAAGGTTGAACTTTTAGGATATAATTAGGGTGTTTCAGGGCCTAAGCCTGAACTTTTGATGGAAACTATGCAGAGAACTTTAATGGGACTTTTAAGAAGACTTTTGGTAATCTTGGTGATGCTAATAAATTCCACCATTGCAAGCTTCTGCTTGAATAATGGACATACCACTAATTATTTCACTGAAGTATCCATTTATCATAAAAGCCAAGTGTGACTCTGTCTTCTTCCTCATTCTCCTCTTCTTAGGTCCATGTAACTGGGTTTCTGCAGATCTTTCATCATATCCCATAGTTTAAAACTCCTCACAGTTCTTGTTCAGCAATTTTTTTCTAGTGCTTTATTCTAAATTTCTTTCCTATACCAGTATGGAAAGCTTTATATTCTAGCAGTTAAAGCATTCTGTGCTCAGACGCATATTCTGTGAGTCTGTTTTAACCCTTGGTCTGGAAAAAAATGCTGCAGCTTTTTGGGCATATGCCAAAATAAAAAGAAGGATAAGTGCCAAGTTCTTAGTTTTAAAATAAAACCAGCATAAGAGTATGAAATGATTCATCACTTCCTGGCAAGTGTAATTATCACTGCAATCACCATTCCATATCTATTTGCACCCTTTAAAGAGGTGCTAAATATTACTGTAAGTTCTGAAAGTTATCATTTCACCTAAGTCAGCTGAAAAAAAATGGATCATCACAGGTGTGTGTGCTTTAAACAGGACTCTCAGAGCTGCCTTCCTTACAATGGCCTGCAGAAATGTGTTGCATCTGTGTAAAAATGGTATATGCCAAGGTGAGGGTAGTGGCTGTACAAAGCAAAATATTTCAACTGGTTTAGCTCTTGTGTTGTCATCGTTGGAAGCTGACTGCACACTGGAAACCAGAATCACCTCTAATCCCAGAATCACAGAACATGCTGAGTTGGAAGGGACCCACAAGGATCATCAAGTCCAACCCTTAACCTGCACAGTATCATTCCCAGGACCATGTGCCCAAGACTATTGTCCAAACACTTCTTTAACTCTGTCAGGCTCAGTGCTGTGACCACTGCCCTGGGGAACCTGTTGCAGTGCCCAACTACCCTTTGGGTGAAGAACCTTTTCCTGATATCCAACCTAAACCTCTCCTGATGCAACTTCAGGCCATTCCCTCAGGTCCTGTCACTGGTCACCACAGAGAAGGGATCAGTGCCTGCCCCTGCCCTTCCCCTCACAAGGAAGTTGTAACTGCAGTGAGGTCTCCCGTCAGCCTCCTCTTCTCCAGGCTGAACAGACCAAGTGCCCTCAGCTGCTCCTCACACGCTTCCCATCAAGGCCCTTCACCATCTTCATTGCCCTCCTTTGGACACTCTCTAATGGCTTAATACCTTTTCTACATTTGGTGCCCCAAACTGCACACAATATTCCAGGTGAGGCTGCCCCAGTGCAGAGCAGAGTGGGACAATCCCCTCCCTCACTCAGCTGGAGATGCTGTGCCTGATGCCCCCCAGGACATGGTGGTCCCTCCTGGCTGCCAGGGCACTGCTGGCTCATGTTCAACTGGCCATCGACCAGGACCCCAAGCATTTATTCATTGTCTAGACTGGGACATTGGAGATACAGTAGCTATGTGTAGTATTCAGTTCACTTTTTTTTATTACCTTTTTTTTTAATACATTTTTAAGCAAATCACTTGTAGCTTCACTCCTTTAGATGCTCTGTGGCAATGATCTATAACCAAAGAATCTTATTTTAACAAGGTATGGTTGTAATTTCTCTGTATTTTGAACCATATAAAAATGACTCAAAGCATAATTGATTCTGCCTATAAGTAAACTACTGTGGGATGCATTCACACCAGGCACTGCTGAAAGTTTAAAACAAAATTCAGACTTGGTAACATATCAATGTACTCATTTCTCACATAACATATGTTGTGAGATCTTTGGGGTAGCAATGAGCTTTTTGTTCTGTTTGTATAGCAACTACTCACTGCTGTCTTTATCTACCACTGTGAAATTTGGGTAGTATCACAGCAAACAAATGTTTAAAATAAGTTGTTTAAAAATTGTACAGGAACATTTCTTCCAAGTTGCCATGAATGATTGCTATGCTAGTGAAAAGTCTTTACCTAGTAAGTAAATGCTATCATTTAGTATTTCAGCATTTATTTTTGCATGTCACCTCGGCTCTGTTCATACCCAGAGATGTTAGGTGCAAAGAGCTGCCTTCATTTCCCTGGTCCTCTGGTGTTCAGCTCTAGCTGAAGGTGACCTTGTATTGTTGTGTGTTAGAATCGAAGCCTTCCCAAAACATACCTCATCCTAGAATACTAGTAAAAATTGTGGAATCAAAGGGTGTGTAACAAAATAAGTTTGAAGAGTGGAAGAAGGGGAGGAGGAAATTATTTCAGTGGAAGTAGTAAGGGAGAGAAAAAACCTAAAAGGCCACAGAAGTGAGAGCTTTGGGAATGGCCCCAACTCACATTATCCTCTAAATATGTGCCATCACTATGCCCAGCTGCCAATTAATTATGTGAGGATAAACCAGCATTTCAAATTAGATTTCACCTTTAAAATGAATGAATATATTGTCTGTCTAGTAGGACTGTGTGACATTTCAATACCTTTATATCAGGAAAATAAACTGATATTTTGTGTAGTGTGATATTCAATTTAGAATCTTGGATTTGCCTTTTAAAATTTCATAGTATCAGAAAGTGCTGGAGATTGAAGTAGATTTCATTTCATTCTTCATTAGAGTAATCAGGTAGCTGGGGAGGGCACTGAACACCTCATATATTTCAACATACTCTTTAGAGTCCAGAATAGTTATATTTGACTTCTTCAATAGGAAACCTGCATGAGGCTGACTTGTCAAATTTCAGTACTGTTTCTCCTTACTCTTCCCTAAGTCAAAGATGTCAGTGAAGAGTTCTTTAAGAAGCTGAAATGGGATAGCCTGCCTTGGTTTTGTGTCTGCAGCTTAAGGGGAGTTAATCACAGATGCTATTCTTGCCTTATAATGTTGCTTAACTTGAAACATTGCATTGTGCTGATGGGAGAGGATAGGTAGGTTGGCTGAACTCTAGACTGGACTAAAACTGTTTTTAGAAAAACCAAGATTATGTATATGCAACAAATTATGTGTAACTCTGTGGTTTAGTGAGTGAGCCTGGTCAAGTGCAGTGGCCTTCTTCAAGGTTCTTTAGTATTTCTCACTGTGATTTGAAGGTTTATTTGCATTACTGACTGAGCAAATGTCTGATATCCTAGATAGGGTTTGTTAGCAAGCTGGCAGAACATGTTTTTCTTTCCTGGCACAGATAACATTAAGAAGTTTATCAGGGAATATTATGCAGACTCAAAATCTGTCAAAAATATGAATGACAGTGTGACAGAAACCACCTGCATAGCTCATGATATTCTTGGATCAAAGTACCAGTAGGAAATTGCTGCAGTATTCCAAATAGTAAGTATGCTTTTGTAACAAAGCAGAAACCTTAAGAACAAATAGATATTTGCTTTTTCTCACTCTAAAGCAGTTCCTTAAAGCTTAGACCTAAGGGCATATTGAATTTGTGACAAGTGCTAGTAAGAAATATTGAGTTACATATCCACAAATGAACAAGATCAATATGAGACTAGGGCACCTCATATATAGGAATGACAAAAAAAGATGCTGTTATGACTGCACAGGAAAGGTGTTTCAGAGGAAGGTATTGCTACCACGTCACTGAAATCAAATTTGCTTGATACAGGAAAAAATCCCAAAGGTAGGAAGAATACCTAGTTCTTGTGAAGACTTTTAGTTCATAAAAATGAAAGCACCTTTTGACAGGAATAAATTTCATCAGCTCTCAGTGTTGAACTTAGGCAGTCTGAGTTGAAAGTGACCCGTCCAAGATCAGCCAATGGCCTCATGAAAAGCTCAGGGCTCTTAGGTCCAAGCCCAGAGACTTATCAGTCATTCCACACTGTTTATCTTTGTACAAGAAGCAAAAATAGCCAGGGTATTTTTGCC
>JAOXXN010000102.1:13874564-13892572 GCA_026770055.1 Myrmophylax atrothorax
GTGTGTCCTCAGGTGGCCAAGAAGCCCAATGGGCATCCTGGCTTGTATCAGCAATAGTGAGGCCAGCAGGACAAGGGCAGTGATTGTCCTGCTGTGCTCAGCACTGGTGAGGCTGCACCTCAAGTCCTGTGTTCAGTTCTGGGCCTCTCACTAGAAGGACACTGAGGTGTTGGAGTGTGTCCAGAGAAGGGTAATGAAGATGGTGGAGGGTCTAGAGAATGGGTCTGATGAAGAATGGCTGAGGAAGCTGGGGTTGTTTAGCCTTGAGCAAAGGAGACTGAGGGGAGACCTTATTGCTTTCTATACCTGCCTGAAAGGAGGTTGTAGTGAGGTGGGTGTTGGTCTGTTTTCCCAGGTAACAAGCCTATTACTTGATGAGGTGAAATGGCCTGAAGTTGTGTCAGACATGGTTTAGATTGAGGTAAAGGAAAAGTTTCTTCACTGAAAGGATGGTCAAGCAATGGAACAGTCTGCCCAGGGCAGTGGTGAAATCACCATCCCTGGAGGTATTTAAAAGACATGAAGATGTAGTGTTTAGGGACATGGTTTAGTGGTGGGCTTGACAGTGTTAAGGTTACAGTTGGACTCAATGATCTTAAAGGTCTTTTCCAACATTAACAGTTCTATGGTTATTCTATGAATTGATGGTGTTAAGTGTTCTCATATGCAGCCATTGTGACTGGTTGGGGCTGTTTACATCACAAGTATTTCTTATATATTTTTTTTCTGTGTATATAAGTTTAATTTTTGTGCCAAGTGGTCTGGTTTGAATATTCAAAAGCATAGAGTAGTAGACAAAATAGAAGTTTGATAATAGCAGAAGCACTGAATGCTTAGCATTCTCCATGGCACACCTACTGGACTTCAGTGAAAACACCAGTGTGTGATACACATTGTTTGACTGGATTGGATGTTGTTATCTTGGACATACTGATTCCAGTTCTAGCTTGCCTTGTCAGGGTAGTAGCAGATAGCTTTAATGAATGTAAGGATTTCCCTGCTTAATAATAAATACTGCAACAAGATAATTAAAAATCTGCTGCTTGGCTATTTATATAATTAATTTCAAATTAGTCTCTAATTATGCTTTACTGCTCAACAATCATCTGTATAACAGAAGAGACTTACTTGTGCTCATGGCAGTGATATTCAAGAGCTGTTGAGAATATGAATTTTATATTGAAGGGAAAATATTAAATACTGTGAGGGACCTGATTTTATTACTCATGAAAATGAAATTAGAAATTAATTACTAGTGTCCAACATTTAATAGGTAGGAGAAAGAAAACAAATACTGGTGTGAAATGTACTTGTCAAAGATGAAGTTAATATCAAAATGACTACTGTACTGTGCAATGCAGTGACAACTTCTGCTTTTGTCGTGAGAATTTGTAAAAAATAAATGATGCAAGTGCAACATATTTCAGTGTGCTGACTAAGGGGAGCCACGAAGCTCCTGGGACGTAACAGAAGAATCTGACATCTTTGCATTAATGATTCACATCTGAATTGTGTTTCAGTGGTTTAGTGGAAATGGCCAGTTGATGGTATGTAATTGTAGTCAGAAAGTGCCACATAACATAATTCAGAATAATAACAAGTAACACAATTTAGCATGTTTTTTGATAGGTTTCAGAGAGAAAGGTCAGATAGAAAGAGTGTGAAGCAAAACTGTTCACCCTTCCAGTAGGAAATGAGTGGAACTAAAAGGTAAAATTCTAATAAGAGCTACAAAATTGACCCCTTTTGGAAGGAGAGAGAATACACCCAGTCTTGAGTTCAGAGAACATAAAATGTTATACAGTAGTCAGTTTTAATCTACATGTCATTTAAATTACTTTCCAGCTCTTGTTAAGAGGTTTTTAGATACTCTAAAACCTTCTGGTTACTGAACATTGTATTTTAACTTACCATTTTGGAGTAAATCATGAGAAGTTTAATAGTTCCATGAAAAACACCAGTACACAGATTTTAAGACATTTTAAAAATCTTTAAAAATTCTGTTCTTTGTTGCTTTTAGTTCAATTTTAGGTTTTAGTATAAAAAACCCCAACTCATTCTTTTGTCTGGGTAGACCATAGATAAGGAGATTAACAATGTCCTGGTGAGTGCTTTGTGTTTTTAGTGGATAAGCAAAACGGTGCATTCTCTGGAGCTGGGAGCACAGCCCATTACTTGTGTGCTAAATTCATATATAAAATAACTGCATGAGTAGTAAAGCCAATTACATTATGCCCACGGTCAAGTATTTTGGAGAATTTAACTGGCAACATTAGTGTGCCTTAGCCTTGAGTTCGGACAGGCTATGGCATAAAATCAATGCATAGTCCATTTTTTTTGTTAGCTTGTGGTTCTAATAAAGTTTTGAAATAATTTTTTTCTGAAATGAGATTCTAAATGTATGAATGAAGAAAGATGTACTTCCATGAAGAAAGGCAAGTGGAAAGAAATCTAGGCAGACACCTTGGAGGCAGCCATGATTCATTCCTTCTTTATAAACTCTGATGTTTGGTGAGTTTCGCGTTCTCTAGTCAGGTTCTTTTTATTTTATATTGCTGTAAAACTTTTGACCCTACATAAAAACTATAAGCACTGAACTGCTTTTGAGCACTGTTTTTATTTTTAAAATTTGTTGACTAAATAAGTGATATACTGATAAGGTCATTGTAGATTAACTGACTGTCAAAATTTATCCAAAGAAGTCTTGAACATGAACACACAAGTGAACCCTTCTTCAAGATCAGTACCAGTGATTTCAGCGGGAAATATACTGTATTTCCTACACTTGCATAATTGTACTTACTTTCTCTAGCAAGAGGCTGAAGGATTCTTTTTTGGCTTTCACACATAATTTTAAAATCAAACATGCTGATGCATTAGAAATAGTTTCAGAGTTCTCTCATATCTAGAGAGCAGTTAACAGGAGAGCCTTGTTTTACATAGTTTGGTCATACTAAGGATTAACTTTATGGGGTCTCTTTATGGAAGAGAAAAATATTTGAAACACAAAATGTTTATATTTTTCCTTTGCTTTTTGTTTTACCTCTCTGGAAATGCTCTTGCCAAAGAACAGGGTGAGTTTTCTTCTGAGTCTCTGTAAAGTTTTGATAGAAGAGATAAACTTCCTGCTAGTCTGCTGACATGAGTACACATATACTTGGCATGCTTGGAAGAATGTCATCACAGTAAATAGAGACTTGGGAAGTGTGTGGGGTGCAGGGGAAATGGTGAGCTGGTATAAGGAGGAAAATAATGTAGGCAATTTATATGTAGAATAAAAGATAAAATTCTGTAAGTCTTACTATGGTTGAAAGACAGTGCTGTGTATTGCAAAGGCCATAGTAGAATCTAGATAGAAAGAGAAAAAAATTCAGATCACTGCTGTATGCATTACAGTTTGTGAATATCTTTGTAACTGAAAGATCAGAATGATCAAAATGTTATTGTGTTAGAATAATAGATTTCTGACTCATGCACAAGACATTTTTTGTCTATGGCCATGTTAAATGTCTGAGGATAGAGCTGAACTCAGAATTTCATTTATCACTATTTGTAAGACTTTAAAATGATGAATGTCAGATTTCAAGACATCTACGGGAAAACTGTTATTTAAAAGCAATTTTATACAGTCAGAAAGCAAAGATCTGGTATTATTAGTGTTGTTATTTCAGAGAAATAGTTTTGTAAGATGATATAAAATCACCTGTAGAGTTTCTGCTGTTGCAGCTTTTTCTGTACCTGCCCAATGGATAATGGCAATGTGACCAAAGAACAAATAGTTTATAGAAAACACACAGCAACAAGTCCCAAATACTGCCAATTCCCTAGGGAAATGCATGTGTTTATACTTCCAGAGAGTTTCTGTGTCAGTCAAACTGGATGTCAGAAATGTATTGAGGAAACCCAGAAAATTTCAGTAACTGTGCATGGACCAAGGTATTTTAACCAATGAAAGTGAAGTAAGTATCAGAACACTATGAAATAGCTGATCTTGAAGGCCACGGTGAAAGACAATGCAAAATATTTTTGAAATCTAAAATGAAAAAAAAAATAGAAAAAGGTTTAAAACTCTGCCACCTACACACAAGTTTAAAACCAGATGTGAATATGTGTTAAGAAGAAAAAAACCCTGTGTAGTGAAAAGGTAGTTATGATAGATTCTTGCCTCTTTATTCCAGACTTCCAGATGAGAACTGCTGTGTATAAAGAACACTGAGTAGCCTACTGTATCTCCTCTTATTCCTTTTAGTGTAGCCTCTGTCCTATTAAGTGCCCATGTGTTTTCCACGAGGAGTTGCAGTTTAGCAGAACAATTTTTTTTTGCCATTTTCCAATAGCCATGCTTAACATATGGCACAGTTATTCATGTGTTCCTTTCTAGATAATTTTGCATTTCTAAACATTTGATTATTTTGCTATCTTTGTATGAAACATTAATACTAAGACACATTTTAATTATTACCTTTTAAAGTGTTTAGCCGTTATTTTGTACTTGTTTTTCTATAGCCCCTCTGTACTGTCTTGTGGATTTTATTATGCTTTTTCACCTTAATGAATAACAGGATGCTTAGTGAGTAGTCACTGTATTGCCATCAATTACAGTGTTTTCCAATACAGCCTGAAATTCCATCAGCCGTGGCCAATAATAATATTGTACTGGCTCAAAACCAAAGAATGCCATGTTTTGACTTGTGTATCTCAGTGTTAGTTTAACATCATATATCCCAAAGGAATTTCTCCCTTTGCATTTCCTTTCCTTTCCTTCTCATCCCTTCCTTCCCCTTCACTGAAGATGCAGGGTATAAGATCCTAGTAATACTGGGTAGAATCCACTGAAATACATCTGTGATGCTGGTAATTTTCTGTACAAGAGTTTTATTAATTAGGAAAATTGATGTTCCCATGAGAGATTGGTATTTGTAGTTGTTTTGTAATTTCCACTTATTTGCTTGAGTTTTTCTAGGACTTTTAAGATGTAGTAAAATATAAAAGCACAAGTAAAGGACTGGGAAGCTTCATAAGCCAAGTTCCTGTGTTCCAGTCTGAGCAGGAAAGTCTTAGCAGGGAAATTAATCTCCTGCATGATGGTAGTGACGTAAGTCTCTGCTCAGTTTGTGTGTGCATGTAAACAGGGAAAGTAAGGGAGAATAAAACAATTTTATAAATATTCTTACTTAAGAGAAATAAAAAGAAAACCCAGAATTAAAGGCCTGCACAACTGTTTTCACAGGGCTTTTCCACATGTACTACAACAGATGCAGTGACATTTGCCTACTTTTCTATCTGCATTCTGAATGAGTCACAATTCGCTTCACAATTCTTTTCAAACTTGGAGAAGTCAGTTGGTTAAGTTTTAGTGGTTTTTGCTGATGTCAATGTGAAGAAACAAGTTGAGACTGTCCTATCCTGCTCAGAGTGCAGTAAATTTAGTGCAAATCTGGTGTAGCAGTTGGGTAAAAAAACATGCAGCCTAATCCTAAACAGTATCTGTATGAGAAATGCGGGTAACTATAATTTAGCTTGAACCATTACACAAATACAGTTCCAGTAGGTAGCATTATACATTAAGCATGACATGATTGTGATTAAAACTACCCTTTGTATAGCAGGCAGTCACAGCCTCTCCTCTAGCATTTAACCTGGTTCTGGGGTCATCAGACACCTGGGCAATTGATATAGACAGATTGAGGGATCATTCATGGAGATTGGAGGGATAAGCTGACTTCTCCCTCTCCTTAAAATGCAAAGGCTATGGAAGCTGTTCTGTCTGGTAGAGACCCTTGGAGGGGCCTGTTGCTGAAGTGACAGTGATGATATAGACAGACTTCGCATAATTCCCTCCAGTTTCTTATGTATCAAGTTTGAATCCTTACTCTGTATACAGCCTTTATGGAGTAAATTTAGTCCAGCAATCTTATAAACACCTCAATAAAACTCTTGTTAGGAGCTGCACAGTATACATTGACTTTCTACTGTAAAAAGTTTCCTCTTCATGCTTTAGTTAGTTATTGAATTACATTGCACATTTCCCAAACAGTGAATGGGTACAAGGTATTCTACTGAGAAGTATAATAGCAGTCTTGTCATGAGTCCTGCTTTTGATTTTTTATTTCAAACCTGTAAGAAGAGGAGCATGTAGAAGTATGCAGTCCTTTTTATCTACTTCATTAGTGCAGAAAATAAATGGGTGCATGAAACTTAACTTTCCACTTGTTCTCATATTGCTCTTGGACAATAGCTGAAAGCCTCTTGCTTTCTTATGGAAACAAGACAGAGATTATTGTACTTAATGGATGAAAGCTTTAAGTGTCACACTTTGTTGCCAGAATTAGGGACCAAAGTTCAAAATGTGGATGAAGTGGGAACTAGGTGAAAGATTCAAAAGGCTTAATTATACAGTTGATTGTCAAATGGTTTCATGCACACAAAAATCCCAGACTAAACAGCAGATTCAGTTTGAAGCTGATAATAGTAGTTGGCCACCAAAGAATTTTGGAACAATGAGGTTGGATGCTGTATTTAGAGATTATTTACTCTATTTTCTCCTCCAAGGCAAGGCTAATGATTTCTGAAACATGTTTGCATAGCCATTTGAAAATCTACCCTTAGAAGCTTATTTATTGTGATTCCAAGAACAGATTCCCTCAGCAATTAATGTGCTTATTACTTTCCAAGTGTTAATTTCACCATTGAATCTTTATTACCGGAGCTTGCAGCCCTATGAGCTATTTTGCAGTTTATTATTTCTTGACCACAGGGGTAAGAAAAATAGTCCATAAATTACACAGCTATATTTATAATCTGGAATATTTTTAATCAAGTTTGCTTTTTCTTTTCTTTAGGCTACATTATGTGAGTTTCTGGCTTTACTCATATGAGATGTTGTCTAGATTTCTGTTTGATCAAGGTGTAGCCCTGTATGTGTTTGCTGATTCATATCGCCTCAAAGCAAGAGACAGAGCTCCAGGTGAGCTGTAGGAATCAGAGAATGAGAGGGTGCTCTTCTGGGCAGTGCTTCTTCTTCTATCTGCCAGGGTCATGCTTGATTTTCATAAGACTGGTAGTTTGTTTAGTGTATGATTCATTGCTACTTCCCATGCATTTTCTGAATAAATACTGCTTAGCCAATGGCCCCTTGTCCAGCAGATTATTCCCATGTGTATGTAGAGCTTGGTATTTTTTACATCCTTTTTTTTCTGAACATTTCTGCAGTTTGTCAAGGACTTTCAGAAAAGCTTACTAGCTTAATATTGTTCTGAAATAAGAATATCATCTATCTCCATCCATACCATTGAAGAAACATTGAATAGTGCTGGCCTTGAGACAGCAAGCTGCTTAGATAAATGATCTTTGTACTTTGACAGAAGTATTACTCTTCCAGTACAGTTTACAGTTTACAATTTATTTTTCTCACTGACATTCCAGCATTTTCATAAGGTAGTTTCTTTTCCCCATATGTGGTTGATCATGCATTTGTAATTTCTTTGTCTTGATCCTCCCACCTATCTATCTTTCTACAGAGGTAGAAAAGGTCTTAACCCCGACCAGCAATGCCTACACATAACTTCATGTATAGCAGATATTTTACCTTGAAAGCAGAAAGTATCAACTGTCTGACACATAGATTACTGCCTTTTAAATTTGCCTCTTAATTGCTCACAGCTTTGAAATTAAAGTAGGAAAAATAATTACATTTCTAGACTTCTGGCAAAGAGCTGCAGCTCAATAAGAAAAACATGGCATTAAAACAAGCAGAATAAAATGTTTTGGGTTCTACTTCATATGTAGTCTGTTGTTTTAAGATGTAGTATTAAATATCAAATTACTTAACTATTGCTATAGATCTTGAAGTTGGGAAAATCAAGTTCTGTAAGGGGTGAAGTATTACAAGCTTTTGGTTCAAAAGGTCTTCATTCACACTAATTTATGCACGAGAGATGAAGTAAAATACCTTGCATTGCATAGAAAGAGCAGTGGTCGTTGGCTGCAATGGGCAAACAGTAACAACAACAATTGGATGTTTTCTGCATGAGTTTCATCCAGTGTTGGCAAATTAAATAAGGTATCTCTAGGGCATAATTTAAATAGATTTTTACCATTCTAATTAATCCTAAAAGGATTAGTCTGAAGCAAGAAATATCATGAAGCTTATCTATAGAGGACTTTTTAACATTACTGTAATGCTTTCAAAAACAAAGACTTCCTCATTGTAATTCCAACGCACCTCTTCAGTGCATTCTGTGTGTGAGGTGCAGGTATAGCCACCACTGACTAATATTGCTCTAATATGCTCTAATGCTGCATTCTGCAAGAAGTTACATGCTGGTGGATTTTATACATGTGATTTTTCTACTGAACAGTGCAGGAATAATCCCAGTGGCACTCAGGCTTCAGGCCTGAGCCTACTTGATCTAGCATATCGTTCTGTAATGCCCTCTGTTGAAGGGTTTGTGTGAATACTTGTTTAACATGTAGACTTGATTTCTGAATATTATAAAGAAGAAGTCAGTGGGTAGTTGCTGTGTTGAATGGCAAAAATAGTCAAAAATGGCTCTTAGGAAAATGAAAACCAGTGAATTTCAAGTGAAGTTCTGAAGTTCTCTTACCATATTCTATTAATATTTTCTTTCCCTGTCCTTTTTTTTTTCTTCCTAAACAGCTCAAAAATTTCTTGTAGTCAAAGTGACCGTAGAAATTTCAGCTCCCCCAAATAGTACTTTTTACAGTGTCTTGCTTGAATGGAAGTCCCAAGAACAGCAATGTGCACTTGTGTAGGCCCAGAAAAAATTTACTTTTAAGATGTGTACTAGTTTCAGGACTGATAAAACTGCTAGATAGAAGGTTGAGGAGTTCAGTGGAAACACATATTTGATATAGTCTTCCCTGAGAAGACTCTATCTTGTAACTTTCCATATTTTTACCCTGAACTAGAGATAATCCCTCTGAATAACAGAAGAATAGTGGTAAGTGCCTATAATGTGAAACAGAAAAGGGAGGTTTCTTTGTGATTTTCAGCTTTGTGTATTATCAATGAGCAAGCACACTTCAAAAAGCAGCAAATTATTTTGAAAAGCTGAAATGCAGAGCAAGAAAACTACATGAAGGAAATTTTAAATCTTGGCAGGCAAGAACTGGTAAGATCATGACTACATGAAAGCCTTTAAAAATAGGTTCCTTCAAGATCTTGGATAAAACTATTTGTATTCTGAAAAAGGTAATTGTTTTCCTGATGAAGATGTACTTCTCTCTACTTCTCAAAGGAATAGAAATGAATATTGGGGGAATATGAAACTGAAGTGACACAAAATAGCTGGTGATAATGGTCTGATAATTATTATTTTAGATAGTTGCTCCATGTCTGTCTCAAGGAAACAGTTTCATATAGTGTGGGGATCACTTGTGGGATCCCTTCAGACTAACCAAACTGGACACCATCGCTCTGTTGTATAAGCAATATATATTGGCTCTAGGAAGAGATTTTACTTGTTTCAATGGAATCCACTAAACTGCTATGTTTTTCTTAGCGAAAATACATATTAAGGGAATATTTTTGTCTCTCTGTTTGTTATATAGCATTATTTTGTGAAAGTATTTTAACTTAGTAAAAATTTGTGCATAATATATTGGAAACTTTCATGGTCATATACAGCCTAAGACACATCTCAGTGTTCCTTATCTTTCCTTTTCTGTGCCCTTACATTGTCCCTCAAACTTACTTTGATAATGCCAGTGTTTTGCACTTAACTGTGTAAATCTACTCCTCCACCCTCCAACTACTAGTGCAATTGGAGAGGAATCCCAACCATCCCGATCCTATTTGTCCTAAATCAGGAATTCCTCTTCACAGACGCAGTGCTTTGCAAGAATTAAGCCATAAAGGAGCTCCAGAGCTCGGATGTAGGGAGGAAACTCTGCAGGACCTTTCCTCCCTCAGCAGGAAGGGGGCACATGGTTCCAGAGCATGCAGCTGCACACATGGTGATGGCTTGCTGCTGGTTTGCTGCTCCTCTGGCTGAGTTCCATGTTTCCCATGAAGACCTGTGCCAGCACAGTTTGTTATGGGCTCTTTGACGTGCCCAGGAAACTTTGTCTCACCTGAGCCGCTCCTGCCTGCAGCTCACGCAGAGCCATGGTCAGCCGCTTCTGCTTTATGGCTTTGTTTACAGCCCGTGTTCGCTGCGGTTGAATTCTTCCTGATTTATGTCAGCGTGATGTCAGAGCAAGCTTCTCAGTTTGGATCTCTGTGGAAATCTTATCTTGCAAACAGTAACCGTTTGCTACTGTCGCCATCTGAACTTGGTCGTTTTTGTTTTCCTCTCTGGTGTAGGGCCGGTTTGTTTCACGTAGTTGTGGTCCTACAAGCTGCAAACACATATTCTGCTTCAGCCAATTCTAGGTTATTAGGTTATGTATGCTAAAAATTATGAGCAGTGCTTTAATTTGCATAGTTAAATCCACACATCGTCCAGAGAGAATAAAAGCCAGATTGTAAAAGAATTACAATCTCTTGAAGTGGAGCCAGCCTCACAGCCCAGATCCATCCATCTTCATTAATTTGTATACAGTTGTTTTACCAGAACAAATTTTCTGAAGGTACTCGCATGGGAATGCTGAAACAGCTGCACAACTTTTATTTTGAAGAAAAAAAAGTTGAGCCTCGGAACAGTGTGTTTTAGAAAGAGAGAGAGAGAGAGTGACTCTGCATTTAAGACTTTGACCAGTATGTGTAAGAAGTGCTGTCATGGCTGGAATAATCTAATGTATTTTTACCTGGGTAGCACTTGGCAAAGCTCCCCCTTTTTCTTGCACAATTGAACGGGATCCAGTACAGTTCTGTGCTTCGATCAACTTGACTCCAGCTTCGCTCAGCCTGCCTGGGTTGGTAGTGCACGCTGTGCCTGGCTCCTGTGGCCTCTATGGCCCTTTTCTGCTCCACTGTCAGCAAGAGGGAGGGAGGCTTCCCCCAGCACCAAAATACCGTCCTGTGTGCTCTCTGCAGCACAGTAGCTAAGAACAAGTTTCCCAATTACTCCTTGGATTCTTTGGAGTTATTTGCTGGAAGAAGTCTTTCCCCCCACTTTAAATGGATGATTGTGTTACAATCAAGAAAAAGCATCTCCAAAGACCAATCTTTAGGTAAGTGATGCTATTGTTACTTTGAACTGAAAATGTTATTAACTTTACTCCCTAAATTCTCTTTGTTAACTTTAAGTTCGTATACAAGCACACAAAAACTTGTTGAAGATAAAGAGTTTAATATTGCATAGCCTGGTAACATATTAGGTGATTTTGGTCCTCAGAATATGTCTTTTTTTCACTTGTACTGAGATTTTGTAGAAGTTATTTTTCTTCTCCTCTTTGTCATCTGCATTCTCTAAAGTTTTGTATGGGATTGTCTTCATTATGAAAGAGAAACAGCGTAGCTTTGGAAAACTTTCTTTGGTGAGTTCTCTTTTCCTACAGCTCTGAAGTCCCTCAGTGCATTCTGGAATTATAAAACTTTAGAAGTGGAGTATGGTTCTTGGTTGCTTTAGCTGTTTGTGTCTGGATGGTGGAGTTTTAATACTTGACATGGTACACCTTTCATAAAGCAGCTTGCTTGCTGGGATGTGCAGACAAGTGCTTGAAGTATAACTAATCTGCAAGACACTTCTGATAGAAGGGTTCAAGTTTAGAGTTTTAAGTTGGAATTTTAGTGAGGTGGTTCTTCACAGCATCCTACATATATTAATATGATCTGTGAAACATCTTTCTGATTTTTTTTATTTTAAAGTCAATTGTAATATTTCTTTGCAGATCAGGATTAGATCTAATTTACTCATGACTTCTACCACGAGAGACTCCTTTCTTTCCTTTGTTAAGTCCTAACTTCAGACCAAGTGACACTGAGTGGGAAATAATGTTTCTCAAACTACTATGAATAAGGATGCAGTGGCTGCAAGATTAAATAATCCTGCAATAGTTCACAGTTTTGTTTATGGCTGGTGACAACTTTAACAAACCCCCAACTCTTACTGGGTGAGATCAGTAGGATATTGCAAACACAGTGTCAATATGACAAATAAATATAAGATTATAGATGGTCCCAGAGCCAATTGTTATTTATTGGATCCCCACTACTGATGTCATATATTATGGGAGTGCAGTAACAGTCGGTATTGCAGCTCCACAGCAGGTTTAGTCAGGTAGTCAAGCCAGGATTATGTCCTACTAATATTACATGTGGAGAAATCTTTCAGTGGTGTTACAGTTACAGTGCAGTAAGAGGATCTGGACATTAAAGGTTCCTATGGAAGTAACTTAACTGTTACCTTAAATTTAAATGTCCTGTGTGTATTTGCTATGCAATTGATATAGTAAATTAAATTCAATTAAACATTTTGCACTTTAATAAAGAGAAGATAAAAAGTTCTTTCACAGAAAGCCCATGACAGAAAATTAAGATGTTTGATATCTTCTTCAAGGGATACCTTTTTGTAAAGTTAATAGTTTAATTGAATGTATTTCTGTATAAACATCAATAACTATTTTCAAGGGTCTGTGATAATTATCCCGTAAGCTATCATTTTAAAAAATGCAAGTTTCAAATTCACATTCTTCCAAGTCTATTGGGGTGGTTAGAATTGTGGGTGAATAAATGCACATTTCCTGACAAGGTTGGTAATCTGCAACAGAAATCTGCTGTAGCTGGTGTAGCACTGGATAGTTTGCAAGAGCTTTCTTAACGGATGTTTCCCTAAATTGTCCTGTGGGAGTGAACTTAACTCAATGAAATACAAGAAGTTTCAACATTTCTTACCAAAATCCATTCCTGCAAATCAGTTCTAAATACGGAACGGCCACTAAATACTGTCGGCATGCTTAATCCAGAGCAAGAAAACCCCTAATATGGAAAGCCCCCAAAGAGCCCATGGCTCCGCAGTGACTCTTCTGGCAAAAGATCTCTGTAATACTACAGCAAATGCTTAAGAAACGTTTCCAAGGTCGAGACCAGCATAATATTTTAGGTGGCTCAAACAGAAAGACAATCTCTGTAAGTCATGAAGATTGTATCATGTACAGTAAATACAGATGCTATCGAAGTGTATGAAAGAGCTGGGGATTTTTAATGTGTGCTTATTTTCCTTATGACTTTGTAAAATATTTCTCTAGTGAAAAAGTGTTCTTATGCAGGAATGTTGCAGACTTAGCCTCAGTCCTGTTACTCCTGTGATTTTCTGCCTGTGTAGGTGAAATGGTTTTACTGGGCACAAATCTTGGGTTGAGGTAACTGAAGAGACAGTCTAGTCAGTTTTAGTGGTTGAAAAGAAAAAAGAAAATATAAAATTACCTCAGTTTTTTAATGTAATTATATTTACCCATGTTTTTGACTACAGCCAACACTATAGTTGTTCTTAAAAAATACGTCTTTCTTGGGAGCTGGGTTAGAATTTAGTAAGTACCTACGAGTATCTTTGTACTTAGCAAAGTGACATTTACAGTGGATCTGTACTTTTAATTGTCTTCCCTTATCAGTAATGTAAAAGTTAGGCCAAGTATCCATTCTAAATAATCCTTTCAATATCTATGTAAGAGTAGGATGGATACTATGTTTCAAAATGGGAAGCTCAATAACAAGAAGATATTTCTGAGTTATTTACAATTTTTTTTGTAAGTTCTGAATTAATGAAGTCATACAAATTAAAAAAAAAAGTGGGAACTAAGTGTAACTTTTGATACTTGCTATCCAGTAGTCCTTGAAAATAACTCAAAAATTCTTTCAAAAATATAACTGTGTAAAAAAAAAAAAGGTGAGGCTTCTGAATCACATTGAACTGATTATTAAAGCACATCAATTTGGATAAAATTTTTTTAATTGCGTCAGAAACAAATTAGAGATTCCTGCATTCATTAATATCAAGGGTCTACTACATGCAAAGATATATTTCAACAGAACTTGTATATTCCCTGGCCATGTTGAAGCTAACATAAATTACTGAGGACATTCCATATTTTTATTAAGAACAGCATCCTGAGCATATTTGCTATGACTGGAGATGGTGAAAATAATTAAACAGTAAACAAATCAGCTTTCTCAAAGAAAGCAGTGGGAGCTTCATAGCTCCTACATTTAAAATTGAACTGAATAAAGCCATATTAAATATGCTTTAAGGAACAAATCCTTCTCTGCCAACTGCTTAGATTAGATGACATAATAGGTGTTTTAGTTCTCAAATTTCTATGAATTCTGTTAACACAGGAATCTACACAGTTGCTAATCAAAGCTCATACTGAATCTAACATTTTTCTGCTCTCTGCTTTAGTCTTTAGGGGATGGCTTGTGTTGTATGACTTTGGTTTTCCCAGTCTTGTCTGAATGGAAGGAAAAGGATCAGAATATCAAAAGACAAGTTCTTCTTTGAGTGTCTCTACCTTGGTAGGATCCAAGAAAGCATGGAATTAGTTCAGGAAACCCATGGGCTTTGACACTTACAGATCAATGACAGTTGGATAATAACAAAGAATTTGTCCTTGCTGTCCAATGTCTTTGATTTGAGGCTCTTAATGTGTTTTTAATAAAATTAATGTATTATCTTCAAAATACCTCTCCTTTGTTCTGCACATTTGCTGTGGTTTCATGCAATTTTGGATGAAGTGTTTCCCCTCAGAGCAATAGGAACAGGAAAGCAAGGGCTCATGGTGCTGAAAGCCAGAGACAGATTAAGGGAGAAACTCACTGGTTTTCCTGCACCTCCAGGAGCTCTGTTGTTTTTTTCTCTGTGGTGTCTGCATAAGGGAAGAGGTCCTTGTATTGTTGCTGTTTTTCCAGTGTCTTTTGTGTATATTACTGAATATGTATGAATGTTGTATTAACTGCAATTATCTAGACTGGATCTCTCTGTAATTTGAGATTCTTCTTCACTAAGAAAATGGCCCAGTCCAGTCCTTTGGTCTCTTGCTTCTGGTTCTTTAAAATATATATAGCTGATTAATTATTTTATTTTATACTAAGATCAGCTCTAAAAACTAAATGCTGTTGCCTACTGGCATGGCCCACCATTCCAGCATGATTTTTACACCACCATAGGGCACATAGGTAATTATACATTGTACATGATATTGTAAAAGTTTATTTCCAGAAAATTTATGCAGTTTACACAGGTGTAATTTGTGAAAAAGAATAATCCATATAAATAACTTTTGAGTTTTAATAATAAACACAGTAATAATAATAAAATATGGAAACAGCATATTCTGTGACTTCTGGACATTATAAGTTTTTGGCAGAGACCTTTCCTCATGAGAAAATATGCTAACAAGTATTTTCTATCAAAAAATAACCATCAGTGTAAGGATCTTACATGGCTTCTTCTTTCTTTTTTTCTTTATAATTTTTTTCTCCTGAACACTCAATATATTCATGAGTTTTAACAAGTACAAGAGATACATCCTCATACTATGTGAACACTTGTTCTATCTTACTCTCTTTATCCTCTGGTTCAAGATAGTATGTCCTGAACAGGCATATTATGCATGGATATAGCTGCTACTGGCACCTTTTCAATTTGTGTCTATAGAAAAGGTACCACATCATAATAACATATGAAGAGGAAGCAACTTACTCAGTAAACAACAAAAAAATTACATGCCTGTGGGCAGCCTGGAAAGTAGCAGATTTTAGCTTCTTAAAAGTTTTTTAAAAAAAGATGTTTT
The DNA here is from genome assembly GCA_026770055.1 of Myrmophylax atrothorax. Taxonomy (NCBI): domain Eukaryota; kingdom Metazoa; phylum Chordata; class Aves; order Passeriformes; family Thamnophilidae; genus Myrmophylax; species Myrmophylax atrothorax. The sequence continues at coordinate 13,890,258 of JAOXXN010000102.1, forward strand.
CTCCCTTTATTTGTAGAGGCCTTCAAGTGGCTCCAAATTATTATTATTATATTTATAAATTGTGTAGGGAATAAGCAGATGTATAGGAAATTTTGAGAGTTTATATTTGAGTAGCACACTGCAATTATGGTGCATTTACTTTCTGTTTAATTATTGCTAGTGATAGCTTAATTGTAAATTAATGCAGCTTATCAATTTAATGAATGACAATTTATTCCTGTGGTGTAGGAGGAAGGTGGGCAGGGAGGAGAAGATGCCATTGTCTGTAGCTTCTTGCTCCAAGAAAAGGCTGGAATGTAAAAACACCATGCACAAGATGACCCTGAAATCATAGTCTGTTTCTTGGTTGCCCCTTGCCCTAATGGCAAAGTTTGCTGCAACTTCTGCAAAGCTACACATCATTCACAGCCATGGCCATCCTGTTAGGGAGGTTGCTAAAGGTATTTGCTGCCTACGTGCTTCCTTCTACCTCTTCCTGGGTGGCTTTATTGGCTACACTGATGGGTAAATGCCCCAAAATATTACACAGTTGTGCTGATTTAAAGCATCTTTTTTATTATTTATTTATTTATTTTTTGAATGGCAGTACCTTAGAAGAGCTGACTTATGAAACCCCAATGAGAATGAGGTTGGTGTGAAAAAGAAATCATGAAAAAATGGGGGTTTGGCAGGAGGAGTGAGAGGACAGAAGCATCTGCTCCTAGCCTGATAAGAAGCTATGAAAAAAGAATTTGATTGAAGCAATAAGGGAAGACATTTTTGAGAAGTATCCAGAATGTTATAAAGGATGTGAATAGTTTTTAGAAAATCAGGTTAATAAATTACACTGGTTTTGACAGCTATGACACTTTTAGAAGACAGTGGAAAGGAAGGTAAAAGGTAAAGCAATACATAAAAAAAATGGACAGCAGGTGGTATTTTGTTAATCAAGAAGACAGGAGAGACAGGGGGAAAACATGGAGAATCCAGTTTTCAGACAGATGATGCACATTTATTCAATAAGTAGATTGAAAGGAGACAGAACTAAGCATGTTAGAAATGCAAAATAAAAAGAACAAGTGTCTTACAATTGCTTTTGTAGCTTAAAACTGGTCAGCTATGTTTGAACAGCCTTCCAAATGTTAGTATTCAATGCCTTAATCATACCAGAAGAAGGTGAATAAGTACATTTTAGAAATTTCAGCAAGGACAACCTGATTGAAATGAAATGAATTGGTACTACATTATAGCACAGTGTGGTCTACAACATAGGCAGGTTTGCCATCACCAGATTGAGTCTGGAAATGAGAAGAGTGTTTGTAGCCATGCCAGTAGTGGCATTCTCCCCCAGTGATGGGGAAAATCCTTACTGGTTGTAAGAATAGACATGTGAAAAGGACCATTTGTTCTGGGGATTTCAACAGCTGAAAACAAAAGCTTTTGATGGACAAGAATGATTGCTTTTTTTTTTAATAAATTTTAGTCTACTGAATTTCCTGACTTAAGGCAGTTTGTTAATGAGGGCATGCTTGTTTATTTAGGTGAAATGCATTTTGTTTTCTAAGGGAACAGACCATATGAAAACCAATATTGCCTATGCATCTTAAGCCTTTTCTAACAACTTTCCCTTTACTTTATTCCTGCTTGATCAAGAACTTACTTAACACACACTTATTTAACACTAACTTTGATCATAGACTTCTGAAAAGGAATGGTTGAAGTGAGAATTGATGTGCATTCAGAGGTTAACAATGCCATCCATAAGGATTTCTTTTAGTTTAATTCCATAGGAAATAAAAGTGTCATTTGCACAGTTTGGAAGGACAATCTCAGGAAAGTCAGGTTATGCCTCAACCAGGAGCACAAGGAGGGAGTTTTTCAGACAGAAAAGCAGGCAGAGGAGCAGCAGCAGCTCGGGCATAGCAAGTTGCTCTTCAGAGGAGTGAAGAAGGAAAGGGTGTAACTTCTCCCAGTACCCCTGAAGAGGCAGAAGTGGGGAGCAGGAACCGTAGAGATGTTACCTGGCTCTGTGCTAGTCTGCTTCAAGAGGAGAAAGCCATGAAGAAGGTACGAGAGAAATTTCAAAAGCAGACAATTTGGACATCCTAGAGAACAAAAAGGATAATAGCAAAGAAATTGAATTCTGTTGAGATTTGAGGCTGAATGAATTTTTTCCCTGGTGAGGAAAATTCTTTCCTCCTACTTTTCTCTGAAAAATCAAGAACGAAAATACAGTTTATTCTGGGGTGGAGTTAACTTATTCTGGAGGCAGATTGAAGAAGTAAAAAGGAGAATGAAAACAGGCTATGTCAGGAAGACATGACAATTAAAAGATT
>JAOXXN010000102.1:13892672-13904496 GCA_026770055.1 Myrmophylax atrothorax
CCCGCCATAGACTGTGTGTTTCAGTAACTTCTGTGTTCAAAGTATTTTGGCTTGCCCTTAAGGACCTATTGAATAATGCAATTAAAAATTGTTTTCCAAATCAGGGGAAAACAGTAAAAAACAATCTAAACCAATATTCTGTGTATTACTGGATGGAGGACTCTTGACTTCTGAAATGTTTAATTTTTCACTGAGCAAGCTTACACTTGCAAGCATTCTTTTTAATTCTTCAAAATTTCTCCTTTTATGTACATTAAAAGGCAGATGATGGGAAAAAAATGACAGAAGCTGTCTACCCACCTAAAAATGATAATTGTATGATTTACTTTTTAAATTAATCTGAAGGTGAAAACAAGAATTGGCAAGACATTCAAAAGAATTTATATTTTAAATATTTCTAACTTTTTGCCATGACTATGCTGCCTGTGAGGCAATAATGACAAAATCATGAAGAAACTTAGCAAAACCAAAATGCAGACTGATTAAAGGTTTACATAAAGCTTTGAAATTTATACCCAAAGTATTTTCTGAGTTGTCCACTCAAGAACGATTTTAAAGTTGTTTTAAAGAATATGTATTTGGATCACCTTTATAGACAACTGCATAGGCTGCATTGGCATAAACCTGCGGTGATTTTATGAGCTCAGCTACTGGTGTGCAAAAATAGATTTATTGGTATGTTCTCTGATAAGAACTTAGTTGGCCACTGCAACACTACGTTTAAAATGATACCACTTTTTTGGCAATCTGCTTTTATTCAGAGAGCAGGAACCTGAAATTCAGCAGGGGAGAGGGAAAGAATACAAAGGACATTATGAATAATAAAGGATCATCTGGAAATAATTACTTGACTAATTCAAGCAGTTCAGTTTTGTTAGCCTCAATTAACATCTTAACTAGTACACATGACTTTGTACTTACATATTAATAAAATTATGGCTTTTCATTTATATACTGTGATCTCAGTGTCAAATTAGCCTGTCCAATGTAAAACTAACCAGACAAATGTAGATTTTTCTTCTTGTATCAAGCATAACTCACTTTCAGCTTCCCTATGTGTCTCTGCAAGGCATTATGTTGTGCTGTGGAGACTTAAGAAAATGTTTATTTTCAGCAAGACACGTGCATGGAAATGCAGGAAACGAAATATTTTCCATTTCTTCATCTTTAAGCTTTGAAATTATGACTATAATCCTAGGAGACATAAGTCAGCAATGCTGGATAATTACAAAAAGAGTAAGCAAAGAAATTGAAAATCATGGAAATACGATTTATTGATCAAATATTTGTAAAAATTAAATCCACGGTAAATTACCATAGCAAGTGCATTCTGAGCATGGACATTTATAAATCACTGTATAAAAAAGCATGACCTCAATTTATTGATCTCGAAGATTATGCTTTTCTATAATAAGAGTAAATCCAAAATTGTTACTTGTTTTGTACTATGTTACCATTTAGTAGGCTCAGCCCAGCCTGAGACCCTTTTGTGCTAAATGGGGTACTGATAGAGACTGTCAGTGCACTTTGGTAATTGATTCATAAAAAGGAAAAAAATATCAGTAATGTCTTCAGAAGGTGGAGATAGCTCAGGGGTCTGACTGTGGATGGATGTTCAGTGGGTTAAGGAGAAGGAAGGCCAGGCATGTAATTGATGCTGAAGGTGAAGATCAGTCCATAGTTAAAAATCAAGGAGGAGTCAAGCCTTGCTGGCTTTAACTGGGGTTGATAAGTGCATACTGGTAGTGGGAAGGGAAAAGACCTGGGGTTTGGGAAGGCTGAAGGAATAGCTGGTGATTTTGAGTTGGAAAGGACAACGAAAAGGGGACAAGTCAGAAGATGGGACATGGTGTAAGCAAGTTAGGGTAAGTATACATTGTAAATTAAGTCAGAAAAATCTCCCTTACCTTCACAAACTTTGCCATGGTTTCTCCAATGCTGTGTGTGCCCATTGGTGCCTCGGGAGCCCCTGAGGTGCCCCACGAGCTGCACCAGTGACTGCACAGTAACATCTGCAATTGTCAAACCAGGTTTGGAGTGTTGCTGTTCCCACTCCAAGGTGTCTCCCTGCTGCCTCAAATTTCTGTACCTCATCTATACCTTTTTTCAAGTCAGAAGTCTCTTCACAATTCATAGTGTTTAATGTGGCTGATGGTTATTTTCCTCTTCAATGAGAACAGTTTATGAAAGCATTGTTTCAGAGAGATTTGTGTATCCCATCCTTGTGCCATTCAAACACACTTTATTTTAACAGCTGCTCTACATGTGAGTGACTTCAGTGGCAGAGGAACACTGAGAAGCTGGATAGGAGTTTTTGGAATCAAGAAAGGGAGGATGATGGGAAACTGTATAGAAATAATGTGAAAAAAAGAGAGAATAAAGCAAAATAAAGAAATTAAAGAAAAATTAAAAGAGGAAGAGAATGAGTAACAGAATTTAATGAGTAATGTGGAAATGTAAAGATAAGCAGGTGGTGAGCTGACAGAAATTAATGAGAATATGGTCATTTACAGTTTTACGTGCATACTCATCCCTTAATACGTTAAAATATAAATTGTGGTAATTATTCTATGCTCTCTGTAGGTAGACCACTGATAGTGACACTGGTGAAATATATTAAATATTTAATGTTGTCCTGATTGTCTGTTTGGAACACTGTAGGTGAGCTGTTTTGTACTATTCCCAAGGAAACTTTTCCAAGGTTAATGATGAATTCATGAGACATTACAAGATCAGTTGTTGAGTCATTTTCCAATTGGTAGGAGTGAGCTTTGTCATATTTCTCATTTTCAGAAGTGCCTCACTATTTCAGGTACTTTAAGGAATCTGAAAACTCCACTCATGAAACAGATTCTGAAGGGGTTGAGTTTTTTTCAGTTTACAAAAATTAGGTAAAGCAATTTCCTGATCACCAGAAATGTTGATATAGAGCTTTCATCTAGAACTTCCTCTAGTATTTGAAATGTTGCCCAACACAGAGAAATTAAGTCTGGTTCTGAAATTAAATGGCACTTAGGGACATGGTTTAGTGGGACCTGGCAGTGTTAGGTTTACAGATAGACTCAATGATCTTAAAGGTCTGTTCCAACCTAAATGATTCTTTGATTCTGTTCTTGTCTGCTGCCATTCTGCTTGGTGGAGCTCAAAGGTTTTCAGTCCATGTTCAGACCTTAGCGTGTTGCTCTTGCTTTGTCATGGTGATTGTTACAGACTTTATGGGTAAATGTTTGTACTTTTTCAGAGAATTAGTTTGATTTCCTTCCTGGTGGCATCAGCTGAGAAGCCATTTGTGCTGAGCTGATCTTTCTTAAATTATTAATCCCCTAACTTTAGAAAATCTAGCTTTCACCACCAGAATAACAGGTCCTGTTACCATCTCATATGTAAACTAATCATGTTTTCTTGTGGCTTTGGATAGATACAAACTAGAACTTTTGTTTTACATAAAACATGAAAAATGCATTGGCATAAAACTAATGTATTGCACTAACCTACTCTGTTGATAGTGGACAATTACAAGGAGTTGTTTAAACATTGTTATGAACGAAATTAATAGCTTCCTTAATGCTGGAGAAACTATTTCAGCACTATAACATGTTCCATAAAAAGAAAAATTAAATTAGTAACTAAATAACCAGGATGTTTTTTCTAATAATTAACAGTATTTTGCTGTTGTTTTGAACAGAAACAAATTACTTAGTTCCTGTAAAATCATTTGTAGATTTTAAACAATTTTCAGCAAGACTGATCTAGCCAGAATGATTGCCCCTTCAGGGCCTAAATTAAAATGTACTCTTCTGTTACCAGGTCTCCCTTTTTACATTCCATTCTCTTGGAATGTGAAAAACAGCTTTAATGATTCTATTACCTGATGTAAAACCAGACGACGTAAAGGTTTTCTTAGGAATCCTGAGGTCTGTCTTGGCACAGGCTGAACTCCACTCTGCTGCTGCTTCGCTGTCCTGACTCAGCTCCTCTGCACATTCTCTCAGTATCTGTGCACTGCAGTGAGATATGCTGTACAAATATGCCCAGTTTGAAAAGCTTGTTTCCTCAGTGTATGGAGGGGTACTTTCCCATCAACTTCTTAATAAGAACTTTTTCAATGTGTACCTTCTGCCATTCAGGCATCTCTTTGCCTGAGAAAACCAATCCAGTTCTTCAATAATCTGCACTGGGGACAGGGCAGCCCTGGATGTGTGTGTAGACTGAGAGATGAGAGGTTGGAGAGCAGCCCCATGGAAAGGGACCTGGGAGTCCTGGTCAATGGCCAGTTGAACAGGAGTCAGCAGTGCCCTGGCAGCCAGGAGGGACCACCGTGTCCTGGGGGGCATCAGACACAGCATCGCCAGCCGGGCGAGGGAGGGGATTGTCCCGCCCTGCTCTGCACTGGGGTGGCCTCACCTGGAATATTGTGTGCAGTTTGGGGCACCACAATATAGGAAAGATATTGAGCCATTAGAGAGTGTCCAAAGGAGGGCAATGAAGATGGTGAAGGGCCTCGATGGGAAGCTTTGATGGGAACCTGAGGGCACTCAGTCTGTTCAGCCTGGAGAAGAGGAGACTGAGGGGAGACCTCATTGCAGTTACAACTTCCTCATGAGGGGAAGGGCAGGGGCAGGCACTGATCCCTTCTCTGCGGTGACAGAGCCCAAGGGAATGGCCTGAAATTGTGTCAGGGGAGGTTTAGGTGTTAGATGTTATGAGAAGGTTCTTTGCTCAGAGGGTGGTTGGGCACTGCAAAAGGCTCCCCAGGGCAGTGGTCTCAGCACCAAGCCTGAGAGAGTTCAAGAAGCACTTGGGCAATGCTTTCAGTCACATGGTGTGAATTTTGAAGTTGTCCTGTGCAGTCAAGAGTTGGACTCGAGGACTCTTGTGGGTCTCTTCTAACTCAGGATATTCTATGATTCTGTGATTCTATTCTATGAATTTTGTCCTCCAGGTGGTGTTTCTTAAATTTCTGGGGTTTATTGTTGTTTTCCTTTTCAGTCTGTGGTATATCCACAGCTTTCTTCAAGCTGTGATTCTTCCAAATGGGTGGATTGTTCCAGCAGCAAATTATTTAGGCCTTAGTTATTGGGAAAGTGTCTTATTGTATAAACAACTCTCTCCTAAATCACCTTGCCAAGAGTTGCATTTTTGTGTTATCATCCATCCTTACCAATGTTATAATTTTCAATATAGTTTCCACATTGTTTTCTGCATTGCTACTGCTTCATCAATTGTCTCAGTCTTCTTGCTGTAACATTTTTCAATTGTTTCTATGAAATGTCATAGTGTCTAGTGAGGTGCATTACTCCAAATTAAATATTTACCAAACCTCCCAGGTATTTGCAACTTTATCCATTCTGGTGACTTCTGCAATCTCTTACCATGGAAGTTTATTTCTTTATCCAAGAGAATATGTGAGCTGGTGTCTTATGCTACACAGCTTGAAATGTACTCCTTCTCTAGGTAGTTAAACATTGCTAGTTATTTATTCAACTAGACATGTCCTCATCTTAGGTAATGCTGTCGAAGTTGTATTTTCTTTCTTTCTTTCTGAGAGCGGCTCGTTAGAACAGCAGGAAAGACTTTATTAAAGCCAATAAACTACATAAGCACTTCCTCCTTACAAATTAGACCACTTAGTCCGACAAAGAAGAAAATAAAAGCATTTTGACATGATTTGCTTTGGGCAAATCAATTTTGGCTGTATTTGATTACTTTTTAAACATGTATGCTCCTATGAATGAATTTATTAATGATGAGATTTGTTTCTTTCAGTGAGTCTCGGGTAAATGGCCAGATATATTTCCCAACTTGTTCTTTACCTCCACAAAGATAGGTACTATGTGCCTTTCTTCAGCCCTCTAATACACCCTCCCTATTAGTTTGTGAAGCTCTAATGACCGAGAGCAAGATTCAACTAATTCCTTAAGCATGTAACAATGAATTTCATCAGGCTTTGCCTATGTGAGTCCATGTTTTATTCATTTTATGCCTCAGACTTTCTCATTTAGTTCCCATTCATACTGTATTTCTTCTGCTCCTTTCTTTTCCCTTCCTTTTTCTGTAACTGTAGCCCCCAAAGATTTCAACATTTTAAGCAGAATTTGTTTGCACTTTATTATATTTTTATTATTGTGCATAAAACTGAAATAATGGCCCATAATCCCTCTCCTTCTGTAACTATCTCTACTTCTTGAAACAACTAGTTGTCTCCAAGTCCTTCCTATATCCTTTATATGCTCTGCTTTAATTCACCTCCCCCCTCAGAGCTCGTCTCATTATCTTTCTGTGCTTTTGGCATTTTCTGTACTTCCTCATCTTGGTAATATTCTGTTAATTTGCTTCATTATTTGGTCTCTGTGGTAGTCGTTTAATAAAGCTACTTCTTCCCAAAGGCTCTATGTATTTCCAGTCTTTTTGCCTGACACCATTTATCTGCATATTTATTTATGTCTTTTGGGACTTTAGTAGGACTTAGAATGCTTGCTGTGCTGCTGATTGCTTCGTGGCTCAGAGGATTGTGTATGGCAGTGCCATCAGTGACCAAGGGGGAACAGCAGCAAGCAAGAATTGATCACGTCCCAGGCAGAAGAACGCTTTTTGACAGACAGTGATCTTACACTGAGGGCTGCCAGCAGAACAGTGAGGTGGGAATTTTCTTACTAGCAGGAATCCCTTCCCTTAATAGAAGATCTGGGATCTTGGTGGATAGAGGACTTGCAGCAAAGCCAGAACACTGTCTGACACGTGAGTAGACAGTGGCTGGTCTTATGTGGCTGCTGATATAACTGCAGTCTTCACTAGTTAGCTAATTTCCTCAATCCACACTTTATATTCGTCTTGTTGATGAAATTTCACATTCAAAACCTGCTCCCCTGCTGCTCTCCTGAACTATGGAGGGACTTCCTTGGCAGACATTTCCCAGACTGAGTGGTACTTCTGCTCAACTTTCTTTGGCAGGACTACAATCTGGTTATCAAAGTCAGGGTGGGTGTCCCCAGTGATCATTTTATGGACCAAGACTTAGCAGGTGCTGAAGAGGAGATAGGGCTCGTTGACCTCATTTTGCTTTCCACCCACTGTGATTTGTCTCTGTAGCATCTGGAATAGCAATGGCAAGATCTGCCTCTGTGATTAATCTCAATAGACCTGCAGACTGTAGCAGGGCCTAACCATACCATAGAGCACACACTGCAGACTAGTGTGTTTGAGAGCTCTGCTACCCTGGGAGGAAACAGATCAGGGCTGCAGCACTGAGTGTGTGCTCAAGGGGTGAGCCAGATCTCTAGTTGCAAGACTGAGAAGACTACAAGGTGGTTACTGTGTCTTTGCTGTTAGCGATCCTCTCCCAGAGGAAGCCCAGTAGCAGTAACTTCTCCTTCATTATAGTGCAGTCAAATAAATTAGATTAAATAATTGTCAAAGGAGGTTGAAATTAATGTTTGACTTGGCACTGCAAGGACTGCTCACATGGGCAATAAAGCCATGAGTTACCACCTCTCGTTTAAAGATGGAATGTGACTCCAGCTCAGCTTAGCATGCGCTAACACACCAAATGCAAATTTGTATCTATTGTGCTGCTAAAGAAACTATGAATAAATTCAGGAACGAAAGCAAAATGAATTAACCATGCTGAAGACTCTCCAGAGAAGTATTTTATGCGATTAAGTAGTAGACAAACTAGCAGATAAACAGCATGGATTACATAAGTTACAAATTCTTCATGTTTACATGTTTAAAAGCACACCTGCTGCTCTACAAATATTGGTTTACAGGAAGAGGGGGGGAAATGTCTATACATAAAAGTCTCCTTATTTTATATAGTAAATATTCACAGAATAGAGTGACTGGGTTAATTGGGTTGCCATAATCACTGTCCCAAGAGGTTGTGTGGGTCCTGAACAGACCCATTAATGTGGTATTTTGTAGACTGCAGCACAGATGTTTCAAACTTCCAAATGAAGTGGCCTTCTGAGATTGCCAAGTATGCACTTACAGAAACTTGCAAACTGGTTTGGTAAAAGGGATTGATTTCATTATAGCTATATTTTTCCCCCTGATTATCCTTTGATGATGTTTCTTTACTTATGTAAACATGTAATCCTGCAAATAATTGGGCCCATTAGTAGTCATTGTAAGTCTAAGGCAATCAAGGAAACTGCACATAAGAAAACACTACACTTGACACTTAGGGTTTCACAGTATCAGTTAATACAAGGCAAATAAACATTTTATCCAACACTGATTTGGTTTGAACAGAGTTATTTTTACTTCATTTCTCCTAGTAATGGAAAGGAAAATATTAAGATGTCTGCAGTACATGGAGTGATGATCACACTGCATGTACATAAAAAAGGATCATATTTGTAAGAAGTTAGAATGTAAAGAAAATGTCAACAACCTGGACATACTCATAAATTTTTCTCTTTAAGGGCATGCAGTCAAATGTTTGAGTAAGTGTGATATACACAGTGTTTGTTGATTCAATTTGCAAGATAACATTTCCTTAATGCTAATAGTTTAATTTTAATGCTCTACAGAAGCTTTAGTCCATCAACTGAGGCAGGTTCTACATATCTCTCAGGGCTGATGCTGCTCTATGTGAAGACCAATTGAGAAATAGTACACTATTGCTAATGTTACCTTTATACGTGATACAGTTCTTCAGTATCAGATGATACATTGCAGAAGGAATCTGAATATTACAGTTTCACAGTGCGCAGGAATTTAAAAAAATGACAAATGGCTTTAGAGATTTTTCACTGCTCCAAGTGCAAGAATCAATTCTTTCGAAGTTCCTCTTTTATGTAGAATTTACAAGTGAACAAAACAGGCAAATGACAATTGGGAATGGTTAAATGATTGTTTATCAATTTATTTATAAATACTGGTTTGGTTTAATTTATGCATCAATGGGTTTTACAAACAAAAAGGGATAACTCTATATACCTGTCTTGAATTCGTGCTAATAGAGTACATATAGTTACTCAGAATAAATCTCTTCTTAAAACCCAGTAACCTTTATTAGATAAATAAAAATTTTTTTGGGGGAAAAAAGGTAAAATAATCAGTGATGAAAATTCTACCATACTTTTTGTGAATTATTTTAATGTGCAATTATTTTCATTGTACAGACAGCTCTATTATTCTTGTCTCTGATTTAAGCTTGATTTATCCACTTCTAGATTGAAATACATCTCCTTTGGAGTTTTTGCCCCTTACTTAGGCATTGTAGACTCTCTGTTAGAAACTTTCTAAACAGGCTATTTATAAATATTTATACATATATAACTCCAGAAACTTTACTATAAGGCATTCATTCCCTTATATTCATGGCTTTTCTCTCCAGTAGTATAGCCAGTTTTCAAAATCTTCCCTGAATTATGAACATCTGGTTGGACTGCAGTGTTGCAATGCTGATCTCACCAGGGCCAAACACAGAGGTTTATCACTTCTACATCTACTTAAGAGTCCCTTGTTATATGTCCAAAACTGTACTTTAGTCCTTTTAAGTACAATATTCAGATGACTCATGTTTGGCTGGTATCCCTCATGATACTTCTGCAAGGTTACATGGGTATATGCATCTTTATCTGTTTATTTGAAAGCTTAACAACAAAAAAAGAGTTAGATTTGTTACATTTATTCACTCAAACAAAATGACTTAGTTGAAATAATCTGATCTGATATAAAATTACCTAACCATTGGATCAAAAGGTGTTCTGGGCTTGGCCTCACAGTGTCTTCTTTTTGTATTTTAGCACTTAAATTTAGTATCTACTAGGGTAGAAACAAATTCCAGCTTATGGCTCCCATGATAATGTCTCAGTCACTGGGTTAAATAACTATTTTCAGACTTAGTTCTGTGATTGCTTCAGAACTCAGCAAAACAGTGACTGAAGATCCACTTTGTGATTGTATTATGGCATAACAATTAGGACACTTCCATAAGGTATTAGAGACCTCTCCCGTAAATCCAACAGAGAGAAGGTTTGGACAACTGCAAACTTTAATGGTGAGGTGAGGTTTAAACTGCATTGATAAAATCTGTAATTTCAGTTATGCAATTTTTGGTCAGATTTTAGTAATTAAAATATTTATTAATTTAAAGAAAATACTTATCAATGAATAATTCCAATTGAGCATGGTTCTAATAACACCAGAGTAGTGGGTTTGATCCCCATATGGGCCATTTAGTTAAGAGATGGACTCAATGATCCTTGTGGGGTCCCTTCCAACTCAGAATATTCTGTGACTATGTCTGTTATCCAGCCTTTTAACACCATGTGGCAGTCAACACGTATCTGTAAAACACAGTGAGGTTGGACTCCCTTGTGTAGTTTTTTGGTGCCTACCTTGGTACCCTCCAAAGGATCTAGGTTTGTTACAATACTCATCAGATTTGCAAGGCAACAGAGAGACTTAACACTTCAAACCACATGGATCCTTTCGCTCTGAAGTTCCCTGCAACAGACATTCTTAATTTCCTGCTTACAGGGATCCTTCTGTCTTGGCCTCAGCTCTTGAAGTGGGATATCTCTAAACTTTGTTGTTTCACCACAAAGACCATGAAAGATATATTTATTCCTCCTATTGCTCAGTCTGTTACTGATCTGGTTCCCTTGGAGAAGAATTTTCAGGAGGAGCTATAGCAGATGCCAGTATATTTGTCAGCACCAGCTGAGCCAGCCATCATTTAATCATACTCTTTTATCCCAGATGGTTAAAAATTCTTCCAAAATCTTCTGAGAAAACTTGCTTGACATCCATGTGGAAGCTGTCCAGGAATATCCTTACAGTGCTGGATGCATTGCACACAGCTGTGCCTAGATGGATAGCTTTACCCACTGCTGAAGAATTCTTGGACATGGTGAAACTCTGGTGGCAAGCAGCAGATTCTTTACCACCAATCTCCAAGAAAGCAGCCTGTTGTTAGTGTGGGCCTTCATGTGAGCAGTTCTTTATCTGTTTTGATAGATCTCCCGGAGGCAATTGCAGAAATGTTCACAGGCATAACGTTATTTGGAGGTATTTTACTATAAACATGTGGACAACCATAAGGTAGAACAAGATTGAGGTACAGAAGTGCTACCCCCTTGAGCAGGAGTGAAAAGAATGAACCCCAAAAAATCAAATGTAGAGCAGTAACAATGTTCATACAAAGGAGTTCCTTGCTGAGCCCTGGTCTGCTCACAGAGACCTGTGGATTGTTTCTGTTGGAGTCAGACACCCGAGGAACAGCAGAGGAGGCTGAAGTGATTTCTGGGAGCACCCTCTGGCTGTTGAATGCATTTCACATTTCCTTCCAAAAGAAACCTCTCCTGCCTACCCCTCAGTAACTCCTACAAAAATTTGTGTTCCTGAAAGTAAATTAAAGTGGTAAAGTAGCTTTACAAAGAAACTGTAGAGACATTTAGAACATGTTCAGAACTTGAAATTTATTTACATATATGTAGCATGGCGAATCATGTATTATTTTTATCACTGTGTTTTAATTTAAAATGTGCCAAGTCATAATTAAAACAAGTAATCTCTCTCTGGAGCTACTTATAGAGTTGGCTAGGAATGCCTGTATTCTTTCTTTTCAGAGCTTTTTTTCTTTTGAGTACCTCTCAACACAATTAAATTATTTCCCTTTTTATTGCCCATTTGGAGAAGGGCACCTCAAAACACTTTTGTCACTTAAGCTGAAGTCACAATATGGAGATTTTCGACAGTATCTGACCTTGGGTCAAGTGTTTTTCTTTGATGGGGTATGTGAAAATGTATAAAAAATAGGTTCCTAAATGTAAAGTATTATAAGTTTATATTTTCCTGGAAAGTTTTTATCTAT
>JAOXXN010000102.1:13907648-13932527 GCA_026770055.1 Myrmophylax atrothorax
ACCCATCTACGGTCTATTACCTATTTTGTTAATACTTTTTCAAGTCTCGTTTAAGGTTTTCTTTTACCGTAATATCGGAGCTGAAATGAATGCCAAAGCTGCAACCTGAAGATAGACTGATTGCTCTGTAGGTTGGCTCCTTTCCTTTAACTTCACTTGACAAACACACAGGCAGCAAAGTGACTTCTAGCACTGTTTGTTGGGTCATGGGTGGAAGCCAGTTCCTCCAGCAGACCAGGGATATGCAATTCCTTGGAAGTCCATTCTGCACAGTACTGTGTAGGCATATATCTCAGAGAAAATGCATGAAAAAAATATTCATTTACTGTGGCAGTGTTTATCTCTGGTGGTGGTTGTTGTTATTTTTGTTGTTGGTGGACATGTCCCAGACATTTTCAGCTTTGTGAGCTCTCCAGCTGGTACCAATGGCCAGCTATCTGTATTGACAGGTTAAGGTTCAAGGGACCTTTTGAGGTATGGTTCTTCAAGCAGTTTAATGCAGTGTTTCTGACCTTTATAGATGTTTTCAATTGATATGTGCCTCTTGAATGACAAAGAAATGAAGCTGAAATTTTCTATCATTCTGTCAAAAAGTGACTGAACAAAACAGGAACAAGAATCAACAGTCTGTCATCACCTTTACATCTTTTCTCTGGAAGACAGAATATGCTCTAGTTCTCCAGAACCTTATTGTTTTTTAATCCATCCAATAATCCAGTCTAGGAAATTGGACTTCTAAACCTACACTGGTAATATGGAAACAATACTTGGTAAATATAATAGTTAATATTTAGTGTAGTTCTGGGCAAGAGGTATAAAATGAAGAAATCCAAATCTGTTGGGTTGAGCAGATCTTTAGATCAGGTACTTTTGTACAAGACAAAATTCTCCTGCACAAGACTTCTCTCCTGAGATTACAGTTTTCTGCCTGGTCTAGCTGGCTCCATAGAGTCAACTGGATCACTAGATTGAAATTTGAACTCCACCGTCTCTTGAAAGTGGAGCTTGCTTAGGTATTATAGCTCTAATATATATATATATTTATGTGGAAATAGCTCTTAGTAGGTGGTCCGAGCTTAAAAAATGAGGAATTTGGCACCCTTTGTTGAAGCTGAAGACATGTTCACAGTGATTTAAAATAATGTTGATAATAATTCATTAATTATTATATTATTAATAATTATTAAGTGGTAACTTAATAGGTTCATTTTTTTTTTTGTGAATTTTTACAGAGATGGTTTTTGTTCCTCCTTCTCTGTCAAGGTTATACTACCTGCTCCTCTCTGAAAAACTGAGTTAATTGCCTTAATTATGCACACAAAGAAACAGCAGAATCACGAATTAAAATGCTTATTTTCATAGCTGGGCCGCCTCCTGCTTCTTATTTCGTTCTGGCATCCTAGTCTAAGAGTCCATGAGTGAAGCAAATACTCAAACCATTAAGACTGGGAACAAGGACCAGAGTGATTTGTTGTTGGGCTGCTAAACAGCCAGTCAGGAGTTGGCTGATCCACAGTTGTGTCAGCCAAGCAGAGGTCTGTGTGCTTACTGATGGAGAGCAACAGAACAGGCCTTATCAGCTGGTCCTTACCAGATGATGCATGTGAGAATCAACTGCTGAAAACATAAAGCTCTTCTGTCAGGTACCACCCTGAACATTCAGCAGAAAGGAACCTGACTGCAAAATCCTTCCACTGTTCTGTTCTGTAAGAGTTTTTTGGCAAAATACAGGCTTGCTTTTAATACAAAAATGTCCATTAATCAAACCCCAAAGCTTTTCTGATACTGTACAGTTTCCAGTGAAATTCTGTGTGAGAAAAACTTCCATGCTCTGAGCCTACTTAATAAAATCTACATTATTTGAAAATAGCTTTTTTGTTTTTTTTTTTTTCTTGGGATATATTGAGAGGTTTGCAAAGTTTTTGGGCTTTTGTTTTCTGTGTGAAGTGATATGGATGACTGTGGTATGAATTGTAAATATAAATGTCAAATATTGAGATTATGTCAAATCTGAATATGGAACAGAACGTGAGACTTTAAGAGAAGTGCTGTAGCATTACTACAAAATTAGCCATTCTCATTTTAAATTTTAGAAGCATAGCTGAATCCAGTAGCTAAATAAAAACAGTCCAGTTCCATAGGAGGATGCTGTAAATGATCTTGCAGATCACATAATTATGCTGTTTAATCCAACAGTAGAGGAAGTGCTGGGACTTTTTCTTTTTTTATTAATAGAGAGAATGCAATACCATTAATCTATCTTACAAAGTGCTTATCTTTATAATAATTGTGAGCAGCTAGTTAAATGCAATGACAGGTCTAATAAACAGAGAATCTGTAAGCACAGTGAACAGGATTATCATGGCATATTTATCTTAGTTTCTTTTTAGAATTCAAAAGGTCTGAAAAACCTCCTAACTGACTTTTATGGAGTTCCTATAATCCTGTTTATAAAAGAAAAGTTTCCATGTTAATTCACTGATGTAGGTCTGCAAAATACTGTTTAAAGATTTTTCTTTTTAATAAGATTTATGAGACAATATGTTTTGGAAAAGTGCCACACTTCTGCAAATGTAGGATTTAGAAGTGCTGACAAGATTCAGAAAGGCAACTCAAAACCAACCTCATTTATCACAAGGAAACATTGGAGCAAATCTGAAGAAAAAATAATTATAATTTCTAAAACACACCTAGGCCTCATGTGTATTAAATCTGCAGTGTTACAAGGGATGCTACTAAAAAACATGCTGAGGCTTAAAGTAGCATTTATTCCACTATCAATAAAAGGAAAATTTGGATTGTTGCATAAAACACCTAAAACTGGTATTTTAAGACATAATTTTTAAGCCCCCTTCTTCTTGAAATCTGTTGGAGTTAAATGAAGTGTGCATAAAAAGATTGCAAAATCAAATAATTATTTTGTTAAAAACTATGTGTTTCCCTCTTAGAATGCTTCATGTCATTTCAAAATCATTCTGGCATGTACCAAATTTATAATTGGGAGCTTGGAAGAGGCTAACCAGCATTTCAACAGAAACTATCCTGATCAAGTTGATTCTTGGTATGTAACAAGAATGGGGTGAGGAAAGGAAAGGTTCTTCCCTGTGTGGTTTAGTGCTAAGTGCCAAGTTCCAATGATCTGGATGTGTAGCCATGGATATAGTAGGAGACAGCTTGGTGCTCGTGTTGTTTGAGCAATAGTTGTGTAATGAATCCTCCCTCTGTGCGTGGGTGAGCTGTTGTGTCTCGCACGTCCCAGAGTCCCACCTTGCTGACACCAGGCGCTTGGCTCAGCTGCCTTAGGTTTTTTCAGGACTGAAATGTTTCTGAAGAGCATTGCAAATGAATCAAGTGCATTTGAAGCGTGAATTGTGCGTCATTGGTGACAGCAGTAAAATATCCATCATGATCTCTTAATCTGTGCATCTTTATTATATGTATGAGCTATTCATGTATCTCTAAACTGCTCTTATCTGTCTTCATAAATGGAGTTGTTCAATAACTTTGTAATGAAACTTTGAATACATGATGAACTAAAAAAAAAAAAGAAATCAGTGCAGATACTCTTCACTTAGGAAACGCTCGTTTTGTTTTTCGTGCCATTATATCAAAATGCATTGGAAAGCATGTGTGCTCATGTAACTAAGGTAACTCCTCCGTGTTCTGTGGGATTCGTGCCACCTAAATTCTAACCTGTGATGATTAACACTGCTACTGACATCAGCATTATATTGTAGAGTGGTGAGGATCTAGGAAACAGTTGCCTTCAGCCTTACAGTACAAATGAGGATTCATATTTACTTGTGTTGCATTAATTCAATATTGAAAATAGATACCTGTATCATTGTTGCAATAGGACTCACAAGACTTAGCTGCAGAAAGCTGCCTTGCCTAGTGACTTGACTGCTATATACTTGCAAGTGTGTCTCTTTTGTATGGTTGTAGGTAAACATTGGAAATAATTTGATCAAATAGCGCATCTAAAGGTACACTGCAGCTGTGTGTTAACAAAATTCTTCACTATGGGAACTGTACAGCTAGCTGTAGTATATTTTGTAGATGAAAGGCAAGGTGAGGGAAAATGCCCTCTTAAAGATGGTACCCCTCAGTTTATCTCTTTGGCATGTCTACTTGAGTGTAAGGAGTTGAATGACAGGAAAAAAACCCCAACCAAACACCAAGAAATAAAACTGGAAGGGAGCAGGCTCAGGTTAGCATGAAAGTGTCAAGAGACTGAAGCGAAGGGTGTCTATAGGGGCAAAGTTTGTATTTTCACATGCCTGGCTCTAAGATCAGAGAGAATGCTACAGAGATTAAGGAGCATGACTAGAACATGGAAGTGGACAGTGAGCATCCGTGAGCCCTTGCAGGAACAGGTGGAGAGAGCAGAGTAGTGCCTGTGCCCGGTCAGAGCTAGAGGAATCAGCGGGAAGATGAATGGCAAAGCAGATGAAAAGATACAGATTTTGTTGCTGTAGTTTTTGCACTTGTATTTCTCTATCCTTGGGATAAACTGAACAATGAGTACTGGTGTTTAAAAAAATTTGCATCTCTTAACTCAGCAGCTTTCAATGGCTTCTGAAGAAAGGGGACTGCAGGTGGACCATGCAGTTAGACTTGTGAGGTTAATGCAACTAATGAAACAGAATCACAGCCTGGATTTTCAGCCTTAAAATGTTAGGACAGTCTGGTTTGTAATCAGAAGAGAAAAGTCAGTGGAGTAAAAGTCAGAAATCCTCCTCACAAATAGTATGTTGTCAGATTTGGGGGCTCACATCAAGTATAATCAAATATGTATCTGCATGTCAAACTATTCTGCCTCTGAAGGAAATTAATTAATTCCTCCTACTGCAAAAATAATTTAAATGCATGTCAGAAAGCTAGATAGTATAAATGAAGCTGTGAAAGTTTAGTAAATTTTAATGTCATTTCTGTAATCATGTTTGTGGTGGAGGTGTCAAGATCTCTGTTTCAATAGATCAAAATCGAGCAGAATACCTGTGGTTGAGTAAGCACCTCCAACTCTATTAACACAAAATAATTAGATCTTATTTTGATTAATTGTCTTTGAGAGTTATTGTTGTCATTTTGTGAGATCATTTTGGTAAGGCTTCTTTCTTTGTACTGGAAGACTTATCTTACCCTGCTGTTTTGTGTTCATTTAGTGGTCCTCCCAGTTGAACTTTAGTACGCGTATTCCAGAAAAGATTCTGAGATTAACTATTCTGGATTAAGATTTAAACTAAATACAGCTGATGTGACCTCACAATAATAATCATAGTGAATGAGGAGTTTAAACAAGTATTGAAATACTAGTGCATTTTGCAAACAAGAGTAGACAACAGTTATTTTATGGCAAAGCATACTTTAAATGACTCTCTGGATTAACTGCACATTAAATCTAACTCATCATAATACAAATGCCTTTATTTAATAGCTGATCTGGGATCTACAGGAAGAAAATTATTACATTGCTTTTACTTACATTTCTTTTTCATTTAAAATACATTAATGGGTATCCAACAGTAGAGCATCTGCCAGATTTTAAGATGTATGCTGAGCTATGCAGAGTTAGAATCACATTTGTCAGACAGCAAATTTCAAAGATAATGGAAACTGAAGATTAATGGAAAAATTATACAAATACTTATACTCCTTTGTTCTCCAAACTATTGTGCCGTGGATGATACTTTTCTGTTTTGGGTGCACATGCACCTGCTTTTTTGTTGCTGTTAGCTGTTCCCACATATCTCACCTTAACTGAATGTTACTGAGCCTAAAGCAAGCTTCTTCATAAAAATATGTGAACATTTTTGCTATTGTAGTTACTATATTAAATGTCTGTTTTCTTCACATTTCATTCATGTTCCTTGGCTTTTTATTTTAGAGGAGGTCTTTAACTTGACTTTCTTTCCTACTCTCAGTTCATCAACCAGGCATTTCATCACAAGCTTCCTAAAAAGGAAGCAAATCCAAATTTTAACAACTCTTGTGTTTGCCTTAAATGTTAAAAAGCCAGATTTAGATCTCTTCATTGCTTGATCTGACCCTCCAGCATCATTGGGAGTGCACCTTTTCTGTTTCACTGTGTTTATAATTCATTTTTATATGGGATTACTTCTAATAAATTTGGCACTAAAAAGTTTTTGGTAATCTGGAGCAAAGTTTTCAGCTATTTATTTACCTTTCACTTGTATGTTTTGCGATACTTTTCTGTATTTTTTTTTCAGGTGTACTGTCTCAATGGTAAGAATTGTGGGTTGTTTTTTTCTTTCTTTGTGTGTACTGCTTCACAAAATGGAAATCTCTGGCCAATGTTGACACTAAAATCTCTCACACATCTTTCAGAATTACGTCCTTGAATCTTGAATCAATTTAAAAATCAGAGTCCACAAGTGCCTTAAACGTTGCTTGCAACTGAATTTTTAGTCATCACTAAACATGAAATATGGCATTAAGAAAGCCTCAAGCCCCACAGAAATAATGAGCTGGCATATATATAAAATGGCTTAGAGACGCTTCCTAGTCTGGTCACACACAGTGTTATGGACACTGCAGAGCAGTGGCCGGGGCCTCACTGGGGCTCCAGACACATAAGCACATAGACAGCCTTCAGCTGTTGCTGTCATTTGCTGACCTGGGAAGGGTGTTGGCTGCCCCCAAAGGTGATATCCATCTGATTCACTGTCATTTTCATGTTTTCTTCCCAGAGTGAAATTGCACTCAAACGTGACTTTATCTAAAATGGCAATTAAATCTTAGAGACCTTTTATCCCAATGATCACAATCAAAGAGGCTGTGAACACTCTCAATTAACCCTGAGCTCTTATTTTTGAGGTTTGCTTGATTAAGGCATGCATGCAAACCCACATTCACCAGAACCAAACTGTTAATTAGCATTGCACTTAGTTTTCCTCTCTCCATTATCCATGCAAGAACATCCTGTGTTGCATATTCAAGACATCATGTAGATATCTGCAGGTGAAAGCAATATATTGGTAGGAGACTGCTGAACAAGGCCCTTCCTCATTTGCATTCATTAGAGGAACTTTAACTGCTGTGTACTTTGCTGCAGTGTTTCTCTCTGGTCCTCATTCAGGAAAGCACTCCCTTGTGTCAGTGCTGGGACTCTTTGCTACAGGAGTAAACTGGTTTGTTTGCTGTAAACAAACTACAGGCTTACCTGTCTGGGTAATGTTAAATTAAAGTGAGTAACTTAATTTCAAAACTGGGAATTCCAATAAAAAAACCATGCTGCAGTAAAGGATCTGAAAAGCAATGGAAAACAATGTGTTGTTTATGACAGGCAAATCATAGTATGTAGTTACACTTTCTAACAAACTGGTTTATTGCGTTTTGGTTTTTTGTACACAGGGAGCTCTTCCTTAGTAAGTGTGTAAACAAACATTGTCTTGTAACATTGAATCAAGAACTTACTAGTTTTCTATTTTGAAATTAAAATGCAGACAGGATCTGGAGAGGAATGTCAAGGCTTTGCAGAGAAACTGAAGAATAGTGATTCATCCAGTAGAGCTATGAACAAGGAAGCAAATTTGGCAATCATATTAGTCATGACCATAAGAGAGTTGAACTTTTCAGATTAGATTTCACATCCCTAGGTAAGTACATTTAGGGATGTTGTAGTTTCAGCGCTTTGAAGAAGTCAGATTTTAATTTCTGAGTCCTAGAAAGGCAGACATTAAGGACAGAATTTTATGTTATTAGATGCTGGGTTTGAAACTTTCTTGTAAACAGATGCTTTTTAGAAGCCCAGTAATTTCCCAGATAAAAACTCTTTCTGGTATTGTGTATGTAACAAACGGAACATTTTGAAGCATTTTCACAAGTAATTAAATATAACTGGATGAATTTAGTTCTGTAGTTAATTTTAGATCAGTATAGGCCTTTTTTTAGAAGGTAATGGGGCAGTCTATCATTTAGCAACTAAGAAAGATGGTCATTGTGTTGGACAGAAATTCTGAGAATTATTTTTAGTGTTGTTTTTGTTTTCCCAAAAGGGCACAAGAAGTGCATTATAAGGCACAGTCCATGTACTTTGCCTTAGGACAGGATGCTGCATCTGGTGCTGTAGTGAGCAGCTCCAGTTACCCAATCCTGTAGGTCCTCAGCACTGAGGGATAATTAACTAAAGAGCAACCTTTCTAAAATAAAGTAGCAAATACATCTCTTCTATAGGAAACATGACACATTCTGAAAAATTCTGCTGTAGTCTGTTCAAACTGAGAGAGAGTTTTTGTGTTGCATTTTCTTTCACCTGGAGATTCAGAGAAGTAAAATGTTCTATGTGGCAAAACTCTTGATGACTGAGTCTAATTTCCATGTTATTCTGATCATGAATCGTGTATGAATGTTGTCATAATCAGTTTGAGAACTAGGCTCTGAATTTTCAGCCTAATCTGCTTACAATATGTGTGAAGTGTATCTAAACAGGCAAATTTAAGTCAGCTACATATATGATAAGTACCAGAAGCTTCAAATAATACATTGGAGGTGAATTGGAGCCTATGTTTGCTAAGTTTTCTCAGTTTAAACAAAACAAGACATAAGTAACACTTTTGCTAATAGATTCTGGACTATACCCGCCTCAGACCTGGTACATCAACAAATTGGAAGCTCTGAAAAGATTGTCACTTTTTAGAGAATAGGCTAATAATCAGATTGGTTTAATAGCATGTTTTCATACCAGGCAAGACAATGCGATTAGCATTTTGAATTAATAAATTTTATTGAACTGAATTGCTGTGTGGGATGTGTAACACAAACTCATCAAAATCCTGAGTGCAGGATAGAAAAACCTGGGCAATTCTCTGCTAGGGATAGTGGCCTGTCCCACCATGGAGTCCTCTGGATTAGAGCAGGGCTACAGTTTGCAGCCTTGTGGGAGAAACTTGTGCTTTGGGTGAGTTAAGGCAAAGCAAACTGCAGCACCAAGGCTTTAATGCAGTGTTCCCTTCCAGGCCTGCAGAGTCTGAACCCTGTGTACTGAAGGGGCAGGCACTGTGCAGGCTGAGGGGAATGGCAGCCACGTACCAGCATTGACCATGGAGGGTTTTTCATTGGTTTGTTCCAATTCCTGCTACAAGGATTTCCAGAAAACCAATAAGCATATGGTCCACATGTGCTAGATAATAGATTTAACATAATATTGTTCAAGAATAACTTCTTTTGGAATATTCTTCCTGATGAGCGCTGGGACTTTTTAAATTCACTAATCCTGAAGTATTCAAAGATGGAGCTACTCAAAGACAGTGAATTTCAGTTTCTTTGCTCACCTTGGCTTAGATTTGGTTTCCCATGTAGACAAATCCTAAATCAAGGTCTCATGTCTCAATAAGAATGGCCATGTTACATTTCATCCTGTTTATGATCATTCTTAAAGAATATAGGGGAAAAGTTCACCTGGTTGTTTCTTTCTTTTTAAACATTTATGCAGCTCTCAAGTGTGTTTAAGCTGTTCTTATGTCCTACTTCTCATTATCAAGACCTACTTTGAAGTACTTTATTTGGCAATTCTTCAGCAGAACATTTATTTTTAACAATTCCAAATGTCAGAAGTTAGTTTCACACATAGAGTGCTGAATTCTAGCATCTCCTAATTTTTTTTAAATTTTAATTACAGTATTGAGATTTTAGATAAAAGCCCTGTTCATATTTTTACAATGTCATATATATTACATATACTATATCCTTTCTTCAGAACCACTGAGATGGTAATGATTTTACAGCAAAATTGTACTGTAATTGCTACAGCTGTTGTGCTAAAGCATTTATGTCTTTCTCTTTCTTTTGAATGAAAAATCCTCTTAGAGAAAATAGATTTGTTGAAGATGCTAATTATTGAGTAGAAAGTACATCTGAATTAAGGTGATGGTATTTTTTCAACAATATTTTAGGCAGGCTAAGATAACTCCTAAATTATTTGAATATTTTATGCAATAGTCTGTAGCAGTTTATAATGCAATTATTTGGGTTTTTTCCATGTCACAATTCTATTCCAAAAATACAGGTCTGTACTTTTTTCCCCAGAACCCATGATAGATATTAAAAACAAAATTCAATATAAATTAGCTCTGTCATCCCATCTGGAAGGTGTGATTATGCATTAAAGGTGAAACTTTTATACTTTGGTACTTCAAGAATTCAAGTTTAATTAGAAGTAGGAAAGTGGGACTTCTAAATCAAATGATGAGTTCCAGCTTGGATCGAAGTACAGTTATCTTGGCTGCTGTGTTGAATTGTTAGTGCAGCTCAACCAACTACCCTGATTCATCTGATGCCCTGTAATGGAATTGTGTGGAAAGAGTTCAGTAGAACTAATGTAAAGTATCTTGAAGATAAATTATGTTGTTTTGACTGTATCAGGTTGAAGCCATGGGGCCATGGGGGGCAATAATTTCTATAAGATATATAATCATTTGCAAATAAGCACAGAAGACTCAGATTACTTACCAGGATAAAGATTCTATTCTACAGCTTGATGTGTCAAAAAAAATCTGTAACAATTAAATGAATTTAAGTTACCAGAAGTGTTATCTGTTAAGGTTTGGCCACATTTATATATGTTGGCCTGTGGTATGCAGCAAGGAAATTCTGTCTTGGTTCTAATTTCTGTCCTGAGAAAACAAAAAATATTCATTATATACAGATTATATAGTATTTATTGTAGTTTGATTTCACAGAGAAATCACAGAGCAAACTGGTACTAATGTTCCTGGGTTTGTGGCTCATATGTGACTTAAGCAGAGGAAAGGATACTTGTGTTGTCATAGTTGATTCTTTGATCATTGGGCAATGATGTTATTTTTAGTGTTGAACCCTTACCAATCTTCTGTCCCTAACAACTGCAGACATTGCACCAAAAAGGGTTTCAAAAGCAATGGCAGCAACATGTTTTCTTAGTATTAGTCTAGAAAATATTTTCAGTACAAAGTTATCAGTTCTGGTTAATGTAGTTTTAAATCAAAGAACATCAGTTAGCTTTTTATATGATGGCTCGTTCTTAATGTTTCTAAAAGGACTTTGTACCTCTTTCGATGCTTGTTTACAAAGGATGAGTATCAACATTTGTGAACCTACATTTTCTGGTGCCAAGGAATGAGGGGAATAATCTTTGTCTTAGCAACTTCTTTGATCACTGTGCTCAAAGCTGCTGTTTGCAGGAAAAATAAAGCTTTTTAAAGAAGGACAGGAAAGAAGGGCTTATGAGCCTTTTCTGTGTGATTATCACATTAGCTCCAACAAATAAATATACTGAAGGTCTGCCATCATCCTCAAGCACAATTTTTGGTAGGTGATGAGTTTGCATTTGATTTCTCAGCTTGTTGATAGTGGATTCAGATAGTTTATGATGAAGACTTTGAGACATCTTGAAGTGTTTGGCAACTTCAAGATGAAACAGTTTTAGCTAGAACTCTATATAATGCATGTAGAATTCAGAGGAACCTTACGGATTAAATGTCAATCTTCATACAAAAATAATATTCAGCAAAAGCCATTAGAAGAATCATTTGCAACTTACAAATCAGCCCTATAGATTTTCATTATTTCTCTTTAATTTCATGGATTGCTTGTGAAATGGGAATGTCAGATAATGGAAATGGACACTGAGGCAATAGAAGCAGTCATAGAATTTAGGATCAGGACAGACAGAAAACAGGCAAAACACCTGAATGTATGTACATAGTAAGTAATTTGAAGTTTGAAGATCTTTTCATTGAGCTTCAACCTGGAAAGAAATCGGTATTGACCATGGTTCTTTAACAGAAGTGAGGGAACTCTTTGAAAGACACTCAAAGCTTGGCTGAGGTGGGTTTCATTGTGTAACTTTGATGTGCACAAAGGAAGGTGAGAGAAATTCACATGTGAGAATTCAGGATGATGACATATATGAAATCTAATAGTTCAAGTTACTTTCAGGGAAGGATGAGCAACTTGGGGAGGAAGAGGAACAGCAGGGAAGAGCAGGAGCAACAGGATCCCAGAGGAGCCTCCCTCTCTGGGGTGTCTCTCCAGGACAGCAGGGGGAGATGATGGAGGATGGTGAAAAGTTAAAAGCTGCAAATAGGAGCCGTGTAGTATTAATGAGGTTAAGACACTAAGACTTCTCAGACACTTGCAATTTTTTGATCGGGTTTGTTGAGAACTGTACAAAAATTCAAACTGCTTTAGAGAGCTTGGATGGTTCATGGTTTCAGGTGGAAACTGGTGGAAACATGGTGTTTTGTGATTTCAGCTAGGTGCTAAAGGAAACAGGAATTTTGGCTAAATGTTTTAAACACACTTGAACCTGTTTCTAAATGAGATACAAAGGGTGGTATTTTACAGTATTAGAGTGGTAAATAATAAATTTATAGGATGAGTAAAGTAAAATGAATTGAAGCCTATTAGAGAATGCCTTCATGAAGGAAAACCAATTCATCTTGCATAAAAATGACCAGTATTTGAGCAACCAAGGCAATTCCATTACCACGAAAATGCAGAGTTTTATCATTAAGAAAATATAAATTTCAGCATTGTTGTATAGCTGTACAACTTGTATTTTAATTCTTCAATCTAAGGTTGAGGTTTTGGTATATCGAAATGTTGGCTGAATTATCAGCACATTCAATATTTATTTTCTAATGACTGAATCATAATTACAGATCAGCATGTAACACCCATATGCTTAAAATAATCATGAAATACATGTGATTCGTGAAACCCTGAGCAGCCATAAGGCTTCCTGTGCATATACTCAGACGCAGCAGTGACTGAGAAGTCATTTTATAAAACACATTTGTGGCACTGAAAATGTGATATATCATTCTTGCATTTCTCAGTATCAGAATTTATTGAGAGCATCTCTAATTAAAAGAAATTTTAGGTAACTGTGTTTTTTGTGATTTCAGGGAAGTGAAACACACATCAAGATCAGCTGTCAGTTCTAACCCTTAATCCCCACTGATATGCTGGCCTTGCCTTGCCTGGCAGAATGTCCCTAAATTAGTGTGTTTTCCCTACCCCAATGTCAAAAGCCTTGGAGTAAAGGTTAGCAATTTGTTAAGCCATGATAGCTGGCCACTTATAACTGCAAGTAGGAGCAGGGAAACAGGAGCGGCAACCCAAAGGGATCACTCCTGAACCTTTACTACTATACTATGTATACTAAGTATCTCTCATCCATCTGTATGATCAGGTCTGGTCTTTGAGAGCCATGTATTACAAATATTACAACTGTATTTAGAATTTTCCTTTTTCATAGTATTTTTTTTCCATCTTGTAGAAAAACAAAAAAGTAATAGAAGATTTTTAGTAATCTGTACATTGTAATTTTTCACTTGAAAAAGTGACAGCATGGATTTTGTTCACGGTTTTATTACTGCATTTTTTTATTTCTGATCTACATTGTTTGAAGATATTTGTTGGAGGGAATGATGTATTTAGGTAAAGAATAATTTTATACATGCATGTTCTTAATAGAAAAGTGTAAAATTCAAATGATACCAATTATAAAACATAAAAAATAATTGGAATTCGGGCAATTCATGTAGGGAATTTTAAAATTCAAGTGAAACAGTGATAAGTTTCATTTGCTGTGACTTTTCCAAGATGAGGCTTGCTGTTCCCATTTTTTGATTTTTCCATATTCCAATGGCAGAAAGAGTAAATCCCAGAATATCCTAAATTGTAAGGGGCTCACAGGGCTCACTGAGTGCAGCTCTCAAGGGAATGGCCCATGCAGGGATGGAGCCCACACCTCAGTGTTGTCAGCACCAGGCTCTAAGCAACTGGGTTAATACTTTCCTGAATCTCTAATATGTAGGTATGTAAAACTTTTTCAGTGTGTTCATGTTTGAGGGAGGATGTAACATCTGCCTTTGAAAGCTGAGGAACTATTGGGTGAGCAGTGCTTTCTACAGGGGGAAATGATTCAACATTGTTACAAGAATTACTACAGGTGGCAAAACTGCTTTCTGGTTTTACCTCTAAATAGTTTAAGAGTAAAAGTCCCTCCTCCAAATTTTGGAAAAACTAGTGCTGTTTAAATTAACTAACCATATTGTCAGAATAAGGTTACTCTCTGCCTCTTTAATTTTAATTTCACATTACATAGTCTCCCATTTTTACTCTGTAATGTTCATTTAGAGGGTCAAATAATGTTTAAAATAAAGTTTGCAATTATTCATTTGATTTTATTATTCAATATTAAGTAGTCCAAACAGAACATGAAACACTTGTTTACAGAAATTAATTTTTTTTCCTGCCCTTAAACTTTTCCACACATTGTCACGATTTTAACAGCTAGGCTTTTCTCAACTTGTTCATGGGAACTAAATGGTTTACAACTTGTAGATGAGCTAATCAACACAGATTATTTTCTTAACTGGCACTGTGAATGCCGAATATTAATATCAATAACTATTTCTCTGTAATTAACATTAACGTGCATTTATTATTTTCAAAGAATTACCTGTGTTTGTTGTCCATATTCAATAGTGACTTTGACTTCTAAATATAGTAGGAAGGAGAGTTGGTTTACACTTTACTTTATACAGTTTATTTCACTTCCCCTTTAATAGGATCTGTGGCAAAAGCCAGCTTTTTTTTTGTACAAAGTTTCCAAAACAGTTTTAAGTGAAGTGCAGATGTGTTAGTTAGAAAGCTGTATCTTTGCAGTTCTTGTTGGTGAGGAGACTGACGTGGCAAGTAAAGACAGTTTTGGGAAAGCTCTTTCTAACTTTTTCTCAGATTCAGAAGTTAACTTCAGGCTGAATTTTCCTTTGCTCGTTCTTGAAGAATGTGAAGCTGAACCTTTAACTCTCGTTTATAGCAGTCTTTGTCTTATATATTGGTGTATTTGTTCTTTGCTAAAGTATTACTTTCACTACTGAAATGTCAGCTCATAAACTCTGTGCCTATTTCGCTTTATTGCATAAGATGTTGAGTATATTCAGATCATTCATATATTGTTATAATCCACTTAATTTTGCTGTGTTTGAAATCTCCATGCATTCAGAGCTTGAGCAGAAATACCTCTCAGTAAGTTTATGTAGCTTTGAAGTTATACCTATCCTTGAGGTTAGCCCTGTTTTGAGCAAGAGCTTTTATCAGGTGGGGGGCCCTTCTAACCAAAATTATCCCTGGTTGCTATGGTAGATCTGCTCTGGGTCAGCTGGGGACTCCTGAGGACATCTCTACTGAGTGGATGCATGAGGTGATAAGGTCACTGGTGACACAGATTGTGTCCTTTTGTGATTCTGTAACGTCTTCAGAATCACTTCAGCTTTGCTTGAGCAGCTTTTCTAGATTGCCTAGTTTGTTACTGTGCTCTGCATTCCTCCTCCAATATGACCTACACCTACAGGGCAAGTCACATCAGCTGACTGTCACCTATGCAGTGAGCTATTGCAAGGTCATAGTGGCTTAAAGGCTCCCCCGGGACTCTCTTCCTCCTGCAAGCATAAAAATCGTTTGAAATACCTGCCACCTGGTCTATGCCTGAGAAAATGTGGAACCACTGGAAATCACAGGATTTGAAGCCGTTTTGAGCTAATATTGTTCTACCAGAGCCTGGCCCCCTGCTGTGAAGTGTTACAAACTTGTTTTGTATCTTAAAAACTTGATTTCAAATAAATTGATGCTTCCATTTCAGAAGCATCCTACTTTTGGAAAGTAGGATTCAAAGATGTGTTCGGTCAAACCTGGAGGGAACAGTGCAAGTGATAGAAACCCCCCAGGGCTGTTTGCAAGCAGTGGCAACGAGGGTGCCAGACTCACGTGGGCATCGTGGCGCTGGTGCAGGAGGGGCTGTGTGTGTCTGTGTGCTTGGCTGAGGAGCAGACACCCCAGGAGAGTCCCAGTGTGAGTGTTGGGACTGCCAGGGGAGGGTCTGTGAATAAGCTGCTCTGGTCTGTAGGTAGAAGAAGTTCTGCACTGGAACTGTCTCCTGTGCATGTGGTTATTTCTGTGCAGGAGATGCACTCCCAGAGTATTTCATCCTCCCACTTCGTTTCTCTGAGAAAGTATTTCAACACTACATTTTCCATTCCATGCACTCTGTAAAATACCGAGTAAATAAGGTTGCTAAGAGCCTTGTTTGTTGTGTATTCTATGCTAATTTGAATTGAATTAAGGCTTTAGTTAACTGGGGAGGCAAACTCCATTTGCTAAAATTATCCTTACAGGCTTAAACATAATTGTACTTAGGCCAACGAAACATGAAGGAAAACATGAAAGTGGTTTTATGACCAAACAGTACTTTCATTTATAAAATATGTGTTTTGAATATCTCTGCATTTTTGTTATTCATGCATTTTCATTAGGTCCAAATATTGTACATGCCCAATACAAATAATATACCGTGTATATGTAACATATTGCAAATTTTATATATGCTTATTCATAAATCATAAACATGATCTTTTCTGAAAGTAGCCTAATGCTAACTCAATTTCAGTTAAGTTTTTACCTAAATGCTTGTCACAATTTTTTTCGTGCACATTAGAACGGTATTCAATGAAAGTTATGTTAAAATAATGATGTATCCTTAATTACAGAAATCTTTATCTTACATGGTGCAAAGTGTAGATTATTTCTACTCAGAGATACCACACAGAAAGAAGGAAAATACCCATACTTTAACCATCCATTTAGTCACAGCTCTGTGCAGTTACTGATAACATTTTCATTTCACTCCAGTGCTTTGTCTGTATGGTTAAATTCAGCAGTGTCAGAAGTGTGTTCTTGTCATCAGAGAGTTCAGGAAAAATCTGGTATTCAAGGAGTGTATCTGTAGAAGTCTATTGTTACAGAGGCTTGAGTTGATGCATTACCAAATCTGTGTTTGTACCGTGAAACAAAGTTCTCAAAAATAAAGCACACTTGGGAAAATCTGGATTTTTCTAATGACAGAGACACTGCCTTTCCTCTGGTATAATGATGAGTTTTCTGTAAACACAAAGGCAAGAGGCCTCCATATTAGCTCACACTAATAAAAATCCATATTCTGCAGTAAAAACATACTGGAGGCCTAAATAAAAATTAAAGACATTTAAATGAAGCAAAATCAGTATACAGTGAATATGAAAACAAAGTATAACTAACCACCCAAGCATGGAAAAATTATGGTAAGACAACAAAGGTTTACTTTTTATTTTTAAAAATTAGAGACTCGGATATAGCAGTAACATCACAAATGAATAGGAATTGCTCTGATGGTGGTTAATGAGTCCTCTCTGACTTTCTGGAGTGTATATGCTTTTCCTTAGTAAATTTTAGAAATTTAGCAAGATATAAGAACATGCAACCCGTCATTGTTAGTGCATTCTAAAACCAGACTTTCTTAAAACAAGACAAGAGGTGGAATGATGGTCTCTTGGCTCTACATTGGCTGTTGTGTTGGTTTCAATATTTCAAATAGAAAATGGAGTCAATCAAATTTGATAAAAGCATCACACTGATTATTTTTTTTTTTTCTGACAGATTAAGATGCTTGGTAAAGCAGCTGGAGAAGGGTGACATTAATGTGGTGGATTTAAAAAAGAATATTGAATATGCAGCATCTGTTCTGGAGGCAGTTTATATTGATGAAACCAGGTAAGTCTGATGGGGAAAAAAAATGTTGTGAATTGAATTTTAGAAATTTGGTCTTTGCATGCAGTTCTGAGGGACATGAGCAGAAGGTCTTGGATATTAGAGGAAGCTTATGTGGTGGCTCCTAGATCTTTTAGTGACAAGGTTAAAGCAAGTAAGTTTTCAAAGGTCAAATGTAATTGTCTGGAGAGAAATGCTCAAAGAAATTAGTCAGAATATTCTAATCTCATTGGTAAATACATAAATTCATGAAAAGCTGTGATTTATTTTATATTGTTTGATGCATTGTATGATTATTGTTACTTGTCAGTATTACTGGCAATCATCTATACTGTGGGCTGACTCCAATTAAATTAGAACTCCTAAGTATTTGGCTCCTTGAAAGAATTTTAAGAATGTACTATGTTGACATTACCTGGCTAACTCACAGTTTTTCCTTCCACATGGTGACCTCTTCAAGTTTTTTTCTAGGCAGAATGATCTTGTAAAGATGTTTGCCAAAGCTTCAGTGCTGCTGGAGTGTGCAGCATATGTGTCAGTTCTGTACTACATTGAGGACTTATTTCATGGACCCAGCACTATCTCTGGGTGTGTCCAACCCCCTGCCCCACCATCGCAAATCTACGTAGTTGATGTGGTGCTGGAAGTGCTGCTTTAACTTTTTGCTGTTTCTTTTCCTTTGACTCATGATTCAAACACTAAAACTTGCCAGTCCAGAGTCTGAAGCATCTACTATTGGGCACTAGAAAGCCTACCCATTTGAGAAAAGGAAGAATGAAAACCACAGCAAATGAAGCTGGTACCAGTGGTCCCTCATCAAAGATGATCCTACAGACTGGGTTGGCAGGATCACTTACACTGGTGTCCTGCTCTAAGGGTGCATGCATGTTAATTCTGCAGAAAGCTGACTAAACAGGGTAAGGTGACAGGGAAAACTTTCCTGATCACCCTCCCAACTGCAATACTGTTCTTGGGGATACTTTCAAAAGTGTGGCTCATGATGCCAAGTTAAACACACAGCTTGGAAAGCATTAAGGCCCTCAGCAACTTCAAAGGGCTCACATGTGTTATGAAGATGAACTGAATGAATTTAAGGTAGATATTTTAAAATATTAGCAATTAATATGCCACTGTGGGTATATTTATATCATTTTTGCTGACTGACTTAAGTTAATCAAGCTTCTTTTATATCAAATCAAGGGTTGATTTGTGGATTTACATTAGTTTACAGTTATAGGGTGTCAGATTTTTTTATCTATCTATCTATCTGTCTATCTATCTATCTATCTATAATATATTATGTGTATTGAAATTATCAACAAACTTCTCTTTTGGCTCATATTACCATAATAGAGGCCATAAAGGAACAAAAGCAGTGTATCATTGAGTCAAATGCCAGTGGAGGCTGAAGTAGCTTGTGTGGTTGCATTTGTCCTTGTTCCCACCAAAGAATACAGGTTCTTTATCCTGCTCAGAACTCTGTGAGGCTCTGGAACTGAGTTAATTGTACTCATTAGTAGATTAGAAAGAATAGTTCGTATCATAAGCAAAATGGCCCATTGCTGCTGAGCCTGAACACACTATTT
This sequence comes from Myrmophylax atrothorax, assembly GCA_026770055.1. Classification (NCBI taxonomy): domain Eukaryota; kingdom Metazoa; phylum Chordata; class Aves; order Passeriformes; family Thamnophilidae; genus Myrmophylax; species Myrmophylax atrothorax. The sequence goes on from JAOXXN010000102.1 coordinate 13,926,827, forward strand.
TATACATCACAAACTTCAAATGACTTCAGTAGGCTTCTTACATATGAATTAGTGTTCATTCAGTGTCTGAAGCCTGCATGAAAATACAAATGCTTTCTATTTTAAGCCCATTCTTGAGCCCTGGATTTTGACCTGAAGAATTTACTGACCTATTGCTTAGGTATCCAAGCAGAGTCAGACCTCTGCTTCAACCAGTGATCTCAAATTGAATCCTGGCTGTGATGGTCTCTTCTTCCCCAAGTTTCTGGGAGGCAGACTTCAGTATCAGCTGAGAGAAAGCTCATTTAAATAACTATAGACAGATTAGGAACAGCGACAGAGAGTTCATTTTGAGCATCCTCTTGACTCATCTTTCTGTTATGATGTGTATCCTGCTAAACAGGGTAATGAAATGGTCCCAGCAGTGATCACTTGCTTCTTGCAGAAGGTCCTCCTACAATTCTTAATGAGAATAAAGATGAAAAAAGCAAAAAGAAAAGTCAAACCCAAGGTCAATAAAGAGACTATGACACATTTCACAGCACCTGTTCAATAATGTAGCCAAAGACCAAGGGAAAGCCCAGTCCAGAGCTCCAGGAAACCATTTGTGCTACTTAAAAATCTGAGTTTCTTTTATCATACTATGAAGTTGTGTATGCACACAGAGGTACATGCAAATGTGTTATCTGATGGCATATTGAATCTTTATTTATAGTGCAACAATCAGCTGGGAAAAGCTTTAGAATTCACACTTTAGCAGAGGATGAAATATTTTTTTCAGGTCCTCTGACTTTCCCTTTGTCTGCTGCCGTGTTTCTCTGTGCTATAGTCATTTATCTGAGCATTTTTTATAACTCTGTACACATACTAATTTCCATACTTGAGCTTTCTAAAACTATGTGCAACTAGGTTGGGGGAAAGGCAGAGAAACAACAAAACAGATTTTATTTATGAAGTTCTGAATTCTTTGAAATGGAGCAAAGCAGTAGGGATAACTTTCCAAAATAACGAAAAACTGGCTTGGGCCAATGACTGTGAATATTCCATATAAAAGGTTCTGACTGATGGAAAGCTGGGAAGCACAGACATCAGGCACAACATAAGTGATGCTTTCCTATGAGCTTCCTTGTCAGTGGCCCCATGTCACTTAATAAGCCTGTTTAACAGGTTTTTAGGACTGCTGCATCTCTCAGAGCTGAATAATTGAAAGCTGCACTAAACACTTCCATGGAGGAGATCTGACACTCGGGAGCTGGAGCAGAGGTTTACTGGCAGCAGAAAGTAGCCAGTGGAACTCTCACAGCTCCAGCTCCTCAGCAGATCTGCTCTGTGGAAGAAGTTCAAACTTACTCGATAGGTGTTATAAATAATTTTGACAAATCTTGAAGAATTTTCCCCATTAGTACCTGCCACTTGGCTCAAGGCAATGGAAGACGGATATTTAGAGTCAAACAGGAAATAAATACAGCCTGATAATTTAGTCATGACAGCTGTTCTGTTCCTTGTAAACACAGCCCTTCATTCATGCTAACTAAGAAGAAAACAAGTCAAATAAAATCTAGATGGAAGTGACAAGATTAAAAAAAATGTATTCCAAAGCTAAATTAAAAAAAACCCCTTCTTGTTGAGAATACTTATAGGTTGTTCTGAGTAAAATTAGTATATTTTATTCCAATTATGTCTTTTTTTTAAATGCCTTAATATTTCAGAAAATATGCTTGATTTCAGGAGGATATTTATCTGTGCAGTTTAAGTTCTGTATTGGCTTTTAGTTTGTTTCAGGCTGTATAATGCCCTTTTAAAAAAACGTCAGCATCTTGGAAACTTTTTCCTTAGAAGAGATGGTGTTTCAGTAACGAATGTAGTAGCTCTGTTGTAGATAGCTGACAATTGCTTTGAACATTTTTGATTCAACAAGACAAATTAACAAATACAGGCTCATGAAGTGAAAGGAAATCTCATTAAGGCTAAGTGGCATTATAATATTATATGTTTACATCAGAGCTCTAGAAACAGTGGAGGTATTTCCATGATATTATAATGGTAAATACAGTTCTTAATAAAAAGGCCTTATTTAGGAAAAAAAAAGTACACACTGTGATATGTATAATGTTAGCTAAAAAGGAAATCATTAGATCCAAACTTTGTGATTACTGTTGTAATAAATACCTTGGACTACACTGACATTCCAGAGTACTGCTCCAGTAACACTCCAAATATTCCTGCACTTTTGGGACTTAACCAGGGACAAACATGTCCTAGAACAGTGGACAAAAAGCAAATAGTTTAAATTGCAAGCAGAAGAGTTTTGTCATTTCATCTCACCAAATGCCTGTGTGACCCTTCTGGTGCCACAAAGGCCTTTGTGACAGAAACATGCACATGTGCTTCTTTGTTGCATGGAGCCCAAGGAAGAAGGAGCAAATTCTTGACTGGATACTGATGCTCTCAGAGCTATGTGTTGTGGAATGGAGCTTAGCAAGAGGCCAACAACTAAATGGAATTCTCCTGTTTCCAGGAATTCCTGATGTGAGGAACAGTCAGTATAGCCTGCTGTGGGGGCAGCTTTGAGTACACAGTTTTGGTTATGTTTGCAAGCTGGAGAAGGGTGCTCCCTGATATTTTCAAAATTTTCCATACTGCAACAGAACTCAAGTCCATGGCAGCTACTCCATCTCAGGCTAGGAATGAATATCTCAAAATATAATAAACTGGGACACTTATTTGATAACCCTGTGCTTTCTTTCACTCTCTTCTGGCCATCAATATATGTTTAGCAGCTTGTTCTAATTTTAAATGAGAGGAAAATATGTGAAGGCTCCATCTTCTATGTTTCTTTTCATTTCCAAAGCCATATTTTATTATTAATGTTGCAGGGCTATAAGCTGGTGCTGCACAAGTTGCTGCTGAGCTTCTCACAGCAGGAATCTGTGACTTGACCTTGCAGGGCCATTTGCATTCTGTTCTGACCTGTGGCACACCAGACCCAGCTGACTCCGGGAGTCATGTGGTTTCACTGACTGTAAGGCTCTGGTTAGGGAAGGAATTGTGCCAATGCAGACACCACTGTCTATTCAGGGTAAGCAGCAGGGATAGTCACACCAGCAAATCTCTTTGATGGTGGAAGGACTGAGAAAGTTGAATTCTTTTATGTCAAAGAGACCTGGATATTTTTTTAAACTTTTAAAAACATAATCTCTCTACCTGAAAAGACAGATTAATTTATTCATTTATACAAGAAGGTGACTGTTTCATTCACAGAACAGCGGGGCATCCAGCCAATGATGTAATTAATTTTGAAGTATCTAGGAAATATTTCTCCTCAAAATTGCCTTTTTGAGAGAAATCTATTAATATGAAAGAAAATATTCCGCCTAATTATACAAGGGTAAAACAGGTGGAATGGGATGCCCTATTTGGTAGTTATTTGTCAGATGAAAAATATGGTCTGTATGATTCCTCCTTGAGCTGACTTAGTTGAGGAGATATTTGAAGTGGCAATTATTTAAACATGAAGTTAAATTATAATCTTGAATATTCAGTCAAGTTTGCTGTGAGTGTGTATTTTGTCCTCCACAGCAAGCCTGTGGTTAAATGCACTTTGCCTGACCTTGTCAGAACAAATGTGTCATTTGAGGTAGAAAATTCAGTTTATCCATTAAGGGAATCTACAATTGATACTTTTGTAAAAGCTGCTATTAAGAAAAAGCTTGTTCTGTTGAGATTAGTGCAGTATATTTCATCCTTAAAAGCTTAAAATAAGCCTTTGAAACCTTTTGTATTAAGCTAAAGGCTTGGCTTTTTTTTCTGAGAGGAAGGCTTACAACAGTATTAAAGTTATATTAAAAAAAACATTTGAAATCACTGAAAATCTATTAAATTATAACTAAAACTCCTCAGTTCAGTTAGGGTATTTAATAAATGGCCAACATCCCTTTCCTGAAGTTATTGAATTTTTCTGTCTTAAAGTTATGGCTGTTAATTTATTTCTGAGTCATGTCCCAGGTTACTCCCAGCCCTACAGAATTCACACAGTACCACATTAAAGCAGCAGAATTTAAAAAAAAAAAAAAGAGAACAAAAGAAAATACATTGGCTCATAGCCATGCTCCTGTAAAGTGATATCTTCTTAGTCATGAGTATCCTGACCTGAATCTAAAGATTGAATTTGGCCTTTGCTTTATACCTCGTATTTCCAAATAGGAAGCAGACATCAAGAAGTGAACATTTCCAGTAACAGTGGTCCTTCCTACATTACTTGTTTTCTGTTGGAATACCTGTATGTCATCCAGACTATTTTTCATTTATTTAATTAATTGGTAATTCCTTGTATAAGAACAATTCTTCTAAGAATGTGCTAATTTTATGAGTACAACATGTCAGTAAATTCATTGCTTCCTTTAGAAAGACCTTTATATACTAAAAGTGCACCTCATTCATTTTTGAAATTTGTTTATCCTCAGTGGGAGTCAAGAGAACCTTTTTGTGGGTGTCAGTAGAAATTGTAATGCACTATGGAGGATGTAAATATTGATTAAACATATTGATTCATGCTCATTCAGGAAGATAGTGAGATAATAAAACTAAATGATTTGTAAAAAATGTGAGCTGACTATTTAGGCTATAAATTCTAGAAGAGGACTTTCCTCAATTCAGTCTTTAGGGCTTGATTAATTCACTAATCAACAAAGAGCTAATGCCTCCTTCTCAATCTCTCCTCTGGAGATCTTTCACCACCTCTGTTAGACAGCATGAGTGATCATCACTGATGGATTTTTTTTTTCCCATAGCCATTATCTTATTTTATTTTTTTTCATTTTCTTTTCTTTCTTCTTCTTGATAGTACATCTGATATATTCCTAAGGGGAAAGAAATATACTTCTGACTAGTCCATTACTATATTTGAAATTCTGATTAAATGAAAAGAGAGCTAGAAATTATCGCTGCTTGAATTTTGAAAAATTATTCTTGGAAAAAACCACAGTACTGTGACAAGAAGATCAGGTTATTAGTTACTGTGACTGCAATATTAATTGATTGCTAAGCTGAAATGCCATGGGCCATGTCTTACTTATTCCCACAACTGTCAATGGAAGTTCTACTCCGGGAATGAATAGAATTAAATAAGCCAAGCCTCCCCCTCTCCTTCCCACGCAGATCACTTCCTCCTATTGCAGCTACTTAACAGGCTAATGATATATGTAACCCTGAAACTCTGACTTGGTGTTGAAAAAAAGTACTTTTTGTGGCACATTTTATTACAACCTTTTTTGTTTTGTTTCTTCGGGGTTTTGGGTGTTCCTCAGCTTTATAGTAGAAAATTGGAACTGAGTGCCTTCATGTGTAATAGTATATACATTTATTTAATTCAACTAGACTATTTGAGCTCATGCCTCCCAGCTAAATGGACTTTATCTCAATAGTTTTACCTTAAGATTGACTCTGTGGAACAGCTACGTGTCTTTAGAATGCCCACAATCTGTGATCTTAAGGCTGATTGATTTGGAGGGTGAGGTTTTTGGTCTTGAAGTCACTCCATTCCAAATATTTTCTAAGTCAGAGGTTCTAGACTTGTGTTTGACAGTGATGGTCGCTGCCTGCTACTTTATCCAGTGACATTTTTAAACCTATGTAGAAGTTTACATATTTCAAAATGTCATGAAATTAAATTACAATTTCCAAATTACATTTTGCAGTTTACAGTAATAAATTATTATTTTGT
>JAOXXN010000102.1:13939289-13952633 GCA_026770055.1 Myrmophylax atrothorax
GGAGCAGAAAAGGCCTTGACTCTGAGTAACCTCTGCTCGGCTGTAACTAAAACATCTCTGTGTTACCAACACTGTTTGTTGCACAAATCCAAAACACAACCTCGTAGTAGCCACTATAAAGAAAATTAACTCTATCACTGCAAAAACCAGCACAATGGGAAAATATGTGGGACTTGATAGTACCTGTACTCCACACATTGTCTGGAGAAAGGAAAGTCATACTCTGAGATTAAAGGAAACCTTGTCTCAAGCAAGTAAACCTGACTCCCATCTGTCATGCCTGTATTATGTGAGCAACTTATGCGTTCCTGGTGCAGACAGAGAAGCATATATTGAAAATGTTTTGGTTGATAGCTCTGCAGTCTCTTGTGCATGGAGCATGTAGAGGGATATTACATCTACAAAAATTGGTTGAAGACTCTCCAATGCATGCATATTAGACCTTTACACTTTAATTTTTTCTTTTATTGTTTGCTAACTGCATTCTATGGTATATTGCTTGTGGTTTGTTTATTGCATGATTAACTTTGCAGCTGTTGTAGGAAAAACTCCAATTCTTTTAATGTTTTCTTCTCCCTAGATCCCTGTTCCCAATCTTATTTCATTTGCTGAAGCTCTTGAAGTTGGTTACAGCAAATACAAAAATCCATATCACAATTTGGTCCATGCAGCTGACGTTACTCAAACTGTGCATTACATAATGATTCACACTGGTATCATGGTAAGAAATGTGAAATTCAATTTACTTTTTTTTTTCTCAGATTCTGCTATTTTGAATAAATGTGCACATATGTCTTTTCTTAAGGAAAAAGCTCCATTGAAAATTGTGCAGAGATTCCAAACTACCATTCAGGCTGTGAACTTTATGGTATTTTAACAGTTCTTTTGGGCTGAAGCTCCCCAATGAGGAGGGGAAAAAAGAGGGAAAAAATCCTTCTAAATATTTTTGCTTTTCATCACCTGGCCTTGGGTATTATATATCATATTAGAAGAGATAGATTTGCAGGAGTGGGTAGGTGAGAATTTTTTACTTTCACATCACAGCATGGGAGGTGTGATCAGGCAAGGAAGCTTTAGTATCTGCTGAGGTCCTGGCTGTTGAAAGATACACTGAATCAGTGCAGGCTTAGAATGACAGCAGCTTAGAATGGTTTGGGTTGGAAGGCACCTTAAAGACAATCTAGTTTCCACTGCCCTGCCATGGGCAGGCACACCTTCCACTAGACCAGGCTGCTCAAAGCCCCATCCAGCCTGGCCTTGCACTCTGCAACTGCTTTTTCTTCTAATTTATTACCTTCTTTAGGACTGCTCTTGCATATTGTCCGTGCCTATAGTGGGCAGGATTTTCCATTTGTCTTAAAATGTCACAGTATTTTTTATTATTTATTTGGGAACCGAAATAATTTTGTGCAAGCATTTTTATTTCTAAACACTTAAATTTAATACCAGCAGTGGAAGTCTCCTCACTATCAGCTTGCCAGGCAAAAGTAAACACTGACTGAAAGAAAATGGACATTGCTGTCAATGACCTTTTGATGATTTCAAACCAACAAACAAAACAGCTGGGAAGAGATAGTGTCTGATTTCTCTTTGTGGAGATATGAAACAATTCCATAAGACTTTGGAAAGGAAAAATTTAGGGCTGACTCTGGATGTTTGTGCTCATATATATATATACAATAAATGTCAGTCACTTATGTTAAGCCTTTTCTAACTTAAAACTTTGCCTTTGGCTTCAGTGGGGGTAAGGAAAGGTCCCTACACATTGCAAGTTTTTATTCTACTGTTTGAAGTATTTTGCTTCTAGGTATCAAGTTTTTAAAGCTACATTTAACTCCCATCCTACTTCCTGAGTGAAGCCCAGAGTCTTCACCAGCCAAGATTCCTTTTCACACTGAGATATTTTCTTGAATAATGACTCCCCTATCAGACTGAAGCAGAGGCTAGACAGCTCTTGCCAAGATGAGTCTAAGCCAAAGTTGTTGTATACAATATTCACCTATCAAAATCATATTTAATAAAAGAAAAATCTTGAAGACATTAGATCAGGGCTCCTAATCTACCCTTAACTTCTACTCTAAGCGTTAAGTGATGCGAGACGTCTACACTTGGGGCAGCAATTTAAGAGGGAGGGAAATCCCTATGTTATATTATACATTATAAACATCCCTTTGGCCTGTTGTATCTGTGCCCCTCTGCCTTTCAGAAAACACCACAGCATTCAAATTTTCTTTGTGATGCCAGGACAAGGTTCCAACTTCCAGAGCTGTCCTTGTCAATTTGGGATGTTTTGCCATTCATTAAACAATTTTGCAATGCACTTTGTGTGTCTCTGAACACTGATTGAAGGAATCTGTTTCATATTTGATATTCTTATTTCCAACAGTAGTTTTACAATATTAGCATCTTAACCTTCTAGCTGCACTTTGATGTGATTTGGACAACTATTTTCAAAAAAGTTTAGACTTCTCTGCTGCAAAACCTCATTAATGTTGCAACACTGCTGCAAAATATTTCTAAAAAATTAGGCCAGCTTTAGTTCACATTTTATTTGCCAAATTATGATACCGAATTGTGATATTTCACTGCCCATGGCAGGGGGATTGGAACTATATGATCTTTAAGGTCCTTTCCACCTCTAACCATTCTGTGATTCTGTGATAGAGCTAGGACAACACTGAGTCAAGAGGGCCTTCAAACAGATGTAGCTTGCCAGGCAGAAGGAACATTTATGGAAATCCGTGTTGAAAGCAGGCCCAATGATTCTGCAGCTCCCAAAGTATTTCTGTCCCAAATGTCACTTGCAATTTGAGAATGCATCAGTATCATGAGAATGTTCTATTTAACTTGTTGGACGGCTTTTTTTTCTTGTTGCCTGGTTAACCCTCCAGAATCCTACTCAATAACAATTTAAAATTTGCTCCTCAAGATGATAGTTTTCAGAGCATGTCCATTGCACACCTCTTTTAACTCTGCTGTATTTTATACAAATACCTGGATTGGAGAAAAATTGGTGCAATTTCAGATCAAATTCCAGAGGGGTAATTTTGCAGGTTGGTCTCAATTTGAAGTTGCTGTGCTTTCATTGTATCAAGAACTGATACTGACTCCAAATCTTGCTAAGGATTGCCATCCTCCTTGTTCATTTCTGGAAGACATACTGAAGCAAATGTTTCAAGAAGCTGGGCCTTAGAAAATCCATTTCACAATTGTTGAGGTCGTGTGTTTTGTATCTTTTATAGACAGCTGGCAAACAGCCTGTTTTCACCATTTGCCAAAGAATTTGGCTGGTCAGAGTTTATGCTTCTCCACAAGCCCTTAGAGAGATTCCAGTGAAGAATAACACATATTCAGAGTCACAGTTAAAGAAATAAAATCATCTGTATATTTTCCAAAAGTTGCTGTCTGTCTTAAGAAACAAGATCCAGCCACCTCAGAGCAATGTGTTAAGAAGTTAGCTATCAGAGATGGCACACAATATAATAGCCTTCCCAAGAGATTAAGTTCCAGATGATACAACTGAAATGTATAACTCAAGCTTGCATTTGTGAAGTTATCATCTTCATAAAGATTTAAGAAACCAAGTCCCAGGGAACACATCTTGTAAAGAACTTTTGAGTCATCGATCATCTTCCCACCATCCCTTTTCTCCTCCCACATACCTGTACTGCTCAAAGTAAAGGAAAAAATGTCTTTACTGTCAATAAGTGAATTGTGATACTCCATTTCTTATTCAGTTTTTAATCCATCATTGTCAAAAAAATAGTTTCAAACACAGCTCATGTATCTATTTACTTCTAAGCAATTTCCAATACTGCAAAACTTCTCCTGATATAAGAGATATTTTACATTAGATGTTACACCTCCATGGCACAGTATCTTTCAGCTCTTCACAGTCTTGCAGGCCTCCAGATACCTGCTTTTCTCTCTCCCTTTGAGAAAAACATTTGTTAACTGTCCCTCTAAGAGACTTCTTCTACTTCCTTAAAATCTTGTAGATAAAGTGGTTCTCTGACTCTCCAATGTGAATACTGATCTCAGTTTTGACTGTACAACTTGTGTTTCTAGGATATTTGCTCTGATATGTTGCTGTATGAAGTCTCTGTGTAGCCCATAGATATTGTTTGTTAGGAATGTTCTTCTATTTAATAAGTTCATTGTGTAGCAACTATTTGGGTTTCCAGAAAAGCTGACCTTTGAAAAGGCATCTTGAAGAAAAAGTTTATGTTTAGTTAACTAATAATTTCTGTGTTTCTGTTCTATTTGGTATGTTGAAAATATTGTGAAAGCCAGGACTGGTCATGGCCTGGTTTCTTGTGACACACAATACTATGAAGGTCATAGTTTCCATTTTTAGAACTGCTTAGAGTACATTCTCTCTCCTCTGTTGTGACCTTTTAAATTCTGTACTGCTTCACCAACAGCCAGTACTTGTTCCTCAGCAGTCTTACTTTGTTCCTGAATGACCTGTTTTATTATTCTCACATTACTTATGAATCTTGACTGTTTCCTTTCTTCTTCTTCGGAAGAAGTGCTAGTATTGGGAAGTTAGACTGTATCTGGCAGCTTATACCTCTCATAACCATTCATACACATGCATGTGCATATTCGGGTGCCTAAAGTTGAGCTCATTCTTTGATCCTTTAGAACAGAAGCTTACTGCTACTCCAAAACCATCTGAAATGCGTGTGGAAATGCTTGACTGGCATTTGGCTTAATCAGTCCTATGACTGTGGGAGTTAATTATCATGAGATTTTTCTGCCCCCATCTTTAGCTGGAGTAAATTTTCTCCTCAAGGATGATTTATCATTCAAGAAATAGAAATTGAGAGTAGATAATAGAGGTTATTTTACAAACTGAGTGATACAGAACAGCCCGGATTAGCAAGAGTTATAAAAAGGCACAGAACTCCAGGGTCTGCATTATTTTGTATACGTGACCTGTGTTACCTTTTGTTCTGTGTAACTGTATACTAACCTTATGCACCGTTTTGTTTTGTTTTAATCAGTACAAACTATGATAAAATTTGGAACAGAAAAGTCTCCCATGGACCTAATTCTAGTGCTATGTGCACTGGTAAAACACAGTTAATGCTGATGTTGTACCTTGAATGTTTTGTGAACTGTATACATAGTTTGCTAAAAGACAAATTATAAGCTTAACTTCATATCAAGTTTTTAGATTAATATGGCATAATTTGGCAAGTGTCATATATGGAATAACAGATTAGATACTCATAGCAGTTGTGAAGTATACCATGTAATTCTCTTGGTAACTTCTTATATTTTTGACTGCCAATATTTACTTTGCTAGTGACCAAATGGAGCTAACTTGGTCTCAGAGAAATCATAACAAGTCCAAGGACTTATTTTAATATAATACTGAAGTGCTATGGATATATAGTTACCTGGAATAAGACAAGCAGAAAGTTTGTTCAAGTAAAAGGTAGTCCAAAACATTTTCAGTACTGCAGTGTTTAATCTGAGTTGGGCCATTATAGAAAATGTGACTAGGATTTGTTTTTCATTTCCCAGCACTGGCTCACAGAACTGGAAATTTTAGCAATGATCTTTGCAGCTGCCGTCCATGATTATGAGCACACTGGGACCACAAACAATTTTCATATTCAGACAAGGTAAGCAAAGTGGTCTCTTTAGAGTCATATCTAGATTCTGCTGTTCATTGGTCTGAACTGTTTCATACCTCTTACTAGTAAAGCCAGGAAGTAACCAGGTCATTCTTGATTTTGCAAATTGCTTCCGTGACCTCTGTACAGTAAAATGGAACCATTCACATGAACAAAGGCAGTGTGGAAAAGTAAGGAATAGCTCCATAGTGTTTGAAATAATTCTATTTTGGAGCTGATATGCCAAGAGAAATTTCAAAGATATTCAGAGGATGGACTTGAAAACCCTCACTCCTCTATATGTTCACTTAAATGCTGATAATTCTGTCTCAATAATTTCTTCTACCACATCCCCATAAAAATACCACCTTGCTTCCAGCAATGTGCCTGGACATGCTTCAGGGCTAAATTTTGTTTCATGTTGTGTATTAAACTTACAGAGTCCTGGTGCAGGGGGACAAACCTTCAATTACAGCTTTAGAAATACCTCCTGTGAGCCCTCTCCTAGCAGGTTTTGGCAGCATCTGCAGGAGGCTTGAAAAAGAAATCTAGAAAGGAATGCAATTTGAAAGTTAGACTAACTGTATTCTCATGGAGGTGCAGGATGTCGTTCCAGGTGCTAGTCCTGTACAACAGCATATTCCTCTCCCTCAAAATATTTTCAACTTATCAAAGGGAAATCCCTAACCAATCTATTACCGAGTGATAAATGATACACCTGATGCTTAAACTATTACAAAGGATCTTATTGTTCTCTTACACTAGACTATACTTTGTTTTTAGCATCCTCACTTGAGGAGTTCGCTTTAACTATCTTAAAAAAAGTAAAATTTGACATAGCACTGACATATTCTAACAGAACAGCTCATTGCTAAAAATATGACTACTTTGGACAGAAACATCCTCACACTCACCTACATAGATAAAGTGCCCAATGGTAACATTTAAATCTATAACACACTTGTGCTCCAAGATGTGCCCTTCGATAATGAACCAGTTCTATCTTTGCAGCTGAAATAAGGACATAATTCTTTTTTGCCCTCAACATAATCTGGTTAAAAATAGACTTCAGTCTGTAGTTCCAAGTTTTCCACTTTTCTATATTTGTCTTTAATATTTTGCTCTGATCTGTTGCAAGTGGAAAATTAACTAAGCTGTTAGCCTTTGAATTTTACTTGGGCATACTGCAAACAGGTATTTGTTTTGTAACATAGCTCATTCTTCTCTCCTAGTGTAAGTTGGCCCTAGTGTGGCATCCCAGGCCTGTGATTCCAGGCTTCTTTTGCCTGAGAAGAGCTGATGGAATGGCTGCCATAATCATAGCAAATCTTAGCACTGCTAATCCTAGCCACAAGGAGCTGTGTCCATCAAAGTGAGCTTCATAGACATAAGTGTTTGGCACAACACAGATTTTCCCATGATTTCAGTTGGATTATGAGTGTAAACATACTGATTATTTAGCGGGTTATGGTTTATTCCCTCTAAATAAAGTTTCCAATCCTATTTTAATTTTTTTGGATTCCTTGGTATTATACATGAGAATGTATAATATTGCTCAACAGAAAAAGAGGTTCACTTCAGCTTATTTGTGTCAGAGGGAGCTGCACTGCTGAATCATCACACTTTCTTCTACTACAGACTTTTCAGTTGACCAAGTTGAGAAATTCAGGAAGAGTTTTATCAGAATGAAGTGAAGCAGAGTGGGGAGACCTGAGGTTGCTTAGCAGGACAGATCAGGTCTTGGGGAAACAAATTTCCCAAGAATTAATGACATTTGAAGCAAAGTGTGATAAATCCACACTGTATCAAAATTTGTGAAAATCTCAATACGATTTTTGAATAGTACATTAGTCTTTAATTAAGAGGGAAAGGACACTGTATTAATATAAAGTTATCAGCTATAAGCGTCTTCGGAACAATCAAAGCTTTATGAACCCATCACTGCCTGACGACACTGGACAGAGCACAGGCTGGAAAGATTTTTGACCTCCCTGTGAGGATCACACTTAAGCTAGGGAGAGCTTAATAGCAATAAGTGCCTCCAGAAAATCAGAGCCTTATATTCCCAACTCTGCCTAATGGCATGGATGGCACACAGGTTGGAAGGGTTGGAGACCACACTTAATAGCAAGAAAAGAACTTTTCTCCTGAGAGCTGTTGGTGAACATGTTGCATTTTCAATGCTTGTATTGCCAAATTGTTCTCTTAAGTAGTCCAAGTAGAGCATTTCTGTTGCTCTATGATTCTACCTCGAGTAAGAATCTCAAAGAACCCACAAATTTTTGTCACACTTAGATCATGTAAATAAAACATCACACATTTAAAAATGACTTGCCACAAACAGTATAATGATAACTTTTTATGCATCTAAGATAGAAAATTTATCAGTCTCTGATGCAATAGGAACAAATAGACATAGTTTGATATATATATATACACACACATACACACCAAGTCAGTAGTTCTCATGGAGAATACGTAGGGTTACCTTTCCCAGTGCCGTCATGGGGACACTATTACAAAATCTGCCTTTTTTTCCCACACTAGGTCAGATGTTGCTATATTGTACAATGATCGTTCTGTTCTTGAAAATCATCATGTAAGTGCTGCTTATAGACTCATGCAAGAGGAAGAGATGAACATCCTGGCTAATTTAAACAAAGATGACTGGAGGTAAGACTTGTGACATTCAAACATAGTTCCAGTATTTATAAATAATAAAACCCACCAGGCCTTCCCTGTGGAGTCTATTTTAAGAATTCAAATTACAGGAAGTAGTGCTGCCACTGGAAAGAGTAATGGACGTTTAGAGCCCAGGGAATGCTGCTGCAGTGCTAAGTAAGTACTGTTTGGGAGACTCCATGTCATTGTCCAAGTGAGGCTGTGCATTTCTGAAGCACAGTGTGGGCAGTGGCTCAGGTGAGACAGCTCTTCAGGAAACCCACGATGCTGCCTCTCTTGAGGGATGTTATCTTTGTCCAGCAGTGAGTTGAAAGCACAGTGCAGAGTCACATTACTGCCAGCTTGAGCACTACTGCCCCTGGGGTTTCACCACAGGCACAGCTTTGTTAAGCATTAAAAAATGAATTCTGTGAAATAATAAAGAAATAATAAAGCCCCAGAAGCACCACAGAAATATTTTCTTCTTCTACTTAATTTTAGAGTAATTCCTGAAGAACATTTGGCCAGCTGAAAGAATAAGGGTCATAATTGATATACCACAAATACTAATACCTGTAAGTCTAAAATAAACAGATGTTAGATTAAGACTTTCTCCATTATTAATATCTTTGGATGTCTTTGCTCCATACATGTAACATTTAAAATATGAGTCTTCTGTGTGTTTCTGTAAACATAGATGTTATTCAGGGATTCTAAAAGACTCTTTGAAACAGGTAGACTGTGAAGTCAGAGAAACATGTAGTCTTCTGGGAAAGTCTCCCACTGTGAATGATGCTACCATGAATAACAAAGCTATACTTTGCTTAATTTATATTTTCACAACACTATACATTTATAAGGGAATATGTGAATGTCAGGTCAAATTTTGGTGTGGTGTGTATTTACAGATGAAGAACTGTTTTACATGGTAGATTTATGTGATTTTACTTATTTACATGATGAGAACACTCCTAAATAAAGCATTTATTGAATGTAAATCTGCTGGCCCTTTTGGTTTTCAGTTAATTCTTTCTCTGTACCTGTTTCTAAAACACAATATTAGAAGTGTTTTTAATTTTTAAGTTAATACAAAGTGAGAGAGGAAGCATACAGCTTTTTATTCTCTTAAAGAATTATTCTCAGAGTATACTTATTTGGATTTATTGATCAGAAAGTTTGTGTGGTAAATTTAGTTGTGGAGAAATAAAGTAAATTGTAAATTTCAGCAAGAATTTTAGCAAGTGTCTATACACTTAGATTTTCATTGAAACATGAGCCAGCCTTGCTCTTCTTTGAACTGTTTTGGGCCTGATAGTTTTGGTGCTGATGGGTCTCTGTGACCCTATTTTTGCTTGTATCAACTACCGAGTATGGAGAAAGTGATTGGGCCAGTAAACAGCCACCAGAGGCTGGTATTCTGCCTTTTAAACCCACCATTTTAGAGAGAAAATGATTTTCAAATCTTCAGACTTGTTGCCTTGAGTATGTTTTTTTTTTGAAGTGGTGTTTCATATTGTGTCCTACCAGAGAATGCTTCCAGGTAGAAAGGAGCAGGTCTTCAGTTGAATTTCAGTTCAGGAGTGTGTCAAGGATGGCTTGGAAACAACTGTGTGCTTCCCCAGTCCTGGCTTCTTTTGATTGTTTGGTCTGTTTCCCCCACAGTTCTTTGTCCAATTCAGTTACTGCTCATTTTCTCTAATTTTTGTTGTATTTCATTTCTCTGTCGTTTTTGAACCTGTGATAAACTGCCACGCTATTTTGGAAGTTGTTCAATCCCTCACTGGCTCTGTTTACACTTGCTTTTCAGCCTCCTCTCACTCAAACCTAATTGTGTTTTTCTAGAGGATTTCATTTTAGTTTTGCAAATTTTATTTGTATAGAGTGGCTACACAGCTCCTATTATATGCAGCCAACTTGAAGTTGGTGAGATTTGGCAACCAGAGAAAGTAGAATTTATCATCACTTTTAGGGTCTATTCAGTACAACTTAGAAGAGATGTATGAACTGACTAAGAAGCTCAAGCAACTAAACTGGAACACTCAGTTCCATGTTTTGTCACTCAGCTAGGCAATTACAGTCTGTACTTTCAAGCAAACAGTGCATTCCAAAGTGCCAATCTGTGCCAACCTGCACAACCTGTTCAAGTCTAATACTTCAATTTAGAGGGTACATCATAGAAATGATAGTTTCCCGGTATTAATTTCTAATATCCAGAAATTCCTGTCATCATGTCATCAGGTACAGTTGTTCATTGGTGCAGTGATGGATCTGCTAGCCACTTAACAGAATTTCTTCAATTTTGTAATTCCTACTCCAGTGAGCTTTCTGGGATCTATATTGAAATTCATGCTGTTGAACTAACAGTTTTGAAGTCTGCACTGAGTCAAGTTGGCAGTAAATTTAAATGATAATTTCTTCAACTTTTTAATGTACTTGATGGCACTGATAAATTTCTTTACTACCCCCATACCTATTTTCTTTAGCTGCATTTTTGAAAAATTTAACACTGCTGACTATTTAATCTGAGGTTCTGCTAATTATTTCAGCAAGATGAAGCAAAATGACTGAGAATGACTTTATAGTATTACATTTCTCTTCTGCATGTTAATGTTAAGAATATAAATGTACTAATAAACTGCCAACTTTAATTAAGTTTAAGATACAGGCTTTGGGTCTGAGCAGGGAAACACTGCCAACGCTCTGAGGATGATGTCCTCCATGGATAATGCATGTGACGGTCATAGTAATTTTTCAGTGTTTTCTCAACTTGGAAAATATGTTCCAGTTATTGATATTGTCTTGTTTCTCTCACTTAGTGCCTCTAAACAACTAAAGAAGAGTACTTGTTTGTCCCCCTTTCTCCTTTGATTTACCAGACTGGTGTCCTAGCACCCCATGTGCTACCCCAACAGTTACAGGTGGCGAGGCAATGTTAATGTCTCAAACCATTCCAGCCATAAGGCATACAATGATAAATTACCTGATTATACAAAAAAAGACAAAACAATCTATATTATATACAATGCACAATGAATAGCATTTATTTCACAAATTCCCTCATGATTATTCTGTCTGAGGATTCCTATAACTTGAAGATGAATCTTATATCTTCAGTTCCCAACTTGCTTTTGCTCACCTTAGTCTGTTCCTGCATTTTTTTTCATTACTTTCCAGCTGACTAAATGTCTTTGTCATGGACAAATCCAGGTAAAGCTGCCTTCTGTTTATAGGTTAGTTACTTTTCTGAGAAGTTCATGTGTCACTCCTGGTCTCTTCATTACAGCGTTGTTCATGTAATTTTTTCATGTAGTCTTGTATCTATGTTTATTAGAGTATCCTATCCATAAGACTTATGGCTGTAGGAGGGTTAAGAAAGGATGAAAGCAGAGGGCATGACAATTTACTTAAGTGGAGACGGTATCCTCCAAACCAGTAATCTTATGATTTGGGGCCTGAAAAACTACTCTGTGCTGTACATAAATACTGTTCCCACTTCCCTTCATAGTACAACATCTGTGTATCCTTACACCATGCTAGCAGGAGCAACACTCACTGCATCATCCTGGTGCCTGGAGCTCTGGACTGCTTATGAAGATGCAGAGAGATTTCTGTCCAGGAGTTCCCTATGAGACCAGCTGAGGTCTCCTTCAATATGGAAGTTGAGAGGTTTTTTCCCCTGGGAAGCAACTGGGTAATGGTATCAGTCCAAGAGTAATCTGTGCAATGATAGTAGACAAAGCATTTTTAGCTCTAGTAGAGTTTTATTTAACATTTCCCTGTCAAGTCTCATTGTTCAATCCCGCTAATTGTGATGGATGCAGATGCAGGCAGGAATCAACTGCAGGTGGAGAGTCTCTCCTTTGCTGTTAAGAAGCTTTTTAGTGGCCTGAAATCCTCAGAAGTGTGTGAGAGGGCAGTGCTACATTGTTTGGTCCTTATTCAGGTGATGGAGGTAAGAATTAGGGGTTTTCTGCTGCCATGACAAACTGACAGCAGTGCTTTGCTTCACTGTGTGTCTTGTGTAGTAGGAGTGAGGAGTCTTGTGAGTAGGGGTGAATTTATTTCTGATCACCCTTAAAAGTTTGGACATTGAAAGTTCCTAGAAAAATCTCCCATAGAAAGGGGAAGTGATAATTATTTCAGTGTTACAAAAACAGGGTTTAGCAATGCAGAGCCATCAGTTTCCATGTAGTGTCAGCTTTGTTTGGTTTTTTCCTTTGGTTTTTTCTTTTGGTTATTTGGTTTGGGGGTTTTTTTGTTCTTTTGGTTTTGTGTGTTTTGGGGTTTTTTTGTGGTTTTGACTGTGTTTGAAAGGTACAGTATCAAAGCAATGCTAGGAGGAACAGCTGGGATGCAAAATAATCAGTATCTTACTATGAGGTCAGATAAGGCATTTTCTAAATGCAAGTTGCTATGGCTGCTTGTTATCAAGTAGAAGTGAGGGGATTGTCTTTATCTAGTTGCATTAAAGCAAATTATGAATAAATACATAATGAGGAGTATCTGCTCAAATAGGTAATTAATTTTTGGTTTGAAAGCAGTCTTGATAGTCTTTATAACAAAATATTCTAACAGTTCTAAAGAAAACTGTAAATTACCTCTTTGAAACAGTCCTTTGAAGAAAACTGGGTGTTAAGTAAATCTAAGGTATGAATACAATGTGAAAGATCAGTGGAAATGACTAAAGTCGGATTCTACTATTGTAATTGATACTTGGATGTCCTTAAGATTGGGGCTGTGCTCATGAAGATATATGCTACCTAACCAAAGTTTTCATGTGATGAATTGTTCCCCACATGCATACAAGCAACACTTGCATGTAACTCCTCCAATCCTTCTACATCAAGGAAGCAGAATTTTCCCAGTTAGTAATTTTTATCAACAAAATGAACTTAATTTAACATGCAATCAGAATTGATACACTTTCTTACATGATTCATGATGCACGTTCTACTAGTTTCATATTCATTTAGTGGAAAGCTGATGGACAAGGCAACGTAATCTGACCTTAATACCAAGACAGAGATAAATTATAAATCCCAAACTTGTTCTGAAC
>JAOXXN010000102.1:13952706-13962823 GCA_026770055.1 Myrmophylax atrothorax
GAAAGACAGTTTGTCATAATGATCTTATGGTCATATAATATTGACAGTGTTCCAGATGTAATACCTCTTGCTCTTCTGAGGGTTCCACAGCCTTCTTCCCAGCCTTAGTGTTATGCACACTCTTCACTAATATGAGGACAGTAATAAAAGACACAAATGTATTCTCTTGTGTGGTGGTAAGCCCAGAGATCACCTTGTTTTTTGAATATTCTACTGCTGGAAAAATAAGAAAAGACTTATAATGGGTGAGAGAACTGCATGTAATATTAGCTTATGCACTAGCAAATAGGATTTACAAAACAGTTTGACTCTGAAATAATGATTGCAGAGTACATTTTCTGAGGTACATTGCTTTCACAGAATCCCTTTAGGATACAATGTTCAAGTTGTTAATAATTTATTTAAATGCTTTTTAAAACATAATAAACCCCATGATGTTGTTTTGAAAGTTATAAATTAACAAGTACTACTTAAACAAATGTACCATACGTAGAATAAATGAATTTTAATCAGTCATTTTGCTTTTAATTATTCTTAGGGAGTTGCGTAGTTTGGTCATTGAGATGGTCTTGTCTACAGATATGTCGGGTCATTTTCAGCAAATTAAAACGATGCGCCACACTCTGCAGCAGACACAGGGGTAGGTTATTTTCCATTCTGTTCGTTATCTGTAGTCTTTCAATGAGCTCATATACAAGAAAAGAATTTAAATAGTTGCTTTTGTTTTGAGATAATTGGAGCATGTCCTTGAATTGACAGGGTAGACAAAGCCAAAGCCATGTCTCTGATTCTACACGCAGCAGACATAAGCCATCCAGCAAAATCCTGGGAACTGCACCACCGGTGGACCATGGCCCTGATGGAAGAATTTTTTCGACAGGTGCCATTTTAAAAATCCTTTAATAAATCTAGTTCAAGATGCAATGGTTACACAACCAAATACTTTCGTAATTCTACCAGCAAGATTGCTGTTGGTAGGGATTGACAAGCATACTCAGTAGCATATATTCTTTACTCTTCATGCATACCATTGACATTAATTCAGCTTTTATGTGTGTGAATAAGATGAAATGTTATAGCTTTATATCTATTTCAGATGATTCCAGAATTCTGTGTTGTAGTGGTTTTTTTTCCTTTCAATTATAATATAACTTGTCAAGCTGTTTTCATTCTGTAGACAGTTTTATATATGCTTTGTGTTTAAAATAAAGCACCAGCAGGATAGGATTAGAGAAAATAGGAAGAATTCATGTTCAGAGAAGAAGGCAAAAAGTTGTCTCCATTTCACACTTCAGCAAGCCCTCCTATTTCTTTTCCTTGCTTGTCATGAATGCCACACAGCTGTGAAGGTGTAGCTTTCAAAACAGTCTGATCCAAAGCCAGAGGTTAGACAGTATCATCGTGTTAACGCTGTGGCCATATATCCTAAACCAAAAATGAAGACACACCTTTGTGACAGTCTTTTCATTTCTGTGAGGTATTGGATTCGGAGAGAAAATCCAGTAGATGCTGGTGTTACAACTGCCATTCTTAAACTCACCTCAACAGGTGAAAACCTCCACATTTCTCCCTGTAATCAGTATTTGTGACCATGCACATTGTCAATGTAACAGTTAACTGAAGTGCAATTCATAATCAAATCTGGTTTAGGTGTTACACAGTTTCTACAGTTATGCACCGGTTTTGAAAATGGTTAAGGGAACAGTGTATGGCTTACCCAGCTTGGTTGTCTTAATTGTGCTACATGTTGACATTTTCAGATGAGGTGGGTCACACTGGAAAAAGGAATCAGAGAATAAAAGACAGTGTGTTAAACTGTAAGTTTGTCAGACCCACGTGCCCTATAATGACCTTGCTCAGTTCCTGGGGATTCTCCATATGAATTCTCAGTAGGGAGCATCAGGGCATCCTTGACTCTGGGCTCTGCACTGGGGAGACAGACTGGAGACCTGGTGCCTTAATCTAAATAATGAATGGACTGAGTTTTGTGGAAATAGTGAGTAGAGCCATGAGTTTGTGTTTGCTTCTGTAAATGGAAATACATAGTTCAAGTCAAAGAAATATCACAGCTTCTATAGCATTCTGCTCTCAGTCTGATTAGATCAAAAAACACTAAAAGAGAGTTAAAAGTGAGCTCAGCACCTGGGCAAAGAATTTTTTTTACTGTTTTGATCTGTGTCTTTCTTTTAACCATCAATTTAAATATCAGTGCTATGTCCATTACTACAGTTTACAATAGGCTTAGACTTAAATGACATTTAGTTATTAACTACTACTATCATCATCATGGCCAGGCTTCACGAACAAAGATTTGGGTAGGGCTCTCCCCATGTAGGTGTGTCCTTTGAGCCTGCACAGTGGATTTTTTAGGAATAACTACTATATTAATTGCAAAATAATTCATTGTTAGTGTAAAGAGATACTTGAAAACAACAAAAAAATCAAACCCATTCATTACTAGTGTGGAATTTTCCCTTTTTTAATACCTTGTGAAGGGAAGATTACAAGATCAATATTTCTTTAGAAAAGCTGTATTCAACAATGGCTGAAATTGTTAGTACTACCCCACTTTATATTATATTACAGCTTGGCTCCTGTATTTACATAGACATGCTACTAGCACTTCTAGTAGTAAGGGTTCATGTGTTCTTCCACATCAAATAATTAACATTTATGTGTAAAATTTAATAGCCATAGTAATAAAACTCTCCACTTTCACATGAAATGCAATCTGGAAGCTACTTCTGTTCCTGTGGCTGAATTGGTTTTATTGGTGTTGTGATTCTAAACTTTCCTCAAATATAGTTCAGTGGTGTGTGATAAAAAGACTAAGGAAGGTTAATACTGCCCCCTTTATCCATCAGTTTCTGATGAGATCTTTCGGAACATGGTCTGTTCATGTATTGCTCCCCTTGGAATGGTCATGAAACAGCCCTCTCCATGACAAAATGTAATGTGTAATTTTATTTTACTTGAAAGACTATGTTTTTCTATATCTATAATGGCAGTACTTCTGAAGGCCAAGTTTGTCTGGAAACACAAATTACAGCCTCCTTTGAAAGATGTCTCTTCAGGGGTTTTTTTGTGCCACTAGACTTTCTTTTTGAGCTTTTGTAAATCAGTTTGTCTACTGAGCTGAAAATGGTGATACACCCTCCTGACTGTTAAGACTGTTGTAAAAAAAAATACTCTTCTCGTGTTAAAAGTTGAAACCTTTTCATCACCTTTGTAATGAAACTGAGCTTATACTTCTTTAGTGGCTCCAGCAGCAGAGAGACATACATGCCTGCTAGTGAGAATAAGTTCAAGTCAGTTCATACCCTTTACCTGAGTGAATCCATTGAAGGAATTTTGCATATTGGATGAACCAGTGTAATAGAAGGAAACATTTAGCATTTGGCGTACTATTACAAACAGGTCTAAGAATCTTCAGGCCCATTACATCTGAGATAAGCAGAACTAAACTGTGAATATAGAAGGACTTCGTATATATTAAATCTCATTGGCAGACGCCTTCAGAAGAACTTGATTGCAGTAAGTTCCTTTATATGAAAATTCTTAGAAGTAAGTTAGAATTTAGACTATTACTATTAATGAAAATCTGAAGATTTGTCTGTGACTTGTTTTTATTTAGGAATGTAAGTGAACAAAGTAACTGAGTAAATAATAAGAATATTTAGATATTTTTGTCTCTCTATTCCTTTATCAAATATATGCTTATAATGTTAAACATTGTTGTTTGCAGGGAGACAAGGAAGCTGCTTTAGGTCTTCAATTTTCCCCACTCTGTGACCGCAACTCCACTTTGGTTGCTCAGTCCCAAATAGGTAATGGCAAGTTATGTTTTCCTCTCTCTTGTATGTGTAGGAGCACGTGAATTCTCATGGACATTTCATATACTCTTTTTGACTTTTAATTGTTCAAAATTGCATCATATAGAAGGTATTTGTTTGCACCTATCTGTTCACCAAATTCACATGCTCTTACAGCAGAAATGTGCTGATTTCAAAAGAATGTGACATAATTTCATCATATGAGATGCCAAGGAGGGGTAAGAGAGGGATTAACTTGAGCCCAGCTTTTACTGTACACGCTTTAGAGTGTGGTAGATCATGTCCTCAGACTGATTATCTCTTTCTCAGGAACTCACAGGTCCGTCCCTATGATAATCTGAAGGCCTAGTAACACTTTGTAGATGCATCTCAATTAAAATCTAATTCATATATCAGATCTCTGGACTGCAATTGAGCCTGTCATTGTGTCAGGGTCAAACTACACAGGGTCAAGCCTCTCTGGGTTGACAAGGACCACTGCAATCTGTAACTCAAGCTGTACTTGATTCCATTTCACTGGAATTTTAAAGGCAATATGCTTGAGCATCATACCTTCTGCAGGAGAGAAGCTGAATGGTAGACTGAATCACTGTTGCTCACCTTTGTGCTGTGTTGCATGGTTAGAGTATGAAGACATCTGGAAATCCATTGCTAGCTCATGTTTTAACATATTTTTTTTTCAGTTAAGTGCTCAGGAAAGAATAATGCTTCATTCTCTCACTGTGTCATTCCATACCGTGATGAGCACTTTAAAATGTAAAAGACATTGTTCAGAGCTGACATCTCAGAACTGTGGGATGAATGCTGTCTCCTAAGGATATTACTTGTTCTCTTCACTGATTTGACAGAACCCTCCCACACACTATGAAATAACACTTTACCTCCACAGAATAATAAACAGCAATTTGAAATATTAACTCCTTGGCAAGAAGATCCGAATGGTAAAAGAGACAGCATGACTTCTAGCACTCTGGCTCAACAGTAGCTTCCTTTTTATTCAATAATGAATATTCATTTCAAATTGTTGGTGTGTTCTGCAGTGCATAAAATTTATGAGAAAAAGAGTGAAAAGCTGTAATTATTAATATCTAGTTACATCTATGCAGCTTCAGATGTTTTTTTTGTTTCAGTTGTACTTTTTTGTTCAAGACTATACAAGTGGTATCTACTATATTGAATTGGGACTGCAGTTAGAAAATCAGCCTGATAGTGAGAATTTAATTTTAGATTTGAGGAAATGTAAAATCTGATTTTATCTCTTTTTCTTCCTTAGGTTTCATTGATTTCATAGTAGAACCAACATTTTCTCTTCTTACGGACTCAATGGAGAAAATTGTTATGCCTCTTATAGAGGAAGCATCAAAATCTGAAAGTCCTGCATTTGGGACCCCCAGGTATGAACACAATACTTGGTTATTGAATTAACATAAGCTCACATGATAATGTCATTCTCAGAGTTATCTCAATTATTTTAACAGTTGGGAAGGTAAAATAAATAGCTGTACAGTATTGCCATCCTGTGGTGCTACGTTGGATTTGCAAGCTGCTGTTACTCCATTGACCGACCGGTTGTGCATTTAAAAAGGCAAACCAACAATAGCTCTCAGAATAAACACAATTAAATCATGAAATTGATTTTCTACATTTTTTTTTTAATAAAACAGTTGCAATAGATTCTTGAAGTTCCTGGGTCTCTTACCTTAAACCCTTTTCAGTATAATTTTAATTGCCAGTTCCAAAAGTCATTCTTGCATTTCGGAGAAGCAATTGGAATTACAGGTGATGAAGGTGGTTTCAGGTTTTTTCTGTTCTTTGTTATGCAGTAGGTCACTTTCTCACTTCACCTTTCCATAGATACACTTGAGACAAAATTGATTGCACTTATATTCCACTTGAAAAAACTAAATACAATGTAAGTGAGGTGTGGAGCGGGGTGTTCCCCATCAAGCTTGTGATTTTTCATCATGATAGAAGTTGTATCTAAAGCAAACTAGCTATGACAGACAGTGTAATCTGAGTGGCTCCAGGCTGAAAGCATTGATGGATAACCAGAGACTGCCTTTACAAATACTACCTCTGTTACCAGATTATTTTTCATTTAAAAACAGTAATTTGAACTTTCACTGAGGTTACTGATATGATAATTCTGAAGGGCAATTTTTCATTTGCTGGGCATTAGTTAGATTTTATTAACATAAATGGTGAACCTACCTCTTTATTTTGGTTACTAAAAGTAGAATTTACTAGAAGTAAATATTTATGATGCTATTCTTATTGTTTTGTGGAACAGTGCTAAACTAAGGTATTATTGATAACAAATTTGTTTACATACTTCTTCACAAATAAGCGATTAGCAGCTGCAAATGAATAGCAGCTGTGGGCTTCAGTTTTGATTGATGTTCATGACTGAGTGGTAAGTTAACAAAGCCTCATCATCCAGCAAAACTTCCTTGTGTGAGGTGGAGGATAAAGGGATTTTTTTCGTAGTATGGAATCAAGAGCCACACACATGAAGAGAATGCAGAGCCTGTAGCACGATACAGGAAAGTCTGAGCCAGCAGAGTTACACAAACACCACTGAGTGGATGCCATGAAAATATGGTGTGACATTCACTGTGGTGCCCAGAAAACATTGGAGTTACAGCCTATTCTTTGGATTCCCTCCCATTCAACATCTGTGGAGCACATGGAAATCATAGTTAAATCTTCTTGTGAAGTTCTCATTGCAACTACTTTCTGCTTAATGGAAAACTATTTGTATGAATATTAGCATTTGTCTGTGATGCCAGTGGGATAAACTGTGCAGCACACTTGTGTAAACAAAACCTATTTTGACATGATTATCTGTTATAGAGTTGGAAATAGGTCTGATTTTTTAATTCTAAGGAAAAAAAGCATTATTTTTTCCAACCTTTACATGTATATACATATACACATATGAATAATCAATTTGACTTCTACCTTACCTTACATGTAAAGTAACTGCAGTTGCTATTTAGTGCATTTTAAAGCCACTATACTAAATTCTGCTTTGACTACACTTGAAGGCATGTAGCTTGAAGAGACTTTGCAGCTCAGGCAAAACTTACCTGTCACAGACTTTCAAGTCTTCCTTTTTTTTAAATGGGTTAAAAAATAACAAGCAGCTTTCTTTCCTGTGACCCCCAAAGGTACAAGTCACTGTTCAAAAATATAGCTAAGAAGCTGCATAAACATTCTTTCATAAGTGGCTGCATAAACATTCTTTCAAGAATCTGCTTACAAGTAATGTATTTTCAGCTGTCACATTTTTTTTCCGAGAATTCTCTGGAAAAAGGTTGGTAAGACATCTTGTATCTTAGGCCCACTCTGATGAAAACTATTATTTCAAGTTAGTTCCTAAGCAACCTGATTCAGATTATCTGTTTGTGTATTATTAAAATTGCCTGACTGTGTTCATAATTTGGGGTTTTTTTCCCTGTGCAGCCAAAATAGTTTGGGAGTAGTAAGCAGTGCTGAAGCACCAAGACGACCTGGTTTTAAAAGTACAGGTGATGGAGGGACTCACACAGAAAATTCTCTAGCAACTGTAGACCTAAGGAGCTTTAAAGACAACTTGATGAAGATCATTCAAGCAAATAAAGAAAGATGGAAAGAATTAGCAGCAGAAGGTATGATATATTAAGGTGGAATGTTTTTATACGTTACTCCCTAAGATCTCACCTTCTTTCATTTTTTAATTTCATGTAACCTGTAAAAATACATAGTTGTCTTGTATTCATATATTTTGTGTCTTAATGTTTATCTAAATGCTCCTGTTTTGCTCTCCCAGGAGGTATAAAGACTTGTAGGTGGTTAGGGGATGAGAATAAATCCTATAGCCTGTACAATAAGGCTCAGTGCTGCTCATCTTTAGAGGTCTGGTTTAGAAATGTTCATTTTTGCACATTTCACTGTAACTGATACCGACATCTGCTTTAAATGTCAAAATCAACAATTCAAAGTGGTGTGTGCTGCCATGTTTCTTTAGAAACGGAAAAATTGCACTTTGCTATTAGAAATGCTATTTGTTCCCCACTGTATGGAACAAAATTCAGTATTGCAGGCTTCTTGGGACTAGGCTGTAGGCAATTATTTAAATGACCCAGTGGATCTAAAGATTTGAGCAATCACTGCATGTATTAGGCCCAAACAAGGCAAAAAGTGACTCTTCACTTGCCAATAGATAGTTAATAAAACCAAATCTGCATCAAGCATCTTAATTCATAAGCCATACCTGAAAATTGTCTGGAATTACTATCTGAATAGAATGTTTTGTGACAATTGTTGAACAGAATTTATAGCTTTGATCCAGGTTAGGAGAATACTAGCAGGGAACACGTTGTCCACAGTCTGTGTTTCTGACTAAGTACCTGGAATATTTCGATACAGCACCTCACTGCTGAGACTGGTCTTGCTGACACTGACAGCAGGGAATGATATCCTGGAACCCAGTGCCAGCCTTGTTTTTCATCCCATCATCCAAATCAACATCTTTTTTTTCTCAAAGAGGTGCCAGACAAGACAGAAAAAACAGTGCTGAACAGTGATAAAATCTAATTTAGTACTAAATTGTAAATGAATATTCTCATTAGGAGGATATTAAGAACAAGCTTCCATACATCTATTGGGACAAAGACTTGAGAGTTAGGTAGAAGAGGAAGCTAAGGAGAAGACTTGACCAACATTGTCTCTTCTTCATGAGCAGCTTCATAAAACCAATTGCCTCTTTTAGTCTTGCCCAACTAATATGGACTGGTCAGAAGGACAAATCTGCTGATTTGCAGTGATCAGTAATAACAGCAGACCATCAGAGTGCCCAAGGCCAGTTAGCTATAGCCTGCAGAGATCAAGCAGCCCTAAGCTAGTGACACACATGGTCCATCAATATGGAAGAATGTAGAGCTTGTCATCTGGAAGTTTGTCATTTCCAATTACATATAACTGGCCAGTTTGATTCTAGTACATCAGCTTTTTGGTATATTGTTTTCAGGTATAGAGTGCAATCAAAGAGCACTGTTGTTTCCCCTTCATTCCCAGTGCTTTGTAGTGCTCTATAAATTACAGATATATTTAGTGCAGTTTAACTGGGCTTTTGACAGCCATCGAAAACATAAAGCCTCTCACAGCAAGAGATTTAAAAATTCTTCTGGATAAGATTGTTTCTCTATGCAGTCATTATTGATGTACGGCTCAGCAAACCCCAGGAACTCTGGGCATGCTTTCTACTGTGAAAAACAAGGATGTAAATGTTCAAGGCTCCATAGACTTTGTTGAGATTTTGGTTGTCCTAACCTTCTTTCCTTCCATCAACTTGACTAATGAAGTATCACTAAGTATTTCCTCAACAGAATTATGGAATTACAGTAAAATGTCCATTAGGAAAGCTAATGGGCAAATGAAAATGGCTGGTGTTGAGGCCAGAGCCTGATGAACAGTATTGTCTCTGTGATTGTGGTTGAATCTGGATTTTTAAACCTCTGTGTGAAGAAGAGATTTATAGAAATCTGCTCCCATAAAGAGACTGCTTGCAGCAACATCTGCATTTGACTGGAGCATGGCAAAGTCAGGGTGCCTGATTAGACTCTAGAGGAACCTTGTAAATGCAATGCTTTTGAGTACATGTTTATATTACATTAGTAAACAGATAGTAAGGGTTTTTTCATAAAAGCTTGGAGGATTATATCGGTGTTATGATATTTTCCATTCATTTGGAATGGAATGTCTGAGTCCATAGTCCATATGTGGGCCCTAAGGACTGCTGGAAAGGTGTTTTCCACTAAGAGAATGTAGCCATCTATGGAGCCCTATCTGAGGTAGCACACAAGTTCCTTATCACTTAATGGGAGGGGAAATCTTCCCCAAATCATCCAGTATATCTGCTCTGAAGCTGTACCCTGCAAAGGCTGAAAATCCTTAGTCAGACTGTGCAAAATGCACATCTAGTAAGGAATAAAAAATTATTGCAATACATCCCCTTTCCACTTGAAATTCTTTTCAGATTACAGTCCAGTTGACTAAGCTTGTAAGTGAATAACCTGAGACCTTGAACTTCAGATAATTAGTCCCATCCTGTCTGGAGCTCATGTTACCTTCTTTGACTTTATTGCTTGATGAAAAGTCTTCAGGTTGCTCTGGGCATATGTATGGAGTTGTTTTTCTTCATAGGTTAGTAGGAACATACATGAGAAGAAATGACAGAGATAAATCACTGCTGGGTGAAAGGACTGTTGTCATTCCTGTTGTTGTTCCTGGCTAGATAATTC
>JAOXXN010000102.1:13962923-13989517 GCA_026770055.1 Myrmophylax atrothorax
GCTAGATAATTCATGCCAAGTCAGGAACTGCTGAACACACCAAGGAGGTCACGTGTTTGAGGACAGTGTGCTGTGGTAGTAAGCAGGTTAGCTGCTAGTGTAGATCTTCAAACACACTTCATGAACTGACTGTGACAAGCACAACTTCTGCTGTTAGAAGAACCATATGCATTCTTGTCAATGGGCTCTGCAAACACTGTGTATTGTTCCCAGATTAGCTCATGGGCTCAGGAGAAGCTGGCTCTGTAAAATGTAGTACTACAGATGCACAAGGAATATAGAGAGGAAACTAGAAACAATCCATATAATTTCCTGAGGATAACTTGAACTCATTCCAGCCTCTCACTTTTTAGGATAGAGCTACTCATGTAGCACTGTTTGGGAGGCAGTTCAGCTGGAGCAAGGGTTCCCTTAGCAAAAGCTGGAGATGATGATCTGATTTCTATGCCCAGATAGTCCAGGGCAGACCAAGCCCCACTGACAGTGTTGTTGATAGGGCATGTGAGTGATTCTGGTGCTACCTCTCCCTGAAAAGATTGTTGAGACTTGGTACGGAGCAAACAGCTTATGCAAGGAGGAGCGTGCTTTGTTTTTGGAAAGTCCTGTGTTCGTAAGGAAAGGGTTTTTCTACCTGGCAGCTGTTTGAAACCTTCCTTAACAGAAAGCTCAATAAATAGGATGGCTCCACTTTGCTAAAAAGGCCATGTCTTGTATAATTGATGTAGAGAAGCTCAGTGCTCTGTAGCCTAAGGGTCTTCAACCTTTCACCACTGGAGAATTAGAGGAATGTTTCTCAGGTCTTTCAGGGAATGCTGTTAACAGGGAATTACCATAATGATCTAACATCTGGGATTCTAATTTGAAAGCCTTGATGTTTAATTAATATTCCAAGCCCCAATCACCAGTCAGTCTGTCTTTGTTCAACTCAACACAGTGATAGAGATACAGTTCCATCCTGTGCTTTTTTCAACACATACTGTCGATGGCTGCTGCTGTTTGCAGTTATGGTAGTTGTAGCAAATAGACAGTAAATATGCTCAGATGAATATGAGATGTTCTTTCATTAGAGAAGATGTTTGCTAAGTGGATTTTAAGGTCTGAAAGTTATAGACCTACTGAGAAAGCTGTAAGAAACACAAAACCTGTGGGGAAAGGTTTAACTATCGTGTAAGATCCTTTATGGTGCAGTTTTTAGAATACAGAAAAATTGTAACACAATTATTTAATATTTTTAAAATGCAATGTTTATTCCCTGTGCTTATAATTTTTATTTATTCATGCTTAGATTGTTCTATAAAAGTGTTCCAAAGGTTTACTAACAAAGTTGATCAGTGATTGGCAAGTTCAGGTACTCTTAACAGAGTGCAATGGTATGGACTAGTAATCATGCTTACCATCTGTTCAGTAGATATCATTGTAAATAAAGTTACAGGGGTGAATAAGTATCATTATTTTAACTTTACAGTGAACAGAAAGAGACACAGACAGCTAAGGACACTCACCTGAGGTCATATAATAACACAAGGAAATTCAACGTGCACACCATGAGTCCAGCTGCCAGTCAAATGGGCCCATCATTGAAATGAGCTAACATTCATCCTCAGGATAATACAACAGCAGTGTTACTTGTTCTCATTATATGCTTATGTTACTCTTCTAAAGAATTAAGTACTATAGGACCTGACCAAAGCTGGCATTATTTGTATGGAACGCAGCAGTCAGTGACAAATGTCCTCAACACCTTTTGGCAGTGCACTGGGCTACATGGCTTGAAAGTGTGTGCCTGGGATGACTGACCTCATCCAGGTGGGATGAAAAATACGAGGCTCAATGAGTCTCTCACACTGTCCTCTGCTTAATTTTGATAGTAAAATTATGAAAAAATGACAACTATTACGTCTTTGGAGTAGAGATCAACTTTTTTCCCCATGGGCAGCAATTTTGAATAACAAATGTCTCTTCTGAAAGACCTCTGCATGGTACCTGCAGGCCCCCCTCAGGCACTTTCAGTCCTGCATACTTCCAGCCACAATAACCACAGGGTTCAGTTCCATTTTGTCTGAAACATTTTCTCTGCAGACTCACTAATAAAAGAGAGTAGCAGCTGCTGAAATGTGAAAATGCAAGAGTGATGATCTGATAGCACATTAATGTGATTTAGCAGCCGCTAGGAAGGATGGGCAGTGGGAGGATGTGTGTGACAGGCACAGGAACTGACTGACAGTTTGGCACATGAAATCTACCCTAATGGACTGTTTTAATATGTTGGAAAAGAATTAATTCAGGAGGCTAAAGGAGTCCCATCTAGTATCAGTGACAGTGATTTTAATTGCAGTGCTAAAATGTTTAGGTCATAAGCGGTTTTTGAGCTAATTCAAAAACATGTTAGATCAGTGAGAAAAGAAGGATAGTCTGAGTATGTGCAATGAACTGGTTAAGCTAAGAGTAGGAAGAAACATTTGGTATTGGCAATACCTGGTAAATGGCAGACTAAGGAATGATAACGGACCTGATAATGGACCCTGTTTTACCTCTCCCTGGGGTACACACCAGAGACCTGGCCCACCTCTGCACATGACAGTCTACATGATTTAAAGCACCTTTTCCCTCTAGTAGGCTCGGAGCAGCATGTCCCTTCCATTCCCTGTCCTGAAAGTTCCAGCATTCAAGCCCCTATGCTTAAAGATGAACAGCAAAAGAGAAGTAAAAGGTGGAGGCAGCAACCCTGGGAAACCAGAAACTCACAGATTATTTTTAACTAATTTGTTTAGTGAAAAGTTTTGGTAGCTAATTAGGTCTTTGCTACTTTCTTTATATGACATAATGCTGTAACATCAAGTGCCACTGGACTACATGGTTTTCAGTGGTTTTATATACTCCTACATCTGTGATGAAATTTGTGTGAGGAGTTGAAAGAGGAAGGAATCAGTGTTTAAATAACTGTAGGTTGCTGCAGTGCTTTCTTGGGTTTGAAAGTGGTAGATTATTTGGGTAAAATCACAACTGTTTGGCAACTTTTGGACATGTCTTTAGACTTACTTGGGAATTCCAGAGGCACCAGCATCAGTCCTCTCATTTTCTGCAAAATTGTGATGCTTTGCCCTGGTCTCTTCCCCTTCTCTGTAAAATGGCTGATGTGAGAACATGTCTTTTAGAAGGGTGCAGTTCCTTCCCAGGTTGTCGTGTTTTTGGTTGGTTGTCACTGCTTTCTGGAATTTTGTTTTACAGTAAAAAAGAAGGCAGACAAACCTAGAAATCAGTCTGTGGTAGTATACAGAGTCCATAATATCCAGCAGCATTCTTCATTACAGAGTCCTCAAATAACTTAATTCTTCATGAAGATGAACAGCTTTCCTCATTAATCCAGTAATTTTCTAATAATTAAACCTTTCATGTCATTTTGTCTTTCTGAAAGGGTGATATATGGTAGCTTGTTTTAAACACAGCCACTGAAAATTGCAATGTGCTTCAGCAGATACTCGTTTTACTGGTGTTTAGTGCTGTGCCAGTCACTGCCATTAGCTGGGTTGAGATGTCCTGCTTACACATGGCTTCTGTGGTTTTCCTCTCCACTCCTGTTAAGTCAGTACATGCTCAAGTGATGCAGCTGCTGTAAACAGAAAGGTAATTTATAAGCCCTGTACTGTGCAGGTGGTAGTAGTTGAATGCTCTGTTCTTTATTACAGAAGGGTGAGGAAAAGAATGGATGTCTGGACATAGACAGAAGAGAAAGTTTGAAAAGCTTCCTCACTCCTTAGGCCATGTCTTCAAAGTGTTGCTGCATACACAGGCAGTAACACACCAGAGCTGGGGGAAAGCAGTGTTGTAGTTTATAATGCAGACTCTCCAGAGCTTCTGAAGCAGCAGAAGAGACCAGAGTCTCATAGCACAGTGCTGGAATGCCAGAATTTTTCAGCTATTCTGAAATTTGGCTGTTGCCTTACAAGTCCTGCCAGTTTTCCAAACAAAGCAATGCATAAAAATTATTTTGCCCAGCCTAAACACAAGGAAAGAACCACAGTACTTGTATCATGTTTATGTGTCAAATGCCATTGTTCCTTCTCATAAAGGACCGTGATTTGAGGCTGGAGTTCAGAAATGACACAGAAATACAGAAGAGAGGGGCAAGATGCAGTCACCCCTAACAGACCAGCTAGGAAAAGCCATTTGTTTTATAGATGGATGCACACAAATTTCACTGAATAACACATGGATTCTTGTAAGGAAAACATTACAGAACTGTTGGATCTGTGTAAACAGGCCTGGGTCCTGGCACCTTTACTGGGTTAACACAGAGGGCAAACCCAGTAGCAATGGTAACACATACCCTGAGTCCACTGCACTGCACTAGACACCTCTGCCTGCCTTTGTCTGAATGGATAGGGTAGTCCCTGAGCTGGTCAGTGCTTAGCTGAGCCACCCACCCCACCCAAAATAAGAAGGATTTTTCTGAAGGCCAAGGTGGATGGTTGTTTAATCTTATATACCTTATTCATTTATTTGCTCTTATTGAATATTGGCAATGTTGCAAATGTCAGGTGAGGGGCAGCAGCCTTGCCACTGCTCTCAGAGGGTCCTGGCCATTTGTGGAGGTAGAGAGTGCCACAGTAATTATTACAATTCTTACTGTGCAGCATTGTGGATCAAACACCATGCCAGTTCCATTTCTCTTACACTAGTAATACAACTTATCAGTGTCTTGCTTGAATTTTAGTTATTTGGTCACTATCCTAATCTCAGCCTCATTTAAAGACTGCTGGATAATTTTGTTTCATCAGAGCGATGGAACAACAGAAATTATAGAAAATGCCAATTATGATAAACAATACAAAGGTCCTGTATAATATAGAGTACAATTATTAGTTGTTACAGGAAGCAGAAATCTGTATTTTTTCCAGCACATAAAGCATATTCCAAAAGTGGCTGACATACCCAGTATTTTTCATCTTTTTGCAGTGGATTTAATAGGCGTTGAAGCTGAGTAGAGCAAAGAAAGTCAGAACATAGAGTCAGACATCCAGCAGGTGAGAGACTTAACACCCAGAAAAAGGATTTGAGGTTATAATGACAGCTGTGATATCATTATATAGGTTTTTGCACTTGAGGCTTCTCAGTCTCAGTGACTCTTGCCATCCACTCCTGGTAGTTGAGCTGCTATGGTTGTACTAAACAAAGCCCTCCCAAGTGAACAAGATACTTTTCTTCGAACTTATTTAACTGAAAATGGCTTTAAAAGTTTACCATCATGGAATCATAATCACAGGAAATATTATTATCATAAAAAGACTAACATTTAGCAATAGTTTTAACTCTACAGATTGTAGAATTTTGCAGTATTTTTCAAACTTAGAAAAGATAATATTTTTCTCACATATTCCTTTCTACTGACTTCTGGAATAGTCTCACACCAGTTTAAATGCAATAGGCATGACAATTAACTAGTATGTTATCAAGTGTGTCTTGATGCAGTGATACTCCATTTCCAAGCTCTGTCTGTCCTGAGTTAGTGCATCATCCTGAGTTAGAGTTTGGCTCTGTTTTAGGTGTCCTTGAACAGACATGTCTGCAACCCTCTCAAGGGCAGTCATGGAAATTAGAGACCAACATGACATATGTCAAGAACAAGCCACCAGCGTTGTTACAATTAAACTGTTAATCTTCATTTGCCAACTTAATTTTGGTAGGAAGTGAACGAGAACAATTTGAAGTTTAGATGTTCAGCTTTATGAACTACAAAAATAATAGTAGGTTTTTCCTGTATGAATATTCTGAGCCTTCTAATATGAGAAAAAAATTGATTTGCCATCCAGTTACACCAAGACAAATCTGAATTCTCTTTAGGATCACTCTAAAATAACATTCAGTGAGAAAAATTCTTTCTCTTCTGACTTGCTTTCTGGTTAAAAAAGCTCCCCAGGGTGAGCTACATTAATATTACAATTTTATGTGTCTTTATAATTCAGCTTTGCTTTCTTTAACCTACTGATGCATCTGAACAGCATCTGAAATATTTTATCTTTTAATTTCTTTGGGGATTTTTATGAAGTTAAGGAAAAGTGCTTATAGCTCTGCCATTTGGAGGCAAATATGGCATGCAAGTAAATCACTTTCTTGGGAAAAAAAAGGCTTAAGTAGATAGAATATATAATGAGTGACAAATGCTTTAATTAACATATCTTGATTGAACATAGTTTGCTTCAAGTTCCATATACATATTTCTCAATGGCTTTAGCCCAACCTCTTCTTTGTAAGACCTGCGTTGAAATCTTAGAAAAAGAGTAGCTGTCAAGTTTCAGAAGATTTGGAATCCAAAACAATGAAGTCTCTGAAGTTTGGGGGGAAATGGCTTAACAATTTAGAAACTGCTCAAATTTGAAACTTCTTGATTTATCTGAAAAGTATACTAGGAAGTATAAAAAAGGGAATTATTTAGCTATTCCATGCTTCTGCACATCCATTCAGATTTGGAGCTGTTCCTTTCCATTCTATTTCATAGACCAAATTGTACTTCAGGGGGAACTTGTCTCTGGATTCAGGAGAATGAGGTGGTGCCAAAGGCCGATGTGGTAAAATGTGCTTACAGTCTGGGCTATCTTTGAGTTGTCACGTGCAATTCGCTTCTGGTCTGGATTTGGGCTGGTCACTCACAATCAGAGTTTCTGGGAGCTGCCAGTTGACCTCAATAAGTATCCAAATACTTTGTTTCCTTCCTTAATATAGTGTACACAGCCAAGGTAGAAATTTTATGCAACTGTTTTGTGCAACTGTGGTTCGAGCTGCAATGCTTTCACTTTTTAAGCTGATAGTGTTTGTTATCTTCTGTGGAAGTGTACAGATTTTAAAATCTAACTTTATGATACACAGATTCTAATAGCAAGAGAGATAGGGCCTCCATGAAGATGGTACATCTTTTATTATTTTTTTTTTAATTGTTGGACTCTCCACCTATCATCACACGTTTTCCATTCTCTGTTTTTTCTACTTTTTTTTTTATCTTCCAGCTACCCTGGTACTACCTCTCTGTGCTGTTCTGTCCTGTCTCCTTTTACTCCAGACCATTGCATTTGTACTGTTCTCCAAGTCTCTGCAATAGAGCAAGGAATAGAACCTTTCACAAACAGTATTTTTTGTATTGCTGCTGTCTCCTGAAGCACAATTTCCCATGTGTTTCTTCTTTTCTGTTCTGTATGTGCCCTTAGCCATGGTGGGAGCAGTACTGGATAGCACATGTGTAACCCTATAACTTGTTCCATCTGAAGCTCTGTATGAGCAGACAGTTTGGACTTTTCCAGGCTGATGGACCAATTTCCTACAGGGCTTCCCTTCAGTTCTGATGCCTGCCCCATCCCCAGCAAGGTGCTCCCCTCCATGCCCTCTCCCTCTTGTGGAACTGATGAGCTCTTCCTAGTCCTGTGGTAGTAAACACTACTGCAGGGGGACATGCCTGCAGCATGGGGTCCTCCTACTCCCATCCTTCAGAATAGTGTTTGTCTGATGATGCTCCTTGCTCTGTATTATGGCCAAAACAGAGGTACACCAAACCAGGAAGAGGACCACTGTGGTTCAGTTGCAGTAACGCAATCAGGAGCAGAATCTGAGCCGTATTAAACACAGCAGTGGGCATGCCCTCATATTCAGTGTCCCCGTGTGCAGCTCTATCCATCACTACTCTGAATCAAAAAATTGTGGCTTATCCTTCTTCACTAATTCACCTATTTTGTTCCCTCTCTGTAGAAGAACTTGTGAAAGATGATGGTGAACAGGAGAAAGACCAAAGCAGAAATTCCACAGATGCACAGTTACAGGAAGAGACAACAAGGATACAAAATGAGAGTAGTCAGGGAAGTGATGGTACAACCTGTCCTCCCAGATCCATCGTTCTACAAGTAGTCTCTTTGGACACTCCTCTGAGTGATGAATCCAGCTCAGAAAAATGCACTAACTCTGATCTGAACCAGAAGGATCTCAGCGATGCCCAGCAGGAGACCCAGCACACAGACCCACTGAATGGTAATGCCTCAGCACAGAGCACAGCCAGGCTGAGGGAGCTGCCTGGGGCGAGTGGCAGCCGTGTCTGGTATCTCCCTGTCAAACAGCAACAGTAATGTGAAATATTGAAATAAGGTGTTGTACAAAACACCAGCCAGTTCCTTTAGGCATGTGAAAAGTAGTAGTGTCCTTAAACCATCAAATAGAAGCTGTTTGATAGAAACAAATATCAGCTTCTTGATATCACCTATTTCGTATCTACTAGAATATTTTACACAGTATAATTTAATTGAACCATAAGAATGATTTTAGAGCAATTTAAAGATATGTATTTGCAATTAAATAGAGCTTTGTTATTGGAGAATAAGGTAAACTTTCAAAACAGAACTATGTAATATTTTCTCTTTGAATAAGTAATTATGGTATTAAAATGTTCTCCCCTTAGTTTAGGCACCTCATATGATTGTTATTTTATAAACCCCATCTTTTGTACTGAATGTAGTGTGAACTTAAAGTTTAAGTAGATGGAATTTGCTAACTGTAGGAGTCATGGGATATGTCATTCTCTTAATCAAGAGTCTCCTGACTGTAGTTGCAGGACAAGTGAAGCAGCCAGAAAATCCATAAAATGTCAGGGTATGTTTTTTAGTGTGGAAGTATTTTATCACAAGATGACTATGTTT
Source organism: Myrmophylax atrothorax (assembly GCA_026770055.1). Lineage (NCBI taxonomy): Eukaryota > Metazoa > Chordata > Aves > Passeriformes > Thamnophilidae > Myrmophylax > Myrmophylax atrothorax. Next base: position 13,971,596 of record JAOXXN010000102.1, read on the forward strand.
AGTATCTGGTGATTGAAACACAGTATTAAGGACAAGATGCCCAAGCAGTAAGAATAGATGATATCAAAGGAAGAGGAAGGCTTTGTGCATTTTAATTTTATTTTCTGAGTTTGCTTATAGTTAGAATAAGCTTTGAGCTATTAGGCTGGTAATAACTCAATCAAGACATGTAATGACATTTCTATTGCTGACTTTTAATTAAAATGCTAAACTCATCAATGCTGTTAGGAGAGTAAGCCTTGCAATACTGTGCCAGAAGTATGGCATTGTCTGAGCAGCAACACTGAAGTGCTTGTGAGGCTGAGCTTAGACATGAGTATATGACTTGGCATGTTTCTCATAAATGCTTTTTATGGAGAACTCCCACTTATTCTAGGGTTTCATAGTCCAGGGCTCCATGCTTTTATTGTTGACAGGTTTTTTCCATCAGAAATAACAGATGGCTAATTTAGGGTCCTACATCAAAATATTTACATGAAAATTATTTTCACAGCACTTGAAGTTGTCTAATAACTGACATTTTTTATCTTTTGACATGTATTTTTTACACTAGTTTTTGCGTTAAAGCCCAACTTGAAATTTAAGTGCCTTAGAAAAGTTCTCCAACTCCTGGATAATGAACACAGTAGGAAAAGCTACATCTTTTATGTTTCAGACTCTGCAGAAGGCAGTTGTGATGTAGCTGTCTTTGAGGGTCTTTAGACGGCTGACCAATAAAAATGCTGTTTGAGAGACCAGACACAACTCGGCATGTAATTAGTTCACTCGATTACCTTGTCAATCTTTACATTCCATCTTTCTAATGAGAACAAAGATTTCTTATCTTAGAACTTGTTAATCTCATTTGTTTTCTAATGCAGGGAATTTTTCTGTTTTAAAAATTCAAACTGCAAAATTTATGAAAAGCCTAAGAAGCAATTAATTTTTAATAGTGTATTTCCAAAGGTAAAAAAGATTTGGAAGCTATTTGAAGATAGTAAAAAATATTTCCAACATGAATGCCACCAATCCAAGGATATTTGTTGACTAGAGATGGAAATATTCAGAAAGAGTTCAGATAAATAATGGAATAGAAGTAAGAGTTTGATTTAACTGTTTTGTGAAGATAAATAGTGTGGGTAAAGGCTCAAAGTAAAGGCCAGAGCTCATACAAGGACAGTGCTCAGTGGTAAAAGGGCACATATAGCAGGTGACATAACTGCATCAAGTGATTAATCACATCATAAGAGATGCACCAAATTATTCTTTAGGCAGCTGCAGAGGCTGAGTGATGAGCTCGTACTCCTTTACTGGGATTCCCCAACTTACACCTGTACATTTCATAGGTTCTGAAACACACATCTCAGTTGCTGCTGATTGCCACAGAAAGTTTAGGTATAAAAATGTAGGTTTCTTCACTGAAACTAATCATCTGTGTGGGAAAATCTTAAACTCCTTTACAAGCTGTGCCTCTTTCTGCTGGTGAAAAGTGTGTAAAAAGTAGGGACTACTGCTCATGCCATTGATTGAACACATTCCAGCAGTTGTCAAATTCTGTTCTGAACAGGTCTTCGAATTTGTTTGAAAACTGTTCATTTACTACAGTTTGTGAACACAAGTAAACATTAATTCTTGGTGTTATCATGAGAGATTATATTGGCCAAATGCTGTTGTAATGGTAAATTCAGATAATTTATGCATCCCAAATTATTTGGATCTTGCATTCTAGAATAGTGACTTTTCCCCTATTTAAACCTGTGAATCCTTAAAATTTTTCCAGTAGAAATGTGCAACCCTTGTTGGACAGCTTAAGCCTACAGAAAACAAGTTTCCATTTCTCTTAGTCTCATGAACTTTTCCTGTATCCCCTCATAAGTAATTCACAGTCCCTTAAGTCAGAAAACCAGAGATGAAACTGAATTTCTGATTTACACTATCACAAATTTTTACAGCAGTGCTACTATACAAAAAATAAGGATATTGGTTAGATTTTATTTTTAAAGGCACCTGATATTTGAAGGCATTTTTAGTTGCTATTTTATGCAAAACATCTGCTCACTGTGGCACGCTGAATTTGCTCTCATCCATCTCCTTCAATGATTATTTGTGTTCCTTTTCCAGCATAGATAAATATCAGAGTAAATGGAGAACTTGAGGAATGTTTTCCCTCATTTCTGTAACATATTATTGTCAGGATCCAATACTCTCTGACCTTTTAGGTATTCCAGTCATGAAGCATATGTAATATTTAATATAAAATTTACCTATTTGAAGATAGTTGATGGTACATGAGATTTTTGTATTATCAGAATGATGCAAAAAGAATGCTACAAACATAAGTTACACAGAGCAATCGAGCAGCTGTAATACATCACAATGCTGATGTGAGTCCTGGTACTGGAACTGGCCTGAAGCAGCCACACTTTCTGAAAAGTCATGGTGAGATTCATGTCCTGGCTCTTTGAGACAGAATGAATTAGTGCTGGGTTGCAGCAGCAGCTTTAAGAACCTCTGCAGAAATTGTGCCACCATGTAAGATATAACTGAAAAGAAAGGCAATACAGGCTCTTAGTATTGGAATAGTTTGCAATATTCCATATCAAAGGGAAAAGTCAGGCTAAAATGGCTTCACATTTCTCCTTCACAGTGGTGAAATGCTTTAATGTCATTCTAAGTGGCGGGAAGCCATTAAGCTGTCACTTTTGTTGTCTAAATGTAGATAATATTAGTGTTACTGAGGAATTTTCATTGCTGCAGAGTGTGTACAAGCCTCATAGCCTCAAATAGCATAGCAGCCTCTTTCTCACTCCCCCCTCCTTTTTGTCAGTACAAGCTCTGTTTGCGATGCTCAAGAATGAGTGTGTAGTTCATGGTGCAGTAGTACTGAGCACAGAAGGGAGATACAGCATGGGCAGCACCCCCACTTTTCATGGTTGCACCTCTGTTGGTGGCCAGTGGATCCAGACAGGACTCTTAACCAAGCTCAGACACTTTCAATGGAATGTTGCTTCAAGCAAGCAGAGGGTAGCATACACCTGACCTTACATTTTTAACTTGTTTCACAAATTAGAGTTATTTGAGGGTTCTAAGAGACACTATACATCTATCAGGACATTATTAGCTCTCTCCACGCTAGACTCTTTTACTTCTGTGCATTCTGTACAGAACATGGGGAGGTACAAGGCTAAAGTGATGTCCAGAGTGCTTGCCGACTCCCAGGGCAGAGAAGTGAGCACCTGCTGGTGCTGGGGCTGAGGGAATGAGATAGAAAGGAAGAAGAAAAGCAACATGGTTATCCAGGTTGAAATTTCACATTAGCTGTCATTGTTCTGCCTTTTATAAAAAGCAGAAAATTCAGTTAAGTTTTTTTAAGTAAGTGATTCACAGACGGGGAACACGTGAAAATGATGTGTCTGCATTCTTGGGAACAGTCAATGAATGTTTGGATGTATATGATGCCTTTGGGAGTTCCCCATTTAAAATAATTAAAAAGGGACTATTTTCCTCTCCTTGTATCACATCTCTTTCTAGGTGTAGTTTTGTAGACTATCACGTTTCAGTAACAGGAGTAGCTCTGCCCTGGGTCCTGGTCAGTGCAAAGGGAGAACCAGAAGGTTGCTATTACAAGAACTCCAGTTGTGACTGAATGTCATTTTTCTCCACCATACCTTTGTCCTTTCCATCATCTCATTTTCATTTACTTCAATGGCACAAGATTAAGTGAAACTATTATAAGATGATTTTTTTAAGTGATGATTTTCCTTTTCTCCTGAGTGATCTATTAATTAGAACATTAATTTTAAAAACTGCTTATGTTTAATTAAATGACTCCACATTTCAATGATTTATAAATGCTAATTGGCACACTTCTAACTTCTCACTTGTAATGATAGCTACATTAATCCTTGGGATCAAAATGTAAGGGAGATAATAAATCCACGATAAAACAGATCCCCAGTACCTATGCCAGCAGAGGACTGCCCAGTCACATCGACTGTGCAAAACACTCAGCGTCCTCAGCAGTCAGTAACTAAGAGCCTCTGGAGAGCAACCGGGTTAAATGGCAGGGGCAGATCCACACCACCAACATGCCAGCTTGATTTATGGTAATGCAGGTGGCACCAGGTCATCATCCATGCCCTGCCAATGCTTACTGACTACTCAGTGCTGTGCTGGCCCTGTGGTGCTCAGCAGAGTGTGGGACCCTCTGTGTCCATGCAGGGCAGGCATGGATGGCTGTGCTGGTACTAAGGGCAGGCACCCATCCTCATGCATGGGATAAGGATGGAGGGAAGCTTAGATTAAAAAAGCAAATATGTTCATAAAAATGTGTTCGTAAAAAGGGTGAGGTTTATAAGATAACAGCCATTAGCAAATATTCAAAGGGCAGATTTTATCAAATGAAAAACCTGATGCACTAACAGGAAGAAAGCTGTATGTCTTAGAAGTTAGTATTTAGTTTTATGAAATTTAAACATACAAAGATTTTGTTTTAAAGCCTTCACAAACCACATCTCTCCCACTTCTAAAACTACTAACTACTCTGTATTACATATAAAATTCAAATATTTAGATCAATAGATTTTGCTTTCATACTTATTCCCTCTCTTCTTTGTTTTTATGGATAATAATGCTAATAAAGTTCTACTAAATCCCTCCAAAAACAGCCACAGGCTGAAAGATCTGGTTCTAATTCATGTTAGTCCAATTTTGAGACTTTAAAAGCCTTTGAAGTATTGGTCGTCTGTATTCTACCTACACTAAATTTATGTAAAATAAGGGGGATGGTGTAAAATGCTGCTTGGGGGAATATGGCCCATCTGTTGGTGGCTGCATTACAGGGTGGGCAGCACCCACTCTGCAACCATTCAAGGCAATGAAACAAGGGTAAAATCAGTAGCAATTTTTACTTGTTTACAGTGAAACCATGGTAGATTCATAGGTATTAATTTTCTTCTTACCTCATTCTCTTGAGTTTCCTTTCCTCTCTTCTCATTCTCTTTTTTAAACTGTCAACCTCTTCTTCAGCTGCAACTGTCCATCATCTTTCCATTTTTCCTTTCAGCTCATGCATCATCTGCTTTCCCTCTTGCTACTTGTACCTTTGTTTTGTGGCTTTCAAAAATATTCCCCTTTCTATTTTTATTTTTGTAACTTTTATGCTTCACGCAGCTCATCCTTTCCACTTTTGAGACTTCTATGCTTTTCCTTTTTCACATTTTCAGTTCAGTGTTTCTTCTCAATGGTGGGATCACTTGGATCAACTGGATAAAACCTAGAAGTTACTAGATATAGTTAGTAAATAACAGTGTAAGTTTGCTACACTGTCCCCATGCCTACCACCTCAGTGTATCATTTGCTCAGTTGTACTTATTCAAAGTTACTGCAAGAATAGTTTAAACAACAGCCTAATGGTATGGTTGTTGGTTTGAAATTCATGTTGTATCACTTAGTTTGAAAGCTGTTTGTGTCATTCTGTGTCATTGCTCCAATCTGACTGAATTAATTGAATTCTTAGAACTTGACTCTGGCATCTTTCCTTATCTGGGAGAAGCTTTCTCTGATTTGAAAGCCTACAGTAAAGAGGATTTCAACAGTAAGGATTTTTCAGTAAGGTAGAAGAAAGAAAGAAACCAAAACCAAACCCACTTTATTAACACTCATGTAAATGTCTTCATAGCTTTGTTTCATGCTGTGATCTATTGATTTCATTCTAGGTAAAATCCTTGTAGATAACCCATAATGGTTAGTTAATTCAATCTGATTCTCACTCTGGTAAGAAATCAAACAAAGCAATGACTGAAACCTCATTTTAACCTTAAAAAAGTCTTAAGGATCAAGATTTTATCTGTGTACAGCTGTGCAGTTTCTCTTAAATTGGTTGACTTCCTCACTCACATTCCCAGTCACATTTGTTTATCTTCCAGGTGAGTCTAAACACTGTAAGAAGTCAGAAGATATGGTAAAAGCCACGGAGCAGAATGAAACACTGGTACAAAACTAGATTTGCTATTTCTTAAAAGCTTCTGATATTTCAGGCAGGACAGGTAATTTTGTCATTTCTTTCTTTTAATTAAGAGAATTTTATATTATAAAGGCTCATTCAGTGCTATTATTAACCTCTTTGTTCTATCCCAGTTGTGGTTTTATTAGAAAATAAGGGGACACAGCATACCCCACTTTCTATGGGGCATAAAAACCATTCAATATAAAGAAGGGAAAACCAGTACTTTTACATCTCTGAATCCTTAATGTCAGGCTAAATGAGCATGCAATAATCCTCAATTCAAATATTTGAAATATTGGAAGTAGTATTATCAAAGTTTTATTGTTTATGAATTTTCATTTGACCTCTCTTGCAGGTGAAGAGAGCTCTAGCTGGTCCTACCTCGTGCTCTCAGAGGCTGTTATCTGTCAACTTGTTCTTGGATCACCCTGTTTCTGTGGAGAATTATTGGACAAAATCTTCAAAAGTGTAAAATGTAAAACCCTGACCTGGTAACTCAAGGCATTTAACAACTTGCAAGATTTCAGTTGTATTTGTTGTTGCTATTTCCTCTTCTATTCTGCTTTCTTAAATTAGCCAAAACAATTTTTTCAGCCAAAGTTGGACCTTGCTTTGTTGCATCACTGACACCAGACATTTCCAGTTAACCACAAGACATGAAAACACATTTACCATCTGCCTGGGATTGCTATTACATGTCGCTGCTGCTGACATCCAGCAAAAATGGAAAGTCAAAATAAAATGTGTTTCTAGATACTTGTTCATGCAATCATACTGCATGCAACATAAAAGTCCTACTTGTTAGTTTCCTTAAAATATCTGGAAATAGACTGTACAGGGAAGCTGTAGAGTTACACTGACCAGCCTGAAGAGATGATGTTTCTTCCCCACTGCAGTGGCTGCCATATGGACAGAACTGGTGTTGAACAAAGAAGAATATCTCTTTAAAATTAATTAATAGCATCCAGTGTTAAAGATTAAAACATTCTGAGTCCTGTAGTATTTTGGAAGACATCACCAATGGTGCTTATTGTTTTGTAAAGTAGAAGAGACAGCAACAGAAATATATGAAAATTGCTTCACTTCAGCAAAATACTGTGTTGCCTCTCAGACAGAATTGGAAGGTGACACTGAGGCCTTATATCGTGGTTTGTCTCAGATGCAAAGCTGACAGCTCACATCCTGCAAAATCTTCGCTAGTATTTATTTCTTTCTGAGGGGTAGCAAAACCAGAGCACACAGGCAGTTACCTCTGCAAGAAGCCTCCGAATGAGCCCTCCAGCCCAAACTGTGCCTGGAAAGAAACTCCGTTTTCATCTCCACTCCTCTCAAGCTGCACGTGACCCCTCCTGACTTGTCTAGGTGTCCCTTGTGGCTGCAGCCAACCTCATTTCCCTTGGCTGGAACTTGCCAGGAAACTTCCAGGCTCTGCTCCAAGTTATAGGCGCTCGGGTGGCTCGGTCTGCTGCACTCCCAGCTCCCCTCTTTGGACCCTGTGGTTATTACCTCACTGACCAAAAAGTCTTTATAATCAGCCATGGTCTGCTCTGAAGAGGACTCATGGAGCAGTGGCACTCCCCCCTGTGCTGAGGGAGACTGACACCTACGTTCATCCACTGCTTCAGGGTCTGACCAGAGCTCAACAGGCATCAGATGCAACCTCAACAAGGACACCCTTTGTCCCCACTGAAGAAAGAACCGTAAAACAATCACCATGGACTGAGGGACCTTTACTTGTCCATCTCTGTTGACTGTCTCTTTTCTGAGAGCAGAGCAATCAAAATTGGGCTGGGAACAGTGTAAGCTCCAAGCCGTGGGCTAAGAGCATGCCAAAAGGTGGAATTCCTGTCATTGAATATGTAAGCCATATGCGTGCTATGCATAAGTAGTATGCATAGTTTTAACTTAAGAAATGTTTGTGAATATAGGATGTAAAAAATGCATTTAAATTGTTTTGTGTTTCTGGTCCAGGGCTTGTATTTAGCATGGACAAGTTTCTGTACAGTGAAGTTAATGAATGAAATGTTAACAAATGAACTTGTATCATATATGTCATAACGCAATCAATATTTTTTCCTAAGAGTTAAGAATTTATATATTCTCTGCTAGTGTTTGAGCAAATCATTAATATCATTAATAGCCTGGACCACTCCGTGCGCCTTTGCATCCTTTTTGGGAATGTTGGACTCTTTTTTTTCCTTTGTAATAAAATCTAAGCCATTTTATGGCTTCTTATTGTCCTTATGACAAGAGAAGAAACATAATGGTCGTATCAGACTGTTTTTTAATTGTAAGTTGCCATATGCTGAGGCAGTGGAAAATCTTTTTGATTAAGATCTGAGAACTTGTGACCTTATTTCAGATAAATTGAGCACCTACAGTTCCCACCAAATTTGAAAAGAACAAAAGATGACTATTATCTTTAAACACTAGGCCTGTTAGGTATTTGTTACTGACTGTTTTTCAACATTGCAATTTATGATTCACTGAGACTGGAAGTCGGGAACAATCAGAATTTGATCTTTATATTGTATTTTCAATTCCAGATTTGTACCGTAGTTGAACTTGACTTTTTTTGTTGTGTCTGTATCCAATTTATTACTCTGCAAAAATTTTCACCTGGAAATGCAAGCAGATCATATAACAGATTCTGCAGAGAACTTGAAGCATCCTGTGGGGCTCTCAGTATCCTGTTGTCATAGTGGGCCCCAAGATCTCCCACTGTAGAACCTAAAAGGAACTCCTGAACTCACAGGAGGCACTCATTGCCTGCAGAATTCATTCATTAATTTGGAAGTATGATTTTTGTATAAATAATCCTATTTGTATTCAGTTTTAATCACAGTGGTAGATGTTTCTGAAACACAAAAAGAGTCCTTAGTTTTTCATTATTGCCAGCTGATTCTCTTTCTTTCTTCCTTCCTTCATTAGCAAGATTTTACCTGGACATGACCCAAAGCTTGGTGTGTTGTTTGGATGAAGAGAAATTTTCTTTGGTGGAGACGACCGATACAGCCGACATGTGTTAGTTAAGGCTTTGACTCTGGGTGAAATTTGTGTTTGGATGGCAGAAAGGCCTTGGGAGAGCTCTCACTGAGCAGTAGTTTATCTCTGAAACCTGTAAGGCTGCGCTACCAAAACACTGCATGGGGCCATAAGAACTGGTGTTTGTATCTGCATCCCTCCCACAGCATTATGGGCATGTACCTGCACTGAGCGCACTGAGGAGCTGTAGCTATAGATAAGCCCTCAAGAGTTTTATTTTGTATTTTTATCTTGTGATATCAGACAGATATACTATGTAATTCTGTTATGGGTTATGATCTAGCCAGTACTTTTTTTATTTAATTTTCAACAAGAAAATCTACAACTGTGTGTTTTTATTCTGCTGTATATGTCCATATTTCCTATGATGATCTTCCCAAATAAATTTGATTTGAGGGCAAGGATTGTGAAGCTCCTGAGTGTTAGTTCCAAATTTCCTTTCCTGAAGCATGTTTGCCCTTTTGCCTATGGTTGTCTTTGAGAAGAGACAGCATATATGGTTGTTTCCAACCCTTTCACCCACTTGGGACTTCACATTTTTCCCATAACTACATCAGTTTGCCACACAAACTAACTCGCATCTTCAGAGCATGATTGGAAACTTTAAGCAAATCTCACCTTAGCATTTATGGCTAAAATAGCCCTCACATGAAGGAAAATATAACCAATAGAACATTTTTTACACCAAAAAAATCTTACTGTGGGTTGAAATTGAAGGAACCACCAGGACTGTTCTTTTAGCAACAGTTTTCCAGGAAGGGTTTGACTTTCAGAGACACCTCCATGGCCAGGTGTAAATTTTATAATCCAAGTTCAGAGCAACTGGGATTAAACTGGGGACCTTCCTACTCAGACTGGAAATAAATGGAAAGAATCCCATTGACTCCAACATCTATCAAATCCCATCTAGGTACATGATGGAAATAAATCAAGATAACTACTTTATTCCACATCCTTTGCAGTTCCTTTTTTCCAAGTGCTATCCGAGCTGCACGCAGAAAGGACTTTCGTCTGTTTTAGGGGTGCCAGAAGTCAAACAAGCCACTACTGTGACCCGAGTAACTTCAGATTAACAAATCAAGATCGCTAGTGGTAAGTGTCTAAAATGTATATTTTTAACAGACTGTACAATTATTATATGAAAAAGAGGAAAGAGTAAGTATGATTAACATTCTTCAACAGCAGCTTAAAGGGATTTATGTGTACAGTACTTTAGCAAACAAAGGTTTGGCTGAGAGGGGATTGCATCCCTTTTAATTAATTTTGTGAAAAATCACATCCTTGAAAAATTATGTGGAAAAATGAGTGGAAATGGCATTTAATACTATGAGTAAAAGAAAGCATCCTCTGTCAAACACTATGCAAACATTTAGGCTACTTCCCTGGAATAATTTTACTTTCCTGGTCATTTAAGTATTTAATGGGTCTCCAGAGACTCCTTTTCCATGTCCCAGGGCAAACATTCAGAAGTTTTATCAAACTATGAATGTCTAAGTATTCCCCTGAGAACAAAGAAGCAAGTCATAACCATGGAGTTATAAAGGGAAAAATCTCTTATTAAAAAATGGGATTTTTAACTGCTTTGGGCTTTGCTGCAAAATAATCTTTGTACTTTGACAAGTCCTTTGCTTCTAGCCTTTCTGGGGAGAATTTTGGGAGAACGTTACATTAGCTGAGATTGGACAGATAATGTCTTAAACAAATAAGCTTTTCCAACAGATTACATAGTATATGAACTTTGAAGCTGATGAGTTTTGTGCATTTGCAACATCCTGTATAGGTCATTATTACAAACCTGAAGTAATATAAAGTTATACCTAAATAAGGTGGTCAAAATCAAAATGGTAGGTACAATCTTGGCTTTAAGATGGAATAGTTAAACTGAATAGATGTTTTTTTCATATTTATTTGGACTGTAGTTATAAAGCTGTGTCGTCACCATATAGGACCTAATGCTGGTGCACCTACAAACAACAGCCCTGAACCTGTAAGAAGGACTTTAGGACTGTCTCTGTACAAAGCACTACTCAACTTTAGGTCATCTTACATTTTTTTTATTGAAGTTGTGCTTCTATTGTTTTGAGACTGCTCAGCTTTCAGAGAGAACTGTATTTTTCTAAGCAGTCAGAAATGAACACTCACCTTTTTTGTTTGGGGTACCTCAGTAGTTCCCAACTGAAATTAATGGCAGCATATTTGTGTCAAGCATTTAATATGATGTCCAATGCATCTTTATTTTAGCATTCCCATCTGGGAAAGACCCCTATTCTGCTGGGCACAAGGTGCTTTGCACTAGGGCAGAGCTGTGTCTGCAGCCAGAGTAGTTCAGAGGACATGTGTGTGTTTTCAACTAAATAGTAGGTACAGGAGCATGTCTACAGAGTTGATATTTCCAGTAAAATTAGAGAATAAAAATGTCATGAGCAATTTAAATATTATTTATAATTGACCTTCATGTCTGTTTTTAATATTCAATCTGCTGAGTGTTTAAAAAAGCAATTAAAAGTCCCATATAATGTTAAAACCCTTGATAAATGTAATAAACAAATGACATATTCAAAAGAGAGAATCTATGTCCCATTAGGAGAGAAAAAGAAAGATGAGAGCAACATATGGCAGAATAATTAGCATGATTAGGGAAGCACATCAACAGAATTTATGCTGCAGGGAAAATGTAATAAGAAACCAACACACTTTCCTCACAGCCTTGAGAACTGCAAATATCACTCTCTGAAAAGGAGAAGATGCAGAAAGGCTCCCTGGCATTTAAAGCTGTAACTTGTGTTCTTCTGTCATTATTAAAGATGCACACAGCCATCTGCAAACCATTTATTTTTTGCAGAGTTCACATTGTCCTATTGCTTTGATTAATAAGGAGCAATATTACACCTCAGCTGCTTTCCAGAAAGATGCTATTTTGGAAACCTAATTAATACTCATTCCACAGTTAGCTTGAGGTGTTCGTTAGTGCCAGATACTGAGTTCCTATTTGTTTCTCATTATGTGGAGAGTATTGCTTCTCAGTGCCAAGCTTTTTGTTTTGCATTTTGGAATAACCTTTCGACACTCCTGCTTCCCACAGCCCTCCCTTCAGAGGAGCTAATAACACCTGTCATCATTATTTTCACGTGCCTGTTAATGTCTGTTGAAGACATTGTGGGCTATTTACAGAGATAGACTATCCTGATGCACAGCAAATATCCTGCCATTTTCTGAACAGTTGGGCCAAAGAGAGAAGAAAAATTGAGAAACTTGGCAATGCAATTAAAATCTCAGCTTACCACTAAGGGTCAGTATATACTAGGCAAATGAATCATTACAAAATTGAAAGAGTATGTTTAGCTTAACAATATTACAAAAAAAAAATTCTGCCCTAAGAAACCCAGATTCTTTAATAAATAATACAAACCAAAAATATCTATCACAGAATACAGACACTGAATTTGTATAAACTCCATCAGCCCACTTTGATGTAACTGGAGATTAGTAGCAGTGGCCTGAGGTTTAGTAGAGGGTGCAAAATATCTTGCTTGAGATTTGCTCAAAGTGCTGCTACCCTCACTGGAGGATAAAGCAGAGTAATAAGGCAAAGCATAGGAAACATTTAGCATCCATTTTTTTGCCAAGTGTAATTCTGTGCATGAAAAGGTTACATGTAATTGCACATGTCAGGAATCATCAGAACAACTGAGGCTTTCTGCAGCTCACCATTGCACTGAGTTGCTACAGAAAAAAAAAAAAAGAACATCTGTGGGCCTGAGCAGTGACATGGATGCAATAGGAGAAGAAGGAAAGGGGTCTTGAGGGGCAGCATATCTTAAATATCCCCTTTACACTGTCCCCCAGGGTTAGTGGAGAGACATTGCCTTGTGTACTTCAGGAATAAGGTCCCTCATAAAAAAAAAATACAAACCAAAAAAACCCCCAAACATTTCTCAAGAGGAAAAAAAATGAGAAGGGGAACCCCGCACTGAGCTGGGGACATTTTGTTGTGCAGTGCCAGCTGCCAGGCTCCTACAAAAGCAGACCTGCAGGAGCCCTGCTTAGGTCCTTCCCCAACCACCCACAGCACTGCAGCCTACCCAGGCCAGCTCTGGAGAGAACTGTGACAGCCACCCAACAGCCCACCTTCTGGAATAAAATTAATGCATTTTCTTTTAAAGAGCAAAAGGCATCACTGGCCTGACCCCTGGTATCGTATTCTGTTAGAGGAAGTGCAGATGAACTGGAAGCCCCTTCCTGACTGACTGCCTGGACTCTGGACACCGTGAGAATCCCTGGCCCAAGCACAGGCAACAGAACCTCTTCTTTCAGCACTGCCTTGGAGTCAGAACAGTAGTGTTGGCTGTCACAATTTTGGTTAAATAACACCAGCAGTGAAAGAACTAATGGTGATTTTTCAGTTTACATTACTGGGGAGAAATAATTACATAAGTAGAAGACACTGGCTAAGTCCTTGAAGACTTCAATACAATTTATAGCAATATTAACAAAAATATAAAAAATGCAAGAAATTCAGTAATTAAATCAATAGCAGGATAGGAGAAGCTTTCCTATACACTACATACTGTATTTCCTCAAAATATGTTATTGGCTGAAATCTGGGGCCTTTCTCAAAGAGAATTCCTTTGACTTCATTGGAAACTATGCTTTGGAAAGGAGTTTTGAATCTTGGATCTTAATATCTATTTAAGTATTATCTGTTTCTGCACCTGGAGTATAAACAACATATACCATCCTGAAAAATCAAACATTGGAATTGTTTCCAAATAACTTATTAGCACAATGTCTCAATAAATCTCTCTGGAGGGAAGAACCTGGCCTGGAAAAACAAGTGTAGCATAAGAAACAAGGCTGTAAAATGCAATAATGAAACACTTTCAAACTACTGAACATTAATGAGTTAAGGGATACCAGGAACAGACTGAGATCAGTCTGAGGAGACAGTTTCCTTTCAATTTTGCAGTTAATGTCCTGCGATATCTCGAAAGCCAGAGCAACAGCAAACATAACACAGCATGTAAAGGCTGTAGATGTAAGAAAATGGTTGTGGGAAGGGGAAAAATACACAAATCAGAGTTGCTCATTAAGAAAGAACTATGTTTATTACCTGCCTGGAAAGTCTTTTTCTTCTTTCTTTTTCTGCTTTCTTTTTCCATCAGCCCATTTGTGGGAAAGAAACTAATACAACTCATTAATAAAAACCTTGCTTCTATCAAGCCTGTAGACTCCCCAGCAGGAGCAAGTGTTGTGAGAGGAGACAGCTCAAACAGGGAACACGTCATGGCAATTTTTCTTTAAGATGTTTTCTTACTGGTATTTTCTTTGAGACACTTGGTGTTCACTAACTTTTTGCCTACTTTCTTGATGCCCTCTTGATTTGTTTACACTAAATCAAAAGACAACATTAATGGATTTTTGTATTTGTTTTAATCTGTGCTTCTGGGGACATGAACGCATTGGACAACGATGGACCACAGATGCCCACAAAGAAATCTGCATCATCAAGTGCACCTGTGTGGAGCTCACCATGCTGTGAGACAACCAGAGCTTTCAGTGTGGAGCTCACCATGCTGTGAGACAACCAGAGCTTTCAGTTCCACACCAAGGCATACAGGAGGCTTTCTACCTAAGGCTGCTCTTCTTAAATGTCAGCAGCTGCATCAAACCCCAGAAAATACCTGGTTTAGTAAACAGACTGCTTTTCTCGAGTTTCCTTTCTGATTTCCCCACACCCAGGCATTTCTGTCACAGGGCTCACTGTCAGTACACTGCAGTATTTCAGCTCTGGTTCATGACAAGCACTTTTTTTCTGGGCTCTGTTATTTTACTGATTCTTTTCTCACAGTTCCACTTGTTGTATGCCTCACATGTGGAAGATCAGGTAAACAGAATTTCTGTTTTGAGCTAAAATGGCTGATTTATAAAAAATATGATCATCTGGACTTTGTCCTTCAGGTGAGGTCCCACCAGCAAATGATGTCAGGGTGGATCCAGAGCAAAATCTCTGCAAGAAGTCCTGTCTGCTTGCTGGAAAGGATGAGTCTGTTCCTATACTCAGACATGACAAGCTCCTTGCATAAACTTGGGTGAATAAAGACAGAAAGAACGGGCATCTAACATGATAAAACAAAGGTGGAATATTCAGAGATGGGGAGATGACAAGATCCGGATTTAGGGATGAATCTAAATACTGGCATATCCATGTACAACTCTTACTGGACCATGACGCTTCATCCAGATCACAGCTGTAAACTAAAATTGATTTTCTCTCATTGCTGGAGTTACAATCCTGGAAACACTCAGATCCAGATCAAACTAAATCTGAGTAGTGTTTTTTCCCTAAAGTGTAATCATACTCAGGTCCAACAGTCACCCTGAAACAGGGTATTCAGTGATGAATTCTACAATTCTCATATCAGTTGTTTTATGTGTTGCCTTTGAAATGTTGAGATGCCAAAGTGTTCAGTACCTTTTCCTGTTATCAACTGTTATAAACTATGTACATGTTTTCATTTGTTCTCAGGTCCCAGACAGGTCTCCTCTGAAGCCTGTGGGTGCTAATAACCAGCAGAAAGGCTTTAATATCCAAGTGCTTTATTAGCTAGATGAGATGGTGTAAGGTTAAACACTGATGACTGATTCATGACTTGGGAGTACTGTGGCAATGAGCAATTATGTGAAGAGCCTGGTGCTGTGCAAAAGCAAAGCCATGGCAAAGCTGGGCCTGGAGCCCAGCTCTTCTTGCTGCTATTACAGTTCTAACTTCGGGCCATTCAAATGATTTCTGAAGGGTCATTTCCATCTTTTTGTCATTTGTGACACAAAAAGCTCTCAGTCCTTTAAGTCCCATAGCTGTTTCTGTATAACTGAAGAGTCCTTTTTTTAGTCCTTCTTGCATACCCTTGCTGAGCTGGAGTCATGGATCCTGTTTGCAGTGTTCCTACAGAAAATAGAAGCTAATAGGACAAGATACAGAGATGGACAGGAAGAGATGGCTCTCAAATATAAAGAAACACTTGTTGACAGATCCTTTTCTCAGCAGGTCTTCATGGAAGACCTCAGATTGAGAGTGAAATCACCATGCAAGGCACAGACAAAAGGCTCTGTGTTTTCATATACTTCTTTTTTTCTTTTTTTTTTTCTTTTTTTCCTCTTTGGTAGCTCAACCCTTTAAAAGAGACTTTAAGCATGGGAAAGTTAAACTGAGGGTAAAACTTTGTATGAAAGGGAAACAGTTAATACAAAATGATAGTGAATTTATTTAAAAATTTGCCATTAACAAAAATTTGAAATAACCTATGAAGTGTGACTTTGAAGAAACATGGTTTTCCTTCTCCATCTTATTTCATTTTATGCTATACAGTTTGCTTGGTCTAATAAAATGAAATGGTTGGTATGAACCATGCCAGACTTTAACCAAAAACCGAGGGCTCAGACACAAGTTAAATTTCTGCAGCTTGATATGCTGTCACTTTCTGACTGAAACTGTGGCAAACGCAGGGCAGGGAAGGTTGTGCCTGTACTTGCTGCAGGTGCTGAAGATGGATATTGGTGTTTCCCATGGCTCAGCTGGTGTGTGGACCCTGCTGACAGGTCCCACATGCCTGAGTTTCCTCTGACTTCCAAACTGAAGCCTTTTCTACTGCCTCCAGATAGCAATGATCTAGTGCAGGGAAAACATTCTGGCTGCTGTGACTCAGCAGCCTCAGTCCAAATGCAAGACAAGTACTTTAAGCATCATGTATCCAGGGAACACAGGGAAGGATGCATCCTTCTATCCACAGAGTCACCTCTGCTTACTTTGTTACCTTCTTTCCATCTACGTTGCTGCAAGTAACTCTGCCAACACTGGTAAAAACTGCCCTTAACTGAAAGGATCATTTTATATGAACATTCCTCTATGTGCTAGACAAACCCTCTGTACAACATGCCAGTCTTGTCTAAATTAATGTATTATTTATTTTGTACCTTTTAAATCAGTTTTATTTACAACAAGCCTTAGAGTACAGCTCACACGCAGTAGTTAAGCTCTGGCAGTACTGACGTCAGGTAGCTAACATATTTGCAAATTACATTTCTAAGTCATAGAAAATGAAAGAAAGATGACTTTAAAATAACTGTTTTATCTTGGGGCATAGGGGTCAGAGGACACGTTTGCGGGTGTCTGTAGGGCCCAGCCGAGGGCGCTCCGCGGGGAAACACGGGCCCCGGTCTCGCCTGGTGGGAAAGGCCGTGAACGGGGAGGCACCCCCGTGTGTCGGTGCGCAGTGGCATTGGTGGCAGAAGGGCTGATCTGCAGCGGCTTTCCTCTGCGGAGCAGCCTGGGTGCTTTGGAGAGCCCAGGGAGAGCCCTGTGCCTCTTGGCGTTTCGCTAGGAGAAAATCTGAGTAAAGAGCAAGGTGGACGGAAACAAGGGACAAGTTTTTTGCAGCCGTGGGTTATTTTGGATGTAGCTGACACAGTGTTAGGAGAAGGCACGCATCCCAAATGAACATGGGTGGGTTCCTGCTCAGCTCCTCCCTATACTTGCACAAGTGTGCGGGACGGTGAAAAGCCCACAGAGCCCTAAACGTTGGCTTGGGAGAACAAACTGGGAAAGTGTTTTTCCAAAAGCGAGTATCAAAGGACTTGTTACACATTTCAAAAAGCATATTATTTAAGTTTCCTTGCTTACATTTTTTACTTTTTTCCTAAATAACAAATATTATGCTGAAGAGCCTTGGGTCTTTTCACGTGTCAAGTACATGTTTATAACTGAGCAACTTAATTTATTTGCAGTCCCCAGCTCAGCCTACTGCATGTATAGCCAGACTTCGTGAACGAAGATTTGGGCAGGGCTCTCCCCACGTGGGTGTGCCCTTCCAGCCTGTGCAGTGGATTTTTTAGGT
>JAOXXN010000102.1:13995484-14013358 GCA_026770055.1 Myrmophylax atrothorax
ATTAGGTCATGTAGTCCATTGTGATCTATATATACATATATGTGAGCTACATATTGTTTTAAAACACAAGGGATGAAAATAATGGGATTAAGGGGTTGCATCTAAGTACTAGTGTATTTCCAAAATCAGTGAACATACAGCATCTCTTACATGTGACAGATACACCTGTGAGACAAAATCTGACATAGAAATCACACTCCAGTCATGACCCAGTGCACAGAAATGTAACAAAAAAAATCTGTTTTCCTGAGAGGGAGGCATGGGAGCTGACTCTCCTGTGCAAAGAGTCCTGGCACACCACTGCCTGCTGCTGAAATGGCTCATCTTCCCTCTGCGGCTGCAGGGGCAGATCATTGTCTCAGTCCCTCACTACTGGTGTGTGGTGCCTGGGGTGCTGAGTACTATTGTAGTAAAAAGAATATGCTTGCTGCCTGCAGAAGTAGCAGATTTTTTAAAAAAACATCCTGTAGTAAAACCCCCAAAGCCTATGCAGTCTGTCTCAAAAGAAATCTCTTTCTTGCTCAGCTAGGCATCTGCACAATGGAAATAACAGACTCTTAACACTTCACAAGATGTTTTGCCAGATGTTTCCAGAAGCATCTGGTGTTCCATGTGAGGGAACGTGCTCCCTTCTGCTGGTTATTGCCAGCAGGAGAGCCTTGAGCTGGTCCCTGAAATGAGTGCTGCAGTCCAGCTTGGACAGGCACAACTCAGCCTTGGCTCCAGGAGCACACCCTGTGAAAAGCATGAAATGCTGCCTTCTCTTGCCACCTCTGGCAGAAGCTAAGGACCATCAGAGCCCACAGGAGCATCTGCCTGGCAGAAACCTTTGACAGCAGCTGAGTAATTATGAAACACTTTTTCTCTCTGTAACTTTCTTCAATTCAACCAAATACAGCTTAATCAACTTCCATTTTCAGCGTTTTCTGCTTCATAAAAGTTTAGAAAAAGCAGGTTTAGCCATCTTCAAATGCTCATTGTCAGGTGCATGCCAACTACACTGTCAAATTTATTTAAATGTAAGAAGTACATGTGTAGTCTTCCCTCTGCCCCACTTGGAGAAGGTATCAGATACACAGCTGTCATCACTGGTCACAGAGAAACGCAAAACTTACTCCCTGCACACACTCATCCCAGGCATTTGACTTTCTTGAAGAAAAAGTCAGTTTGGCTGGATAAAAATTAAATCCTACTATATATTTTTTGTTGTTGTTTTAAACAGCTGAAATAGAGAAGGACATATAGTCCATGCAAGAGTAGGACAGGAAACCAGTAAGAAAAATGTTGCAGTTTCCCAAAAACCTATTTTGAGCTTTCTCTTGTTTCCTCTTTGCATAAATGACCTGTTATCTATCTCCCTCATCTGTACAATCAGTTCCTGAAACCTTTAATCCACTTTTACTTAATTAGGTGGTTTAGATAAGCTTTCCTTGCATACAAGGCATACTTCAGTACTTAAGCTTTTGTGAGTAATGCTTAAAAACCATTAACCCTGTCTTTAATCCTATTTGCCTTCCCAGTTGTTGTCCAACTCCTCCTTCCACCATTCAGCTCACGAAAATGATTCTCATTGCTTCCACTTTATCACTCCTCCCACCCCCATCCTCCACTTCCTTTGTTCAAGTTGCCCTTGGACTGAGTCTGAAACCTTTCTGGCAAAAGTGCCTAGTGGTCTTCAGATTCATCCTTTCCAACTTGTGGATGTCTTTGCCTCTGACACTTCTTTGCCATGGTTCTTCTTCCCCTGTTCTATTGCTTTTCCCCTTGCCATCCTCTGACAGTCATTTCCCCCACCCTCCAGCCTCTGAGGATGGGTGAAAGAGGCTGAAGGTTTTTTTCTAGTCTTACAAGTGCTCCCAGTCTTCAGCCATGTACTTCTCAAATACAAAAACACTAAACACCTTCATAAAGATTCTGATGGGTAGAGTTTTTAACTTCTGTCCAAATTAAAACTCTAGAGTGCACCTTTGATGAAAGCTTGTGGAAGTCTAAGACATTATCTCAAAGTGGTCTAAATTAAGCTCTTGATCTGTAGTCTTTTCCAAAATGTTCATCTACTGTGACCAACACCATCATTTTTTCTGACATTTAAGCTTACACATTTCTGATTTCCAGTGTTCTCTGGATTCTCATACTCTATTTTCATCTAAGTCTTGCACATTTTAACATGGCCAACATGGTCTTTACTATTTATCCAGTCACTGAAACTCTCCTTATCCTGGGGTCTTCACTAATGCTACATCTCCTTCTCCAAGCTTTATAAACATACCTTAGCTCCTGCCACTACTTTCCCCCTTGAGTTCCCTCCATTGATTTCCCCCAAGGTATTTCAGAGTAATGGTTACTATTTATGCTTTCAAGGAAGATTAACTTTCTTCACATGTTATGAGCACATTGGCACCCAAATCAGGAAATGATACAGCTTTGCTGCTCAAATTGCTCGGCTTTTAAATTAGCATTTTCATTCTTTCTCCCACAGTTCTGGAGAGGTACAACTGTCAACCTCTACGGCCATTTCCAAATCCTCCTCAAAGTCTTCAACTGTAGAATTTCAGAAACACTGTAAGAACATTTTTGTTGCCAGAATGCTGAGGCTACACCCTAGCTGGGAGTTCCCTGGTGCAACAACCAGCTTCTGTTATGTGTTTGAACAACGCTTATGTGGCACAGACCTAACTGCTGGTGTGGGTTCCTGGATGCTCCATTAACATTAGTATGATAAGACAAGAACTGTGATGCAGTGATCAGTGAAGGAATACTGACAATGAACTGAGAGCTAGACAATGACTGGTATTTGTATGCAAACAGAAGATGCATTTTCATACCTTTCCTTATGTTTCTTAATTCCCACCTAGAAGAATGGCTTCAGTCTGACAACCTGGCAGCTATTATTTTATCTGCTGATGCTCATGTTCAATAATCACACCAGATGATCTGCGGCAGGAGGCTGGTCCTGTTCTCAAGCAGACCCAGCAACAAGAGCAGCAGTCCAGCCTTGCTGACAGAGTCTAATGGTGTATCTAAAGGCAGGCACTCTCTTGCGTGTCTCTGAGCTACCTACAGTTCAAAGAGCACTAGAAAGTTATCTGTGACATGACAGAAATAAAACACACAGACCCAGAGCTTGACAATTTCCATGTGTGCGTGAGTGAGTGTACAGGAAAAACACGAGGGAGGGAAGACAAAGTAAAAGTAAATGGATGTGGAAAATTTTGCTTTATGGATGTTGGCAACTTTGAACAGTCTGTTTGAGACAGCCTTTGGAAGTTTTGAAAATTTGTGTTGTTCTTTGTTGAGAAAGAATGAAAAATGGTGTACTGTGGAACTGTCTCAAAGGACTCTGAATGGCACTCATGCCTGTAAAGTATCATGGTGGAGTAAAACTAACCACTTGAACCTTGATAACCAACATGCAAAGGTCACCCTCACTGTCATGTACAATAAGTCTAAACATAGTCTTTTTTACACACAAAGCTTGGTCTCTCACTCCTCCAGAAGTTAATGAGATTTTTCTATTACTGTTTTTAAAGAAAGAAGAGTTAGCTTTGGTAATTGATCTTAAGTTCCAGTTATAAAGAAAAAAACCCCCAGCTACTGTTTATTTATGATGAATGTATGTAAAATACTATAAATTACTATTGTATGTGGCTTTAAAGTTTGATATATGACACAAAGTTACAGAGACAAGAGGTGCACTAGATAGTCTCAAGGTCCTGCTTAGATAATCCAAGAAAAAGCAAAGTCAAGCTATCACTCTGTCATTTACAGCTGAGGGAGTATTCAAAGGCCAGCAGACATGGTAAACCTCCAGTGGCTGGAATAAAAAGAATGTAGAGCATCAGTGCAGCAGTTTAAGCTATGCTGACATTTTAGAAATCTATAAATCAGAAAAAAACCCATGTGTGCTACATTTTTTTATACCTAAGCTCAGGCTGAGAAGGAGAAAAAAATTCTCATGTATGTTATGAGACCAAGGCACTATTCAGCCTTGCAATTTCATCTACTGTTTTTTCTTTCTCTAATGTGCATGACTAAATCAAAACAAATGATCTGAAGCACTGACAAATATGATAGGTTTATGTAGGTCACATACCTGATCTGCAGCAGATCAGATGATCAGCATATTCAGCAGGTCAGCATGGCCCCACAGATGTTTGTGAATGTTCATTCGGAAACCCAGCAACAAGGACTGACTAATTTTCTAAATGTCTGCTGGTTGCTGCTAACTCTTCTCTTAGCTCCAGTCATACAATACTCAGTTGTCATGGTGAGCCTTTTTAATGACAAATGTTGGGGCTGATGCTACTTTCTCTGAGTCAAAAGACTCACTGTTCAACTATCACAATGAAGACTGTATGAGAGCAGCAAAAATAGTGTTGCAAATGTCTGGCTGCTTTCCATTTTGTTCTCTCAGACAGCACTTTCCACTCCATTTTTCCTTCTCGGAAGTGGCTTGAAGCAGCACTGGCTCCGTAAGAGTAGTGTGAAGGAGCTTCTTGAGCACAGAAAGGCTTTTGTTGATCCTCCACAGCCTGGCTGGAGCATGAACCAGAGAGAGGGGTCAGCTTTGCTGTGGCTGAAGGGACTGCATCTCCCAATTACAGTAGCCAGAATAGTAAACAGAGAGACTTTTGTTGGCCCAGGCAACTTCTGCTAGTATGTAAACCTCTTGTCCTGCTGGCTCCTTCCTTCCTTCCTTCCCGTGCTAGCCCTCAGATTGCAGAAGTCAGCCAGTCTTCAGAGTTCAAATGAAGAGCAGAAGCTCCTGAAGTCAGGCAGCCAAGCAGGTGTTTCAGCCTGTATCACTGTCAGCCCAATACTAATTACCCTTTGGAAAGGCAGAAAATTCTTCTTAGCTGACTCTGTGGGGAATGGCTCTTGGTCAAATACCTCAATAACAACTTGATGAGAAAAACACACAGAGATGATTTCCACACCACTGATGAATCCGGACTGTACTGCAAGGCTCTCCTCCTGCACGGCCCCTCTCTGACTGGCAGCTGGAGGCTGAATCAGGAGAGGATTACAGTTTTTTGGCTGACACTTTTCATGCCAATTTTTCATAGCTCAGAGACAGGCTTAGTGGTGTTGATAAGTGTGCTTGAATTCAACCAGCACAGGCAGACTTTCAAAGGTGCTGTGCTTTGACGAGTCCTGGGAAGCTCGTTAGATGGTCAGAATCTCCTCTGAGAAAGGCGCTGTCTGGAAGCCAAATTTTACTGGGCAATGTGTTTATTTGCTGGAATTGCTAAACCCTTGCCTTTAACACCAGCACCACTTTCAGTCAGGCAGCTGTCTGCCTAAGAGTAGGTCAAAATCACAGGACTGGCAGAATTGTTCCCTTATGTCAAAGGATTACAGTAATTCCATCAAATAAAAGGCCACATTTTCAAACCTGAATCAGCTGCTTCATAATAACAGAAGCCAAAACTTCTGCTATGGTCATAAAGTATGTGTTAGAACTCAATGGCCTTAAAAGTTTATGAGTAGCATTTTCTAACTGTGGCTTATTTGAGTTAAACCATCTTACATTTTCCCAGGTAACTTCTGTCGTTCCTATGATTCACCACATGCTTCTCCAGGCTATTTATGTATCCAGTCTGAGACACTCTGTAGGCTGACTCTCTTAACATAAGGCAGGAGGCTACAAGTGGGAAAAGGTTTTATAGCTAGAAAATCACGTCAGTGAAGACTTGGGAAAGCTGATGTTGAAGACAACATGAAATAATACTCAATACTTCAGTTACAGAGGTAAGTCTGTTTAGAGGTAGCGACAAGACAAATTTTAATTTTATAGACTGCTATATACAAAATAAAACAAAGTTATCATCCTAACTGCTCTAAGGGAAAAGTTAAGAATAATTAGACAAATCTTAACTTTCATAAGAAGTCTTAATGTCTGAATTCTAAAATATATCCCATTGTTCAACCTGAAATATGGATCAAGTGCAGAATTATGTTGAAGTCTGTGTTTTATGCCAGAGATTCAATTATATAAAAATAAGGGTCCTTTCCAGGCCTTGAAATCAGTGAACATTTACAAAATGGGTCCTCCTCTTTTCTCTAGGAACAAATGCTTTGTTCATAGCTACTATTCTTTTTGCAGAGCATTAAAAAAAAAAAGAGTTCTGTTCCCAATATGTTAATATATTAAATGGTATTTTATGTGTGAAAAAGGGAATTGAGTGTTATACCAGTTTCACTTCCTCTAATCTGTTCCTGACAATAGTGGCAACCAAGAACATTTTCTCTTTTTTAAAAATTTATTTTTCCTTCCCCAGTTCTTAATGGGAAATCTCTGACCTGCTCTCCTGGTCCTTTCTCTTACTACAGCACTTTTATTCAAGACTTTATCTTTTTAAATGCGAATCAAGAACAGTATTCTTGTCCCAAACTCCTGCTGAGGCTGTGCAAACCACTCTTCAAAGCAAATGCCTAAGCATTTGTAAGGGATTTGACTCCAGCAATTAACTCTTGGTGGAAATGCTGTATTAGAGAACCTGAACTGAAGGAGTCTGAGATTTGGATCTTAGGTAGGCTGAGACTTGCACCTAGTTGGGATGTGAAGTACCTATGGTTGCACTTGACAGAATAGTAGCATGAATTTTTCTTCATGCCATAGGTTTTAACTTCAAACCGAATGACTTCCATTCAAATAGTATTTTTCATTAGGGTTTAAAAATTATATTAGCTGGCAGAACCACTGATAACAATAATACCTGTCCTTTTACTCTCCAGCCTGGCCCCTCCACAACCCTTTCTTTTCAGGAGAAAATAATTTTGTAGGTTCCATTTAAAAAAAAACAATGACAAAAACAAATGTCCATAATTAAAGGAGAATAGGTCCATTCCCTTTGTGAAAACTGTGAAATACCCTACCTTTGTGTTTGATGAATTGGATTGTCGTTGTGATCAGCTCTGTTTGGGCTGCCCAGCAAGCCTTTGCACTGCAATGCCACTGCAGATTGCACCCCTTCGGGTAGGTAAGGTTTGCTGAGAAACTTTCCCTGCAAAACTTAGCTAACCTGTGTAGAAATAAATGTTTTCATGCCCTAAATATGTATAGAATCCTGTTAACTATAAAAGCTAAACTTATAAGTGCATAAAGAATAAGAGGACATAGATACTTTGGCAATGTTAAATACCACAGCAGCCTTGAGGAGATATGAGACAGGTAAGAGCCCTCCCAGGCTGGCTGGACCAGGTATTGGACAGCTCTCCTTGGATTATCAAACAAGGAACAACAGTGACATTTAGGTCCAGTCACAGGTCAGATACAGAGAGTCTGGGATCAGATTTCACAAAGACATTTATTACGGCCCCTTCAAATATCCAATTGGAAGTGCTCATCTTTACTTATGTGCCACCACAACCTCACTATCTAAGGCCATGATGCCTGGAAAAGGCTTTTGCTCAATACAGAATTATTTGTTAAACACCAGGGAGGTTTCTTTTTGGTTTTAAGTACAAAAAAATGTGATTCTCCTTCTTGTTGTAATAATGATAAACACTGTAAAAAGTAACAAGGTCAAAGCCATCCTTGCTTTACCTCTGCTTCCTAGGTCTTTTTTCCCCTTGTTTTCTGCTCAAGGCTGTGACAATATAAGAACTGTCCCTGTGGAACAGACAAGGGCAGCCTGGGCTTGTAGCTAAGCAGAGATGCCTACCCACCTTTAAGTGTTCTAATACTGAATGCACTTGTCAGTGATTCCTTATCTGGTCAGCAGAGGGAAACCTCCAGGACCTGAGTTTTCACTAAGCAGTCTATAACAAGCCCAGGGTAACTCCATGCCTGACTCCCGTCTTAAGCAGGATGGGTTCATGCCAGAGCACTTATGAAAATGACTGTAGCAGACTTCAATAGCTGAATATTTGCACTTCCTTGGAGATGTACAATTTTTGTTTGATCACAATTAGAAAAATAATCTGAAATTTCACTTTATTTTCCTTGCAAAAACAAGGCAAGGAAAATAAAATACTATTAGCAATACTAAAATACATACTTTTGCCTAGTTTGTTAAACATAAAAATCTAGACAGGCTATCGGAGAATTAATTTGATTTTTTTAATACATGTTCAAAACACTATGGAAATTAAGCTTTTTTTCATTCAAAACTTGACTGAAAATGCTTTACAAAACATTTTCATCACCCCAGCTTCATGAGCCATTTCCAAGAAGCTGTGTTCCACTTTGCTTTAGGCATTCTTATCTGACTTCAGCATTAGTGGACAGCATTACAGCTGCTCACTTTTCCTTGGACAACTGCACTGCAGCTCTACCTTTTTACATTTTGGCTGAAAGGGACTCATTTAGAGGACAAGAAACCTAAACAGTTGAGAAAAAAACTTACTGCCACATCCTTAGGGGAGAGAATCCATGACAGAGAAGGGAAGGCTGTAGCACTGAGAAGCAGAAGCCTGAGTACATGATGAGGTGAATGAAGTCCTGTGTGTAACAACTTTTTCATAGCTTCTTCTGTTTCATCCTCAGGCCTGGCCTGATGGTATCCCCAGCACTCTGTTCAGTTTATATTCTGGATCCATATTTTCCATTTTTGTTATTGTTTTTATAGCTATTATTTCTTTCTGTGCTCTGGGGCAGATACAGAGCAAAACTTTTTACTGGCAGATTTGAGTCCCTTGCTGAATACTCTGTTCAACCTGAGATTTTTAGGGTGAGGATGAAAAGCTTCTCAGTGAATCTACAAAAAGAAGACAGGAGCAAAATCTTTGCTGGTCACCCAAATTTCCAAGACAGTGTTTCTCTGCTATACTTCCATGTGCTGTATGGCTTTCACTTTTAATTAATCCAGTCTGTTTTGTTTTTGTCAGGTCTATAAACTCCATCCTTGGAGATAATCAAAATTTGACTGAGTCAAGGGAGACAAACCACAGTGCAGCAATTTATGGTAATCTGCAAAATTATATAGGTAGATTTTCACACCCTTAATATAAATGCAAAACAATTTAGTACCTGATGCTTATGCACAACCACAGTGCTTTTCTGGTACAAATTCAGCAAAATCAAAGTCATTGCTTAGATATCAGAAGGTTTCTGACAGTGTCTCTGATCTTTTGGGAGAGGAGTAAAGAAAAGAGTACAGTGAAAGGTTTAGTTTGACAACTAAATATTTAAAATTTGAAATATTTTCATTTTGGCTTGTTCAGCTTACAGACAACTCAAACCCCACCAAATTCTTATCTTTAAATATTTTTGTTTGCTGGCAAATTAAAACCTAATGTTAAAAAATCCATCATTCCACTTAAAATGGGGTCACCACAAACCATTTGCATTGCAGTAGATACAACTGGTCTCACTTTGCAGTTGCCATGGGCAGCAAAACATCTTGGCAAAATCTTTAAGGGCTCTTTTTTGACTGACTTAAGCTTGTGAGAAACCTATCTTACTGGTTTGCTTAAGGCATCAAAATACCCCAGAGCCAGCATCCAGTACAATCAGAATGTAATTACACGATAGAAGCACAATATTTGGCACTCAGAACTGTCATAGCCTGAAAATAAGTATTGCTCTCAATTGTTCTGGAAACACAGCAAGAATATCAGTTTACTCAATGTCACTGTGGAAAATATGGACAAAGTATAGAAAAGGTAGACTATTCTCTAAAGGTTTAGGCACATTCAGATCACAGGCATAGATTCTTGAAATATGAGTTTTAACAATTACTTTCCATCTCCCTAAAAGTGAGTTGGGAGAAAAGGCAAGCTCTAACCACCCACGGGACCTGGGGATCACCGCTGGAATGCAGGTGAAATGCAGTAATAACCTGATAGGTTTTAAGTCGAAATTAGTCAGATTTAATATAATCCCACTTACAACCATTCTTGCCCTTCAACAGTGGAGCTGCACGTCGGAGTCGCCAGGGGGAGCCTGCATGCCAAAAATGCCACGACTTTTTTTTTTACAACTCCGTTTTCTTTCGGATTTGAAGGCGATTGAAAGCTGAATTTACATAATTTCTCCTCATTGCTGAAAGAAGAAAAGCCTGCTGCCTCCCTCTGCCTTTGGAGGGGCTGGCTGGCCCGTGGGCACTGGGATGCTGGGATGGTACAGGCAGGCACAGCCCCGCCGCCACTGCCACAGTCCGCGCTCAGCTTCCCCTGCTCTCCCTTCAAGTGGCCTCTTCTTTGAGGCTGATGTCTCCAGCTGGCCACGCTCCCAGCTGGGCTGGGTCGATGCCTTCGCGTTTCCTGTACCTTACCAGCTGCTCTCCAGGGTCAGGTGCAACCCTGTGTGTCCTGTGTCCCTGCCACCTGGAAAGATGCCATGGCAGGGAATAGCCCACAAACCTGCACCTTTTCCAGAGTTTACCAGACATGTGTGTACTTCTTGCTGTGTGCCAACAGACACAGTAATGGTGCGCTGTGAGAATCACAGCAAGCTTTTCAGGTGTGTGCTTTCCTTCTGAGAAGTCACTAGATCCCACAATTCCTTTAACTGTATTGTTTAAAATACTTTCTCGAAGCCTGATAATCATCGCCTCTGGCTATAAAAGACCCATGGAGTAACACTGGCTCACAGCCTGGGGGAGCACTGAGAAACTTGAAGTATCTTCCCTCTGTTTCAAGAAAAATTAGCAGCCACACCAGATGAGATCTTTTAAACAACATCCTCTTTGCCTGTGCAGTGCCGCTCACAGGAAAATGAATCCCTTCTCAGATCCATATGCTAGCTGCAGTATTTCCTGTGTTTTTCTGGTGACAGTCACACACATAATTCATGAGAGTGTTCAGTCCTAGCTGCGGTCCTGAAAGGATGTGGTTGAAATCTTCAGGCTGCTCATGTTCTTGTCTCCATGCCAAAGCTCTGGTGGATGGTTTTGGGAACTCTGTGTTCTTGCTAATCTGGGCAATGTTGCATCCCAAGGGGTGAAGAAAGAGAGAAATTATGGAGGGGAGTAGAACCACATGGCTTTCTGCAGAAAATTTTTGGTTTTTAATAAATTCAGACTAATACTCGTCCACTTCAAAGGAGAAAACAATCAAACACTAAAAGAAACAGATGACATCCCCACCACAGGAAACCCAACACAAGTGGCCCCTAAGAACCAAAGGCATGGCTTCTCTATGGTTAGCCTAACCACAGAAATAAGAACCATGTTGTTCAGAGACAGAGATATCACAACGCTAATGGATGACTTGGACAGTGACTCAGGCCGCAGTGAAACCTGATGGTAGAAAGTAAAACAGCTGATGATGAGCTACTGTCCCTGGAAGAGCAGAGTGTGGGCAGGAGCCACTCTCATGGAAAAAGCAATTTTCAAACATCCCAGCCCTGATCCCAGGAGGAGTGAGTGCAGGTGGTGGGAGCTCTGCTGACAGGCTGTGAGCCTGCACCTTCTTACACATGTTCATAAGGACCAGAACAGCTGGCAGAATCTTAGCTGGAAGGTCATGGGATGATTTTGCTGTGTCAGGCTAATTCCACTGCTCAATGCACGGTGGTGCCATTCATGTTACAAAAATTCACTATTAACCTTGAGCTTGCCTGTAGCCTGTCATTCTGTCTTTCTGTTGACAGCTTTGCCTTTCAGCGGTGGGGATTTTTATAAATGAAACCTGACTACATGGAGAGGAAACACTAATAGACAAAGAGGAAATGTAGAAATATGCAGTTAAATACAAATGTAGGGAAAGCTTTCCTTGTAAAGGTAAATTAAATGAGACAGGAGCCTACATAATATGGAGGCTTTTTAGAAATATAATACTTGGAGAGGTATCTCTGAATTTAAACACTGCATATATCTCTATCTCCAGAAGACCCCAATGCAAATTGAGCCAGCTCCCCCACTGTTTTCCCACCTGCAGACTCCCTGGCAATGCTGTAGGAGGAGTGTGCTCTCCCTGTGGGGCTGATTCATGGCACAGAGCCAAGGAGGAGTGAGGACCCAACAAATGCACTTGCCCCCACTGTACACACGATCCTGCACCTCCTCTCTAGGAGCCTGGGAGATGTCAAACACTGAACAGTAGCAGCAACATGTAATCTAGGTCTTCATTCTGCTATCTTGCTTGGGATCAAATTGCAGATTTATAATGCTTTAGATGAAGCAAAGGGGCAATTATTATTTATTACAATAGGACTCACTGGAGTCAGTGGCTGCCATGTGGCTTGCTTGTTAACGGCCAGTGTAGAACATACAGTTAAAGGCAGGAAATAAAATTTAATGCCCTGTCAAATGACTGGCTTCATAAGAACCTTACATCTTCTCCTACAAAAATATTATCTTTTCTTCAAAAGCTGCTTCAATACACAACAAAACACTGCCAGAATCTTTGTAATTTCAGTATAAATACGTCTTGTGATATAAAGTAACCAGAACAACACATAATGCCCTTCCTGGTCTTTCTACTTAACATTTTAAAATATGTACTATGTCTCCCACATTCTCTTTCTATATTATTTTATATTGTTATCTCTTAAAAAGTTGACTTTCTAATGTTTTCTGTTACTGCTTAGAAACAGTACGATGTTTACACTGCTCTATATTAAATACAACGTCTAATAGCACTGTTTTCAAGTCATAAATGCTGTTTCACAAATATTTCTAGGATTAGCTTCTATCATAAAAATAAAGTTGTACCCTCAGGAGGGGGCAAGTTTAGCATTCATTGCATAGAGATTAGAAGGAACTATCTGATTTGTGAACTTCACACTGAGTTGAATGAAGTAATGGGAAATACTCCCCCAGACTTCAGTCCATGTTGGACCACACATGGTAGTTCAGGGACTGACATTCATGCTTGGCACAGCCTTTTCCTTTTCACTCCAGGTAAGGGAGGCAGATGACAAGTTATAACACAAATATCCCAGTTTTGCTGTAGAACAGATGTCAAGTTTAGTCTCTGCTGAACACCTTGGTCTCTCCATAGGTACTGCAATATTTATTGCAATCAAGGTCAGAGCCATTTTGAAGCAGGAGCCGCCAGCTGTGTGAAGTGAAATGTATTCAAAGCTGCCAACAGTAAGAAATTAAATACAGACTATGGCAGTGTCTGCCAATGTTTTGGGCAGTAGCATAATAGTGGCAGCCAACTGAACTTGAGATGGCAGCAATCTAATATCCCCATCACCAACTCAGTGATTCACTAATTAATTAATTTTTTTCTTTTTTAATTGTATCTACTGGTGTCATCCCCCTGTGCAAGGCTGAGGAAGTAGAGAGAAGGGTAGTGAGTAGGAAGGAGAGCAGGCACTGGAAGGTATCATCTTGGCAAAGACAGCCAGGTAATCTGTTCAAGACCATCCTTTATCAAGTGGTGCGGTTGCATTGAGATGCATCTGACAAAGATGTGGGTAAGAACAGTATATATGAAGATAAAAACTAGTTTTGAAACCAAAACTGTTGGAGTTTTTTTGGGTTTTATGTTGGTTTTTTTTAACCTGCTTATGGAAAAAGGAAACGACACAACGATACTAGACTGCTGCATAAATCTTCTACACCCAGTGCTTCAGGAGGTTCAGGCAGTCATGTGTTTTCCACCCAGGAAACTAAATGCACTGATGGTATTTTGTCACATTACAACACATGAACAAAAAAGAGTAGCACACACAAATAATGAGGCAGAGCTTAGACTTCTGTTACCCAAAAAATAACATACTGGAATAGATCTTCCACCTAAAAGAAATGTATTGGAGAATGGGTGCCACCAAGCTAAAGAACAGATATTGCTCCAGGAACATGGCAGCTCTGCTAAGGAGTTAGAGGAAGAGTTTGCCCCAGCCTTGAGGATTGTTCCGGCTATTGGACAGTGCCTCCTTTTGCGGAGTAGCCCTAGCCACCTGCCCAGTTATCGCAGCCCATTAGTCTGCTGGAAAAGAAAGGAGGTCCAAACTACACCATCAGGACTGACAGGATAGTTGAAAATCATCTCTTTCTCCTGTTTTGGCCTCATACCTCAGCACAGAGATCTTTGAAAAAAAGGATCATCGTTGGAGAGATTGGGAAAGTGTAATAGTCAAAGCCAAAGTGACTGACCCACATAAGAAAAGTTTGACTGAGCATCAGCTTGGCCTGGATGTTCAGAAAACTCCGTAAGATGTCTTATACTATGGCTAAAATTAATTTCCTAAAAATTAAATTTGAGCCAGTGTTTGAAGCAGAAACCACAAAAAGACATGGTGTTTTTCTTTCTAGTACAGTATAATGCTTTGTGTTCTTGCACTGATGTGTTCAGCTAACACTGGAAGCTCCTCACAGACTTTGCCATGTAAGAAGGCAGCATGTAAAACAATACAAGTTTCTAACTTAAAAACTTCATTCCTCTGCCACTTGAAGTAAATTTAGCCTGAGATTTTTGTTCCACAATGATTCTCATGGGCTCTAAACTCAGTTCTTACCATACTAACAATAATCCTTCATGTCTCCAGACTCTACCCGTGTTTGTTGTTAATCTTCAGTCACAAAGTAATGAGATGCATCAGACATCATCAAGCTGGCCTAAGGGGTTACAAATTTGGATGAGGGCCACATACTGTACTAATTGCTTCTAATAAATTACATATTTCAGAAGGGACATCATGATTTTAATCATTTATTCTGCATGTTGTTTCCTTTGGAGAGAAGAATAAGCAGGCACTAAACAAGCCAAGCATCTGAAATCCATGGCAGAAGCTAGAAAGAGCTCATTTAATATCAACCATCATTGTAAATACTAGAATTATGCATGTATCAAATCCCAGCATCTGAACACTTAGGGAACAGCCAGTGAGTTCTGGCACTTCTAATGACTCAAATCAAAGTGATATCTTTGAATGTTCCTTAGATTTGTAACAACTCAGATTTAATCCCATTTCATATCTTGTAGCTGGGGCTTAACTGAAGAAAAAGTCTTTGTTTCCATGCAAAGGAAAATATATTGAGGGGAATTTAAAGCATGCATTTCCCAAAAGGCTGAGAGAGAAAACAGTCAAACATACATTTCACTTCTGTAGGGAAAGACTTTAATTATGATTTGATGGCTGTTCATCACAAAGGGGTCCAGTGAACACAGACAGCTACAAAATCTTTCTTTAAAACCTGATGAAATTGGTAGGATCTTGATCTGATCTAAAAAGCCTCTTATAGTGTGAACTAAGATGAGTGAAGGTTTCCTATTTCCCTGACCTCCAGCACATCCCCACTAGTAGACTTACGGTTAATGAAATCTTCAAACCTCTTGGGAATGTGCACCTCCTTCACAAGGGGAGACCTTGATAGTACTTAAATAGCCCCTAGTATTAATAGCAATAGCTAGTAGGTAATGTGGAGACTTGGGAGCTCTAGGGAGCAATGCAGGTTTGGGAACAGCTCAGGCTGTCTGCCACTTGTCTTTGTAAACCTTGCTTCCTGTCATTGCCTTCTGCATTTCCTTCCAAGGATGAGCTGAGGTACCACACACAACATGACTATCTAGGTAAAAGGAAATCTGGCTCGGCACAAAGTATGTCTTGGGATGGAAAGCTGCAGTTGCAGCTCTGAGACTCAAATGTGCTCTTGATTTTCAAGGGGTAACGAGACATCAAGGAAGCACCGTTACCTGGGATGAGTGCAGTCTGTTGCTACCTTGGCAGTCTGAGCTGCCTTCACTTGGTTCCTCTCTACCTGTGAGGGTTATCATCCCCTTATAGACTTCTCTGGCAAGTGTGAGGGGAAAAGGGTGAGAATCCAGGAAGGCTTCCAGGGGCTACTCTAACCCACCAAGCAGACTAATGAAGATATCTCTAAAGATGATGTGTGTGCAAGGATGGAGGGATCTTTGTGCTAAAACAGCTGGACAGCTACTTTGGTACAGAGGAAAAGAACCAAAGAATTCTTCTGGGTTTTGTCATGCAGAACAAGAAGCTGATTAGTAAATAGGAGAAAAAGGCCTTACACAATGAGAATTGCCTGGA
The DNA here is from genome assembly GCA_026770055.1 of Myrmophylax atrothorax. Lineage (NCBI taxonomy): Eukaryota > Metazoa > Chordata > Aves > Passeriformes > Thamnophilidae > Myrmophylax > Myrmophylax atrothorax. The sequence continues at coordinate 14,011,377 of JAOXXN010000102.1, forward strand.
AAAGATTGCTCCAAGTATGACTATTCAAATTGACAAACATTCCTCTGGTTGTTTTTATGGTATTTTTCTTTGGGAGGTTCAAGCCAACCTCTGGACATGAAGAAAGAGAGCTTAGAGCATGAGAGAATTTGAAGTTCGGGCATAAAAGCCTGAGTTTCAGAAGTAAAAAGTGATACAAACAGGGGAACTGGAAGTGATGAATCCTCAGTTAAGAGTGCTGCTATACCTAGAAAAAACTGTGATGAGGTAAATCAAAACATACAGAAAATAGGATGAGTTAATTTGATGCAGTCTTGTAAGAGCATGGAATTAACAACCACTGGGTGGCAGGTTAGAAAAAGGAGTATCTATGAAAGCAAAATGGAAAACCTCTTTGACATCCATTAGGTTTGGTAATATATTACTAAGGAGCACACCATACTGAGCTGTTATCTGGTTGGCTGGCTGAGTCCCTCTCCAGATTACCACTTAAATCAATAGCTCTCACATTGATTTTTCCAGCACACTGTATTCCAGTTAAAAGAACAATGCTCTGAGATGAGTCAGCTATTTATTCTGTCTGTAGGAACTCTGGTGCATTTTCATTTAGGAAAATAAAAGTGGGAGCCAAAGTACACACAGATATCTAGTAATAGGAACCTGCCTGTTGCACTATAATGTGACAGAGGCTCTGCAGACACACACATTTGCTACAGTTTGTGCAGCAGCCACAGCCTGGCCTTGAGCTACAGCAAGCTTCTGTAATGATGGAACTGAAATATAATCAGTTCGTAACATTGAATTTGAGTTTAGTAATTGCTGCAGCAGAGGAGAAAAATATGTCTATATGTATGTCATACCAGAGGTATGCACACAGAATCATAGAATGATTTGGGTTGTAAGGGACACTAAAGATCATGTCATTCCAACACCCCTGCCATGGGCAGGGATGCCACGCTCTAGACCAGGTTGCTCAAAACCCCATCTACCCCCACCTTGGAAATTCCAGGGATGGGGCCCTTACAATTTTCTGGGCAATGTCAACCCTTTCCCTGGGCAATTAAACTAAGAAGCTGATCTCCACATATTCACCATGACACGTAGAACCTCAGCAGTACTGTATTTCCATTTATTTTAATGTGTTTGCATATTCCATGTAACATGTACTATAGTTCCAGCATTGTAACTAGTCATCACTATTGCCTGATATTGCTTCTGCTCTTTTCAATCATATTAACAATTTCCTCTTTTATACAGGTTCTTATAACCACAACATGCAGCTTCATTTACTCTTGCTTTCTCTCTTCTGCTTAGCTGTCATTTGAGGAACCAGCAACCTTTCTTTCACCCAGTTTTGTAACTATTTAAAGACACTTACAAAAACTGCAGCAAAAATGTTCTCAGTTCAAAGAAGAAATAACAATCTCAAGAGCTACCTGGAGATTTGGAGTCAGGCTGAAGTACAACTCTGCCCATGGTTTCTCCTGACCCCTCTCTGCTGCAGGCACAGAGCAAAGATCCTGCCTGGCCCCTGCCATGGTCTCTCCCACAGCTTTCCACACACAGCTGCTGTCTGGGCTTCAGGCTTGGCAACTGCCGGTCAGCTGGGCCTGTTTCTGGGAACTTTGAGTTAACAGCAGCTAAAAACTACTAAAATTCCAGAGAAGTTAACAAATGAAAATATTTGTCCACTGCACTTATTATCTCCAGTTTTGAATGTAAGGTACCAGATTACAGTCTGTTCCACCTTCCTTTAATTACAGCCTTGGAGGGTATGGAGCAGCCAAGGGGCATATAAGGGAGAGAGGTTTAGCATTCAGAATTTTATTTTTTACTATATATTGGATATTGTGAATATACTGGCAGTATTTATATATATATATATATGCAAAGGTGAAGAACAGTGTGAAATTATGAAGCCTGTTGTTCTGAAAATACTGCTGAACTGTGTTATCTTCAACTGCTATAAAACTAGAATAATTTAAATCATTACAAACACTCTG
>JAOXXN010000102.1:14013458-14034040 GCA_026770055.1 Myrmophylax atrothorax
ACAAAACAAAATAACATCTGTGTTTTCACACCAGTGAAGAGTAATGAATTTTCTACCATGTAATTTTTACATTAAAAAAATATTTGTGACAGTAACAGTATGCTAAAGATGAATCAATCCAACCTGTTTACAGGAAAAGTTACCAATTTCCAGGTGTCCACCTGTGAGTCTGGGAGCATAGTGTAGTTTAGAGTGTTAAGGTATGGAAGAGAGGGATTTTGTGCTTTGCTTTGTGCAGTTTACAAAATATTTTGGGTTAGTTCTGAAGTTTTTTGAATCACATGCTCTCCTACTTTTGTACTGTTCCCTGAGAATTAAGTTGATGTAGAAGTAAACTATGCCAGGCACTTTCCCAGGTCTCAGGAGGGTGTTGCAGGTAACACTGCATTAGCTGCAATCCTTGAGTGAAGATATAAGAACCTGTTTTATGCAGCACTTCATTTGCACAGTATTTAGTTTAGACCTGTACAGGAAAATAATACAGCAGCGAGATCAATAGGTATTATTGCTATCCATGCAGAGTATTTTCCTTTCACAAAAGTTATTCTAATTGACTCTATGAGATTATTTCTAATATCCACAAACTTTAGCCTGTTTTGACAAACAGATAAAAGTCTTTTGCAAAAGCTGAGTGATGTTTTAACTGTGTCTGAGACAAGTACTAGAGAACTGAACCTACAGAATGATTTCCACAGAACTGGCTGACATGATCAGTTACTAATGACACTGGCAGTATTTCACACAACAAATCAGATATCCCACCTTTTCTGCCAGGTAATAAATTGTGCTAAGCAGACAAAGGGAAATTTATGTATTCATTAGCTATGCAGAGACACTTGGCAGAATAGCCCTTGGTCTGCAGTCTGAAAATAACCCTGCTCTGACAAGTGTCAGTCGGAAGTGCTGGTGAGTCACGATAGGTCTTGCTTCACTGCAAGCACCATCAAATCAAACTCAGTGCAGTTACTTGAGAAGCAAGGCCTAAGTGTAGTTGTTCTAATCCCAGTTGATATTCCTGCTACTTTTACATATATTCCTAAAAAACATGTTAGCCCCTGAAACATTTGGCAAGAGTTCTCATTTTTCCTTATCTTCCGAAGAAAGATTTCACATTTCGTAGGGTCAGATACCTAGCCCACAGTTTTGGCTTTTCTCCTTTTCACAACTGCCTGGAAAGGGAGGCAGAATATGGGGGAGAGGTTTAAATAAGAAACAGAGAACTCTATAGGGCCAGCACTAATAGAATTTTCATATTCAAGATTCTTTTCAAAGTTTGGCATTGAATTATCTGTTCTCAAGCTAATAAAAGTAGCAAAACTTTTTTTTAATTTTGACAAATACATCCACCACTGCAGCAGGATTCTGTGCTGAGGATAAATAGATGGTCAGCCTCAGGCAGATGGTCAGTGCCAGGCAGTGACTCCAAAGTGTGAAGGCAGCAATGGCTGAGCACGGGGCTCCGGCTGCCCGTGGGCAGCGCCACCGCTCCCGCCCCGGTGTTTGCTCGGCGGGGGAAGACTCGTAGCCACGCGAGGGGCAGCGGCGGGACCCGCACTGTACCTTTGAGGGCAGGTGGGGTGAAGACGCTCTGCTTTCTCTGCTTGGGAGAGGCGCTCTGGGACTGGGGAGGGACAAAACACAGAGAGACGCGGTAAGAGAACAGGGAGAGCTTTCTGTTCACAGCAGCTCCGGGTCTTGCCCCACAGCTGCTTTCAGAGGGTGCACACACCCATCTGAGGAGTTTCTAAGAAAAATAGATGGTGTACATCTGGTGCCAGCTTCTGGGCTTTCATGTATATAGAGAAAACTAAGATTAGATGGACAAAAATATGTATTTAATGAACAACCTTTATGACTCCTAGGCAAGACAGACCCAATACTACTGAAAATTACCCTTCATTCTAAAAAAATAAACATAAAATTTGGATAGCTGTGCTTTTAACAGTCTGTGTAACAGTTTCTCATAAGGCAAATAAGTGTTTACATACATTAAAATAGTTGCAAGATTTAAATTAATTAATGTTCCAATTAAACAGTGCAACCAGTGATTATATGTATAGGTAAAGTAGACCAGAAACTATTAATGTGTATATTTGAATATAAATAAGTGGAAAATCTCTCCCTTTGCTTTTTCAATGTCTTCTATTACATCTAAGATAATTTCAGCAGCCAATCACTCAGCCTTTAACTGAGCCTGATCTGAGTGTTATATTGAGACACAGCTAAACTTTTTATGGCCCCAAAACTGCATCTTTGCACAAAAGATAAACGATTCCAAAATAATGGTTGTAAAATTACACATACAGTAATAGTGTAATTATACCAATGTTAAGTTAGCAAAATCTAACTGTAATACATTCAGTGTTAAAGCAAAGCAGCTTTTGCAAAATGAAAGCAGCTAAATTGGTGTTCATATTATACCAACATGAAATATGTTGACATACAAAGGACAATAAAGCCACATAAGGTCACACCCATAGCTAGCTTTGGAAGAGATAAGCACCATGTCACATTCCTAACAAAAAGCTTAAGGAAAATCTGTGTCTAGACAAGGGGTTTTTTTTCCCTCATCTGATCAATTTCTATTTATATTTCATCATAACAATGTTGCCTTTCCCCAAATGTTTTCTAAAAATGCCTAGTACAGAGACTGTGAATTTTAATCAGATCTATTTTTTCATGGAACATTTGAGACAGCTCTTAAGAAAAACACTTTCACACAAGTATGGTCAATCCTAATACCTTACCTTATCCCATTGGATGGAACGATAAGATTTAGAAATAAAATATTGTCTTTTTTGGAAAGAGAAAGATATTTATACACACTATGGGACAGGTTGCTGATCCTCACCTCAGTAAATCTTTATAAGTCTGTGTTTGAGTCCAAATTGGAACCAATCAATACCTACTGCTGCTATTTAAAGTGCTGCCTGCTGCTCTGGGCAACGGGTGAAGGAGAAAGAGATCAGGGAATTGCAGGAACTGTGCAAAGAGAGGTTAGAAAGCAAGATTGGAGGGAGGACCCCACTTTTATCTCTTGTGCAAACAACATCACTGCACTGCCTGCTGAAGGCTTGGCAAGTGATAGAGAGAGTAGAGAGGAGTTTGCAATGTTTTGTTGCCCAGCAGTGACCTGCAGAGCCAAAGCAATGCTTGGATGGATTGAGCTGGCAGGGGCAGGTTTGCTGTGCTTTGGCAGGGCATGGCAGCAAGGCAGAGGGGAGCTTGCCTCTCCCAGCTCCCTGCTACAGGGAGAAGGGAGAGCCAGCAGAACTGACACACAACACAGCTTTACACAACCCTGGTTTGAAAACAATGGTTCTTAAAAGGCTGTGTTACTGAAGATGGCATGACAATGTAAACAAAAATATTAACCAGGATGAACTAGTGAGTTTCAAAGGGGTTTTAACAATAGACCTATTTTAACAATAAATATGTGGTGTGTTTGGTTGGGGGTTATTGGGGTTTTTTATAATATTTCACTTACCTCTGCCTGTGAGATGCTTGTTCTCTTCTCATCTTTTTCTAGAGAAAAATACGAAAAGATAAAATTATTAGAGAAGTGTTTCTCAGTGCTAACACTTGCATCACTATAGCACTGTTTTAAATAAGAAATTAACCTTCTCATTTACAGCTTTTTGTTCTCTTTTGTATGTCTCAGAAAACCAGAGGCCCTGATTAGCATTCAGACTTAAGAACTTCATCTGAAGCACTTGACTCCCGTTTTTGCGTGTGAGAAACAGCAAGCGATGAAGCGCCTTCAGCAGCAGGTCCTTTGTCCAGGCTGCCAGCAGGGCTGTGCACTTGCCAGTGGGGCTGTCAGGGCAAAGGGCTGCTGTGCCCATGGACTGCGCTTTCTTCTATGCTCCAAAAGGTCTTGGTTGTCAAATGGTGTGCAGCAAACTTACAAAGGGCTCTACTGCACTCAAATAAAAATGATAAACTCACCTCATTCAAGTTATTAATATGTCAATAAAGGTACCAAAGAGCACATTTCAGTAATATGTGAAGTTAACAAAACTAAGCTTAACAAAGAGTAATCTTTCACCTCAGAAATTTCATGACCCTACTGGACTGAAATTTTTCCTGGAACTTCTTACTTCCATTGCCTTTATTTGCTTTTGATGATATGCATGGCAGAATTGCCAAAACTAGAGATTTCTAACAAAATAAGCATTTCTGAGAATCTGTATGAACAACAAAGTAAAATCGTATGAAACAGAGGAGGCTCAAGGATCTTCCTAACTATGAGATGTAACCAGTCATTGCATGTGCTAAATTATTTCGCTACTCTTGTACTGTTGTGGTTAATGGCTGAAAGTGTCCGACTTCTGCCAGCGATTTCACAAATATTTGATGAATAACACACAAGATCTTTGATGCACGGTAGTTTGGAGCTCTAAAATAGAATGCCATTAAAAACAGAGACATCAATCTCTCACTGTACCAACACTCCTTCTAAAATTTTCCACTTGCAGATATCAGTGTGTAATTTTCACCGAGGTGTGGCAGAACTGTAAATGCAGGTCTGAGGGAAGAATAAGGTCTAGGCCATATCACTTTATCTGACTTATTCTCTAGCTATTGGCTGCTTGTGGTGTGCTGTGTATGAGCCAGTCCAGGCAGCAGGATCACATTTTCTATTGCATTCTTTGCCATTGTATCTGTGCAACTTACAAATATTAATTGATTTACTGGATTTTTCAATGTATGTATTTCCCATTATTTCTATCTGAAAGACACTCAAATCTCTCATTCTCAAGGTTAAAAAGTGTAGTTGAAAATAGTGCTGATTACTAAGGCATGATCCCACAGGTACAGAATTAGACAGGACAATCAGGAGGCCAGTTTCCTGCCATTGACATTTGTGTGAACTTTGATAAGGTCATGAATCTCCTCCTTGACTTCCCTACCTGTAAATAAGCAGTGCCTATTTCAGTATAGCAGTGCCTCTTGAATTCCATAAAACACTCTGGGGTATGAAGTCAGGCTGGCTCCATGGGTGATTATTTATGTGCTTGTAATCTTTCTTATTGGTTGTATACAAACAGTCAACATGAGTCAACATTGGACTTCTTTTTTAGCTCAGGATCCTGGTTTTACTTTAGAGGATGAAGTTTGAACAAATAGGAACTTTCAGCAAAGAACAATGAAAAGTAATTTACATCCCATTCCTTCCCGAAACTCTAAATTTGTCCAGATTAAAAATATTTTGTAAACACAGGCTGAGGTTTGCATAAGGAAAAAAAATTAAAATGTAGCTTTGTCAGGTTTCAGGTCTTGATCCTGAGGACGTGCACAACTCTAACCCTCTGGGCCTGCACATTTAGTGTTCTGAGTGATGTGACATTAAAACTACTAGAACTGGAAAGTTTCCAGCCTTTCACCCAGGAGCCTTCATATGACAGGAAACTTCAGGAACAAGAATTGATCGATCCCACCATATGGAGTTAGAGAAATCATTGATATCCACAGGGTGAATAGTGCCAATGAAAAGCATCAGACAACATGGGCATTTAAGGGTGACTTACAAGATCACATAAAAACCCAATTTTTCAAATCAGTAGAGAGAGATCACAAATGAACATAAAGGAGTGAAAGATACAGACTTGAGGCAGCAGCCATGAAGTGTTTCAAGTGAGATGAAGGAAAAGGTAGAGCTGCCTGGAGGTGCAGTTTGGTCAATGGTACATTTTGACATGCATTTATTTTTGAGGACAGAAAGAGCACCACATGCATATTTTTGACAGGCATTTTGATGGATAAGACCCAAAAGAGAGTATAGATTTTAAAGGAGAGGTGATAAGGAAAGGGAACAAAGGAAGTCTAGATCCCTGAATGCCATAAACTGAGGCAGGGAAAAGAGAATAAACAAAAACTCCTAGTGTAGAGGAGGAGGAAAAGATGAAAGGCAAGGGGGACTTGGAAGGAAGATATACTAGCTTGTGTGTAGCTGAGGTAGCAATGAGAGACAGGAACTGTGGGATTGTAGAGTAAAAGGGGGAATTTAGTGATGACAGAGAGCAGAGCTGGAGTGCAGTGCAGGCTGGAGCTCAGTCAAGAGCTCTCTGCCTGGGGAAATACTTAGAGCCATCTTGGCCTAACTGAAAGATAACATTAATAATTGTGTGAACAGTTGTCCTTGGACAAATAGTGGTTTTCCATGGTAACTTACAATGCTTTGAAAGCAGTTAAATGAATTAATGAAAGTATGTTTCACTAAGCAAGTGTCCTTGTGAGAGTCAATGGAAGTAGGAATTAATGCTCTCACTGCAACAGGCTGGTACTGGCATCAAGAGACCATGTAGAAAACCAGATTTTATGATGAGAGAGGAAGGTACAAGGTAAGAAAGAACATCATCAGTTAGCTACTGCAAATCAGGCATTTTCACCTACAGAAACCAAACAAGTCACACATCTCCCACCCTCAAATTCATCAACAATTATAAGCTGAATTTCTTTACTCAACTCTTAGAGTATAAATTTATCTTGAGAAGGGTCAGGAAATAATCAGAAAATAAATCACAAGTATCAGACTGTGATGCCACTTGATTCCCAGGACAGGATGAAGTCCCTGGTTTGTCAGCATCCTTTAGTTCCCACTGACTACTGTGCAGGCAGGATCCTGTTCACAAAAATAATAGTTATACAGAATGAGAAAGTCACTTATCATGTTTATAACTAGGCAATTATACCACAAGGAATGTGAATTCAAATGATCAGCTATTTCTCTTTTATATGAAACAAAACCCCAGTTCTCAGTAGATAACTTCTCCCTACAGGGTTGCTCTCTTCTGGGGGCTGGAAGGGAAGAAGACTTTCAGTGATGCTCTGTTTTCCTCCCTCACAGAACATAATACAGCTGTGTTGTATTCCAAATCTCAACATAGGATTTTTCCAGTTAAACTTATGCTCAGCTGCTCTAATTAGCTAACAGGGATCTAATTACTCAAGTAATTTCTAGTCAATTTTTGTGGGTTTGTTCTAAAGAAGTGTAATAGAAATCATATGAAGAGCTGAGAATGGATTTGTACATACCTAAGTACTGGAAAGTGGAGGTACCTAAAACCAAGATTGGAGCTATGTTTAGAGGTTTTTTGACACCTGTGCTGAGGAAAAAGCAGATGAGGACTTTCCCCTGTGCTGGGTGAATAATGTCTGAGCCTAGTGTGATACTTACCTCATGTAGACTGGAGTAACACCTGGCAAAATAAACAGGATTTCAAGCTTTAGTCAGTGTCCTCAGAAAAGTAAATAGTTAATGAAAGGTTCAGTCTAAACTATATTTCCTTCAGTCTAGATATGTACACAGGCTTTCTGGAACAAAGCCTTGTTTTTTTTAAGAAAAGACACTTCTGAAAGCCCATCTACCTGCACAGACCCCCTATCAGCATTAGATCTGTATGCTCTAGTCTTTACCAAGGGCAAAATCTCACCCACTCACAGGGAAACCTGCAAGATTCGGCCTAAATACATTGCTGAGATAGGTGGAAGAAACCCCAGGGGATTTGTCTCCCAAACACTTGTTAGCAGAGGTCTTTTGGATCTTTATTAGCACATCCACCAAGCCAAGCTGATACAGTAAGGTGAGCTCCCCCAAACGGAGTGGAAGGAGGCTGGTAACAGCTGGGATCACAACTGCTTGGTGGTGCTGAGCTCTCTTGCATGGATCCCCACTGCTGTGCAAATGGCATGTCCATGCTGGGGAAAGCTTTGAGGTCATTTTAGAGTAAGGTCAAAATTCATCTGCCTTGCTTCTCCCACTGGATAATGTTAATGCACTTGGAGCAGCTTTGCAGGGCAAGGGGTGACCTGTTTGAAAAGACTTGGCCTCTGGTATCAGCCATGGGCTCTGCGGTGCTCTCTTCTGGCAAAGGCTTATGTCATCCAGCTAAGTACCTTGCTTGCTTTCCCCCTGGCAAGAGCAAATAAAAGCCTTTTCTCTAGGGTTTCAGCCAGGCACTGGAGAAATAGAACAGGTCAAAGAGGCTGGCTTTTACACAAAAGAAACTCAGCAAGAGGCTGGTATAATTGTTGGAGAAAGCTTCTTGTAGAGAGTTTGAAATTTTCATTGGGAAAACACAGTTGAGCAGTTTCAGATAAAAATCACTGTGTGGCTGATAGGTTTGCATTTGAATAATTTTTGTCATAGTCTCTAAATTTTCTCTTAAAACTAGTAAAAACAATAGTCTTATTGCTCAGATGGTGGGAATAGCCTGTGAGTTGCATGCCTGTAACAGGTGTTAAAGAATTATTTAAACAAGAAAGGTTTGAATCTGAAAGAAATTTGCCTGGTGACAGACTTCAGGGATACAATGTTTAGTCTGGAGCCACTTTATAATCCTGCACTTGACCCTGTATATACAGTGTCCCTGGAGGGAGCAAAATAGATGAATAGAGGCACGGATCTAGCCTTTCACATGCAAACGAGTGCAGGGCACCCCAAGCTAGTGACAGATCAGATTCTGCTGCTGCTATGAAATAGTTGAGTCAGGTTAATTCCTTTTCATTAGCTTTGATGAAATATCTCTCTGGCCAAGCAGTACAGTGTCCATGAGCAAAGTTTGCTGTCAGAAACTGTGAAAGAAATGAATCAATTGCTGACTTCTGGTCAATGTGCTCAATGATGACATTGAATTGGAAAAAAGGAAATAATTTTTCTGCATGTGGGTCCACTTAGTCATTTCCTGTAATGAAGAGGAGGGTAGCTCTCTCTTGCTTCTGTGTGCCTGAGCAGAGCTCTGCTCCCAACCTTGCTTGCTGCAACAAGACAGACCACTTGTTTCAAAAACTGACACAGACTCATGCGGTTTTAGGAATTAAGACGAGAACTGGATAATTTTTAAAATAATTCTTCATTGCCGTGCCCTTTAGTAGCAAGAAAATCCGAATTTTCCTGAAAATTTTGTTCCAGTCATTTCACATTTCAATTTCTCTATCGGAAAAAAAAAAAAAGGATATTTTTTAATCTACCAGGATGCCTCTCTGGGGTTTGAACACCACCATCTGTATTAGCCATTGGTATTTGTAAAATAAGCTCATTGAACCCTGATTTAGAAATTGACTGACATAGTATTTTGGTTTTCTGCTATCACAACTACTTTTTCTTTCTTCTAGAAGACATAGCAAGATCAAAACATATTTAATGCTTTGCTTTATCTGGAGTTCTAACTACACATTGCAACATTATGTAGCATTTCATTACTTTTAACCAAATCACTGAGGTAAGAAAAGGGAAAAAATTGAAAACAGACAAACATACAAAGTGTTTATGCAGTTAATTGTTTGATTTTTGCTTGCTAGTTTTTATCTGCCAGTATCTATCAATGAAAGCTTGACTACAGGTTTAGATGTCGTTACATTTAATTACAATAAAATATCCTGGTTAGCACTCTTGGAGTGAGTACATGTTTCTGGAAATATTCCCATTGCAAAAGCACCTCATTAAACCCCCGTATCGCAGCTGCTGTGGTGAGCATAGCTGGAAGGTCTGCTCCCCTCCTCACTCAAGTGCGGCAAGAGAGAGCGTACATGGCGCTTCTGCTGCATCTCACACACTAATCAGCATCTAAATTACTGCCTGGCCCTTTAGGGAGCACTAATAACAAGATTTGTATAGGAAATATTAATAAAAACATGGGGGAGAGAGGAATTTGCTATATACACAGGCATTTGCATGCCTATGCTATCAGGCACTTGCAGTGAAGGTGTGCAGCGTGGGAAAGATCCCACGTTGTGCTGACAGCGCCATCACCAAGGGACCTCTGTCACTCTGTCTCACAGATCACAGCACAGCTTTTCTCAACTAGCTCCTGACTGTAACCAGTCCTTCAGATTTCAATAAAATGCTACAGGCCGGATGAAGCTGACACTTGGAATTTTCTTTCCATGTAAATCAGTATTTCCCACCTTCATTGTTCAAGTAGCCATTACTAGCACTGGGAGTAGGGGCTGCAATCTCTTTTGTTAGACCAAATCCATCTTAATGGTGCTCAAAGTCAGCCACTTAACGAAAAGAACAATCATCCTTTTACTCTCAATACACACAACAGCATCTGATCGAAATAGTATCTGTAGCTCTGATCATACAGACAGCATCCAAGGACCCACTTCAAACTGCACAGCCATAAGAATATGAAGTAAAACCACCGTTCCAAAATCACACAGATCAAAATGTCTTTAAAACATGCATTTTGGTACCATAACCTATTTTGGAAGGAACTGGAGACATTACAAACCTCAAATGTGAAACTAAATGTATTTGTTTGCATCACATGAATCTCAGAAGGGAATTATAGTGCCTGATTCAGCTACTTTGTTATTCCATCTTCATGCCAGACTCATGGAAATCAGTCTCATTTTACTGGCATTAAACTAGAATCTTAGAGTGTTGAATCAGGTCTCAAGCCTTACCACAGAGCAGTCACGAATTATTACAAGCAGCACAAGAACCATCCTTCTCTTAAGCATTTTGTTTTCAATTTTTCAGTCTCCCTTTCTAAAATATGTGCTAAATATTAATATAAAACAAATTTGAAATAAGTTCCATAAATCAAATATAGCTTCTCAAAATATGCTTTGGAAGATAATTAAAATTGAATAATTTTCTCCCTTCTTAAGAATAAGGACTGAGTTGTTCTGCTTGTCATCTTGGAGTTGCACTTCCACCTGACTTTGTGGTCTTGCAGCTGCTGCCAGTTCTGTAAGGCTTTTTCTGATATTGTCCTGGCTTTTAATGACAGGACAGAAAACAGGCTTTGTAGAAAAACCTGTCATGAAAAAAAATACTTTCATGCAGAAGCTTCTTTTCCTAATGGCAGAATAGGCCCTGTCCTGCAACTCTGCTCCATGAGGGTCAGGGGAGTGAGGCACAGGGAATGGACCTTCCTGATGTGGAGTCCTGGATCTATGATATGGGGACATGACAGGTCTTCCCAGGAAAATAATGAACCCAGTGAGAAATATGCTTGAAGTAAGCATTCTGTTTGGATAACTAATGTAAAGATTGACTTTCATTCACAATATAAACAATGCTAGCCTTGAAAATGCTTTCTTCTAGTTGCTTTCTAAGCAGCACAAACTGCTCTTAGGTGAAGGAAATGGAGACAGCTTCCAAAGAACAACTGACTAAGTAAGAGGAACTAGGTGAACGTAAGTAGAAATAGAAATACTTATTTCTGTCTTTCAATCCCTCAGATGAGACGTTTTCTAGACCAAACAAAACTGTCTTACTAAATTATCAGGAATGACTCTGAGCTAAACTTCTCACGTCATTTGCAGTTGACCAATGTGGACTACTGGCATCAGAGCTGGGAGGAACCTCCAGCAGGACCACAGGGTGTCACCCTGGGCAGAAGCTCTAGATCAGGGTTTGCCTCCAGCTTGCTTTGAAGCTTCCTGAAATTTACTCATTCCAAAAGTATACATTTAACAGCAAAATTCTTCTTTCAGTTTCCAGCACAACAAAATTAAGCTCAATCAGAAATCCAGGGTGCCCACTATGCTCTGACTCTTGGTGAAGAGGAGTTTGTCTGTGCCCGGCTTGGCTTGGGGATGTGGAGAGCAGAGTGGTGTTCAGGCAAAATGAGTCCCACAGGAGTTGAAAAAAAAAAAAAAAAAAAGAGAAAAAAGGCAGACTACTTTCTCATTTAATAAAATAGTTCTAGATTTAGTGCAACTGTGAAAGAACTTCAGCCATACATAAATTGACTGAGTCAAAACTCGTATTCATTATCTAAACTGAGTAATGACTGTCTGTCTTGGGAAAAAAAACCCTTACTCTTGCAAAAAATAAATGTAAACCAGGGTGATACTGATTTTCTGACATGAGCCAGAACAGAGCCTGACAGCCATCACTTCTGGGTGCCCCAGGCAGTGCTGAAGGGGCAAAGTGAAGCAAAAGAAAACCTAAGAAAATTAGACTTTCACAGAGATATGGAACAAGGCTAAGAACAAGGACTGCAAAGTGGATGTAAATCACAATGTGGTGTCTTGAAGTTTGTCCAGCTGTGTAGAACATGAACTCACCTCATTGTAAGGTTACATTGACACAGAATCTATTCTGACACAACAGCAGACGTCAATAAAGATTGCATCTCTGCTGTATGGACTAAGGGCAGTTTCCACACTCAGAGCATAATCTCCCTGGGTCTGAAACCTGACTGTGAAGGAAAAGGTTCACATGAAGGAAACAGGGGAGCAGTGGAGATAAAGATGTTTTTTGAGAGGTTAGAGGAAGGCCACATCTGTTGAGTGACTGCCAGCAAATACTCAGAGAAATAGGTTCAGAGCAGAAACATGAGTCTGAAATGAATGTGCCCAAGGAAAACATACTGCTAGACTACTAAAAGTTTGCCAATAATTGCTAACATTTTACCAAATGTTCCCAAAGCTCATACACAAAAACTTTCCAAACAGCTTGGAATCACTTTGTTCATTGACTAAGCCATAACAGTGTACTAGTTTGTGAAAAGACTTAATGTGTTTATTAAGTATTTTCAAATATAGAAGGAAGCTGAGTATCTTGAGAAGGCAGCTACCCTGGGTTGTGAGTTTATCAGTAATACTGGATAATATTAGTAATGTGCTAGTTTCCAGCTTCTGGCTTGCTTTAGGTTTACCCTGTGTTCAAATGACTGAAGAGGCTCAAGATCTAAATACAATTGAGGCAAACATCATGAAGTAAAATCCGTGGTTACCAGGAATATAGTACAACCAATCCCCTGATATACATTTAAACCATTTCCTAATAACTTCATGTGCAGGAACCAATTGTGATGGAAAATGGCTCAGAACTGACCTACTGATCACAATCTTTCTATCTGTGTTACAGCTGCAATAGCTATCACTGTGAGCAGTTCCTTTCTCGCCTGTGAGCTGTAGGAGTATTCTAAGCTCTAAAATAAAAACCAGCAGCAGCAGCCAAAACAAAAAAATCCACAAAACACCCAAAACAGCCAAATGTTCCTTAGCAGGCTATAGCTCATAAAGCTGTTTAAAAAAAAATCCTATCTGAACAGTTGTGTTTGTACATTCTGGAAAGTGACATTTGCCAGGGGAGAAGAAAACATACAAAACAATAAAATTCTTCCTTAGCCCGTGATTATTATTGCTGCCTTAGCAGTTTCCTTCCTTTTGGAATAATACCTCAAGGATTTCAGTAAGGATGTGTTGCAAAGCCAGTCCCAGCCAAGTGCTCATGGCTTGCTTGTGGTTAGAATGCATGCACAGAAAGCTCCTCACATACATGTATCCTCTTACATGTGAATCAAATAAGCTACTAGGAATAGTTCTTTGGGGCGTTTAGGACCCTTTTTACAAAAAGAAGATGCAAATAGCATTCTTGTAAATTCATTTTTTGGTTTTCCAAACTTTCCAAAGGTCAGCAAAATGAGGTTCCATCATCTCATTCTTGCCTTCAGCACAACTAGGTGGGCTGGAAAAGACCAGGGCAACCACTGTTAGCTCAGAATAAGTCAGCTGTAATTTCCAAAGGCATTTTGCAGAATTTCTACTGACCTCACGTCATACCAGAGGCAGAGGGGACCCTGAGTTTTGTTTTATACAACTCCATCTGTACTGTCACAATCAGAAACACCTTGCTGTGATTCCCATGGAATGACCTGTTCCACACCCTCCTATGGAATACGCTGTACAAATTAAAACTGAAGTCACACACCAGCACTGGCATTTTAGGAGGCTTGAAGGCACACTTTTAACAATTGCAGCCCTGCTGTCTACTTACTGTATTTCAAAAATGGACAGTAAAAACCAAAAAAAGGACCAAAAATCTTCTGGGCTGCAATTCTGTGAAGAGAATTGGTTTTTTCTCCTCTATCCCTCAATCACTTTTTAGTTCATCAGTACAATTCCACTTCAAAGAGAAAAGGTTGTGAAATAGCACATAGAAATAGAAACGTGTTGCTTTCAAACCAGCTGAGCTTTTAGGTTAAGTTGCTCCCTGATTCTGTACCTGTCCTTGAGGTCCTAATATAACAAAAAATGTGGGGCAAATGCTTCAGATAATCCCAGGGATGCTACTGTTTGGTGCTGGTCAAAGAAAGAGCAGGACAGGTTCATCCAAATCTTGGCTTTCTACCACTGCCTGAGAACAGTTATGGCAGGGAACTTCAGAAAGACTTGAAGGTAATACTACCAACCCCACATCACTGACTGGTGGAGGCTCAGTGCAGCAGTGTTTAGGCTATGAGGTATTTAGGCACCAGGATAAACTGTACTGTGGGGTGCAATAGAGCTCACTGCTTTATTAAACTTTCCATCTGCCTTGCTGAAGCTCATTTCGTGCATGGTGTGACTACCTCTTCTTGTGTCATCAGAACAAAGGACATGGCCTCAGGTGAAAAACACAACCTTTACAATTCACCTTCAGCCACTTAACACTGCCAACTCTGTTAGTGCAATTTGATTTCACAAGATGAATAATGCCAAGACATCAGCTTTTTGTGGTACATCTGCATGCCAGGTATCATTGGGAAAACACGAACAAAGAGTGAGCATGTCACTGTGCTTCATTCTGTTACTATGGTAAATCCTCCAGTAAAGCCACAGGAGAAAAATATTAGAAGTGATTTTAGATACAGACAGAGGAATAGCTTTTTGAAGGGGAGAAGAAGGAAACAGAGCTCTACTCAACAGACGTACAGCCTAATTCCACCCCAGAACTGCTTTGGTTACTGTAAAAAGAGATTTGACTGGTCCAACTGATCTTGTTTCCACCAGCTGATGACACAGGCAGCTCAGATTCACAGGAAAGCAAAGCTAAGCTCTACACCTCCTTGCACTCTTGCTGAGTTTCTGCAGCCTTCTGTAGTTGGCAAAACCTTTCATGACTAATATATTCAATTTGTTTAGTCTCTGATACCTTAAGATCCAGATTCATTAAATTCCAACTTTTGATGTATTTTGAATTAAAGCTTTAACTTCAGTTATGCCACATAAAGAGTTAAATTTTGTCTCTGAAAGCTCAATAAATGGGCTACCTTGATTGATGCTTTAAGTGCAACCCCTTCCCAATATTCTGAACATAATGAGGTTAGTGCTAAAAGCTGGATTCACTCTCATCTGTCTGCATTATCTATTTATTTCGCATACGTCACCATGGTAAATGAGTGCTGCATTAAGTACTAAATAGTAGAGGTCAGAAAAACCCTGTGTTGTATTTTTTTTCCCCTCAGCAAGACTGAAACATCTATTAATGGATTTCAATTTATTACCTGATGTAAACTACGAAAATATAACCCCGCCCCCAGTATTAGCCCATTATTGAAGTGTGATTTAAATACAACCTCAAAACAAACAAAATTGACATTCTTATTCAAAACATTTTGTCTTACAATGTCTAATTTGAATGACTTAATTTGAAATAGCCTCTGAAATTTTTTATCATTTAAAAAAATTAAACCCCTCAAAATACAAACAGAATGTTTGCCACAGGCTAAACTGGACATATTTTCTCCAATTTTTTTTTAAATGACATCAAACTGTATGCTCACGTAGCTATGTTAAATACAGCTTAAGTATTTTGACTGTAAGAAGTAGTTATTACACTTAGGCATTTCATTTTTTAAGTAGAAAGCTCACCATCTATTCAGAATTCTCACCCAAACAAATTAGATGAGGTGTACAAGCATTTGGCATAGAGCCAATTAAGCCTTATGACTGCAGTAAGTTAGAACCTGTCCCACGAACCTCCTCGGCAGGTTGGGCAGCCTTGCATGTCGCTATTCCCTACCCATGGCACAGCTCGGACATGCTATGTGCACGGAGGTGATAAGTGTAAACATTCCAAAAGCTTATCAGTCCTCATGCTGAATGATCAAGCAGCTGGAGATCTGTAACGTGAAGCCATGTATATTAAAAATTATTTGCAAATAATCTCCTGGGGTGGAAGAAGGCTGTTTCTATGGTACTTTTGTATAAGGAACAAGGAAAACAGATGAGGAGTACAAGGTTCAGCTCTAAAAATACCTCATTCACTTTCAGATAGTTCCATGGACATTGACCCTCCCAACACAAAACCAACAGGAAGGAGGGAGCAGGAGGAACAAGTAAAGTACATGGTACTTAGTACAAAGTAAAAGGTATACATTAGCAGCTTAGCTGCACTGATAAAGTATGTCAGTTTTCATCTGTTGGGTATTTAGGGCTGGAACAAGAAAAATGGACTAAATGCAATTCCAGCCATACTGGGAGCGAGTAAACCTTTTGGATTTTTGGCTTCATGTCCTCTCAGCTTCAGCATTTCTCTAATCTAGAGAGAAATCTGATTCCTGGTTGTAAATGCTCAGCCTCTATTTCCATCCAGCAGAGCCTACTCGGGCAGTGTTTGCATCCTGCACTGCCCAGTCTCGCAGGCGGACAGTGGGCTCCAGTGACAGGGGGGACTCATTCTTGTTTTGACTTCAGCCAATTCGTGGAAACAACCAAGCTCACAGGGGCTATGTGCCATGTAAAATATACCTGTGCAGGCATCAATAAACACCGAAAATCAAGGAAGCATGGAAAAAAATAAATATGAAAAATTAAGTAACATAAGTTAATTTTGACCGGAACCTGCACAACACTTTTTTGTTTTGACTTTCTCTGAGTAGCTGTCAGACCTTTCGCCTTGTTAAAGTTCTACTGAGTAAAGAGACAGTCCAGACTTTGGCATTATATGTTTCACACTGTGTGGTTAACACAATGATTACAATATTCCCAGGGAATGTTTCTATTTGGGAATTAATGTGTTTATGACTTTCAAAATGGCAAAAATATAGCTGTCTGCTTGGGTGATAATCTTCAGATTAGATCAAGCAATGCCCAGTGCATCCCAGCAACTCAAGCCTTGGCCTCTGTACTGTAGGGAGCATGACAGCTCTTTTGACAAGTGGTGACAGTGACTTATCCTCACTGTCTCAAGAAATGGACCATATTAATGAAATGGAGCATATTCATGAATGATGCTAAGGAAAACTTTTTTTAAAAAATTGTTTCTTTTTGAAAGCTGCAAGCCATTCCTTCTGGGCATTAAGAACAGCTCAAGAACAGGTTCCTGACTATTTTCTTTTTTTTAAGCCCTTGAACTTCTCTTTTAGTTTTCATGGAGTCTATACTCACACTGCATATGAGTGAGGAACTTTTGCTGTGGTTTGTCCCAGGGACTTCTGTGAGCCTGAACTGCAGAGAAAACTCAGATTAACACAAATGAAAGAGCATCTGAGCATAGGGTATATAGGCAAGAAAGAGAGATGTAGTTTGCCACTGAGCATTTGCAGTCACAGATCAGCCTGCCAACAGCAGGATATTTACAAGCACAGACATTTTCCTCTCTCTTCTGGAATCCCAGGCACCTGCCACCAGGTATTACGCAACGTTTGTTTTATATATTTCATTGTTTCATTGTATCAGATAGTACTTTCCAGCACAGGCTGAAAGAACACGAAGGTCCTCACTGCCCTGCCAAGTAGTGCCTGATCTCTGAACATCCTGGTGCCATTCAGAATGCACACTGAGCTACACCAGCCCTCTGGGGTGAGGGGACAGAAAGCTTTCTCACTGTTTACTGCCATACCTCCTAGACTGATATAAAAAAGAGACAGCATACTTAAATGGTATACTTATTCAGCATACAGAAAGACTAACTATTTTGACTCAAACAAACCCCAGTAAATGACAGTCTTTGTTAATGTATAAGTGCTTTATCACCACATTGGAAGCCTAAAGTTGCAATTGAAAACAGCTGCTATTTGGCTTACTCACTTTCTAGTTCTTCAACCAAAGTAAGCAGTATGTCCCACCAGAACCTCAAGCTTTGGAAAAACATATCTGTTTTCATGAACTCTGAGAGCAAGACTTCTCTGCTGATTCAAGATTCAGTGAGATTTTTCCATGAGAAAATATAGCAGAACTGCTTGACAATGCCCAGAAACAGCTGCCTCCTACTTAGCAGGTCTTTTTTGACCATGGTTGATTTTGCCTTGGAAGAAAAATGTGACCATTAGGCATAAAACAAACATATTAATTCACCTGGAAGCATCATCTAACTAATATTAATCACAAACAATAATGTTGGGCAGAGCATATCGTATTTATCCCATCAAGGATATGGTTCTGGTACAGTTTGCATCCCCAGGAAAGCACATCTGACTGTGGTAATGAGATTTATTGTGCAGGGAGAGTTCAGGAGTGTGTAAATCCGATTTATAATGAAAAATCTCAACTGCTTTAGGTTGTCACGGAATTAACACAGGTGTAAGGACAGTTTTATCTCCCACCACCCACCTGGCTGTGTTGTTTGCTGCTGCACTAAATACTCAGGGTGCTCATGAGGCATCTATCTCAGCAGAGCTCTGGGGAAGTGGCAGGAAGCTGAAAAGCATGAATCTTATTCTGGATAATGGAAAATCAGATAGGAACAAGAAAGCAAAACTGCTAAGGCCCAGAAACAAGCTGCAAGAATGTTCCTTGTCTGGAGACATGTACTACTTGCTTTTCTTCAAGTTGTGATTTACAGTGTTCAGTAACCTCAGATGTACTGGGAATATATGTTTTATATTGCCTTTTCAGTGATAATATATCCTTTTTTGCCTTGAAATGAGATTGGAAAAACCCAAAAAGGCAGGTCTGGAGAGGAGTTATCTAAACACATTACTCTGTTTTTCTGATTTCCAAACACTGAGTAACATTTACATTAGGAGTAGGAAAGAAAAAAACAGGCAACAAAGCAGAAACAGGAGCTGAAACCAGCGAAAATGTAGAGAATTTAGAAACACAGAAGTTTATCCTAATGTTTACCCATATTCCAATGCTTCAAGAAGACTGAACACTTTGACACAAGTTGAACAGCCTTTGCCAGGCAGAGTGTTTGATGTTGTGTTGGCTCAGTGACAAAGCCAGTCTGTGTAGGAACACTGGCATTGTTTTCTGATCAAAGTGAGCACTAATGGTATTAAACCTGAGTTGTGGTCTGACATGCTTTCCTCCCTCAGCTATCACTTCTCTGCTTTGCCACCAGCTTTTTCCTGAGTCGTTGCAGTATGATATTCTTCTAGTTTAAAGCATGGTCAGACTTTTATTTCAGATAATAAGAATTGATTTTCATATATATTTTGCTGTGCTTGGTAAGGAGACAGGAGGCTGTGCATATACAGAAAAGGTTGCTTTCAGGGTATGGTGGTATTCAATTTCTGTTGACTCCAATGATATTGCAAGAGAAAGAGGAAGCAGGAGCGCTTTAACTTTTGGATTAAACTCTTGTGCAGCATACTAGTTAAATATGTCCTTAAAACTAAACATGTGCTTATGTTCCTTTTATAAAAGACATAAAAGGGTCTTATAATTTAAAATACAAGTAAAACTAATTAGATATTATGAAATCAAACATCAGATGCTCAGAAAACAGAGCTCCATTGGCAAATGAAGCAAAATAGATTTAAGCAACTTCATAACTCAGTTTGCTAGCGTTAACTTCCCTGCTCCGATGGGACATAACCCATCAAAGGGCACTTTACAGAGCACTTAAAGAAAGAGTGAAGGGTTTATTTATTGATGTCACAGAATATGCTGATTTGCAAGGGACCCACAAGGATCATTGAGTCCAGTTCTTAGCCCCGCACATGACCGCCCCCGAAGAGTCTTGCTTCATAAACTCACATTATCCACTGCAATCACTGATGCTGCTGCAATTCAAATTTCTCTTTTGTTGACTGACTGCAATTATATATGAAGCCAACCAGAGTAAACATCAGAAAATGCAGCAGTCAATGATGCCACAGGCTGGATATTAGCTCCTACTGTCACATACATCACCATTCATTGTGGTCTAACACTGTCTCCTTGGAAGCAAGGAAGTCAAACAGACTCTTCTTACAGTTTCTGAGTAGCTGTCATTGGTAAAAAATTACTTAACCTTAGTAGATAATTCATCTTCATTTTATAGCATAATTGACCTGACCAATGTGGGTGAAGACATATTCCTGTTGAAGCTGTAGCAGACATCAGGAATGGATGAGAAGACAGTAGAAAACAACTTTTACATCTTTGTACAGAAGAACTCAAACTGAATTTATGATGAAGTTCTGAAATGTCCAAACACATTTTACTGCCTTCTGATTTCCAGATGGGTCTGCATCCAGACCAGACTACCACAAAAATGCTGCTTTTTCTCCTGCTGCACTCAGAAGCAGCTGTAAAAAAGGCTATAGAAAAGTCTGATTCTTAGAAAATGCCTGTCTCTGTTTTTCAAAAAAAGATAAGTTTAGATAATTAGAGTAAACTTTGCATCTAAACATTTAGAATTGCATTAGGACACACATTTCAGACTCTTGGAAGGATATCTTTTACTAGCTGTTTGCTTCTAATGAAGTGTAGTACTCCAGTGGGTAAAAATCCAAGAGACAGGATTCTTGTTTAGCCCAGCTCTAATTAAAAAAAATGACTTTGACAGTATCACTGGAATTCTCTGCTGTTTGGCTTCTCTGTTGATCTAGTGAATCACGCTTTTAAAACAATTTTTTTGAGCATCAGAGTCCTTAATATGAGTTAATAGACTTATGGGTATACACCTGTATATTTTCAAAATA
>JAOXXN010000102.1:14051203-14090312 GCA_026770055.1 Myrmophylax atrothorax
GTCACAGCACCTGGTACTAACCAGGGCTGACCCTGCTGAGCATCCAAGATCTGACGGGATAGGATGGCAGGGAGGCATTGAACTGCCCGGGGACGGTCCCCACTGAGACTCGAACTCAGGACTTTGGGATTCAAAGTCCAGAGTGCTCTCCTTTACACCATGGGACTGCCCCTACTCTGTATTTAATGAACTTTGATTTTGATCACTTTTGATCACAAAGCAAGGTTTAAGTTAACAATGGTATTTCACATGATAAAAAAATAAAATCTGGTTCTTGCAGATGCTCAAAGATTACCTGTAGTACCAGTTTCATGGCTGTGTATCTTGTTTTGCAGTTGCAGATCTGCCTTGGGGTGATACAGCTGCTAACAATCCACTTACTATTTCTCGTCTTATTTCACCAACAATAGATTCCTTAATCTGAAAGGGATTAGCCAAAGTTTTAAGGTCAGTAAGTTATACAACCAATGGATAAAACTAAATGATATTGCAGATGTGTTTGATGGTATGAACATCAGAAAACATACACCACCAAAAAGCCAACTTTCAGAAAATGCAAATGGAAAAACATTAGAAGAAGGGAAAAATAGCTGTAAGTAATTGTGAAGTTCTTGCAAATCATATAAATGAAAACCAAACTAGTTCTATTTTTCCATATGGTACATATGTTTTACACTTAGGATAACTGATTTTATGTTAAGAAAAAATACATTTCAACTACACAAAGTTCTGAAAATAGCATTTCAGGATACATGCATCAAAAGCACTCCCAATGCGCTACTTTTTGACAAGTTGTTATTCTCTTGAAAAGGAAGGCAGGACTGATCTACCTCACAAATGGATTACAGAGTAGAAAAGATTGAAGTCCTTGAACTGTTGTTTTCATATAATGAAAAAGAAGATGGATCCTAATCGCATACCTTCAGCGGGAAAGACAAACAGAATTTCAACGTTGCTTACATCGTCAGTTGACCATTGGGGTGTAATCTATGCAAGCAAAGGCTATTTTTCACAGGATTATGACAAAGTCTTTATCCAGCAAGTTTTATATAAAACACACCTAGGTGTTTCTAGTAGCAAGGCATCTGAGTGTGGCTGAGGCCAGAACAAAGGAAGAGCAGAGCACTGATGGCTACAGTAAAGGAAACAAAGGAGAAAAGGAAGCAAAACAATTCTACGAGAGTGTATTATGCTGGAAACAAGCAGGGCATGACAAAGAAAAATAATATGGGCTTCTTACAAATACAAGAAAACTTTGGTACCAACTAATTTTTTGGATGTCTTCAGGACAGACAAGTCAGATGCAGTTCCAAGGATAGAGGAGGACGATTGAGAGAGGGTGCAGGGAGGGTAAGAGCCAGAGCCTGGCCCAGGGTCACGCAGAGAAGCACTCATCAGCCCAGATAAGCAATACACTTTTCTTTTTCTTGTAAGTCTCCCCTTTTCCTGGTGCGTCAAAAGGATTAAGCAACAACGTCAGCAGGGTGGCAGCAGCATTAGCAACAGGTTATTTATCCCTTGTTCTCTTTGGCAGGCAATTCAATCCCTAAACTATTAGTGGCAAAGTTCCTCACTCCATTACTAGTTTGCATCAAGCAGAAATTCACAGACTATAATGTTATTGGGAAACGGGTTTCCAGTTGGGTTGTTTGCTGATTAACAGCAAAAAAAAGAGAAGCTGGTGTGTAATAGGACCAGTTTTACTGTCAGCTGAGAGTCCAGGGGATGTCTATGCTGATACACACACACTGATGTTCGAAGCTTTAGAACCACTGTCAATGTAGTAAGGGCTCTGAGATTCAGAAACGTGAGCACAGGAAAACCCGCACAAAGCCCCTCAGGTGTCTATCAGGCGACTGTTGTGAGCCCCCCCATGCTCTCTCCACTTTTCTTCTTCAGTATCACATGGGGTGGGTCTCTGTATGCTACAAAACAGTCATTCTGTGCCCTTCTCTCAACAGATAGACAAAAATAACCCTCACTTTCCAAAGAAAACTGATAAAAGCTTCCCAAATTAGCAAGTAAATGGTCTCGTATGACAGCCAGTCTTGTGACAAGAGACTGGAAGCAAAGCAGCTCCTGTTCTATTCTCAGCTCTTCCAACAAGTTCTCGCTTAACCTTGGTGGATCATTTGAGCCCTCTGCCTCTCATCTTCCTGTCTGGACGGCAGCAAGGCCACCCTCCACTGCTTCTTTTCACTGCCATTCCTTCCTCCCCCTGCTCCAGACTCAGCAAGGTCATTCCTGTGTGATGAGTGCAGCACTGATTCCTGCAGTGACTCAGTCGCATGCGTGTCATGACCAATGGCCAATATTTGTCTTTTCCCTTACAAATGATTTAGGGCAAGGTGCACATTCTATTTGCTCTGCAGAGGACACAGCCCGCTGCCAAGGCTTCCTCCATACAAAAGACAGAAAAGCAGTCAATCAGTTATTTTTAGCAGCTGAATGAAAAATTGATCATTTGAAAGAGGAGAGAACCACTCATTTATGGTACATAAACTACACTGGTACAACACTAATATTCAATATTGCATTGATGACATAGTACCACATTCATAGATAGTTTTACACCAGTAAACCAGTGATCTTACTCCCAAGGAAAGAGTTACTATTATTCTAATATGTTGCTGCTAAAAAAAGAACTGACAGAGTGAAATGTGCCACTGTGGCCATTCTGGAGATTGGTGTTCTTCACCTACTAATGAAAAATGGGAACGAGGCATTTCACAGTCCTCATACTTCTGAGGTACATTTTCTATAATTAAAAAAGTATTATTTTCAACTCCACTTTCTTCCTGTGACACTGTTTCATGGCAGCAGCTGATGAGTTTTTATGCTCAAGACAGTATGATGAGGAACCCAACACTGCATGTGGAAGTATGACCAACCAACAGATATTTTTGATCAATGTTGAGCTAACACGGATTTCAACAGAAAATGAAAGAGGGAAGATTCTCTACCAGACCATCTCTCTCGCATAAAGACTCATTACAGCCTCTTAAAACAGCTGTTGAAAGGAAAATCATACCTTCCTTTAAAATGTAACTTCATTAAATGTAATTTACAGTGGAGAACCATTAGCAAAATCAAAACTTCCATCGCTCTTAAGCAGAAAGCTCTTTAAACTTTCACATCTTTTAAACTAGAGAAGAGCACAATGAGAGGGCCTGGTGGCAGTCCGAGTGACACTGTGACCTACAAGTCAAGCCATTAGTACTTCATGTGATGCTCCAGCGGAGGTCAAGCTGTATTTTCATCAAAACAAGAGAGCTACTGTTTGGCATTTTAACATTTCATGTTGTTGAATGTTTTTCTGTGGGAGTTAGTCCATTAATGCTGAGAGTTAACACCATGGGGTTTTTTTAATGCCAGCAAAAGTTATAGGTCAAAGCTCACACACATTACAGCCCACTCAGGCATATCACACCCACTGCCTGACTTTTCTTTCCCCAACACAAGGTCATTCAGCTACAGAGAATGGGAGGAATAAGCAAGGGTTTAATATTTGTGAGTGAATACATCAAGAATGCATTCTACTGGATTTCTTTTGACAATGAAACTGCAATTCCTTTGCTAACAACAGGGCTACTTAAGGCGTATTTCAATTTATGCTCTGTTTTAGCTCTTACAAAATACAGAAGGTTTTCCTGACTAGTGTTTAAAAGCACGTTCTGGCTTTGCAAAATCTACCAGGTGCTTTGAGCCAATGCATCCCCACTCTGACCAGCAAAACTCATGCTGAGAACATTGAATTGATCTGAAACCCACTGCCAATGAATTTAAACTGAGGGACAATCTCCCTGTGTGCTCCAACATTCACAAAGTGAGTCAAGCTCAGTTATTTGCTGACTGCTCATCTTTGAATAGTAGCCTCTCAGTTCAGTGTGGATTCTTTCAGCATTACAATGTCCTCAGTGCCACACAACCCAAATAACAATCACTGTGCAAAGAGTACGCATCTTTATTTGCTATCAATTAATGAAGCTAAAGAGGAACTTGCACACAGGCTAACCTTAGAGAAAATATTGACTGAAGTAACTCAGTCCTTTGGCTCCAGCTGTCTTTACTCTCACTGCTCCTACTGTAGTACATTTGAATTACAGTTCTCCTTCCTACCTCAGTTTCTCCTTTAGCAACCCTCCACCATGACACCCTTCCCACAGATTTTTACAGATGGCCTGTATACATACACATACAAATGCCCCATTCTGGCTTCACTGCAGAATCAGCAGCAAAGTGCAAGGTGTAATAAATATCTCATGTGCAATTCTTCTCTGAGCATTAGGCAAGGAATCTCTTTCAAAAAAGACGTGAAAGAAAGAAATAATGGTCTAGAAAGAGAGAATTTGGGATGCCTGGGACTATTTTATGACATCTCCAAAACAAGGCCTTTCTCAAGACTCCTTCCAACTCTAGCTACTTTAGAGAAGATGGCAGCAGGAGGGTGATGGAGAGCAAAAACATTTGAATATTTGTCCCTGTGTCATTCCTCCCTTGGCTTTCAAAGTAGAGGTGTAAAGTTGTAGCATTACAAGGTGCACTATTAAGGTCAGTGATGGTCATGTGTTCAGCTCCTAATGCCAGGTCGTTGGTCTGGTGGTACCTCACTGTGAGCTGATTGCAGTACCTCTCCTTCCAAAGGATAATGCCACTTTCCGTAACTCATCCCACTGACTCTAATGGGGCTAATGATGGGATGAAGCACTCATTATTCAGCATCATGAGGCTACTTACTAAAACCTGGTCTCCATTTCACCTCGCTGCCAGGCTTCATCCTGTAAACCCAGCGGTTCACTGGTTGTTAATTCTCACGGCTACACATTATTCTTTGCCCTCCCAGCTCTGGTTATTTATAGAGTTACTCAAAAGTAAACAAAGTAAATATCTTTGCATGCTTTCAGCTATCCAGAAGACTCCTTAGTAATACTTTACTGCCTCACAATCTCACTGTAAAGTGCCTACACACAGCAAAGCCCACAGTGAGTCAGCCAAGAAAACATCTTCACTTTGCAGAGACAGACCCAGCAGTCTTGTGGTCAGGTGATGAGTAAAAGGCTACCTTATAGTCTAGTACACTCTGCCTCTTTCTGCCCTAAGTGAAGGGGGGTGAAGGTGTGGCAAAAGATTCCTCTGGGACTACAGTTCCTGTTTTATCATGAAATAAGTGGCCTGCATGCCATCTGTTTTAAAAACAAAGCTAGGGCAAAACTGGTTCCAATTATTCACAGCCTGAACACGAGAAGATCTGGAAGGTACCACCATGCTACAGCCTGGCCTGTTGTACATTTCTAAGTGTGACACCTTGCCTAGTCTTTAAGTGGTTTATGGCAGAGCCATACAAAAGCTTTAAGGGACAAGCTAAAGGCTAAGGGTCCAGTGACCCTCAGCTAAAGGCTAAGTGGCTCCCCTTTGGTGAAGGAATAAAACCCACAGGGTTCTCAAGTCTCACTTCTATATTCACAGCAGAGAGTTCACTCCACTTTTTCACAGGCACTTCTTTGCAGAACAAATAGTTTCTTTGGCTTCCCCTTCCCATTTATATTACTTGCCAGAAACCTTTCAGTCACACCACTAACAAACAAAACATGCAGGTTTAGTCCTGTTTTTTAACCTGGCCACAGGAAAAACAACGAAGCACTCTTCACTTTCATTGACTGCCAATAAAACTAGTCCAACAGTATTGGTCCAACATCAGTCTTAAAGTCTGAAATAACTTCTCATCTGCCTTTAGCTTGCTTCACTTATACTCCTACAGTCCTTAGTGGCGGGTAGAGGCACTGGGAAAGTATGCTTCACATTTACTACAGCATTGTTTCAGAAACATTGCACCACTCAAATTAACTCTGACTCGGCATTTTAGCAAGCAAAAATGACAGAAATTTTTCCTTGAGAATCTGAAATACTGCTGCTTAACCAAGTAGTACAGATGAAAGCTCTTTGCCACCCAGATTTACAGTAGGAACTAGCTATTAATTTATGTGCTAACCACTATCACTGAAAAAAAACACCCACTGCTTTGGACATGAATACAACCATGGCTTGAACACCTAGTGACATGTTCTGAGCCTTCAGACACAGTACAGTAACAGTATAGAGCTGCGGCTTGAGAGGGAGAACACCCCAGTGGACAGGAGTTACAGCCAGCCTGTCTTTAGGTTTCAGTGAACACTGCTCAAATATGTCATATCTCAACCCCTCCTTCCTCACCTCCCGTATGACTTGTTGTAGCTCCTCCTGCTCCACAGTTTTGTGGATTTCCTCAACTGAAGGCATGAGAGGGACTTTCTCAAGTTGGTGCTCCACCTCTGGCTTGGAGTCTGCAAGCTCCTCAGAGCTTTCCACTTGCTGTCCAGCGCCTGCTCTCACTGGGGGAGTTGGAGTTAAGGCAACGGAGGCTCGGTACAACTTCTTGCTTTGACTCTTAGGCTTTCCTGTTAGTTCAGAGGATCCAAAACCAGCTTTTCTACCTGCATGACCAGAGCACACTGAAGAGGAATCTGAGTTTCCATGGGAGAATACGGACTCTGTACCTTCTGCTGGGAGAGTTTCCAGTCCAAGATCTCCCAGTCCTAAACCCAGTTCAGACTTCAGAAATGACTGCTCTCGAATAAGTTCAGAGACCTAAGGATTCAGAAAAGAAGCAATCCTGAATAAGCATACAAAAGTCACATTCAGACACAACTATGTTTTCTTGCTATCTTTTTAATCACTTACTCATTCCCTCCATGTAACAAATACAGCTATAAAATAAATATATGCTTTGCCTTTACGACTGCAACAAAGAGGATGATCAAAAGGAATGTGCTTTTTTGAAAGCCAACTTAAATAAAAATTGTGGCCATTTCCCAAGCCACCGACTTTCGCAATACTGATGCATCTTGCCAGAGCCATTTACAGAGACACACGTAAAGGCTTGATTTTTGCTTGTTTTTTTCTTTTCTTTCTGCAGGTTTTGAACTACTTTTTTCAGTAGCATAAAATACACTGAAATATAAGAGTTCATTTTCCCTAGAAAATTCACTATGTAACCATTGTATCAACTACATGCAAGCAACATCACATGTCTACATATTCCTCTTAAAAGCAAACAAGGCTCTGCACCTAACCTATAGTTAAATCTGCTTAAGGAAAATTGCAGTTGTTCTCAAGAAAGCTATGCAATGGAGTAAAATATTTCTAAAATTATGTGCCAAATTTATCTCCTGCAACCTTTTTTAAAGTAAACCTTTTCTGGCTCTTTTTCTTAGTAAAACATACAGCACACAACAATTACTTACTGGTTCCATGACATTCAACGGAGAAGGACAGGACAGATTATCAGCACTTCTGCTTCCATACATACCCTGAAAAATTAAGTCAAGTAAATGCACTGAGGAGAAAGTTTATTTCAGCCATTTTAAAGCTGGCCTTCTTCTATAAAAGGATTTTAAAATAAAAGGATATTGATATGGCTTGAGATTACAGTAATACCGTATTTTCTTGTTCTTGGGTTTCAATTTTTTTCACATGACAAAATACTGAAGAGGAAGATGTGGCCTGTGCTGTTTCTACATAAGAGGATTGTCTAAGAAAGAGGAATGAAACCCAGGAAAACATATGATACTTTTTGTCTGTGCTTCTTTTGTTGGACTGATGAAAGAATTGCAGAAAAAAAAAGGAAAAGAAAAAAGAAGAAAGCACTGACAGAGCAGGTCTGCCTCTCAGACCTAAAACCTCAGAAAGTATGTATTTATATGTAGTGACACTAAGAAAGTCACACACCTTTTTCCCAAGACTGAAAATTAGAAACTATGACCCCTGATAATACACATGGCATAAACAGATTCCCCAGATATCGACCCACTGTCAGAGATCTAAGTTATGAGTTATTATTTGTCCCTGCTCCTTGCAGGAGGGTTGGACTAGATGACTTTTAAAGGTCCTTTCCAACCCAAACTATTCCATGTCTCCACAATGAACACGACACTGAGAAACCACATAACATTGTTGCAAAACTAATATTTACTATGTGTGTCTGAGGTCTGTAAGGTGAAGACATGTGCAGACTCCTCAGCTGGTCTTCCAAAGCAAGTAGACGTTCTTCTAACTGCATCTCCAACTCTTGCAGCTCCATGCGGACGCACTTTCTCAGGCCCTGCAGCTGGTCAGCCTCATATCTGCACCAAAGACATCACAAAAAGGACCAAGTATTCACTGCACTCAGCTGCACTCTGCAAAGGGGTGGCTGAGCAGGACAGTCGCACAAATAAAGGACTTCATACAAGGGAATTCAAAGGGGAACACAGAAAACTCATGGAAGAATTTCACAGCAAAATTAGCTGAACACCCATATAGAACAGAAGTCTTTCTCCACTTAGAGCAAATACATATGACTTCATGGAGAAAACAAAATAACATGGTGTATCCCAGAAATTTCTCCAAAAATTTTAGCTTTAAGTGCTTAAATATGCACAAGCAGAAAAACAAATCAGCATTTCTACATATATCTAATCAAATCCAATTTAAAACTGGTAAGAACAATCTCAGAGCAAGGACATAATTGCATCTTACTCCTCCTGTGTGCTTACAAAGTTTCCACAGCAGTTGCAGCTACATTTTGGCCAGGAGGCCATTGTCTAAGGTGGCCAACTGGTTTCAAACATGTTTACTTTTAAAGTGAGAGGTCAAGAGCTGATTCAAGTAAACTAAATAAATAAGCAGCTTTGAAAATTGTTCCAGCTCAGCTGCTACCGCAATTTATGGTGAGCATGAACACACAGAGCCAGAATATGAATGCCATCTGTAGTCTGCCAAGTAGCCACTGAAAGCTGGAAAAGCATCTGACTTTTACAATATTCATTTTTTATTTACATGGGGGAGGGGGATCACAGATGAAAATCTTTAAGACTTTTTCCTCTCCAATATTCTATGTTTAAGTATCCTGTCATAAAAGTGCTTAAAATCTACAGCTGTAGAATCACTTTCGAAAAAGGATGAAAAAAAATCATCAATTAATAGAAATAGAGATCAGAAGAAACAAAGAGTAAAACACTCTGGAACAAAGAAGTATAACGAAAAGAGTAAACAATGTTTTGAAAAAGTCAGCTCTAATCCTGTTCAAATCGTAGTTGGTAGATTTCTTGCTCTGATTTCTGGGGCAGCAACACATTTCTTGATACGTCAGCATATTTTCTCTCTCTCTCTTTCCCCCTCCTCCTCCCTTCTTTTCTTAAAGATCATTTTACCTTTCCTCTTCTGTCATGTGCTGATAAACTGTGGTCTGTTGACGCAACATAGTCAATTCCAAATCCATCATTTGGGTTCTGAATAAGTTTAGATTTCTTCTCACCACTTGTAGCTCCTGGAAAGTATTCTGGGAGGGGAAGAAGAATTACATGTTAAAAATTAAACTAACTTCAGATCCTGGAACCACATTTGCCCAAATGAGCCCTTTGAGTTAACAGCACCTCAGCAACTTCAGCATACAATGAAAGATGCATGTTGTGCATTTACAATTACACAAGAAAATAACATTTTCAGTTGTATCATACAAGCAAACACATGAAAAAGTTTCTATGTATTTAAATTAATTCTCTTTTAACATTATTTGTGGGATGGAGTCATCTGTTATCTCTTGAGACCAAAGACAAGGAACTGCCCAAAGTGACATATTTAGGATGTTTCTTGGTATTTTATTTTGAATCAGTACCACTATATAAACAGTCACTTACTTCATAGAGAGGTAGAATGGATGATCTCTGAGTAGTGTAACCAGCAGCAGCTGAAAGATCCTGACCCCTCATCACTGGGTACTAGGGAAGAGACAAATGATGTGAAATGGGAGAGTCAGTCATCTCCTTTACAAACTCATTCTCTCAAATGTGCAGACACTCCAAAAGCAACCACTGATAAAGCACACCCTTTCTGGTATTAAGATTTCTGTTGTGTAAGTATTGTGTCAGGAAAAGTAAAGGAAACCTTAAAAAATGGCAGAACAACCTCTTAAGTAATGCATGTGCACCAAAGCTCTGCAATGTAAGCATGGTGTAAGTGAAAAACCAAACTAATCCTGTGTGACACAGTGAGTAGAAATAAAAACAAAGTTTTTCTTCACAAAGTGTTTTATGTCTGAAAACTCAGTAGCCTCAATTGTCTTAGCTAAAAAGAACAACTCCATAACCAGAGCTGGCAAATTAAACTGTCCTATTTTGAAATCATGATTAGTCACATTTGTTGTGGGATTTTCCTCAGTTCTTAGTTAAGTGGCTTTTTTTTCATTTTGGTTGTTAGTCTCACTGCATTGCCTACGTCCAAAGAGCCCTACTTGTTAATGATCTCTCATGAAAACAAGATTGTTGAAGAATTTCTACTTGCATGTTGCAACTACATATGGAGCAAACAGATAAAATTCAGGGGTTATTACATGTAGAGACATGGCACAACAAAGAACAGTGAAAACAGCAAAAACATTTACCTTTCCAAACATGAAAAAGACAGTTTGTCTAATATAATTTTGAAATAATTGAAAGACTATTGATATGCTATGGAAAATTTGAAGCATGTCTTCATCCAGAGAAGTTTTGTTCAAACATGATCACATCAAGGGGATGGGTTTGTTTTAATTCTGCCAGCTTTCTCTGTTTCCTGTTCCATAAGGAATTTATCTACTCCTCTTTATTCCTTCCTGAAATCATAATCATATATTTCAAACATCTGAACTTTTTCTTTAGCCACTGAGTATGCTGTGTGCCAAATTCAATCTCTGCTGTAGGGAAAAGCAGGAAATACATTTTCATACAAATCTCTGCAAAGAGAAGGGCTGAGTCCCCAGAATGGAACTATGTTGACAAAATATGCAGAAAGCAGAACAAGCGGGCTAGGAGATGTTATTATCCCCTCTAATGCTTTCTTTTTCCTTTTCTTTTTTAAAAACTGAACTAGCTTAAGTTCTGGGTGTAATACAGAGGTTTCTTCTTTAATAGCTTTAGTTACCATGGTATGTGTGTTAGAAGTACTGTAGCACAACGTAATCTTACACAGATCAAGGCTGCAATTGGTACACATGAGGGAATTCTCAAAGAAGGTTAAATTCTGGAAACACTTCCTCCCAGGCACACCATCCACTACCTTGAGCAGTGGCTGACTTAAAACACAGCTGATCACAGCTTCCTGCTGCAGAGCTGGTCACAGCACCAAACTTGCTCTGAGGAGCAGGGACAGATGATATAAGCAAAGGAAGTCTGGACTCGCTTCTAACTTTTGGTAAGTGGCAAAATTAACAAAATAGCAGGTCCAAAAAAGCCCACTACAGCCTACCATCTGCAATATGGTGCAGCCAGGCACGTGTTTGTTCTTGGGTTAAAGCCACAGAAATGACAAGTTGAATAGTCCTCATGTATTCATAAACAGAGTCTGAACTGCTCTGCCCACACAGCAGATCACTACCTAAGTTGGATCACTACCTAAGGGAACAGCAGCACCGCGATGGCAGGGGAGGGACAGTCGGCAATCAGGAGGGGAGGAGCAGAAGGTGCAGCAGAAATTGGTACAATATATGTGCTGCATTCCTAAGCACTTCTCCTCTGAGTGATGAGATGGACAAAACTTCACATGCTCTGACAAAATCGATTCCTAGTAAATGACTGATGATATCAGGAACATGTTGACTAGCTCGAGTTGAAAGTGCAAAAAATTGGCACGAAACAGCACAGAAACACATAGAGATCAATCAGCGACACCATTAGTGAATCTATGCAACTTGCCAGGAAAAAATACATTTCTATCAGCTGTTTTGGAAGTACGTCAAAGAAAAGAGAGGTCAAAGGACTGATCAGACCAATCTGTGAGTCTATAAATATGTATTTTTAAATCTGAAGCTAATCTCTCTCATCTTAAAATAATGGCTCACAAAGAGTATACTGTTCCTCCCTCCCACCCAGGAATATCCATAAAAGCTAAAAAATAAAAAGTATTAAAAAACTACCCACTTTAAACACTTTAAATTTGCCACTTTAAACAGAAGCTCTTAAGACAGCAGCAAATCAAGCTTGCACAAAATGTCTTTTTTTCCTGATCTGCTGAACTACACAAAGGAATATCCAGGTTATCATTTTGGTTTGGTAAGGATAAAATATTAAGAAGCCCCTTTGTCGAGGGGCAAAATTTGCCTTCCTCGTACCTGTGACAGGTTCTGCAGAGAGTTTCTGATGTCATGTAGGACCCTGCGTAACTGCATCTCCACAGTGGAAGGTGGGTTGATGGCAAGAGGTCGATGAGGAACTCCAGCATGCCTTGGAAAGAAGGGACAGCTGAAAGGAGAAAGCATGGCACTGAAGGAAGAGCCGGAGATGCTTGGGACACTGTGGGTGCTGAGCGTCCTCATGTGCTCACACAGCGGTCTGTCCTGCCACTCGGTGGGGAGAGAGTGGAGGGAGCACATTGACTGAGACATGTGTCCAGGTGTGTGCAGCGGGCAGCTCTGTACCCTGGTGGGACTGAGCTCCTCAGACAGCCTGCTGGGCCCAGCCTGGGGCACTTCTTTTTTGGAGGATGAAGGTGCAATAAACAGAGTGGATTTGCACACTGGCTGGCTCACGGCTGCCTCATCCTCACTTTTGTCATTCTCAGATGCTGCTTTCTCATCTTCCTCCACATGTGTATACTTGTAGGTGAAAGAAGGAGGACTGCACAGTGTCTCTTTTCCTGGAGTTAACTGGACATTCACAGAGGACACCACTTTCACAGGATTCAGCAGTGCAGTTGGGAGAGACTGAGACCGCCTTAGAGGATAGCCTGATTCAGCAAACCAAAGTCTCTGCTTCCTCAGAAGAAGATCTTTTGACTTAAGCAGAGTGCATCTGGCCCTGGAATCAGATGAGCCGACGATCCTCATCTCAGCTCTTTGCAAGGCAACTTGAACTCTATCTACAGATGATGTGGAGGAGCCATCACCTTCCAGAGACTCCCTTGACTTGAGGATATGGTGTGTGTGGTACTGAGGAAACTCAAACACACTTTCTTCCTCCTGCCGGTCCAATTCTTTTTGCTCCCTGGAAGTATCTTCCTCTTTAGAGCCAACCTCTCCTTGGACTCTCTCTAATATATGAGATGACTTGCTTTCTTGTCCTTGATTTTTTTCAGTTTTATAGTCAATAATTTTTCCATCTTCACTCCTTCTATTGTCAGAAGGCGCCCCTACCTTTCGCCTCTCTACTTGAGAGATAATATCCTCTTCATCATCATCATCATCCTCATCATCATCATCTTCTTCCTCCTCCTCAAACTTATCAAAACAGGCCAGTTCCTTGGCTATCGGTGTCTTCTGTTCCTCACTATGTGATGTCACAGTTGTCTCGCTGTCACAGCTGTCAGCACTGCTTCCCATGCCCTGCAAAGACTCCTGAACCTAGGAAACATGTGAGACAGCAAAGGGGTCAATGTACTGGAGACTCAAACGCTGCCTTCTCAGGAGTCAGGCTAAGAGTTCAAGTTCATATTCCCTGGTTACTGGGGTGGGGAGTGAAAGAGTAATGCAGTTAACGTGCAAGAGAAACACTGAAGGAGAAGAAAGAAACCATGTTATCAGATACATTAGAAGCATGATGAAGTATGGCTGCAAAGGAAGATTTTTTTTTTTTAAAGAGAAAACTCTTCACACATTCGTTTGATTTGACAATAAATTCTATATTGCCACGAGAATAGAAGAGGCAGCAGAGTAAAAGAGTAAAATGTTAGTATGTTAGGTAGTGATGACAAACGGCTAGCTGTGTGGTGGTACATAACATCTTCCATATATAAAGGTTCACAGTGCTGAAATGAAGGGTGTATTAGGAAATGCATACAGAGAAGTGAGGAGAACTGCAGACTATAGTGAAACTAGTGTTACAGGACAACACTAAGAATGGGAAAGCCAGTCTGCTCATAAACTCAGCCTGTTTTAAGTTACAGAATTGTTGAGGACTG
Organism: Myrmophylax atrothorax; assembly: GCA_026770055.1. Classification (NCBI taxonomy): domain Eukaryota; kingdom Metazoa; phylum Chordata; class Aves; order Passeriformes; family Thamnophilidae; genus Myrmophylax; species Myrmophylax atrothorax. Next base: position 14,065,148 of record JAOXXN010000102.1, read on the forward strand.
AAAATCTTACATTAGGATACTAGTCTCAATTGAAGACTGCATTCAGTACTATCAGTCCATCCCTCCTTCCTTCCTTTTTCCTGATACTTCTCCTTTTCATTTTAAATCACATTTTAAACCCAAGCACGTGTATAAGAGAGCTGATAATTTAAGAGGTAACCAATGACAGGAAAAGCATCTACGTGAAAGAATGAAAAAAGAGGTCTATGGATTGCAAAGCATATTCTTTAGGCTGGCCTGATTGCCTGGTGTCAAATGGACAAGACATTTTCCTAAGAGTATGTGGTAGCCTTGAAAGTTTACCATAGTTGACGCATGAACTAGGAATTTTCCCATCTCTAATTTCTACAGCTCTCACTGCCATTAGGGTATTAAATATTAGTTCCTTCTCAAAAGACTACTTGTGGTGTATGTCAGTCAATAGTTCCTTTTTCAACCACCTAGATTTCAATCATGAAGGTCCTCTTCATAAGTGTGTACTTAACATTTCACTCACTGGCACAGCCATAAATTTTTATAAAAGACTGTGCAAGTTCAGATACTTTTCAAGTTAAAGGTGTAAGAATTAAAGATTATAATGTCTAGGTGAAATCATGTGTGTATATTTGTCTCTCTAATCCTCCATCACATTGTTCAGTTATGAGTAAGGCAAGCAAGACTTCAAGAACTTACACAGAGATTTCTTCTAGCTTCCTTGGATACTCCCCTGAAGAATATCTCATCTCAATATTAAAATCTGCCTCAGAAATCTTTTTTTGAAAGTCAGAGATGAAAGGTAATCAGGTTCAAATTCTGAGTTGTCTCCTGAGTTTCAAAGAAAAGTTGTTGCTGCTAGAGTCAATTATTTAACAGTAGATGGCACTAACTTACCATATTTTTAAGAAACAATATAAACTCCTCTATATCCCCTTCATCTTTTCACAGGTTCTCTTCACTAGCTGCCAAGTTCTTCCACTAGCCTCATCATTCACCCGTATTTTCTGAATTCAGCTCAGCACTTTGTCTGAATAAAGTAGTGAAGGTGGCAGAAGAGAGCCTAGTGACACCATGGCACAAACTGCATGCAGTCTCTATACAGCTTTTCAAAACAGCATAATAGAAGGCAAAAAAATTTCTTCCCTTCACAGTGAACACAGATAAACTCCACCTGTATCCCAGTGAAGGGCCACTTAGCTGCAACATGTTTTTAATGGACTCATTAATGAGTTTGCAACCAATATAAAGATCAGGAGTGGCCAACTCTAATCTGACTCACCTTCCAACATGCCTGTCAACTTCAATGCAGTCACAGTCTAGCAGAGAGTGTAACAAGAATCTTGGACTATTATGCTCTTTGCAGAGACTCAGGCTCATGACGTTTTTTACTCACTTTCTTGCTCTTGGAAAGCATCAGCTGATGTTTAAGAGAGACACAAAGACTAGCACTGTTTTGGCTTTTATTTTGGTACTCAGTTGGAAAACTACTAAATTGGAAAGCACAGAATACCAGTACCAAAATGGAAAAGCAACACTGATGGATGGGGAGGGTGAACAATCTCTTCCAAGTAACTGCCAAACAGCTTTTAAAGTGCTTGGTGTGCCATATAGGAAAAAACATAAAAAACAGTACAGCAGAAGCAAGCCATAGAAATGAAATTACTGGAGGCACCCAGAATCCCATTTCTTTATTCCTTTGGACTGTGGTTTAGGTTGCTGACAGCTAACTGATGACCTTGAGGCTGACAGGCCAACCAAATCATGGCTATTGTTGTGTGAATGTTTTTGGAGAGGCAAGGAACAGCTCTCCAAAATATCAGGTACAATGCTGTGCAAATGTGTATTGAGCAGACGCCTAAACACCATGCTGGAAAAAAGCTTTCCCTAAGAGGTGCAGTCAGTACTCTGGTCAGTATCACTGCAAGTTCTGGGACCAAGATCAAAGGAACTAGAACAAGAAATGGTGTGGAAGCTCTAGATTGACTATTAGTCTACATTCACAGTAAAGTAAGTATGAAATTGTTCTCACTTTCTGTCAATTGCTAACTTTTAAAAAAAGGAAACATGGGGGGAAGAATAAGATGGCAAAATGATACAAAAAATGAAATGATCAGCAGAACAGCTACAACCTTTCGTAACCTTAATCTCCACCTGCTACAGGCATGAGAGAAATGGATTACCTTCTTGAGCCTCAGATAGTGAGAAAAAATACACCAAAACCAGCAAAGAGGACATACTGAATTTAGAGCTTATTCCAGACCCAAGTACACCCAGATTAGCCTATCAGAAAGGCTTTCAAATTTGAACCCAGTTCTGTAAAGGACTCAACAGGTCCAGCTCTGAAAATATATAATTTTATAGGATCTAAACTGATGGTCACAATAGCAGTCAAACTTCGACATCCCTCCTGTCCTCCCAGGTACCCACTGTCCCTCTATAATCACTAATAGTTCAACTACAGCATGAGAGCCTTACCTGAAGCTGATTAAATGGAGAACAATCTGTGGAGGAATCCTCGGCAAAGCCACTGCTGTCAGAGTGCTGACTCGCTGTCCGTAACAGCTGATCTGTTTAAAACAAGCAAAACCCAACTGTAATTACTTTCCCAATCACAGCCTTTCAAACTCAATCCCATTCAATACATGCTTTCCTTTTACATCAAAGTAACATTAAGTGGACAGCACAATTCCTTTTCAAGTTCCACTTTGAACAATACAGAGAAACAACTTGTTTGTTTCAAGCAAAACCTCTCTCACGCAAAGCCCTGCTTGTGAAACTTCAAGCAGCAGTGAAAGAGAAACCATCTTTTACATTTTTGTTTCTGTGCTGTGATAAAAAAACCCACTCTGCAGATATTGCCACTGCTGGAGTTCTCCTTCCACTCCACAAAACTGCATCACTGCATTCACATGCAGGCAGTGGAAGAGATGGGTTTTTGTTGACAAATACAGATTTGACGCCCCTCCTGATCACAGAGATAAGAGATCTCTCTTTTCCTAGCAGCCTACACAACCCCATACACCCAAAGGAACAGCATCACATGAGCAGGGAGAGCCACGGTGAAGGACTCTCCCAACTGCTGGAGATGGTCATCTCAGCTGGTTCAGCAGACAAACACAAAACATCGCTTACACATCAACGGGCAATCTGCCAAAGTACATTCCCAGTGCTCATTTTATACATGCAGGATAAGATTCTCCTGCTTGTTCCTTTCTACTTACATTAGGTAAGTGTTAAAATAGCCTAAAGAGGCTCTAAAATCCTCAGTGCTTCCCAGGTGTGATTTCCTCTGGTGCAAGCACTGCACTCATAAAACTACTTTACAAGGAGATCTCAGCATGCTCTGCAGTACACTATTGCATGTATATTGCTCCCAGTGGGAGACAAGAAGCACCCACCAGGTATGGGTTTATCTTATGGCTCCATAAACATTTTGCCTAGCCTGAAGGCAGTAAAATCAACAACCTTATCTCACCTCTAGGTCTCATCAGAAGTGTAAAAGCTTGGAGACAGGGAGCAACCACAGTGGCCTGTAGACCGCAGACTCCTGCCACCTCCTCCCCCTCACCCCTGGGTGAGAGCTTGCTGCTGTCTTCTCAGAGGCTCACTGCAGAATTTTGCCTCACATTCTTTCAACTACTTAAATGTCATCATGTAATTAATCCCAGTTCACAGCTCAATGCCTTGGAATGCATTATGAAAACTGTTTTCAAACTGTTGGATATTCCTAACTCATTTTATTTAGTATTATTTTTGATGAACATTGCACTAATGTATTAAGAGTCTGCACAGCTTGTGAACAGCCAGAGAGGCAAACTGCCCACTAAGCTTCTGTATCAGTGATTTCACACAGCTTTTAGGGAGTGCCTTTCAAATTGTGCTGCTGTTCTGTTATCATGGTAGCCACAATATCCTGCGATGATAAACAACTTTTCTACCTCAAGACAGACATTCCCACCCAATTCCCAATAAAGACAATGGAAATTACTTCCCTGAGAACTGGACTAGATCTAATTAATTGCCCAGTACAATTAATAGATCTGAAAGAGTATGCCATGAACAGGTTGTCACTACAGCTGAGGCTGGTGGGAAGCTGTTACCTCCTCCAAGGTGAACAGTTACCTATTTTGTACTCTTTTCTGTCTCTTTTCCTATTTGGTGAATTTTAATTTAAGAGAAAATAACAGTACTGGTGAAAGCCTTAACCTCCTTTAGGGTAGAGATTCCAACTAGATCAGATAAAGCAATTCAGCAGTGCGTGTACTGGCATCTGTTTTAACGTGCACGAAGTTTATTGCTGCTCAAGGAAAATATTGACCTGCCCTTCTATTTCCTCCTCATCAGTATTTCCTTTTCAGCCACAAAAATGAAAATTACATCTAAATGTTTCCTCAAATGAATTCTTCCTCTTCTCAGTGATACAGTACTAAAGTTAAAATCAGGGGGTTTTATGATTTTCTACAGCTTTTGTTATTTACGCACATTTTGACAGCTTTACACCACAGATACTGCTAGTCAAGGGGTCAGCCTAAAGCAGAGGCACCCACACCTGCCTCATGCTCTTTATCCATGGCAAGAAACTGGCACAGTATGAACAGATTCAAACTGCCTTGGTTCCACCTAAGGAGGCAGCTCCTTAATACAATCATCCCTTGTTTTCCGTGTTACAAAGCTGCTGGGATTTTTTTGAACATTTTAAAGCAAATCACAGAAGAGGTATTTTCCAAGTTATAAGTAGTCATCTCCTACCACACCTTACCCATGCCTTTTGAAAGTTGTCAGAGTTCTCCACTATACTACTATGATGTAAATGCAGTCAAAACTTATAAAGATCAGAAATCTCTACTACTTCAGTAGCAAAATGACAAGGTTTAGTTCTGCAAAGACTGGAAATACCAACAGTGCGCTGGGATATACTGATACATAATGGCATCGACCCTCCTTGCCAGCTACTCAACCCAGCTGTACAACCTGCTCTATAGCACCTGGATATCTCCCAGATTCAAGCAAACAAGGAGAAAAATACGAAGATGTTTTTTAAAAAGCTACAGAGTTACAATCAGATCTTGATTAAAATTCCTCCTCTCAGTGGAGAATCTTATGAGTTTGTAATGAGATATGGCTCCCCTCTCTTCACCTTGAATGCAGAAAACAGCACCAAAGGCTGGGTAGAAGGGGGTCAACCTGGGATCATGCATTGCCCTGTGTAACCCCACCAAGGCAATTGTACTCTCTGCAAAAAGGTCACTACACAATGCTGACTCTGCCACGCAAAGCTGCTATCAACACTACATAGAGGAAAGCTTCTGAACTAGTAGGAGAAGGCCAGGGGCAGCAAAATATGGAAAGTGTGGGGAGAAGGAACTAGCTACAGTGAACAAAAACAGAAGGAACAATTAAACTCCTATCCTAGTTAAACAGAGCACAAATGAAAATGGCTCTTGGACTGCTGCTTTAAGCTGTATTTAAAAAAAATTAAAATCAAAGTATATTTAGGCACTTCAGTGAAGAAGAAATGTGGGTATTCATAAATATATTAAATAAGCTGAAAAAGTTCTAGAGAAAGAACAGATGATGAAGAAACAAGCCTGTGGTTGACAAAACATGAGAGCACAGATTCACCAGAGAATCCCCAACAAAGAATTGAATAATTCATCCATTTTAATATAATAATCAGCTACCAATGGACTATCAGTCTCACCTCTTCTGTGTCACTCAACCACTCACACAGAGGAGGAGAAGAAATATGTGGAAACTCTCTACAAGGCTTTAACATTTACGTTTCCTGTACCTTCAGTACTGGGAAAGCTCCAACACACTTCATCTTTTATGAGCTAATTAATTAATTAAATTAGCATACCCAACTTTGCTACGAAGTATTCCATTATGGGATTAAATATCGCCTGTCTCTTTTTCCCATATTGATCACACCCTGCACCCCAGCACTAACAAAACCAGCGCAGTAGGAAGCCCTGCTGCACAAACTTTCCCAGTCCCTGGGTATTTCCCAGCATCTGGACAGATAAGCACAGACTTCCACAAATAATAAATCTGTTCCAGATGTTTTCTTCTTACTCCCCCATCTTTAACCTCCTGTGGAGCTGCACCCACAGAGAGCTATAAATACAACAATATATTAAGGACAGGAAGTGCTGATGATGTGCTTTCTTCCCTTTCAAGAACTAAATTTTCAAAATTAATCACTATCGATGTCAGATGCCTTAAAAAAAAACAGCTTTGTGGCTACTCAAAATTTCAGAGCCACTGATGCCAACAACCAGACACATTCAAATTACAATGCCTTGAGAATACTTTGTCTTCTAGGCATTGTGCCTCTATTTGTCTTGTTTGTTGGGCAATTTTTTGGAATGAAAGGTGCTGCTGTATGACTATGTCAGGAAGAATTTTGTTTTCAAACTAACAAAACTTTCTACCAGATAACTGCAACAAGCTTTCCTTTATAGTGGACATTTAACAGCGCTGTATGTTTACAGTGCAAAGGAACTGAAGCTTTTCATTTTTCTCTACTGTATTCCTAAAAATAACCCCTACACTTACAAAAATACATCTACATTTGAGGTCTGCAATAACAAAAACCAGACTGTCTGGTTTGGGCATAATGTATAAACCAGTTCAGTCCTATACAACTTGGAAGACAACCTGAAAACTACGTAACACTAGTCAATACCATACCGAATATTTTGTATACTCTGCAAAGGCTTGAACATAAAAGACAGTACTAATAGCAAAGCAATAATTTGCAAATTACTTTGAAAAGTCCAATCTTACCACTTATAAACAAAGTTAATCCAAAGTAAGAAACAGGCTTTAATTGGGAGTCTAAGGAGCAGCAGACTGTGTTGTTCAAGCATATCTTAAGTCTCCAGACTATTTCAGTAGGAAGGAGAATTTTTCTTTTTTTAATTGGAATACTTCACATCATATTAAAGGCCCTCTTAAAATGTCTTACAAACTGTTGTAAACGTCAGGGAAAGCATCCGTAAGCCCTCTGTGTAGACGTAAAATGACACAGCAAGGTTTACAGTAGTCTGTAACAAATGACAGTAACCCTGCTAATTGATATATTAGTACCCTCACATGAAAAGGGAAAAAAACATATAAAAGTATGTCTTTAGGGGAAGCATCATGTGGAACAAATTTTTTGTTTATGGGTGCTTACGCACAGTGGAGCCAAAGCCACTGAAAGAGGTGAAATCACATTGCAACAGATGACCTGTGCTTGAGTTTCATGGTGATCCCACCCCATGAGATTGCTAGTGAGAGTAGCATTTCACATTCAGACACAACGGACAGCATTTTTGATAAGTGACTATTAACTTTGGTTGCCTTTAAACTTGGTGAATATCCACTCTCGGAAGAAACAGGCCTCTATGTTGTCTCATGTTGGACAGCTTTAAAAAAAAAAACCAAAAAAACCAACTGGCTACAGTTTTTTAACTTTTGGAAAGTTCTCCACCAAACGGCCCTCCTCTTGGCAATTTTAATGAAACCTACACATAAAAAAGTCCTAAGATTTCCACATTTTCCAGACAAACCTTTAGGAAATGTGCAGGCATCAATATCCTTGTTACAGAAAACTCCAGGCAATGCTGGCATGATAATAAAGTGTCACCACTAAGGTATGCCAAGTGTATTCAGAAATGGGTGGGACACACTGCACCTGGGAAACATGAGCCAGCAGGTTCTGCTTCTGTCATATTCAGGTCCCATTGATGGAACTGCTGGTACCTTTCAGCAGGTACACACAGGACCATCTTACTTTTTTCCTTTGCATAGTGGAAGAAGAGGGCAAAATAAGTACTGGAAACAGAAAACAAAACTAGCATTTCAGAAGATGAAAAACTATTTCTTTCTCTTCTCCCTGACTGCAGCTCCTAGTTCCCTAAGTTGTTCTCTGAAAAGCTCTTCCTGACACTGACAGGGCCAGGCAAACATGAGCCCTGCCTTGTAAGGAGAGCATCTCTTTTCACGTACTCACTTACAGCACATAGTAATGAACTCCAAAATACAGCTCAGGGAGAAACACTGGGGACAGTTACAGATGTAGTTTCTGGAAGGCCTTTTTAGGGGCCTATGTTTGTACTAGAGGAAGCCTAGTGAGGAAAATGCTGGGTGGTGCAAAACACTGATGAACTAGTAGCACAAGCTACCACCAATAACTAGGCATTAACCTCCAGTCCTCAGTCCAGACCATGCTCAATCATGTTAATGCAATTCAGCTGACAGCTCACAAGATTGTCAGTTCATTTGTGAAAATACAAGTAAGATGATCTCTGCTTCTTAAGGCAGCTTTTCCTGCCTCTCCTTGGTATCTAGAGGTGTTAGTCATGTTTCACCATCACAGCTATGCATCTCACTAAGTGCAACAAGTTCTATTTCTTCTTTAATTACACTTACAGCTAGAGAACAGACTTCACTTGCCAACATGGGGCAAAGCAACAATCACAAAATGAACTGAAAGATCAGCTTTTTCCCTCTTCCAAGCCATAAACACATAAATAGGACTTTGAGATGAAAGCACAAAACACATAAATTCAGAATGTGAGATGAAAGTACAAACTAAGTGAGCCACAAGAGCCAGTGCACAGCGTTTCCCCTTTGAGTGACTAAAATTTCCATGTGGGTGTAGAGACATCAGTCTTTTGTGCAGCCAGCCTGCAGACAGAGCAGTAGTGCATAGAAAAACCTACATGTATCATGCAATTTAGGTTTAAAACAATGTAATTTTAGCTTAAATGGGTATCTTAAATTACAGGATCTACTAGGGAAAAAAGGTCCCACACAATCTTAATTAACATTTCAGGTCATCTGAGCTGTCATCAATTGTACAAAAGTGAGAACAGCCAGTGAGGTTATAGAGCTGTTGTCTTGCCTGTAATTTGGTTGCCTCTTTGTAGTAATGTTCTATGATTTAGCTAAAAGAGAAACCCAGATTTTTTTTTTTTCCAAAAAGAAACTTTAGAAGTTTAAAATATCTCAATCAGCCTTCCTGAGCCAGAAGGACACTCAGCAGTCTGCTGCCTCCCAGGAGTTGAAATCTACTCACCTTTCCTGGACTTGGTCAGTGCTAGCTGGTGTGTAGTTGGAACGTGTGGTAAATCCCCCTCTGTACTCTGGATCTATCAGGAAGAGCAGATAAATATTTTGTCAGCCAACTGGAATATGTTCTGGCACTAAAGAATATCCAAGCTACACACACTGCACATACAGGAGGTACTTTTGTTGTTTGTTTTTTATCTCCAGTCTAACAGCCTACACTGACTGAAGGAGCAAATCTTACCTCCTTGAACCAACTTTCATCAGGTATTCAGCAATGCTCCTGCAGGAGAACACTGACCTTGGGCAGCACCTCCCACCCACAGTGCAGGACTCCCCTCTGGTTACACTCAGCATGCAAAAAGACCTGGAAATCACATCCTGTGACAACACAGGGTCTTCAGTTCCTTTTTGACAAAACACTTTAGTTACTGTGTGAAAAGACCTTTGACCACCTTTACACTATCATCTTTTTCCATTGAGAACTCTAGGCCCCTCATTTGAATATAAAGAACAAGTAAAATACATTTAGAAAAATGTATCAATAGGTCAGCACACAAGGACTGTCATCTGCTGCCCTACCATTTTCCATAAGCCACCAATCCTCCAGTAGAAGGACCCAGGCTCTGCCAGAACCTACTCCAGACTTCACCATGCCATTACTCATGGAAATACTTCTTGTGCCTTCCAGTACAGGAAAACGAAGGTAACGTGTTCAGAGTGATGCAAATTTCAACTGGGAAACTTACAATGACATAAAAATGAATCCTATTACTTAATAACTTTGTGAAACACAGCCTTATTAAGAAAGCAGTTCTCAGGCAGCCTTTCAAACAAGGAAAAAAATATGCCTAAAATCTCAACAGAGAGGCCTTTGTTTAGTTCAAAACCTAGAATATGCTTTCTCTTTAGTGATACAGAAAAAATCATAAGGGATCACACACAAGTCTATGTGCACAACTCCATTAATAAGTGAACAGCATTAATCTTGCACAAGAAATGTAGAGGCTTCTGTTCCTTCAGGAGATGAAGACTATACCAAAGTGGTAAATCCTTATTTCATCCAAATGCAGGGGACCATAGAAGGGGCTCACCATTTAAGTTTAGGAAAAATTTGTTTTGTTTTGTTTGGGTTTTTTTAAAAACAAGGAACAGCAAGTTTTACAGACACTTTGTTCAAACCAGCTTTCCAGGAAGGGTGACTTGATTCTCTCAGACCTCCAAGTTTCTGATGGTTAAATTTGCAGCCTTCTAACAGTTAAGCCTCTTCTCATTTAAGTACTGTCCCCCTCCCATCCTTGGCGGGGGGACAGCATTCCAGCTGCGTCCGCAGCACAGTGCAGCTCCTCAAACACGCAGGAGCTCCTTCCCCACCCCTTCAGCCAATACTTATGCTGGTAAACGACCTTGAGGACTGCAATTGGCCACCTCACGAGTGAGTGTTTGGGGGAAATCCTGCCCTGACTCACTCCCACACTAGTTATCTTCACAGTCACAGACTTCCGAAGGGCACTCAAACCACCAAGGCATTCATAAGCATGGAAAGAGTTCCTTGATATATCTGTCATCTTTCTTATGCGTATGAATGCACTCCAAGCCAAGCTGGGAAAACAGGGGAGGAGTTATTGTCACTGCTTCTAATACAGTTTATTGTTCATTATACTCTGCTTAGAAACACACAAAAATAAAATCACGCTGCCAGGAACTGTTCTAAATTGTCTTCAGCAAAACTGAATTCCTCCCTTCCAAGGTTCTGCAGGCAGTTGATATGTATATGCTATATTGTATAAACAAAAAATTCACCACAATCCCATCCCACATCACACGTCATCTTGCCAAAACAGCTGTGTTTATGCCCTGGCATCCCTGCACAAAGTGTGTCAACCAAAACTTCACAAACACATTACATTTTTGTAGAATTCAGCAAGACTTCACAGTCCAACTTACACTAAAGGAAAATTCCATTCCTCTTTTTAATATATACATACACACATATATATAAAATCCATTCATTGTTTCAACTTTGCCCTAAGGTGCCAAAAAATTGATGTCTCCTCTGGGATATGCAGTAAAATGTATCACTACTTAGTCCCCTCCAATTGCGCCAATGCAAACATTTGTGTAACTACACAACAAACTTGATCAAGAAAATTATCTGGCTGAAAACTAAGCCAGGAAAAATAAACAAATAAAAAACCCACTGGGTTCTTTTTAGCCCTCTCAACTGGACCAGTCCCTTGTTCTGGTTCAATAGATGGCCACACAACATGTGGGTGAGGACACACAGGCATAAACAAGTGGCAGGAACCACAAGGGGCTGTATTACCTTTTTCTGCTTAATGAGTGCCTTCAGCTACAACATTAGGTGATCTAGAAGAGCTTCAAATGACAATGACACTGCACACAGTACCTACTAAACCATCACATCATCATTCGCTGTAAAACTGAGGATTTTCTATTCACTTGCTTTCTTCCCTCATTTCACCAATGAAATCACAACTCTTCATTTTCAATATCTATTTCACATAGACAAGAAAATTAACTGCTTAACTTTTAACAAGATTCATGTTGAAATGTGATGTAAAAATATCTGCTAATTTAAGAATTGCAACAGAATTCTTAAAATTCAAGCTAAGAGTCTTTACAAAATTTGCATTTTCAACTTTGTAGACTGCATGTTTACTAGCCTAATAAACAAGGCACTTACAGGAATCTGGAAATTAAAATCCCTTTTGGACAATTATCAATCAAAAAATGGATATGTGCATTTATGAAGATATTAAAAGGCAGCTATCACAGAATTTGTAACTAAGGCATTCCCAAAGTCACATCAAACAGTGACTTTCAGTGTCCTAATTTCCAGGGAACAAACAAATCAACTTATAGTAGATTGTTATCAAAACCGAAAGTTGCACAAGATGAACACCTCACCCTGCATGATAGCCCTTTTCTGTTTCATGCTGCAATACTCTTGTTTATTAACAAATTTATCCTTTATCAATATCAGTTAATAAACTAAATTTACTTTTAGGCAACAAAAGTAATGATTTCTAGCTAGAAATTTAAGTAAAGTGAAAATTTAAGCCCAAAAGGTTTCAATATATACAAAGCCTAACCTAGATCTATTTACACAGGCAAACTTCCTAGGAGTTATGCCAGGTACTGCAATTACCTGAGCTTGATGAAAAGAAAAAAAAAAAGAATGAGAACTTTTCCTGCTGACTCTCAGGAACAAAAACAGCAGCAGCAGCACCAAGTTACTTAATTAAGAGAATCAATTAGAGCAGCCTATAACTGCTGAGAAAGTGCAACAACTCAGAGAATCTAAAGTATTCCTGGAGAAAACACTGTCAGCTACACAGGAGGGAACATTCTCTGCTGGCAGACAGCACGTTACATAAACTGTATGCACAAACAAAGGGATGTATTTTCACTCACCTCTTCCATTTCAAAGGAGTCCTTCTGCTGCAGCATTAGATTCGTTATGGATGGGTTTGTGAGTGGAGTGCTGGGGTCTCTACCTGGCGGTGCTGCGGACAGTCTTTGTGTCAGGACACTGCTGTCAGATGTACTAGAACTGCTGCTGAGGCCTGGCGAGTCCAAAAGACCAGATTCTTCACATGGTCTATCCTGGCCACTTGCCAACCTGCTACCTTGCACATCCTCTGGAGGCACAGTCCCCTCTCGTGTATTGTCAGTCACAGCAGGAAGGTGTGCAGGTTTACGTGTCTGACTACTGCCCTTCTCCTCCTTTACAGTAGCCAAACAAGAGGGAGAGTCTTTCTTTTTGGAATATTTTGGTAATTTAGATTCATTTTTAACATCGTTTTCCTCACCCCCTGCTTCAGCTGGACTCTTCCCTTTTTCAACAGGGGAAGGACTTGAGCAGCTGCTACCATCGGCTTGCTGCGCGCCACACAGATTGAGCTTGGACAAAGTCTTCATTAACAGGCTGGCTCTATTGCTGTGATTTAAAGGGGGAGGGCTGGATGCCTCTTTGCTGGAAGACACTGAATTCAAACTACCAATTTTCTGCAAAGGAGTCCCAGAGACTTGAGAATACAAAGAAGAAAAAGCATTTGCCACAGTAGTAAGCACTTCAATCTGACGAAAACGACCTGCACAAGAATGAAACATAAGGCAGAGGTTATGAGGACATTTGCTGTCATCACATCCCAGACCTGTTGATCTATCTCCACACAATGCTTTGAATTCTCAAAGACAGCTCTTTCCTCATAACTGAAGAGGGAATTTTGATCACAACCTCCGCCCACCCCTACAAACCTTCTCCTACTTATATCAAGGGCTCCAAAGGCTGGCTGAATGCTGACTATTCTTGTAACATGAAAGTGATTCCATACTATGAAAACAAAAAAAAGAAAAACCTTTGCAAGAATCTTTGCTAAATGCACAAGAAAAGCATGGAAAGCTGTCACAAAATAAAAAAAAATGGTACAGGTACGTGAGTATAAGTTAATTTACAAAATCTAGGAAGAAAGCGTTACTCGCATTGCTCTCTCCATCTACAACTACAAGAGGACATTTCAGCTCTGCCCTCATTTCAGCAACACTCATTACTGACCTAACAAAGCTCCTGTCCAAGTCTATAGAAATTCTGACCCAGATTTCAGCAACGACAGAAATAGGTCGCTGCCACCCAGGAAGTGAAGAACACAAGAAACAGTGAGATATTGCTATTTGTTTCAGTGCTCTAAAGCTACAACAGAAAACAATCATAGGGAGTAGGAGATGGGAATGATACAAACCAGAAGGCAGCATACCTTACAGAATGCCTTTCATTTCCCTCCCCCACTATAAACCCCTTCCACTTGCCCCAAGGAGTACTACCCTGATGGTCAGTTCTTGCCATATTTAAGACCAAGCAAGAGTTTCATTATGAATTCTGAATGGAATTTGCCCTTTAGGCTGCAAAGGGGTTTTGTCAGAATATTAGATATGCACCTTCTTTTGGGGTTGTTTATATAGAATTAACTCATAAATAAACTGTGCTTCAAAAATATACTTACTTGTTAAAGCAAAACTTGGATTTTCCACTTCCATGCGCTGTATTTGGGCATTCAAAAACACTTTGATATCTATCCCTCTGGCAAATGATGATGAATTAAAAAATCTTGCTGGAATTTTTGAAGCAATATCTGGTTCATCTCTTCCAAACCCAAGGTTATAAAGCACTTCTTCAGGATCTTCCTCATAAAGCTCCAGTAATTCAGAAACACTAGACAAATGAAAGACGTTTACCATCTACCTGTCTCCTTTTAAGATACAACTATCCAACTGTATCCAACTGCTAATTCACCCCAGTAGCCAGATTGGTTTAGTGAACTTTTGACTCCTACAGCTTAGCCCACTTTTTGGAAATAATTGTGGAGACCTCTGCATCTCAAGTTTTGGTTCCCATTACCAGAGCCACTGGCCCAGACACATCACAGATCCAATCCTGTAATTTATATCTGCAGAGCTCAGATTTTTAAATGGCATTAAAATTTCAAGCATTTCTAACGTTTAGATTTATTTGTTAGCATTTACTGCAAACCACTGCTGAAAACAAAGAGAAGTTTTCCAAGCAACCAAATGAAAATTCCCTTCTCAGCTACAAAATGTAACAATGTACATAAAACAAGCCAAGTCCATTTAACTGAGAACAGACCTTCAAAGCATAATACTCTTTTACCTTGAAACAGTCGCACTGCTTTTTCCAGACCCGGTAGAGTTCATACTTCTCCCCTTCTGGTGGAACTGCAGCCTCTTGTCCTTTGCCAGTACACCATTGCTGTCAATACAAACAGAGAAGACCTCTGTGATAAACCTGCTTCATTTGGGGACTCGATTCTCAGTCTCACTGGAGAGCTAACCCTCCAGCACTGCTGAATTTCTCTTTTCCCCTTCAGTGTTATCTGGTTTATATTAGCCATGTCATTTATTGAAATACAGTAACAAAAGCAAACCCTGGGACGCCTCAGTAAAAATGTACATAGACGGTAAGAACTTCAAGGCAAATGCAAGCTGAGAAAACAAATCCCTGATCTGTCCTTGCTGCCCCACCCTCCCTGATCCCACCCTCCTCCAGCAAGGAAGTCCAGCCTTGGGTGAGCCATGTCCTTGCCCTGCCTTTCCTGTGCTGCTGCCTCCTCCAGGACCACCTCTCCAAGCAGGGTCACCCTCTCCCTGTCTCAGGTACCCAGCTCCCCCTACCCCCTGGCTGCCATGAACCAGCAGTGCGAGACTGCAAGCTCTCCCCAGCCTGGCTGGGGAAGCTGAGGAGGCTCCAGACTGGAGGAAACAAAGGAAGACAAACCCCAACCCAGACTGCTGGCAGTTTCTTTCCCAATGCCAAACTATTTCTTCACAGCATCTGGAGAAGCTGCTGGAGCATTAGGTGGTACCCTGGGCTTACACATACTTTTACTGCCAATCTCTCTGGGGGACAAACTCTCCCAGGGTGAATTTTACCATCTAAATCCTAACATACACACACTCCCACCAGAACAGCCACTGAAAACCCAAAGAAGACAGGATTCATCTAAGAGTGTATTTATGGAGCCCGGCTCAGGAGGAGTAGAGAGGCTGCTGCCCATACGGGCTGTGCAGTATTTGCTGAAGTCTCAGTGGGATTCTAGTTTCAGCACATTCTATTTAGAAGCTGTGACTGTGAAGCAGGAGTCTTCCTCTCTTAAAATCTCATTTTTCCCCACTCCCAAAGGATATCTGCTGTGACAGATAAAACTAATCTTCCCTTCAAATTTCTGAAATGGGGACTGACCAGTGAGGCAAAGAATGTTAATTATGGTAAGTTACTAAGATTTGTCACTCTCTGTTTTACTCCTGCTACTCCAAAATCTACATCAGGTCTGCTGGAAGAATAAAAATCTACTTTTTTTTTTTTTTTGCATCTCTTAATGACTGTTTCTGTGTTATGTGGATCTTCTCCTTCCCTCTCATGTGAACAGACATGAGCAGGCTTTAGCACTGTGGTAGCTCCCATGACTTCCACTGCCCAATCGCCCTCCTACCCTCCAGTATAAATATTCCTCTGAAGTAAACAAACACACAAAAAGATGTTTACCATGTTTCCATTTGGGTATCATTCCGTAGCTGATTAGCTGCAGTGAAGGAAGAAGAAGAAATTACATCCAGACCTCTTCATAATGACACTTCCCACAAGGAGTACAAAGAAGCAGATAGTGAGCATGTTTACCAATATTCCTGCATAAACAAGATTTTTCTTTTTCCTTATAAATGTGATTGTCAAGTGATTCCAGTATATGAGTGATATAAAGATGATCTGGTTTATTCAAGCTCTGTTTAAAATAAAACCTCGCATGGACACATGTTTACATACTGTCATTAATCATATTAACCTGATATTTAAATTGTGATAAGCTAGTAGTTGTTACACAAACCATTTATTGGTTGCAACTGAAGACGCAATTACCAGCTGCAGGGCTGTTGTGGGTGGGAAGGGGAGGACAAGCAGGATTGCTCCAGTACAGAAAGTAAAGAAGACATGAAAGGCAGCTGGCCCCATGGCCAGGTGCTGAGACTGCATTTGTTCACCTTTTCATCAGCAAGTGGGGCATGGCCCTGGCTGCCTGAGATGTGCAATACGTGGACAAGAGCTCAGCGAAGCCTGTGGTACTGATGGGGCCAGTGGATGTGCTCAGGGTTGAGAGGGCTCTGGAGGGAGGCTGCTGGGTACCAAGCACCTGGTCACCAGCCTCTGGATGGGAAGTCAGCACGTTCTGCTGCTGGAATGGCCCAGCACCACATGGGAACATCCCAGGCAGCATTATTCTTTCAGAACTGAACCCGAAAGAGGCAACTCAGCATTAACAATCTTGCCCCAGGAGACAGGCAAGGAGCACACATATGTTATAGCAGCCCTCAGAATCAGCTATGAAAAGAGCAAAGTGATGTCACACACTGCCAGGAAAACCCTGCACCATAATTCGCTCTGCCAGCAGGGTAGAGAGTAACCAACCAAGCGCAAAACATGGAAACCTCACAACCTCTCTCTTGGTTTCAGAGGCATCACAAAGAAACTGAAATGTATATGAAACACAGATCCCACATCATTTTAATATTCTTGCCTATAGTATGAAGGTAAGCGTATCTATAAGGATTATCCAGTGACTAATTTGAACCACAGGTTTTAACAGCTCAGCAGTGGACTGGGGTTATGGGACCCTGCCCAATGCCCTCTGTACCATTCACATGGGGCTCTGGCTTATATCTGGATTCAGGCAGTCACAGCTGCACAAGGGCAGGCCATTCATACCAGCCTCAAAGGGACTGTCTGTCTAGCAGAGCATGCAGCACTGCTCCAAGCAGCTCTGTTGTGCCCTTGTTCTTGGATGGGAAGCAAAGCCCAGCAGAAACACCCGCATCCTTACCCAGAAAATTTAACCATCAGTTCCAGTACTGGGACCTTTTCATCTGAAAAAGAGGGAAACTACCCTCTGCTAAATGATGCTGAAAACCCATAAAAACCAGAAGTCCTTGGAAATTGTAAGGGGAAAAATTGAAAAGAAAAAAGTGTCATGATGTTCTAAAATGTATGGACTCTTGTATTCTTGTTCATATGCTCAGATCTTGGATTATCATTACAAAGAAACTTTTCCTATGAAATCTTTGTACTGCAGGCAATCTAACAAGTGAAAAAGACTGTCAGTAAGAAAACTTAATCCTATTCAAATTATAGCAGTAAGGGACTCATTTACTGCTTTTCCACCATTATCAGAACAAGATCATTACAAGCTAAGCTTTTTTCCTTAGAAGTCTTAAATCTTTAAAAATTAAAAATATTTCCTTCCTTCAGGCCTTGTTTCACTACTTTGACACCATTAGCAAGACTAATGTGGAAAAAAAGGACTTTCCACCATACAAGTTCTGACACTTTGCAAAAGTTGTAGTTCAAAAACCATTAAAAGCTAAAGCAGGAGAGCAGTTTTGTCTTTTTTAACATTGAAAACAGATTATGTCTTATATCCCCTGTCCTGTAGTTAACCTCAGGACCCAGTTTGAGACAGCTCTTTCTCTATTTTACTTGTTACTGTTAGAACAGAATTCACAGTGCTTTTGTTAGTCTGCTTATGGACAACTCTTAATCTATGACTAAGAGAAAGGCTTTGAAGTTTTTTTTACAAAGAAGTAAACCAGGAACAGCCACATCTGCTTCCCCTTAAAAAAAGGGAAGAGAAAGAAAAGGCAAGCAGCTAGCAACAGCAAAGCATACTGTGGCTGATACAAAATACTTACTCAGCTTTGGTGTATATCATTTTTAAAAGCACTTAGCCCTTAATGGGTTTGCCTCTTGGCTGATAGAATTTCATTCCTCCTTTCAAAAGCCTGCAGATGCCACTCCCGAGGGATTCACTGGAAGTGGGGCATGCATAGCTGCCAAGAGTAACCCACGGACAAGAAGAACAAGTAGAAGAAATAATTTTCTCACAGCCCTGGTGAGTGCTTCAGGCTACGCTGTCGCTATGGGTATTAAAATGAGAAGGCAGGGCTGCCTCTGACCTTTGCATCAGAGACCCAGAATGTTTAACACCAGCAATAGTCTAAATAACTTCAAAAAGCAGATCTTCCTGCACTTTTCTATGTGCTTCATCCTGATTTTCTGGCCAATTCTGTCATTCAAAATAAAAATCAGATGACTAAACATATTTTTTTTTGCTAGAAAAAGTCATAATCCTGCCACACCCACCTTCGGCTCCCAGGGATAAGTCATCTTCAAAACTTCCTCCATTTCTCACCAGCATGCCTGAAAACACACATTTAGCAGTTCAACAACTAGAATGCTCCAGTGCTTTACTTCCAGTGGCTTATCTAAAGATACTAGCCAGACACTTCATTTGATACAAGATACAACCAGAATATATTTACAATCCCTGCATTACTCATGCAGTAAAAATGCATTAAGAAGTTAGATTTCAGAAGACAGAAAAATTACTTTGAAAGAGAACAACTACAACACTGCTTTAGTTTTGTTCTCAGAAACATCCCCGAGTCACTGCGTAAGCAAATTAACTGCAAGCAGGAACTTGGAGGTACCAGTCAACCCATCTGTGCCTTCTGCTGCTATGTTATCTATCCTCCAGAAATCTTACCAGGAGAATCCAGAGTCTGAGTCCAGCTTGGGCATTTGCCTCTCACCTCTCTGTACTGGATTAAGAGCTGAAGTGAAGACTCCAGGCACAGCAAGTAATTCCTCTGCACCCTGTCACTACCTTCACTTTCTCATTGTACTTTGAACTTTAGTGTTCAGACCTGCTCAGTAAAACTTTCAGGTGTGGCAACCAGTTATTAGAGGCAGAGACTGCCTAATGCTTCCAAGTTTGGAGGCAAAATTACCTGCCTGTTCTGCATATTTTGGGGACTTTTTTTTCTTTAGAACTTACTAAGATCTCCAGAAATTTTATTCAGGTTCCTTTCCCTCTTCTACAGTTTCTTGAGCTCAACTGCTCCACTGTGAGAATAATTCTGCAAATAGTGACCATGCTGTGGTTTACTCCTACTAAACAGCTGAGGTCTCAGATGAATGTCCACAAAAGCACAGTTTCCAGCAAAAGAGATTTCAGTAGGTTAAGACCTTCCTTACCCTTCAATAGGGGATTGCTTTGCTCATCCAGGGAGGCTCCCAAAGGTGTTCTGAAACCACAGAAAAGATTAATACTACTTAAAAAACTTGCTGCTTCATGTCCTTCCTTACAGCATGTTACAAGCTTGTGATACAAGTAGTTGGCCCTCCCTCCCTCCACCCCCAGAAAGCACAAATATCTGAGGATTGGCAATAACTTCCTAAACAATCCCAGCCCTCTAAACAAATGCACCTTGTACACAAAAACAACAAAACATGATAGCTGCAAAGCTCAAACACCTTCAGGGGCAGCAGCTCCCTATTAAGGAAAATCATGGGCTTCTCACCACAACACCCAGAAAAAAAGAGCATGGGTTTTTGAATGGACTAATTCAATCTCATTTATGCAGCAAAAACTGTTGCCATTTTTCTACACATTTAAAACTTCTTGGGGAGAGGGGTGAAAAGCTGTGTTTGGGTGATCAGGAAGAATCAGAATAAAAATCTTAACTATTTTAGCTGTCACTTGCCAGTTCTGGCACTTTATAGATTCTTCACACTGGCTCTTACTTGGATGATCCCTCCTACTGCTGTTGCCTGAAGGGCAGGGGATTTGCAGAATCTTATGGTACTCCAAAGGAGCAGCAGAAACCACACCAATGGCAGATCCAATCCCTCTGTGGGTTCATGCTATACTTGTTGACATTAGCTAGATGTTTCCATATCTTGACTCTAGACATGTTTAACCAAAGACTTGTCACTACTAAGTAGCACAGCATTAACTTTCAAGGCTCAAAACAAATTCAGAAATATAATACTCATAAAGAAGGAGAAAGCAGATGATTTATGTGGCTATATTTTGTGTGTTTCATTTGGATTTTTAATTAGACAAACACATAAACCTGCCCAAAGACCTGAAAGCAAACAGTCCTCTGATACAGTATTTATTTTGGTGCCATGGCCAAATTAAGCAAGGAAAATTTGCATCTGCTTTCTAACAGACCTTACATTTCACAACCTTATTTTTCTTTCCCCTCTGAAAAGAGCTCACTCTTTCCACGTGTGGCCTGCTGATACGGAGCAAGCTCACTTTGACGCACCTTTTGCAAAGCAAAGCCCCACCACAGTGGGACATCAAAGCAACCAGCCAGAGCATCCAGGAGCATAAGCATTTTTCAAGTGACAGGACAGACTCTGCTGAGACTCATATCTACTGTGTTTCTGTGTGTCTGTCCAGTAAGAGCCTGAAAAAACACAGGGTGTATTGTCTAAACCTGTCATGCAACAACGAGCCTTATGTTCTGAGGTAATTACTATGCTGGTTGTTTACTCCCTGGCTTTGATGGGTGCACTTCCAACCTTTTTCCTCTCCTTCCCTGTTGGCTATTCTGATGCCTCTATATTTCTGATGTAGAAACTTGCTGGCATTGACTTTGACAGCCCAGGTCAGTGCTACATGCACTGGCTGGCAGCAAACAGTAAAAGCAACCACCAAAGCTGGCATTTTCCTTTGGAAATTAAGTGCCTCACCTCTAAAGCTACCAGAAAAGCACCCCTGTCAAACACTGCTTGCTGTCCTGCCTGCACTGTTGCACAGAGGCACAGCTGCCGTATACCCGCTGCCTTTGCAAATCTTGCAGCTAAGAACTAGACAGAACAGGACTTTAAACAAGGGACAAGTACCACCCAAAAGTCCTTTTGGACAAAAGCATGGACTGTTCTGCCTTTCTAGACCAGGCTGGTTTTCACCAGTGAGGCTCATGCTTCTGCCTCAGAGTAGCCCTATGCACTTGGGAACATGAGGGCTGGAGGACCCTTCCACTTACTGAGCCCTCAGGATGGGGTCTCCCAGCTGAAGGCACGTCATGGTAGGTCCCCAGCACATCCCAGCGGCCTTGACACAAGCAGGAACAGAGGAGGGAGGCCAACAGCAACAGGCAGTCAGCAAAGAGCAAATGGGTATGTGCCTGAATCAAAGGATCCTAAGGTTTTCCATCTGCTTTTACTCATTTATTATTGTATTTTAACATATATAGCAATAACTTCTCTCAATATTGGTCAGCAGAAGAACTGAATGAACTCTTGATGGCCACACTGCCACGGGACATAGGCACTGAGCAGGTAAGATGACCACAGGCAATCTCAGGGCTTCCTCTCAGCCCATGGGTTTGTTCAGTCAGCTACCAGTTGTGGTCGGGTGGTCTTCCAGAACGGGACGAGGATTTTGCACTATGCTGTGAAAGTGTTTAAACCTCAGCTTTTAAAGCCTTAATTGGGCAGGAGCCATGTTTATTTTAGACTTGAAGCAAAAAATCTCTTCTTTGTGAGGCATTTCAAGAACTCACTTCCTGCATATCTACAGGAGATGGCTCCTAAATACCTCCCACATCCCCTGTATTACTGGCAGAGTTTAAATATACTCAATCAAAATAATACACATCACCATCAGATGACAAATTTGACAAAAATTTCTTCTTTTCTATCAGTATAATAGAAATACTTGTGTTTCAACTTTTATAAGTTTCTTATTATTTTGAATAGCCTTTTCAAAGTACCAGGGAGAGAGCAAAGGAGGCCTTTCTCAAAGGCATATGATTCCCAAAAAACATGAATCAACTAGAGACTTTGGGTAACATTTTCTTAAGCCTCCATAATTCTTATCACAGTATGATAAATACTTGGGGTTTTTTAAGGGGGAGGGGTTTGCTTTTAGTTGTTATTTGAAAAAAATCCCAAATCAAAACACCAAACAACCAAATAATAACAACAACAACAAAAACCCATCAGACAAACAAAAACCAAAACCAGAACAACCAAATGTGTCTACCAAGGTGAATAATAAGGGATATTAGGAAACCTCCTCTCCTCCAAAGCAGATGTGAAACAGTGATGTCAAGTAATAAAAGCCCCAAACCACTAACAGGAATATCAAGGGACAGCCAGTAATTCTTTTTACCCCTATTAGAACATTATTGATGCTTTCAGAAACAAACAAAGGAATAAATCTTATAAGCAGATCTATTTATGCAGTGCATTGATATTAAGGTTTTTTGTGTTGTTGCCAACTCAAACCAGAAAATGAGATTTTAAAAGTGCCAATTTTCTTCTGATTTCACAAACACTTACAGAAACTCACACAAAATGGGAAGGACTGCTTTTAGAAAACACGTAACAAGGAAAATACTTTATTTTAGTAGTTGAATCTTCATCTGTAGTAATGGCTATATGGTAACTTGTTAAATAGCTAACTGGTAAAAATGAGGCTGTGCAATGAACCAGAAACAGAAGCTCTGTCAGTGTATGTCCACACTTTGTAGCAATCAAAGCTCCAAGCAAAACCAGTGTTATTAAACAAAGAATTTTCAGGGAGGAGAATTGTACATTTCACAATTGTTTTTTATAAATATATACTACAGTATCTGCAGGGCTATTCTGTCATCTGCTAACACTGTCCTCTTTGCCTACATACACTGTTATCAAGAGACAATCAGTTCAAGGTTTTTATACATACAGTTTTTATACATACAGTCACACTTAGAACAGTGCAAATTGAATTACCACTTTACTACACATGCTAGACACTGCTTGCATGTATATTAGACACAAAAAAATAAACCACTCTGCAGTTTTAAAACATGAGTGACTGTGCACCACTTCAGACAGCTGGGATTGCACTTCCCAGACATGAATTGTACATGCTGGCACCCTGCATGTTAGAGTCAGAGGCTAACTGTTGACTGAATAGCTTGGCTGAAGAAATCTTTTTTGAAAATTAAAATCTTATCTTTCTGAGGCAAACACAAGATTCTTCTGAAAGGATTTACAACAGTAAATAGCTATGCTTTAACAGACTTCTGTGGAAGTGCCACAGGTTTCACAAACATGCCTTACCTAAATTTGCATTTCTGTATTACTGGAAGAGTAAACTTGTGCTTAATTTCCTTATGTGTAAAATATGGAAATAGAGCATAAAATAAGATTCCCGTATTTCAAGAATCAACTGCCAAAGATGCAAACACATTCCAGAGAAGTGTGTGGTACCAGTTTTAACAACACATAGTTACCGAAGCACAGGAATAAAACTGCAAGCTTTGTGTTATTACTCAAGATTTTTGACACCTGTTAGATGTTCATGTTGTCATTTTGCAGCCTTGTGATATTCCCTAAACTCTGTATGACCACAGGACCAGGGAAGGTTCTAAACAGAAATCCTGCAGATATAGACAGAGGTGGCACTCTAACATTAGGAAGAATTTCTTCCTCAGGGGCCTCTCCCCTCATCACTGTTCCATTTTTTTGCCCTCCCCACTCAAAATATACTTCTAATAAAGCGCTGAATTCATAATACTTATTTTTAAGGATATACTTTGGTAGACCAACAGGACACAAGATTTGAAGTAAAGTCAGAAAAATCTTCTGTTCTAGCGTTTTGGAAAAATGGTCTGTCAGCTCTTAATATTGTATTTTAGGGATACAGTATGGTATCAATCCTGTAGCTCCCAACACCCCCTCCAAGGCACAGCCTGTAAAGATCTGAAGAATCTGCACCAGTCCTATGCCGAGGACCCTGTAGCTATAAAGTAACCCACACTTCAGTTATAGAGTAAGAGTAGTCAGCTGCTTACGGAGCAAAAGATCACAAAGGCAGAGCTAATCTCAGTGGTAAATTTTCATCCCAAAAGGAGAAGGCAACAACAAGTAGGAGAGGTCTTAAAATGTCATTGTTAGCTCTTGGAAAGCTAATTGCTAGCTTCTTCCCATCAACTCTGGCTCCAAGGGCTGTTAGGACTGAATGAGAAAAACATGGGACAAAAGCAGCTGCTACGTTTACGCTTTTATGTGACTGAGGAGGAAGAAAAAGTAATGCCCTCAGCCTGTTCCAAACACCAAAGATTATTTTGTAACAGTAACTGAAACAGCGTCTACATATACCTTGCCTCAAGTTAGGGATGGAGTATATTAAGAGACTCAGATAAATCAAGTCGGTCTAAACTGTGCCATCGCTCCTGAAGGCCCAGACGCACAGAGGCCACTGCCGTGGAATCTGCACCAAAAAGCACGCAAGGAAACACCGGAAACAGCGCAGCTTCCAAAATAATGCTGCCTTCCTTACCCTCAGCGTAGTTCCTCCCTCGGTGGCTGAAGCCTTCAGGCTCACTGAGACACCGAGGAGAGGCGCGGTGCCGGCAGCCCGCTGCTCCCTGGCCGCACGGATGGATACGCACTGCTGCTCCGCCCGCACCACGGCCGGACACAGCGCAGGGCGCTCGCAGCGCGGCGCGCTCCGTGCCCCGCTCGGCTCCGCCGCGGTGCCCACGCGAACCGCGGGCGGGGCCGCGCCGGGGCTTGCTCCGCTCCGCGCCCCGGGAGCACCCACCTGCAGTCCTTCAGCCATATCGCGATCTTCTCGTTGGGAACGCTGTGACAGCCTTCGGGGCAGAGCAGGAGAGAGAAGTGACTTTGTTTCTGGTTTAATCATCCTTTCCTTCACCTTTTTGTAAAGTGGAGAAGGAAAAAAGACACTGATAAACA
>JAOXXN010000102.1:14091363-14102447 GCA_026770055.1 Myrmophylax atrothorax
GGCAGCGCGAGGCCTCCCGCCGGGGCCGGGCCGCCCCCGCGGGGCAGCGATGCCAGCAGGGATGCGGACAGGGATGCGGGGGTCAGGCCCGCTGGCGCTGGGTCGGTGCGGCTCCGCGGGCCTGGCCGGGCTCGGAGATGCCGCCCATGGCCTGGGCCCGCAGAGGACGTTTCCAAACTGAAAGAGATGCAAGCAGCAAAGAGCATCTTTGCAGGGTTTTATCCTCGTGGAACGGGAGTGCCGAGAAGGCAGATGGCACAAGGAAAGGAATGACTTGGCTGGGCACACATTGCCTTCTGCCTCGCTTGCAGGGGCGTGAGGTCAGCCTCTGCTCGGGCGCAGGCAGGAGCTGCAGGGACAGCAGCAGCACCAACCGTGGCCTGCTAAAATCTTACATGCATTTGAAACCCTTATAATCTCCTTCAGGATGAACTCAGGCCACTGGAATCAACTGAAAACCTGGCAAAAGACGAACGAGTGCCCATATTTGGGAGGGAGGTACCAGACAAAAGGCTGCTTTCACTGTCAGGGACAGAGAACCATTTCTCAACTACTGTCTTCTGCTTGAGGTGCCAGCCAGGGCCTCTGCAGCAAGAGTGCCGTGCCAGGTGCCCTGCCCACCTTGGCTGCATCTGGCCTGACAGCTGCCATGGCTGAGTCAATCACTGCGGGCCGGTGCCCACCCTGGGCAGCAGAACTGCTCTGCCTTTCTGCATGAGATCAGACGGTCACATCCCAGCCACTGCTGAATGAAGCCTGCTCACCCAGTGAGCTCACCTGCAGCTGTGGGCATGGGAAAAATAAGCTTTTGTTAAAGGTCTTTTGCAGCATCTTCAGGAAAAGATGCTGATTAGTAAGCACAAACAACAAAAAGGACCTGAGTCCTCTGGAGGTTTAAAACCAGTGCTGATAGGCAGGCACATGAGATACCTCATGTTCAAAGACAAATCTACCTTTGGAAGAACCAAGTTAATGGTGTCCAGTAAATACCGTTTCATATTCTACATTTATAACTAAGACCTTAAAAGGAATTTCTGTGAACTTTTCTCCTGCAAAATAAAAAATTTACTTGATGAGAAAAAAATATTTCTTCTTTTTCCTAACCCCTCCAAGCCACTACCTCACATATAGACAGCCTTACTAAGATAAATTTCCACTTGTCATAAGTCATTTTCCTAAACACATTCTTAATTTTCTGAATGCTTTGTATGGAAATTAAACCAGAACAGCAGCACAAAGGACTTATATTTGTATTTCATTTGTCCCTGAAAATGATCACTGCTGTACATGTTTCAGGATGGTATTTTTAAATGCCAGTACTTCCTTGAAAAAGAGCAAACTACACTCGAATATATATTGTTGATCCTCAAAATAATCAGCATTTTCTCAGCAGGGCATATTTCACACACTACATATTTTGTATGAACTAATTAGAATGTGTCCAGAGGCATGGGTGTCCTGGGGGACAAGTCAGAGGATCAGCACAGGTCCTGTGCCCTCCACCACGGGGAACTGCGGCTTGGACTTCAGCTGAAACTCCTCCCAGGTGTATTTATAGTACCAGAATCTTACAATCTGATTTTTCTGGCTTAGTTGGCAAGAGCCTAGTACAGCATTACTTTGACATAATGGCAAATATTTCCATTTACGTGCATGCATAAATAGATGTATCTATTAAAAATGGCTCCTTGAGGTTGAGCAGCCTGGTGAGAGCTGTGAGAGAGGCAGGGAGGGCCAGGAGAAGTTTAACCCCTGCTGTGGTTCTGCTGTCTCAGAGGGAGCCCAATTGCTTCTGGGAAGTTACAGTTTCATTGGCACAGCTGAGGATGAACAGTTGCAAGCTAAAAGCAGCTATTGTCTAGCCATGCCAGTACATCCTTAAGGAGTTCTTAATCCACAAATTACTGACATTATTGTCTATAATTGCTTGTCTGTTGTGACAGCACTTACTCAGAGAATGTCTGAAATGTAAACAGCAGCCAATAGCTTTTTGCAATGAAGTCCTGCCAGTACAGCACTGGGCTCTCACTTGCACCTTCATACCATCCTAGCAAGATCCTTTTTGACTCTATGAGTAAGGATTGTAAATTCACATCCTATACTAAGCATAACATTAGGAAAATACCTGGCTTGTTATTTCTTTTAATACTTGTAAACCAAAAAGTGAGCTTGTTCTACAAGAAAAGCTTCTCTTGTTTCAGAATATAATTTGTTAGTTGTATTTCAAAGAAATAACTGATGGGAAAAAAAGTCATGTCAAGTCTTCTGTCACGTAAATCAGACCAACTTCTTTTTTCCCAAATTATTTTGAAACCATTCAAATAAAACATTGTATAGGCAGTAATTAGATAAGGGATAAATTGTGCTTTGCATTAGGTTATAAATTCCTAAAGGAAGACTTACAGCCGCAGCACCATTAGCAGTACTACCAAGCATCACAGTAAAAAACACACAGACATTTTAAGAATAATAATAACTCTCACATTTGTCATCTGGGTGTTGGCCCTGAACATATGAATGTGTGTATAAATACACACACACAGAAATACAATTTAGCCCAACAAATACCAATAAGTCACTGTCTTTTTTTCTTAAAAGAGCAAAAACCTTTGAAGATTACTTAATTCAATGTTTGCCTGCACAGGATTCTTTTAGGTGCAGCATTGTCTAAAAAAATACATTCCTACATAACTCAAAGATATAAATGAGGTGTTTCCACCAGTTCCCATGGGAACTTGTTCCCATGTCTGAGTACATTGTAAGTAGCATTTTCCTGCTACATTAGGACTAGTCTTCTCCATGCTTTTGAGCAGATCATTTCACTGACAGATCTGTACATCAAGACATCCTCCAGTGCTCAGGAAGGATTATACCATTTATCTATATCCCTCCATGCAGAATAGAGGGATAAGGATAAGCCTCTGAAAACCAATGAAATATTCACAGGCTGCATAGCTGGGCTCTTGGTAGTATAGTGAGAGCCTGCACTTCATCCTCTGCTGCTGCTGTAGTTCCTTCCCTGGGAACTACAGACAACCAGTGTTGGGATGCTCTCAGAATGAAAGCAAATGGAATCAAGAGGTGCTGGTGAGGTCTGGCCAGGTCACATTTGGAAGCTGTTTCCTCTCCTTTCCAGCTCAGCAGATGGCTAAGCCCACCCCACCAGGATGACCATCTGCAAGTGGACAACATGCTGCCAACCAGCCACCAAAGACCCATTGGGCAGATCTCACCACTGAGGAGAGACACTGTGACCACCAAGTGGGTAACACATACAGAAGCTAGTAGACAGAGTAATTAGGAGTAGGTTTATAGTTCAAAATAAAAATGAAACAATAAAACTGCCACAATCAAAAAACCCAAGCAAAACTCTCTCTGTGCCTAGCATCTTCCTTTCACAGAAGAAATGGGAGTAATTTCACATATTTTAGAGTAGTGGAATATGACAAAAACCTTCTGTTGGACTTTCATGTGGCAGTAGAACTGGTTCTTGACAAGGGGATAAACTCCATGCTGCTATCTAACTTATATTTGGTCCTGGGACTTGCGGCTCCAAGTCAGCAATGCTTCATGACCACAACTGGATTTCTATGTTACTGGCAGACAGAAGGGAGGAGGAGCTAACAAATAGTTCACCTTTGCAAGCATTGCACCAAAAATATTCCTACATAGTAACAAAACTATGATAAATACTGTGCAGTTATTTGCTTTGGCAGAGTCTGTGTTTGAGAGCTGGAGAATGCATGAAGAAACACACAACCCAGTGTCATGCACATCTTTAAAGTTTCCACAGCTCTGTTTTAGTAAATGCACTTTGTTAAATTAAGCAATTTTTTTCTAAGCCAAGATTATTTTTTTTTTAAAAAAAGTCTACTGAGGCCTCTATTATGCTGTAAATAAAGACAAGCTGGCCAGACACGGGTAGTATCCACTCCATATCAAGAGAAAGGGCCCACCACTGCCTTTTGTGATATTCTATTCAGATGGCCCACTACAGGGATGGGCAGTTTGTTCTGCTGGCTTTCCCATTACACATCCTGCATCTGCAAATGAAAGCAAAAGGCTGGAAGTAGTTCTTTGCAGAGCTCCTCCAAAGTGTTGATAGTTGGGAAGGGACTGCTGCCTTTCTTCAAGTTGCTTCAGCAACTTCCCAGTTTCTCCTAATATATCTCATCTCTCTCGTCCTTCCATTCCAGTGATGGTAGGAAACTGATCAGCAGCTCTTTCTGCTACAGAGCATCTGTAGTCTTCTGTCTATCAATGGAAAAGCCTAATTTTTTGTCTCCTTTTTTGTTTGCCTCATAGGCCGTTATCTATTGTTTGGGTTATCTGAGAATCTTACATCTCTCACAGTGCTGACATCCTCATGCCCATAACACCTGCCTTTTCAGACCTTTGGGATTTTCTTAATGTACTTAAAAATGGAAACCTCACTTATTTCATATCATCATGTCTTGCCAGAACCAAATTGAGTAACTGGAATACTATGTTGCTAAGGCAGAATAGAGTGTCTCTGGTATCCTATTAAATATATATGGCATAAGATGATAAATAATAAAAATTATGCCTTGAAACAATGATATTATGCATTCCATGTTTTTCCTAAATTTTAATTTTTAAAATTACATATTTAAAGTGAAATGCTGCAAGTTAAAGATAATTACATGTAGAGTTTCATTCAAGTATCTTTCTCTCTAAAGGAAAAAACATATACTTGACTTGGAACCATCACTGTCACCAGACAGATGTTCTTTCTCAAATATGTGGAGTAGAAAGGATGGAAAGTAACCTGGCAATATTAGTCTAATAAATTAAAGTGTTAGGACAGTGTCTGTGGCTTTGCCAGTCATTTTGTTTAAACATGAGTGATATGCATGGTGTTTCTATAAGGTAATAAGCAAATGCATTGAAGTTAATACAAAACTGCATCTCTCCAGGCTTTTTTCAAACCAAATGTTGTCTGTTTTGTTAAATGACTTATACTTCTAGGACCTCTGCAGCAGTAGAGAGGAGGAAAAAGCCACTTCCGTCAGGGCGTTTACAAGAGCTATAGCACAGCAAGAGGAAGTTTCTAAAGGAAGAGCCGGATATCTGTACTGAAGAGGATTACAGCTGCACCTCCAAATCTGATGGAGAGAACTGAGGCCAAATATACATAAATCTATGGAAAAACCCACCATAGAGAAGACGAAAGAGTAAAAGTGGCTTTAGATCCTTCAAGATGCAAATGTATTTCATGGCACTGAATTATATCAGTGAGTAGTTGTAATTTTTGTTGTTCATATCTCTACCAAGAGAGCAGGCTAAGAAAATAAATCCACAGATGCATGAAATTAAGACATTTTAATTTTTAAGCCACTTCTGTACATTTTCTCATTCAATACTGTCTCTCTTTAAATTTAGCAACTGTATTCATTTTCTGAACACCACCCTTACAAGGCTATGGCATTGTGGCCATGTCTGTTTATACATCTGTGTCCTATACTGTAGCATTCTGTTCTCTACTTTTACAGCTGAATAACTTTAAGATGGTATTTAATTGGCAAATACTGGTCCTGCTCCTATGTTTTCAATCTTGTGTGTTCCAAATGGCTGATAAAGGAACTACACATGAAAAATAAAGGAGAGAGATATCTACCTGCACTTAAAAGATCTTTATCTTTCATATTCAAAAGCACTATTATTTTGTCCACTTTAATTCGGTTTCTGCTTTCATTGGGATGCCTCATAAAACTATGTGTGTTTATAGCGATTAAGCTTTCTAAAATGCATTGAGGTAGGGAATAGTCATTACATTGTCCACACTCACAGTGATCTACAGGAAGACAAAACAAGGGGACTCAGCACATCCAGGTCTGACTAACATACCATACAGATCCAGAATGAAGACAGTCAAGTTTCTTATGGATTTAGGTCGGGTATTCTTGCTTCCACCAAGTCCTCCATCATTGGAGCATTTGGAATGTGCCTCTCTCCTGCAGATTGCCTGTTGTTTGATAATGAACAACTTTATGGTGCAGTCTTTGCAACTCAGATCTCCAACTATCTATTGCATGAAGCATAATTAGTACTTAGCATCACTGAGTCCTTTTCCCTCTCTAGATTTGGGCTGAAGTTGACCAGTGAGATCAGAAATTATGACCAGAGAAGGAGAAGAAATCAATCTATATAACAGCTGCTTTTATAGCAAATAAGATTTAAAAAACCCCAAATGCAGAAAGCTGACACAAAGGTTGTGCATAAGTGAGCCCAGAGGACATGCCCCTTGCTTTGTCCTCTGAAACTGGACAGCTCAGTGCACGTGACTAGTTACTTATAAAAATGTGCTCTCAGATATTTACCCAATATATTAATTCGTTTCTGGGCTTGACTCAACTTTGAAATTAATGCATTTCCTTTCTCTGGGAAGTACGAGAAGTTCCAGAGTGATAATAGTATTGACTTTGAGTCATTGACCAAGTTATCCTATAGCTGTGGCAAGTGGTAGAACAAAAGCATCAGGAGAAAAATTCTAAACAGAAACCAGTAAGAATTCCCAAGCAAAACCACAGCTAAGGTGGGCTAGACAGTCTTGATAAACTTATGTTATTTGCTATAAATCTCATTCACTAGTGCTGAGACGTTAGCTCAAACAATTCAGCTCTGAAAAGCATGGGTATCCACTCAATCATCAGCAGTGGGAGCTTGGGAGGGAGGGGATTCAGATGGTACAGCTCCTTTGAGCTAACTCTTGGCCAACAATGGACTGTCAACTAAAAACTGTTGCAGAAGGAAACAGAAATTTTTTGCTGTATTAAAAATAACAGTTTATAATCTGATTAAAATGAAGCTGGAATAAAAGGAAGAAAATAGTGGTTTTCCCTTGCAGTATGCATAACGTAGCTACTCTGAATTTAAGGGTAGCCAGAGAATTGTGTAAAGGCCAGATTTCCTGTGTGAAGCTGCTTAAAGAAAAATGGCATATTAGACTTCACAAGCTCTTCCACACCAATCAATAAATTCTAAAGAAAGATTTATTTACACAGTTCAGTAACTCCTTGATGAGTCACTATGATATTTCAACTCTTTTCCATAGATATTTAGTGGTGAGATGGTATCATACTAAAGAGGATTTTCCAGTCTAACAACTCCATCTTGTATGTATTTTTAAATGTTTATAAATGGATACTCCAGTGCTGGAAGTACAGGATCTTTCTCTAGCTCACTGGTCAGAAGCTGGTCTGATCCAGTAGCAACCAACAGCCTTTCCTGGCCTGCAGTTCTTTAGTGACTTACACGAATTCATTTGATGTGCTCAACAGAAGCAGCTCCCACTGGGCAGAAGGCCAAGTGGCAAAAGCATCAAATTTCTTACTAATCAGGTACGTCATTGCTGTCTACAGTTATGGCTGGCCAACCCTTTGTGCACAAAAATCCCATTAACTTTAAACTTAGCTCCTTAGAGAGCACAGCAGGGGCTGGTGGTAAAAGTGACACCAAAAATAAATGGAAGCAGAATTTGTCCTGCTCTGAGAAATTATTCTGTTACAAGGAAGTTCAAGCCTTCTGGTGTTAAATCATCAGAGGGCTTTATCTGTTCAGCCCTCTTTGGATGCAAAATTAATACTGCCTTTGAGAGCATTAATTAATTCAAACTCACATAGTTCCAACCCCTGAACTCTGCCTTCAATTGCCACATCCATTTAATAGATTAAAATATTAACTGGAATGCTAAGTGCAGTGTCCAAAAATATAAATTCATCTCTTTAAAATTAGCTGTCAGCCGGAGAAAAGCTTTCCTTCCTTGCTGCGCACTTGAAAGAGTCTATGACTGTATTCCCTACAAAGCTGATTAACCCCACAGAGCTCTTGCTGTACTGTTTCCCACCTCCCTGCAATTAGGTAGCCCTCTCATACTTACCATGGTACCTGTGCCTCTCCAAGTCATTTACTATGGGAATGGTTCAATTTTTACAGGTAGAAAATTAGGGGCACTAGATATTGAGGGGTGAGAAAAAAAATGTCCTGTTAAAGAAAAGGACTCTGCCCTTTGGGTAAGGAGTTAGTTTGATTAGGGGACATACCACAGAACAGAGCTAAAGAATAAGAACATGACTTTTTTTACCAAGGTTTCTATCCCTGCTACTAGAGTAGGATGCACTGGGTATTTCAAAATCTACTCTTTACAGTAAGCAATGGCATCTCTGATGGCAGTGCTCCAGCACCTCAGTCTCACCACCAGCTTTATCACCCTTGCTTTCTGATGGACTTTTTTTTAGTGGTTGTGAGCTCTCATGCACACAGGAGATCACATCCACACAGAAAGACTTATCTGTGAAATGCAGAGGTCATTAATCGCATGAAGCCAGCAGAGCACCACAGGAAACATGCTCCTTGCTGAAATGTGGTCTTGCTTTTGTGCAGGAAAAAAAAATTCTGTCCCAGCTTTTTCTAATATAGGGTTCTTTGTTTTAAAGATTACATGTGAAGGAGTAAGTATCCTGGCACTACTAAGCACACCAAAGGCTACAAGCTTTTTATTTGCTAATTATTGTTTGTATTTTAAATGCTAAAGTGAAATGACGCAAGTGCCCTTTTTGTTGTCATATTGTTTGCTTTGGCTTTCATTGGATACGATCCAAGGGTACCTTTACGTAGGCTCCTGTATAATTAAGATAGTATGCACATTCTCTGAAAGGAAATCATTAAAAGCCTCTCATGGAGAATGCACTGATTTTCATGTCCATGCCTTTTAAGTGGGTATAGTTCACACTCCATTGATTAACTTCTTGATAGTCCAGGCATACTTAAAAATTAATCCCCTGTTAAGCTTCCAAAGCAGCTTTCAGCTGAAAAAGTTCAAGCTGCTTTGTAGGCTATAAATCACTTGTTGCAAACATGAATGCCTGGTTGTTCCTAATTATAAGATGTTCCTTTCTCATTAAAAAAAACCAAAACCAAAAAACCAATCTTTTTTTCATCAGAAACTTCTCAGAGTTTGGGGAGTTTTGAGGGTTTGTTTTTTAAAGTATATAAAAAACCCCCAAAACAGCTCTATAAACTCACGGAGTAATTGATAGCTGCCTTGGTTAGAGATGTTCAATCAAGAAATCATGAGAAACAGGGATGATTCTCGGGAAAGAAACCTGACGGTTTAACAATTGAATGAAGATGATAAAAGAATGTAGTTTTGCTGTATATTTGCTCAACTGCACTTGCAAACAAAAAGTGTAAACTTCTCCGTTGCTTATAAATAACAACCTTCCATTACTATGAACTCTGTGCAGCCTCTGCATGAGTTCCCAGTAGGTGAGGTGTGTCCTGGCAGGGGGCTATCCCTGCTGTGAGCCTTCCAGGCTGCTGTGCAGTGGAACACGCACTCCTCCCTGCCCCACCAAGCTCACCTGAGAGTGCCCCTTGGGTGCTTCTGCATTCAAACAGCCCTGCCTCTGATACACCTCACCATGGGGGACAGTCCTCCTCTAGATCTAATGGGAGATTGAAGAAAACACTAAAACTAAACCACATCCATGATACTAGAGAAGGAAAAGCTCTGCTACTGCTGTGCTTACCTGCCTTTAGTGTCAGTTCAAGCTGAGCATTGATTTTTTTTCTCATCTTTAAAACATACTCAAAAAATTTAGTAGACTTCAGGGGAGATTTGACATCTAAAACTGGTTACTTAAGTAAAAACAAATAAAAATACAATGTACAGTTGCAACAGGCATATTTGTAGATGATCAATGTGCAACAGTAAAAAATGGTTATTGAAGAGGTCTCCAGTAAATTCTGAATTCTGCAACTGAAATCTAAAGAATAAGTGTGTTAAAACCAGGAACTGCTTGACTCAACATGCTTTAGCTAAAATTGTATCAAAGTAATTACAAAACCTGATTAAACAAGGCTTCATTCCCACATGCAACTCCACCTTACTGTCTTGGCAGTCTTAAGCTGGTAACACCCTTTTACTGGTTTTCACAAAGCACATTAGCAACTAATAAAAGCAGAGCAGAGGAGTTTACTTCCAACCCACGGTTGGTGTTTATGGAATAGATGTTCTCTGACAAAGAGCGATGGTTCAAAAACCTACTTTGCATCAGTTTGTGTTTTCTGTCTGACTTCAAAAGCAGCAGAGTCAGTCCAGCACTGAGGATCTGTGCCAGAGTCCAAACCACCATCCTCACCCAGTTCTGCCAGATGAGAGTTGATTTGCTGAAAAAAAAGGTTCTAGCACTCTTAGTAGTAAAGACTGATAAAGCATTCCCAGTTCAGAAGTCAGTCAGAAGAGGAAATCGATTGCCCTAAAATACAGATTACTATTTTTCACAACATGCAAACTGCAGCCACTTAAAAGTCTTTTGTGCATTAATGTGCATCCTAATGTATCAGTTCTGTGCTGTGATAACATTTATGCTGTGAATACTTTTGTCAGCTAAGCTTACTGCTTGCTGGAATATTACATACTGGGATTGCAACAGCATGGTCTTCCAGCTAAACTCCTATTCACCTCTAAGTAGATTGTATGAGGTTTCCAAAACTATGGCTAAGACAACAGAAGTAGTTAAAACTCCATGCAAGCAAGCTTCGTCTGTACCATCAAGGACATTCAAACAAGTTCATTTCAATTGTATTTCGACCTCTCGCCCACTTTTAGAAGACAGAAAACATTTTTTCCACCCCCATCCTTTGCAAACTTTCCACGCTTCTTCTATTTAAATGAAAAAAGAAGAATGTGCAACATTTTTTCAAAATAGTCACAATAGTTCCAGCCTCAGGAATTTGTCTTCATATAAAGTCACCACAGCTGTAGTGCAGTACCCAAGCATTTTATTACCCCTTGCTAACACATAAGAAATGGAATAGAGAAGGGGAGTGAAAGACAGCATGTCCCTCTGCTAAATATCATAAAAATGAGATATTGCCAAATAATCCTTTCAAAAAATATATTAAATAACTAGATTCTTGACTTTCTTGCTCTTTCTTGACTGCACCAATCTGCTGCATGAATGGGATTTCAAGTAATGTAGCCTTTTCAAACATTTTGCTTTGGAGAGAACAATCTGCATTGCTCTGAGGGCTGCAGGGACTGGCCCCACCAGTTTCTA
>JAOXXN010000102.1:14102904-14124045 GCA_026770055.1 Myrmophylax atrothorax
CTCCAGTTTCTAGGGGACGTAATGCATGCTGGCACTCCAGACAGATGTTGGGAATTCTTGTCCTTGGACACAGGAACACTGTCTTCTTAAAATGAGCAAGGACAAAAAGACATCTCAGAGATCCAGGCCCACTCCTCACAAGGTAAGGCAGCGTCAGAGAAAAACCACTGAAGTTGTTCAGATGAGCCCATTGTCTAGAGCTTACAAAAAACTGCAGAGTTGTGGTGTGTTTAAGAAATGGATATATATGTGCTGTCTCCCAGCAAGAGACAGCAGAACTTTATTACAAGTCCAGACATCATAAAAACAGAGAACTGCTCTGGGAGAGCCAGTGCTGCTCCTGACTAGAAGCAGCAAGCTGCTGTTCCTGAGCAGGTACAGCATCCTGTTGTTTCAGCAGATGTAAAACATGCCAGGTAACTTGATTTCTATTATTGATTTTCTCTAAGAAATATGAAAATTCAAGCAATTAAAAATCAAAGGTATGTACTTTCTTCCAGATCTGCTAAATAAATGTAATGGGCTGAATTCCTGCAGATAGGTTTGTTCCTCAGAGGGAATAGCATGTGCACTTGCTTCTTCTGAATTTTAAGCTATTTGATGAGCACTACCACACCAGTCACTTATACAGATTCACAATATATTTTCCCATAAAGCATTAATCCAAGATGAAGGATGAAATTTGGCAAAATCCCTTTAAGAATGGTACAGCATTCACCCACTCAAATAGGCACTGGATATGGGCAGAAACCTGGCAAATCTCCCAGGCTTTACATAAATCTCACAAACCAGTGCCCCCCATGCAGATTTGCGCACACTGCACTGTGCCTCAGACAGGCATGCAGGCACTGGCAGTAGCCCTGGTCCCATATGTCAGCAAATCAGGTCTTCTGACCACAAACACTCAAAGTTTTGAAAGGAGAAAGCAACTGTTTTTAAATACCTGAAAAATTTTGTTTCCTTTTATCACAAGTCAAAACACTGCCACCAACTAGCATTATTTAAGGAAAAGCATTAACTTTGTTTTCTCTGGTTAGCTATTTCCATTATTTGTCATCTTCAGTAATACATTGCTGAAGCTGTGAAGTCAGATGCACACTCATTAGCAAAGGTGTTTAACTTAGCTCCTTATTTTCTCATGTTAGTATAAAACAGGAAAATACAGAAATAAAACCTTTTAATCCAGAAGTATTGCCCATTTAAGGCATTATGAGAGTTCTAGTTGCACAATTTACAGTATTAAGTAGAATTTCACTGCTTAGCATCTCCCGAGTAACTTTGGAGAATTAAGATACATAATCTTCTGACATAACAGTTTTCTTCTGAGGTGCAAGATGTTTTGTGATTCACAGACTGGCAGCACAGCTGCTTTTTGTCCTGTTCTGTGTCCTGTCTGGGATTTAAAGTAGCTGTTGGAGCAACAGGCACAGCTGTACTACATCTCAGTGCTCCCACCATGACCTCCAAAGCTATCTGACAGTTATGGAGTAGAAAAAACACAGAACATGAAAATGTTTGACACAGGGCAAGTCCATCAGCCCACATGCCAGCAAGCAGGTTGGACACAGCTCCTGACAGTGTGTGAAAGCATCTACAATCAAATATTCCAGAATCTCCAATCGCTCCTGCAACAGCTCTTTGGAATTTTTTAAACTAAACTTTTTGAGTTTGGCATTTGGAGGACAAAGGCAAACAGTTGCTATTATGGGGTCTGTATGAAGATTAGCTGGTAGTCACATGCAGGAGTCACTCGATTTCAGCTCTGTCATTAGCAAGCCTCTACAGATCTACCTGCCCCGTGAGGAGAGGAGAGGCTGAAGAGCTGCCCTGTCAAGTGGGGGAGTTACACTCATTTTCTTTCACATTTTATGTAACGCAGTCCAAACCTTTTCCTTTGGTTTGGTGATAGGACACCAAAGACCTATTCCCATATACTGAGGAAAAATATAGGAATATTCTCTATTTTATGCATGGACTATTTTAGCTAGCAGAATTTTTTACTGGGGGAAAAACCCAACAAAGAAGCCTGAAGTGCATTAATTTTTAAGGGTGAGATTTCTGAGTATTTACAGATAATTCCTGTGTTGTAATGCTGATGGTTCTTTCATGAGCTCAGTAAAAAGGCCACCAGCACACTTGCAGCAGGCATGGGCAGAGCCCTTCCCAAACCTTCATTTGCAAAGCCTGGCCATGATGATGGAGGGGCTGCACCACCCAGCAGTCAGGAGATCACAGTCCTGCCAGGGAGCCAGACAAAAACCTCATGTCTTATAACTGAAGGGGTGACATGTCCCAAGGGCACGAAACCAGGTTTTTGAGCTTAGTCTCCCTTTCGTGGCTACTCTTATACCTTCAACCTCTGAAAGTCCTTCTGACATGGACGAATCCCAAAATATCTCCTGCTGAGTGCAGCAGCTGCTGAGCACAAGGACAGCATACTCTGTGGCTGCACAAACCACGATAAAATCATCATCAAAATGTGCAGCTAGGAGAAAGGAATGAGAGGTCATTTTCCACTACTGCTCTGGAACTAGGGTCCTAAGGCTGCCAGTGCTTCATCAATCACTGATATCACTGTGGGCTCATTTTATATATAAAAAAATAAATCTTAAAGAACAAACCAACCCTTCTTCCCTTTGATTGTTTACCCAGATGAACTAATACACAATAAAATATTAAATATGCTGTGGTAATGAGGACAGGATCACATACACAGGAAAAGATGACATGGTAATAAAAGAAAAACTCCAGCTCTTTCTTGCATCCTGAAGGAAAGAGGTTTTAATTATTAACTTGGATTAGCTATCACAGTACCTGAGAAACTGCCATATGGGACTTATTCCAATATAGTTTATACTCTTAATGGCCTTGAGCCTTCCAAGAAAAAAATTCTGTTACATAAACCGATATCAAAGTGGCCTTGCTTTTCCTTTCCCTAGAGCTACAAATACATCAGCTATGCAAGAGCCATTAATGTGCAGTTAATGTGTCTCATAAAATTTGTAGTGAAACATACTGTAGTTACTTGAAATAAGCATTTGGATGGAATAAAATTATGGTAGTGGGAGACTTGAAGAAATTCTACTTATGTTACCCTCTTACTTTCATTTCTTCTCAACAAAGTTCCTGCTGTGATTATGCCTGTGCTTCAGACCAGAGTGTGAACGATGCAAGGCATGAAGAACTCTGCTATTTAGCTCTTTAATTATACAACTCAGCCATTCCTAAAAAAAAAATCAAATAGTAATATCCATGAAAAGATGTCAGACACTTTTATATTTTGCACAGATAGAAAAAGAAATAAAAATCAGAACCAATGAAAAGCAACATGAACATCAGTGGCATTATCCTACAGTCTCTATGTGCCAGTATCAAGTTTCCATCACTATTTTTCAGATTTGTATTTTGTACTGGAGGCACAATTTTTGGTGCTTTTAGACATACTATTTTTCCTCCTGCAGAATTTTTTTAAGTAATGGTACATATTTATATGAAAGCACCAGGATTAAAATAACTTGAATTGATTTCGTGTTTCTCAAAAAAGCATTGTATATGGGCAAACCAAGGCAGGGTTTCCAGAAATGCTTGTGAAAGCTTAAAGATCATTGTCCTCTGACTATGAGAGAGAAACAGGTTCAAGGAGAAGAGGAAGATGAGCACAAGTGAAGTGATTCTTCCCACCGTGGCCTGGCTTCAGGAGATCTTCTTTCAAATCACCTTCCATTTTACTTCAGCAAAGCAAACAAGGACCTATCCCAGGCACAGAAAGAGCAGGTATGCAGTCACACTGCAATTTTGGTTAGTAGAAGTACACGGTGGATGAAGTGGACCCAAACTCCAGCTGCTGTGCTGAGCCATGGAACCCGCAGAGAGCCACAGGGAACAGTGTGGCTCTGTGCCTTTCAGTCAGTTATAGAGCTAACAAATGCAAGAGCTCATTGTTTCTGCAACCTCTTTTTGCTTACACAAGGACAACATTCCTCACTATTTTTCTCTGCAAAGCAAGGGCATTTCAGGAAAGAGCAGCTGAAATGGATGTTGCAGAATATGCAAATGTCACAGTGAGGAAAGCATGTTGTATACCAAATGCATCTCCTGTGTGAGGCCAATGTTATCCTTTGAATGATGGGATACAGTGAACTCATTGACAGGCTGACACATTTCTTTCTAAATAATCACAGTCTGAGGAACACTTAGGATGCAGAACAGCAGCATTCCTCAAAGATTCACACACAGACAAGTGCACAGGAAGACACAATTGCAAACAAATCTTGAACAGAATAGCACCAGCCTGGCTTATATCTTTTTCAGGGAGCTCTTGCCTCTTCATAAACTAGGTGCTTCTCAGGGCTCTCCACCCCCTCTCCCTAAGAAAGCATCTGAATCATTTCGACCTAGAGTGGAAGGGGGAGAATAAGGGGAAAAAAAACAGATGTCATTTTGGAGTTTGAATAAATATGAACTGAATATGATTTCTGCTACTTCATTTCTGTCAGATTTGGCTTTTCTGTTGTTTGGGTGGTTTTAACAGCTGTTTATTTGCACACAGTTGTGCAAGTTTTTTTACAGCTTGTTAATTTAGACTTGGGACTACAGCATGTGGTTCCCTTCAGACATAACTAACTTAAAACAGCAAAGGCCAAAATTCCTTCTTAAGAAGCTCAAGGCCATTTGATTAAAGTTTGAAAATAATCAGGATCCTGTAATTTCAGGCTTTGAAACGAAACAGGTGAAAAGTTTCCTTTGTAGTACCTGGCTGGGTGCACTCTGCAGCTGGACCCCACTGCAGAACCACCACCAAGATCAGCTTGCTGTGTGTGTGCTGGTTGCAGAGAAGACTCTGGCTACAATCATGTTACAGCTGCATTTAGCACACCTTAGAGGAGGGGTGACTGCATGAAAAGTAGTAACAGAAACATGATGGCTAAAGAAAAAAAAAAAAGGAAGACAAACCAATTACCAAACAAGTGAACAACAGGGTATCTTTCATAGTTTCATAGCCTGGTGCTCTCACTGCTTATGGATGTGTCAAAACTAGAAGTAAATGCAATTTTACTTATCTTAAGCACAGTAAAGAGAGGAATGCCATAAAGATGACAGTCATAAACCAAAAGTTTGCTCAGAATATCAAAATATAACCCCTGAAGGGCTTTGCTGTAGCTGAAGGTTGAGAACAACTGTATACATGATGCACAGGAGTCAGCAATGAACTGGAAGAGCCAAGTACCAGACAAAGAAAGACAAGAGAGACAAGAATAGGAGATGCAAGTTTTTTGCAAGGTTTTTTTTTTTTTGCATAAAAAGGGCAAATTCATGCTATATAGCTGGTAGAACACTATCAGTCTTTGAGATGCTTTGATTCAGTAAACAGTTCTTTGCTTGGCAAGCTACATTTTTGGGTACTAAAGGCAAGCGTGGGCAGGCATTAAGAGGGACAGGGATGCATTAAGTACCCCTCCCTTGCCTGGGAGAATAACCCCAGCTTGAAGATAGCGAGTGGCAGAGTAAGAACAAGTACCTCTGAGAAGTTTCATAAGAAAAGCATCAAAAGGCATTGCTTCAACTTACTGTTTCCCTTTAATGGCTGTAGGCTGAGTGTATGATTTCTATTCAATCTCTCAAGCTATTTTTACCCCCATGTATGGACATGACATCTCTTCTCTTCAACCCAGGCCTTTGGAGTTTTTCCCAGCACTGTGAAGGAACAAAGCATATTACACCTTTTATATTTAGCTACTGTAGTTTCAAGTCAAATATGTCTGATTTTCAATAATGGATACTGTGAACACACAGCAGGCTGCTTAAAAATTACTTTGGTTAAATGTAAAACTAGCAAACACTATTACTAATATGAAGGGCATATTTGTCTCCACCTGTCATGATTAACAGATTGTCAGAGGAAGAGAAAACAGGAGAAGTTAATTCTGTAGGTTACACAGAATATTTAAAAAGTGCTTTCTGAAGAGTGGACTTGTGGTTTGATAATGCAAGGAGGGGAATTTCAGTTGAGTTGTCCAGTAGTTGCTAATTGAAAGAAGAGATACAGCATATAGACTTTTGCAGGCAGAAACTCATCACTCAGGAATGCCAAATTGCAATGTTTATCTCTGCAAAATGCCAAGAATGCTCTTCCATTTTATAGTAACTACATTATCTTGCAAATCACATCTCCAGGGCCTACTGTATTACAGCCTTAACCTGTCTCACAGTTTATTTGAGCATTAGGATGACAGCCCCAGTTACATTCTGCTGAAGCTTGTGGGATGGTTGCTCCACTTGATGGTACGGGTGGTGTTCAGCTACAGGAATGGCATTTGCAGCCTGGACTGAGCGCTTACATCCTCTGTGCCATGAAAGGCTTCAGCACCTGTGGTTACCATGCACAATGTTCCCATGGAAGAATGCCTGAAAAGCTTCTCCAGGTTTTAGTACCATTCAAATACCAAATTATAGACCAAATCTGCTTTAGAGTGAAATGTCTACATAATTTTTCAGGGAAGAACAAGCTTACCCTTGATACTGCAATGGTAACACAGGGCAGAAGACAGGGACTCTGAATTTGCGTTGTACAATACTGGGATAGACCTCTGCTTTCCCAGCATCCAGTTAAAATGTAGAAGTGCCTTCCTGAGCAATAAGAAACAAAACCTTTATGTGCCCACAAAGGAAATGTCTCTTATGGTGAGACCACAATGCCAGATTCTCTTGGCACTGTGCACACCTTTTTGGTATATGTGGCTTCATGTTCACAGAGAAGGGTAAAGGGATTCCCTTTAGATGAAGAGCAACAGAGTTTAAAGTTTTCCTGTCTAGGAAAAACATGACCTGCAGTTCCTTTCATCTGCAAATGGTGCTGAGTTCATTTCTCACATCCCTCTTCCTCTCCAGGCTGTTCAATAACAATGCTCCCTTCTGCAACCTACTCTACTTTTCCATGACAGTGCAAATGCAAGTTCTGTGCTTTTTGCTGACTTCCTCTCAATCACTGAATCTTACCCATGCTCACAAGACATTTCACAAATCAGCCCCACAGGCAGGCTCTGCATGAGGGATCCCAGATGACAGAGAGGCTTATTAAATGCAGTGGCTCTGACCAGGCTGAGTGCAACTCTCAGGGCCTACATGGCTTGTCTGGCAAAAACATGGATACCTCTGGATGTCCGTGTGTGTAAGTGCCAGAGCTCTTTGTGGCTGATCTTAGATGCAGGTGAATAGGTTCTCCCTTAATTTGCACTTTAGCTCTCTAGGTTGTCTTTTTTTTTAATATAGCATGACAGTCTGTAACTCAGACTGTTGTACTAAATCTCCATATTGTTCCGGGTAAAGT
Source organism: Myrmophylax atrothorax (assembly GCA_026770055.1). Taxonomy (NCBI): domain Eukaryota; kingdom Metazoa; phylum Chordata; class Aves; order Passeriformes; family Thamnophilidae; genus Myrmophylax; species Myrmophylax atrothorax. Next base: position 14,110,232 of record JAOXXN010000102.1, read on the forward strand.
TTGCTGAAAACCCTCTTTTTCTAAGGGCAATTGCTACAGCTGACTGTACATCACAAAAAGACAGATACTGTTCAGTAAGGACACCTAGTCTCTCTGAAAGGCATGAAAGGACACAGAGAGGTAGAGGTTGACATGTTTTCCACTAGGCCAAGCAAAGACATTGTTAAAATTGAAGGTAAACCTTTTTAAACCAAATGCTTTCAAAGGACACTTCTCTTGTCATCAGTGCTGAAAATCCAGTTAGCAGCAGAACACAGCGGGCAAAGTAAGTCTCTCCTGGTCTCCAGGCAAGCAGCCCCAGAGGCACAAGCACCCACAAGGGCTGGTGGCTCCCTCTTGGGCAGTGGCTGTAGGGTCTGTGACACTGTACTGAGTGAGGCAGGTCTGGGCTGACCAAGGAGAGGGGGAAAGGTTGCTTGCTCAGTACACACACACAAACCTCTCATTCCTTAGCACCAGCTGACACCAGGACTGTTGGGAGAGCAGAAGGTCCACATTAAGCTGAGAAATGAGCACCTTAAGAAGGTATGTCCCCCTGTTCAGCCCTTGAGGCAATGGTAGAGAGTCTCAGAGCAGAGGTACCTTAAGCAGCAAGCTGCGACACTGGAAGTGGGAAAGCGAGAAGATTGAGATGGAACCTTGAGGCACAAGTGACTGACAAAAGTGATGACTGCAGTTTAAGAATCACAAATACCTCCATTACAAAGTGGAAAATAAAAATGCACACCACGTCAGAAAAGGTTATCAAACATCCATCATTCATTCAATTAAACATTCTTAACTCAAAGCTGATCATAATTCTTAGCTTGTTAGTCTTATGAGTTAAAGATTGCAGATTTCCTGGCCCGCATTCTTGTGTCAGAAATAGGTCAACAACAATAGAGCAGGATCACTGGCATCAAGGAACAAACTCAAAGTATAACCACAGCACTCAGACAACACAAGCTGAAAATTATTCACTGTACCTGACAGCCAGCTTGGAATAGATTTATTATTAGTCTATTAAGCCTTTCTTTTTTAACAGCAATCTTCACTTAATTATATATCTTCCCTTCTTGTCATCATGAAAAATCTAATTCCCTTTCCTGAAGGTATAAAGTCATTGGCAGAACAAAAGTATCCTCTTTTGATGTTCAACATGTTTGAACATCAGCTGTTGCCTGTTGGTACTCTCCACCTATGAGTAGAGCTGAGCTCATTCTGCTGCTGTCAGGGTAACAGCTACCAGAACATGGACTTCCTAAACCCTGCAATACAGGGGGATGCTGAGGCTGTAAGAACAACACTGCGTTCCCAAAGTAAACTGTCTGTTTCTTGGCAACTGGATAAACAATCTCAATTAACATAGTCTAGTCCACATCTGCTGTTAAAACATTAGAGGAAATATTTGAGCCCTTTCAAATTGTTGATAATGAAATTACACAGACAAGAGATTAGATTGTCCATTTGGAAACTGGTTTAAATAATAGCTTACACATTTTATTTGTATTCTTTTTTTAAGTCCATGATTCATATTTCACTTCCTCTCCCTTCTGTAGAATCTTTTGCTGTGGAGTTAGTTATGAAAAAGAATAAGAAAAAAATACTTCCTCCCCCCCCCCCATTAATTGAAGGCAGAGTATTAGAACTTCTGCTGAAATACATTTACTTGCTTATACGTTCAATAAAAGTCACATGCAGCAATAAGGTTAGGAAGGCCACTTGACAGTCTTGTCTTCAAGACTCATTCTGGCCAGAGCATTGTGTTTCATCTTTGGTGGCTATAGTTTTATATATTTGTATTTTCTGGTTTCCACAGACAGGGAGTATTACTCTCTTCCTTGTGCTTTTTCTGCCCTTCCCCCATTTACATTTGTGAAGCACTTACTTTCACACTCCTGCCTTGAAGCTCACAGGCAGAGCTTTCATTTCATTTTAAGGTTTAAATCCCAAAGGTGCTGAGAGTTTTGCCTTTCAGGTGAAGTTCAATAGTTGACAAATGTTCCTAATGAGCTCATAAACATGTTTCTCCAACTAAAAGCAGCTTATTTCCAGAATTAAGAGGGATGCACTCTGCTCAGTCTACTTAATGGCTTTTTGATACTCTAGAGCTTCTTTGCCTGCTGCAGTTTCCATGCACTAATTCCATTTTTAAATTCTTACTGCACTAAGCAATCACTTCATTTGAGACAAAGTAAATATAATTCACAATAAAGTCATTACTTACCTAGAAAACAGTATTAAGTAAATAGCATTTAAATAATATCTTAGGCCCGGAAGCTCCAAATTTCCACTAGGAAAGAAATCTTCACCAAGAGTCTGTTCTGGGCTCCTCACAGAACACCACAGACACTATTATGGACCTGGACCTCCTGATATTTTTAGTATGCCATCAAGCAAAAAGTATTTCCTATCTTAAGAATAACTATTGCTTCCTACACTGCCTCTTTTTGGAGTGAAAGCTAGAGAGAACTTTTATTACAAATGCATAGCTTTTTCTAGGATCCTGTTCTAATGAAGCCACTTTCCTATTGATCAAGCTTACAATACTTACATTTTGCTGAATGACAAGCAATAGCCCAGGGGAAATTAAACACTGCAATTTGCAGACATTCTGGAACAACATTTTTTTAACAGCTGCCAAACTCTGGAAGTAACAGCAAAAGGTATTATGTAAGAAAAATGTGTAACCCAAACAGATAATATTCTGGTTAACATCACATTGAGACTCTCCTTGCTTAAAACATCAGTTGTTATAAGAAAATGTTCAGCTGAGGATCCACAGTACAGAACTATTTGTTCAGTCCAGAAATGTAACAACCTAGAAATGTTCAATCAATCAAATTCAGGTAAATATATAATTGCCATTTCTTTAAAAGGAAACAAATATAAAATACAATAGATTACTTGGCCTTGCTTCATCTTTGGAAAAAATATTGCTGGAGTGATAGATTGTACACTAGATTGTTCCAGCCTCCAGAGTTAAAATTGAAATCATAAAAATAAATCTGGAACCATCAAAGGCTGTAAAAGTAGATCTGGACAAAGAGTTGACAGAAATAAATTATCTAATTGAACCTATATTTCTTAGCAGAATATACCAGATTTCATGCCATGATTGTTTTATGATAGTGAATGGAAAACAAACCATTATTGTTTAATCTTGGTAAATAAAAGATATTTTTATGAGCATTGACCCAGAAGAAAGTTGACAGTTTGCCAAATAGGTGTTTTTCCAGTGCTACCAGACATATTTAACTAAAATCTGAAGCTGGCCAGTAGAATAACATTGCTTTAAGTGACCTCATAATTTGTATATTTGTTTGTCTGTTACCAGAGATACTTTAAAAGTAACAATGAAGAATTAGTATTTCAAGAGAGACCATACAACTTTTATCAAATTAGTAATGCTATGTATTCATTCCAGATAGATGAGATTTCAAATAATTATCCAAACTACAAATAATTCAATTAAGTCAGTGCAGCACTTCAAATCTGGTTAAGTTCTGCACAAATTGTTTCAGAGGACTTGCAGAGACACTCTTGTAGGAAATCGATTAGGTAGCAATACACTTGGCAAAAGTATAAAATTTACTGAATAAAACAGTATAATGTTCATTTGCAACCATTAAAAGTTCCTGTAAAAAAAGTTGACGTAGCTTCTTCATTTAGTTTTATGGAGTTTCACTTAAGTACAACCAACTGGAAAGTTTGAGTTCAAGAGACTTGATTATAAACGTGCAACTCATGAAGACAAATTCTGGAGAACTCCTTGTTTTCTACTTAAGTACAGCACAAAATGGTACCAGGGAGGAAAACACAGCTTACTCAATTAAATCAAGAGTCACTTTTTCATCAGCCTTGTCAGAATTATTGCATATGACAATAACATATTTTTAGCTCATCCATTAGTTGATTTTACTGGGATTAAACATGGTTTTATGCTGTTCTAGGATGGCTCTTGTGAAAAAAAAAAAACAAACACAAAAATCAAAGATCTTTTTCCTGACTGTCAATACTCATCTGACTCTAGCTCCTTGAAACTTTTTGGCCATAACAAATAAGACAGCATTTCGCCTTTATGCTGTTCTCAGTGGATATCTTCCCTCAGGACAGGGGCTCCATTCCCCGTATCACACCATCTGCATGTAGCCACAGACACATGTTGTGTAGCCAGACATGGGGCCAGAGAAACACAAGGTTCTGAGCCAGGCTTTGCAGGCAACAGATCACTGGCACAAGGGAACATTCAGCCCAAGGGAGAGTGAGATAGAACAGGGAGGGAGAAAGGAGGCCATTCTGCAGTTTCTCCTCCTGTTATACCTGAGCATTCTTACACAAATACTACTGGGTTTTAGGTGGGTTTTTTCTTTTTTTTTTCTTTTTTTTTTTACACTTAGCAAAAGATAAGTTGCTTTTAACTACAGATATTAGTGCACAGGATGAGGATAGGAATTACAGAGTTAACCACTCATGGAGGGCAAGGCCAGAGATGAAGATGATAAAATACATACAGTGCCAGCTGCCAATATTGAGGCTGAGTAAGTAGTAAAACACTCCTCTAAACAGAAGGACAAAGAATGCCTGTTTTACTAACCTTAAAAGTCCCCTGGGTTGTGTCTGCATTGTAGCACAGGAAATAAGATCAGGACTGGGACTGCTAATTTCCCATTGGCGCTTAAGCTTCAAGAATATAACAATAATTCTGATGCTCAAAACACCAAAGCAGCAAGAAACAAATAGTAGAGGAGAGACAGTCTAAAGGACTAACCAAAAGCATCCTGCATACCTCTTTTTTTTTTTTTAAACCAGTTAGTACAGGTGGGTTTTTCATACATTCTCTTCTGCTGACAGATTAGGTATTTCTATCTTCTCTGTTCTGTTAATATCCAAGTAATGCAATTTGGCCAGCCAATGCTTAACTGTGCTGCACCATCTTTCCTTGATATTTAGCTTCTGCCATGTTCCCCCTTCAAAGACTGTTCTCCCTGTAGGACCCATAGGGTCACCTGGAGGGATCTGTCTGTCCAGAAGTTCAGCAGCATAGGACTCAATTTCCTGCAGCCACTTAGGGAGCATCCACAAATTTCACAGGAAGTCAAGTGCTCAGGCTCTATCTATGACTCTGGCACTAATCCTCCCTCCCCAGACAGCACAGAGGATATCACATATTTGATGGCGTTTTCTGACCTTTACTTCTCGGAGAGCTACAGTGCTCTGCTCACTCACCACTCTGGGGACCAGCTACCACAAGAGAACCACAGCACGTGGGTTCCAGCACCGTGCCCCTGGCAGGCAGCTCAGTTTGGAAGAGCTCTTGTTCTCTGCTTACCTCCGTGGTTTCCCTCCTTTGTGATTCACTGGTTAGACACAGCTGCAAAGGGCATTAGTGGGAGAAATCCAGATGCAGAACTTAGCTTTGTTTTTGTGACACTGGAGTTTCCAGTTAAGTTTATTTAGGGTAATAACATGGCCTCTGATGAAGGCAATATCTTAGTCACTGCCATGTCAGTGCTGCAGGTGCAGTGAAAAGCTAACACTCACACTCTGTGTGTTATTAAAGGTAATTTGAATTTCTGATACATTTTGGCACAACCACTGTGTGTCAGCTAATGCTTTTATACAGACACCTCCAGACAAGGGGCTAATGTTACACTGTCTTTGTAATTTGTGTGGGTGGCCTGCCATGATCCATGGAATAAGTGGTGTAAACTGGCTCACAGTTGCAATTCTTGTGGGTCTTGGTTTCTGATGCACGTTATCCTAACTGTCCACACTTGGAAGCAAAGCAGAAAAACCCGTTCCCTGCCCACACAGAGGTCTGGTTAATTTACTCCAGAGCATATCTTGGGTGTAAACCAATATGTATGCAGTGCAAATAGTTCAAAGGGGCTGCACGAGGGGGAAGATGCCAAGGCAATTAAACAAGTTTACCCCATTTTTCATTAGAACCCTCTGCTTAATGTTACGGCTTAAAGATGGCAGTTTCACATGTAGTCTAATAGGAACAACTTGATCCAACATTTGATTACAATAAACTTTTTAACTCTAGTTAACTTCTTGATGAAACCAGATTTCCTTTCTGAACAGTGAAAATCCTGCTCTGCTCGTACCGTGACAAAAGAAGCAGTAGCTCTGTGAGAAGGTAGCTATAGGTACAGTTATATGGCTGTAACACTCTCCAACTTAGGCAATCTGACTTAGTGCATCTTGCATGCTGTTATCCTACACCTCAATTACATCTCACACTGACCTAACCTGCTCCCAACTCCACTGTAAGACGTGAATGAACTACATTCAGCTCCAATTTATGAGTAGAGACCCCACCTATTTACACTGGAAGAATTTCCCCCTCTTTTCTAGCTCACCACACTGCACAAGGCAAAGTCCATGCAAGGTTGCCCGTGTTGCCAATGCAAATTCACCCCACACCTCCCCCCTCAGCCTGTACTGTGCAGTGTTCTCATCCCTTCCTTCTAAATATTTCTAGCAGCATGTCAATCTAACTTTAGGTGCTGAAGTGTTTGCTTTTCATATGTTCTTCTGTTTCTTCTACTTAAGATACAAAAATGAAGTACTTAAAAGTTCTTAAATAAATTCCCATGTTATTACAGGTAAATTCTCCACTACAGGCAAAGACCAATCTTCCTTAGAATCACATAACAGTTTGAGTTGGAAGGAACCCTTAAAGGCCATCTAGTGCAACCCTTCTGCAAATGAGCAGGGCATCTCCAACTAAATCAGATTACTCAGAACCCCACCCAGCCTGACCTTAATGTTTCCAGGGTTGGGGCATCTCCCACCTTTCTGGTCAGCCTGGGCCATTGATTCATCACCCTCATTATAAAAATGTCTTCCACATATCCAGTCTAATTCTACCCTCTTTTTGTTTAAAACCATTATCCCTAGTACTATCTCAATTTGGATCACAATGGGAGAGATGAGAACTAGTTTATCTCACACTGTATGTCTAAGACCTCAAGGTCACACCACACATAGCAGTGCAAAGTAGCTGTGCCAGCACAGCAATGGCCCTGCTGTTTCAGGCTCCTCTCCCAGAAACAGCACAAACAGCAGCTCCTTTGCAACAGCTCTCAGCTAACACAGCATTTCTATACAACATCAGTTTTCACTCTTGTGTGCCCCAAAATTTCAGTAGCAGCACAAAATGAATGCAAAACAGTAGCCAGTGCTTTAATACTTCAAATTTAGGGAGAGAGATTACCTCCCCTTTTAATGGGAATGGATACATGAGTTCTGAGACACCTGTGCTGAGGAGGGGGTTCAGCAGGAGGGGAGAGCATCCGTTCAGTCTGCTCTTCCCATGCGCCTGTGCTGGCAGGGAAGGGGAGAGCTGAGGGTTTCCGTGTTACTTGGTTACTTGCATTGAAAGGAGCTGGGTTCTGTTCAATAACCATTGAGTACATTCCTCAGATTGTTTTCTCCTGTGCATTGTAAATCAGGGTTGGAAGTCACTGCTGAAAGCACAGGAAGTTAAAAATCACCTTTTTCAGCCTCCTGTCACCTCAGGGTACTTTTGTGGTAAACTGACCCAGGCTTGAAGAATGAAGCACCTCTTACAGCTGCAATCATAAAACAATTTGCAAAATAATGAATTACTGACTTTACCATACTCTCAGCTGGCACTTTTAGGTCAGTGAGTATCCATGCCCATTACCAGAAGCACAAGTTGTACTCCTGGTTATAATTCCAGCTGTCAAAGGGGCTAAGTGCTCCTCTGGTACCCACTGAAAATGGTGCTTTAAAAACCAGCATGGTACATCTTATCCACAGAAATTAAATAAAGGTTTTCCATTATTAAGAACTGCATTTTCAATGCTCATCTCCCTACTTAGAGGAACATTCATTAAAGCTCCCAGGGGAATTTAAAATTGAAATCTGGGCAGCCAGGACAAACATTTGTCCTGCATTGATACAGTGTGAAAATCCAGATGATTAAGGTATTTCATGATGTGATCCACATTGAAGTAATTGTAAAATATTTACCCTATATTAAATATTTCACCACTCCAGATATGAAAAACAGTTAAAGTGTTTACTAGAATTTCCTCTCTTCCAGACGTTTTCATATAGGGTCCGTGCCACAATCTGTGGGGCAACATGCTGGTCACCGCTTGTGATTCGGTCACTGCTTGTGATTCAGTCCCTGCTGAATGACAGGTGGAGCTCAACCAGCACCTTGGTAACATTCAAGTCATAGGAAAAAGCCACCCTGCATTGCTTGCTAAAAGTCAGCTCCTGGCTGTACAGCTGCAAATTTCACATGTACATGCCAGAAGCTGCTGAGAGGGGAAGGAGGTCCTAAGGGCTAATTGCGAAAAGCCAACTATCAAAGAACTGGGCACCAACCTGCGTGTCAGAGGAGGGACCACAGGGCAGCATTGAGCTCCACAAGAAGTCAATGCTGAGTCCAGCCAGGAAGCAGAAGAAAGGATTTCTTCTCAAGTCAGATGTCATCCTCCCAGAGCTTTCCAAGCTGAGGTAACTATTTCGTTTTATGGCTTGCAACATATATTTTTTCCCCTTCAAAGTTTGCTTCCAAGTGCATATTTTATAGAACTTTTCTTACTTATTTAAATACAGGCTTTAATCAGCTCAGGGAAAGTTTGTCTCTGATTTTCTTGTAGCTCCTTAGAAAACCGAATCTATAAAGGCACAACCCCCCAGAAAACTTTATTTTTGTATTCATTTGAAGGTATTCAGTTCAAAAGGGGCTATGAAAAAGTGAGTTTTCTTCCAAGCAAGTTTTTAACAAGAAAGCTACAATAAATTGTGAGAGGATTGCTAAAGGTCAACATGCTATAACCAAATTCCAGCCTGTTAAATTACTGCTAGACTACACTTCCAAGAAAATCTGTATTCGACATCTGTTTTCTTTATAGGAGACCATTAGGTACAGGCAGGCCAAGTCAGTCTCATTCCGCACTTACCTCAGGTTTTGAAAGGACAAATCTGTCCCTCTCTAGATGCAGGACAAGATTTAAACCTGGTCTTGTTGGACTTGTTCACTACTGTGATGTTTTCAAGTTGCTTTGGAGTCAGACATGACTCAAAAATCAGTATTAATGAGGAAAACAGGAAGGCAAACTGGAGACGAGCCAGCTCTGCTTCTCATCATTTACACTTGCTGCTGTTCAGACTCATTTTTTATCAAGTCACAGCAGATTTCTCTTTATGACATAGCTGATGAAAAACTTCCTGAAAAAAAAATCAGTGACTGATAGTCAAATTAGGAATCAGTGTGGATCCCAACATTCTGCTACTTCTGGAGAGGTCAGTACTTTAAAAAATCCAAACTTCAACACATGCACGTCTCAAAGGGCTCTGCAGTCACTTAAAATTATGGAAAGCAACTGTTACTCTCTCTCATGTGCTAAAACAAGTATTTCCCAAGACTGTTGATGTAAGACTAAGGAAATATGGAGGCATCTGGATATTTCAGGGTCAGTATGGTTATGGATACAAACACAGGAGCAAAACCGTCTCATGGTCTGCAGAAGGACAGGCCTCCCTGCACACAGACTGAAACAACCAGCCCAGAAACATTGTGCATTTCTCCCACCACTGCTGTCACCTCCACCCTTCTCTCATCGCTCCTTTGCCTCCATTTTGGTTTCTTTTCTTAATTCTGACACAAAAGCAAAGCAAAGACTCACAGTAAAACAGATGCTTCTGGATGTGGTGAAAATTTTGAACATGTTCAATGTCTATCAAAATTGCCATTTTGCAAATATTTGATGACACAAGCAGAGAAAAGTTTTCACAAGTAGAAATCCCAGGATTTATACAGAGGGAAAAAAAAAAAGAAAAGAAAAAAAGAGCATGAGTATGCCTGGAACAACAAAGTGCTCACAAATTTGGGGCAGTGTCCTAACTGTGGCTTATGTACCTCCAGGAGCTTTTCCATCCCAGACCCAAGGAAGTAGCACACATCACAGGAGCCTAGGCACAGGGTGTGGGGACATGGACTCAAATACATTCACTATCTGTTTTAAAGACTGGTCAAGTTACACAATAAAGATAAAAATTGAAGAGAAACATCCAAAGAGTTTATCATGACCATCCAAGGTGCAACACTGCTTTTTAATGTAACAGTTTTCTAAGGACCACATTTCTTGTTTCCCTTATTCATGAACATCATGTCGCTACAATGCAAATAAATTTAAAATGAGAATTATACCTGGGGTTAGTATGGGGAGAAGTTTAGGTTACTATGGGATCTTTTTTATTGCTTGTATTGTCTTTGAATAATTTATGATCTTTAAAAAAATTTCTGTTCCTCCATTGACCCACATATACGATTCTTACTTACTGCCCTAAATGATTATGGAATTTATACCTAAGGATGTTTTTAATAAATCTTGAGCTGCGCAGAACTATTGGTGTTTTGAAATCACATCATGGATCCTGAAGTGTTTTCAGGAAAAAAAATGTTAAAGAAGAATTGAGATGGCAGAGAGTAAGGGGGAACAGGTGGACTGTTAAAAAAACTGGTGGGGATTCATTTGACAGATGGAGAGGATACAGAGCAGAACTCAGGAAAGAGCAAGGAGGAGAAGGCAAGAAGAAAGTTTTATGCTGTGGTGCTCCAAAGACTAGTGTTGTAATGGGTTACCCACAACTGCCTGTGCCCACCAGGATGGGGCTTGATTTATTTTTCAGTGACAAGGATTGTGCAAACTTAGTAGAGCAGAGATTCTACTGCTACTTAGTTGTAGCACAGCTACAACTGCCCTATTTCATTAAGTAGCTGCTGAATTAGAGATTGTACTATCCAAGGATGAGCACGTATTCCACACTGCACACACTACGCTGGATGTAAAGCAGCTTTCCCAAGGGCCTCACACTCCCTCTTAAATTTGCATTGTTTTGTATGCTTTGCTTTGTTTCTCCCTACAATGGAAAAGAGTTGAAGCACCCCCTCCTTCATAAACCTAACATTTTTTATAAGCTGAATACAAAAAAAAACCCCAAAGGATGACATTAAATACAAGTAGCACGGTGGTTTCCCCACTGTAACTGGTCTTAGTCTAAATGGTGGGGTTGTTTGCAGCAACACAAACAGAGCATGAAGGCAAACTAAATACACTAGGTTTAGATTTTAAAAGGCAGAGTGGCACGGCACTATACAGAAACAAGGACTTTCAGAAGCAAAAAAGCATGAGGGCCTCAGGGACAGGACAGTCACACCTCACATCCTTGGGCAGGTCCCCTGTTCAAATGCTGAGTCAGCATTAAGAGTGTTTGACATTGCACTGACCAATCCTTCTCAAAGGACTATGGATGTTTTTATGTAGCTTGCTAACCCAAGTGTTTGTGGTATCAATAGCAAAGCTTGGATGAGCAGAAAGCTTGACCCATCCTTCAGCCCCTTTGAGACAGCTGCAGCAGGTAGGGAAGGCAGGATGCAGAAGCACAGTGTTAGACTTGCTGGTCGAGGAAAAGCAAGCAAAATGCCACTGAAAGGATCTCATTTCTTTTGTGTTATGGCAGAGAAGCTCAAATTCATGACCTTTGAAAAGAGATCCATCTGGAGACTTGTTATTTTCACACAGATGAAACAATTACAAGGAATAACTTTTCCTTTATCCCTAAGGAAGTTTCAAGCTTAGTTAGCAACATCAGTTATTTCTATGGCAACAGACAGATATAAACACAGGATTATAACCTTCAACAAAGGATCAAGAAAAGGAAGAAATCAGACTTGAAGAAAGAACTGTCTGGAACAGCTGTAAAAAAAGGTAGATATTTGCTAATTTTCTTAATACATATATTTCTTCTTGCTCCCAACAGGACTCCTATCAATATTATACCTTTTGGGTAAAAAATTGAATTCAAAGAAGTAGTAAAAGACACAGGACATTAGTTTTTGCTGCAGGCATAATAGAGTCAAACAGTTGGGATGGCTGATCATAGAGCATGCCTGTCCCAAGCATGAAGTGGTTTGCCTGGGGCTCCTTACAGCTCACAAAATTAACTTCATGCTAGAAAGCACATGCTTCTATTCTGCAAATTCTGCCAAAGACAGAATCTCAAACAAACAAGTAAATTTAGAATTCTCACATACATTTATACCCACTAAATGAAGATGAGCTGATGATTCTGGTGTTGTCAAACCAAAACCGATACTTAAGGGAAAGCACAGATGATACTTTTTATAGTTTACTTTGCTGTGAGCCGAGTCACCATTCACTTTCACCTGTGAAGCTGTTTGCACCACTTCGAGAAATGTGATCACTACTAACACAATGGCAGCAAATCCTTTGCTGCTCATCCCAGCACAAACAACTGCACAAAGCATCACACAGCGCTGAATGAGTCCTGTCTTCTAAGCAGGCATTTCCTCTCCAGTTTTTCTCATCCATTTTCACCAGCAGAGTCAGCAAGACCTCTTGGCAAAGGGACCGAAGGGAGCAGCTGCCCCAAAGGTTGCCCAAGGGCCCATTTCTATCACAGCCTGGCTGGGGAACAAACCAGGGGCTGTTCTGGGGGAGCTGGCCTCCAACAGCACAGTCAGTGGGGCAGCCTGGGCCAAACACACAGGGCTAGAGCTCAGCTGCTGCTCAGGTAAATTAATTTTGAGCTGCTTTGGGTGTGCCTACACAAGCTGCAGTTGCTTCTTTGGATTGCCCTACAGCAGACATTTCATAGAACATCTGTCTCCTTGGGTCCCAGCCAAGGGAAGAAAGGTTACTTTGGTGCTTGTTTTTCTAATCACCATCCTCTCTTATCCCAGACATAGTTCTATGTGAGACAGAGTTAAAAAGGGAGAGCCCAGCCTGCACAGAGGCCAGCAATGTATCTGAGGCACAGCCCGATTATCGAAGGGATCTGGGAAGAGACAGGTGCATGGGAAGCTCCAAGCAAGCAAAACACAAGTGAGGCCATAAAGACAACTTTAGGCACTCATAGCTAATCCAGTGCATGCCAAGAGAGTGAGGGTCATTCATCCTGAGCTATAAGTAAAGAGGTCAGAAAGCCCCTTCATTTGTAGAGGTAGGAGGAAGGAGATGTCCAGCCCACTAAAGAGGGATGTGGGAACATGTGCTGCAGGCAGAGGGCTGACCGGGTGCTGGCCAGTTTGTCAGGAAACCAATAACAGTGACAGCACTGAAATAATTGGATGATGTTGCCTAGCATTGGAAGTGAAAGGAAAAACCATTAAGCATCTTCTGAAGCTTAAAGTAACTATTTATTTTCAAAGCCAGGCAAGATTGAAAAAAGTACATGGTGCAAACAGGCCTAAAGGCAGGAAGTTCTCTGCATCCTAGAGAGATGCTGTGCCTCATTATTCACTGGTAACATCCCAGGCCCTGGAGCAGCTTTTTGCTTTTAAAAAGCCTCAGTGAAAGTTCTCATTTTGTTATCCAGGCACAAAAGGAGCCTTTTGGAAGTCAGGTGCGAAAGCCCTGCACAATTTCACCCATAAGTTGACTCTGGGCTGGCAGGAAGATGCAGTGACAGCAAATAGAGCCAGGCAGAGCAGACTGACAGAGCCCAGTCATCACTAACTTAGCAACAACAATTCCATGTGTGCCTGGAGTTGCTCTCATCACCTCCAAAACTTCAAGAATTAATGTGTTTCTTTGCACATAAATAATTCACCCAGGGACTGATTTACTGTACAACTGTCAGTGAATCTACAGTGCTCACATGCTTTCCCTATCAAAACAATTCCAGTTGCTGCTAAGGAAGGGCATAAGAAAAGATGAATGTTTTCAAATTTCTTTCCAAAGAAGTGGAAGCTGTCATAATATTTAACCTTTCCTCTACTCTCCCACTGATACACATCCCACCCGAACCCACCCCACTTC
>JAOXXN010000102.1:14124145-14147227 GCA_026770055.1 Myrmophylax atrothorax
ACACATCCCTCCCTACCCCACCCCTCTGCTGGTTCCCACACCCCAGATATGAAAGCAGATAAGAAGGTCCCACTTGCTGCTTCCTGATGGTGAGTCACAGCTCTGAGTCAGCCTTTGTGTTCCAGGGAACCTGGAAGACTTTGAAACCTGCTGTTGGTTTTGGCAAAACCACCTCTTCTTGCTTTGAGGGTGAAACGATTTACACACATCATTTTTGGTATGAAAATAGATGCTGAGATGCAAACAGCAAAAAAATGGCCAAATGTTTTCTTGTCCTTGCACTGCAGAAGTAGAACCTCCCTATCCTGGGGTACAGCTGCATGAAAGTGAGTGGCAAAATACTGGCTTAAACCCTGAGGATTTGAAGAGGATGTACTCACAGCTATTTCATGCACAGAAGGTACCATTCATCATGACTTTGGATACAACCAGCTCTAGAGCAAACAGTCACTTTTCATTGGTGACAGAAACGTGTTGTCAGCTGCTGGGTCACTGCTTCCCATAGTCAGGTGAGCTGAAGTCAAATGGTACCAGTTCCGCTCCTGACATTAGTAAGCCATGCTCCCTCCTCCATTTTCCCTGATGCATTCCTTCCAGCAGAGTCAGGCCACTCTTTAGCAGCTCCTAGTAAGGAGCTCTGCATCAGGAGATTCAGGCAGGAGGGCTGTCCTTTCATCAGCAAGAGTTTACCCCATCTCGGTTGAGACACGTCAGTAGTGAGGGAAGCTCTGGCAAATGCACCTCTCAAGAATCCCTGTGTGTCTCTGCCTAGCCCCTCTGTCTCCACAGATCAGCACTTCATAGTTATATAGAAACATTCTTGGCAGAAAACAACTGCCATATTTTTAACATGTTTGAACATTACATCAGCTGCTCATCTCAAACATTCATCTGCATCATCCATTTCTGTGTCTACTTTTGTATCTGTTTTACAAAACCTTTAATTAAATTAATTACACTTCAACATATACATATTTTAATTTCCTTTTGCAATCATATTTCAAACATCTTTTGATCTCTTATTGCAATTCTGAACTACATTCCTTCCCTTCATGTCTGTTTGGTAAACACCTTTGCTTAGGCCAGATTCATTAGCATTTTAATTATTTTCTCACTCCAGGACTTCTCTGCTATCCCTTCTTCCCACGGTATGGCAAATTAGGCCATTTCTAGATTAGGCCTTAAATTCACTGAAAAGTCTTAAAGCATACATATGACAGCATAAAGAAAACAGAAAAAAGTTATCTGTAAAAAGTACAATTAGTTGCTACACTTCCTCTTGGAGTGTAGCTATTGTTAAAGAAATTATTTCAAGGAAATTAGATTTAATATTCTTTAATAGGGATTTTGCATGATAAAGCAAAGAACCTTGAAACATGCCAAAGCACATGAAAGCAATTAAAATATCAGTTGTAACAGTAATTGAGGTTTATTTGAATGAATGTTGAGAAAGGGAAATCCTGACGTGCTAAAACTTAGGAAAGATTCTTTAATTTGACTTTGAGAGCGGAAAATAGCTTCAGTACTCTTCCCTGCACATTTCTGTCAAGCTGTTTCCTTAAAAATGATCTTCCAACCTCCACCCCCCCATCATCCTATAGAGCACTTTTAACCACTTTTTCAATTGTACATGTGTTTATTATTTTAAAATTTGGATACTTTTATTTTAATGGCTGCAGACTTTAAAAATCAAAGTGAAGAGTTTCAGCTAACCAGAGGTGTCCTTTCCCCTCCCCATATGTGGTCAGACAACCTAAGTGAAAAACAAGCAAACAAAACACATGGTTTGCTCAGGTCTGCACATAAACGACTCCAACAATTTACTATGTGTCAGATTCTAAAAATTCTTAGATGTTTCTTAGTCTGCTTTTGTCAAGAAAAATATAACTTTCCTTTTTTATGTTTGGACCTCACTGTCCTGTAACCGAGGTAGCGAGAGGACACACACAATTGGCTATGTGGGTCAGCTATTAAGGGATTATCCTTTCCTTATCTCACTACATGCAGCCACCTTTCTCACCTTTGCTGAGAAATACTTTAGAAGTCAACTAACATCAATGCTAGTCCAATAAAACAATAAATCACAAGCATCATTAGCATAGTCAGTCTCATTCAATAGTTTAGGATTCAATGCTTATTCAGGGTAATGCCTGTGTTGGGGCACTCAGATAAAAGGACATTTGCAATATTTTGTGGCTTTATTTTCATTGACAAAAGGACATATTTACCACGGGGAGAAAAAAAACTATGTTAAACTTGTATCTCTTCTCTAAGAGCGGAGAGAAAGTCCTTAGTTTTCACATCTATTAAAGGCCACAGAAGGGATAAGGGTTAGACCTACTGATGCAGGCTAACAGCTTCCAATGCTTTTATTTATCTTTGGATTTAATAAAGCCTAAATGCACTATTCTCTGCATGGAGGGTAGAAGTAACAGCAGTTCACACCTTTAGCTGGTTAGAAATGGTTCCATTAAAACACTTCACTGCCTCTGCAGACAAATTCACTTAGAATGTAAGTTGCTATTTGAGCTGAATTCACTTCCAAACCAAAGACAGGCCACTTACATTTACATTAATCAAAATTGGCTTCTGATGGTCTTTATATAAACAACATTAAAGCACACACATTGTACAACTGGCTTTCCCAGGCAGAAAAGTTTTTATCTTGCTAACTGGTTTCTTATTCAGGAGGACAACTTTCTTAGCATGAAGCTCTCCTACATGCCTTCAAAATGCATCTGCTTTCCTCACTGCCAGTATTGTGTGAGCAGTGAACATTGCACCACGCTTGTACCATCTCGTGACATCAGCAGGTATCTCAGACTGGTCTATCTGAAGCCCTTAAGGATAAACAAACAGAGCAGGATCTGCTATTGCAGGTCTGGGACTGCAATCACTCCCAAACATGATTGCAAGCAGAAATCCTGTTCTTCTGGGAGTACCTTTCCAATTCATGCCTAAAGTAGTTCAATAACTCCCCATAGGAAACTGAAGCAGGGCAGAAAAAAGCAAATAAGACAATCCCTTGAGGTCTTCATGGCTATTTCTTGACTTAAATAGGATGTAAAAGCAACACAGGAGCTACCAGAAGAAATACAACATTACTTCCCACAACTAACAATATCTTTCCAATATGGCCTGCTACATCCAATCCTACTTTCCTAATCTTCTATGTAAATTGCAAAACTGTTCTCAAGAACCAGCGTATCTGATTTCACACAAGCACCTGTAAATGTAGGGCACTGATACTGGGTATCTCTCCTACCTCATGTTTGTTTCAATTAATTCCAAAAAATTTGTTTGGAGCCTAACCTTTCATTATCCAAACAGGACAAAAACAAACTCAACAGGATATGGGTGCTTCTATTTATTAGAATAACCCACCATGAACTAGTAGCTGGTACAACATATTAGCATCATATAAATCCAGATTTACTCTTAAAACAAGGACATGCAGTTAACCTAATTGAGCTAGTAAACCCTAACTACAATGATACTAATGTTAACTTTTGATGTAGGGACTTGGGAAAAGAGTAGAAAAGAAATAACTAAAAGACTATTCAAGAACAGGGAAAAGAACCAAAAATAGTGAAGAAAAAAATTAAAGTGGAAGGGGAAAATGTCAAAACTGAAGGCTATCACAAAAGGGAATTTCCCTAAAGGTAATGAATGCAAGAATGAGTTGGTAAGAAACATCAACAAAAATCAAGGTGACTTCTTGTGAGTTTGAGATTCTCACACTTGTGTGCAGTGAAGAATTCTGGTCCTCAGAGCCCCAAGGCCGCTTCAGAAGCTTGTAGGCTTTTGAGGCCAAACCCCCTGTTTTTGCACTTGCACCTCACCACTGAGCATACCCCAAATCTGAGTGTCTTCTCAACTGCCCCTGGGAAACCTGTCTCACACTTACCCCTCATCAATGTACCATACATTTTATGCAACATGTATCTAGTGTGAAGTTCTTAGATGGAAATAATTAAATTGCTTGGAAAAGATGGTAGAGTTCCCTACACTGCAGACAGAGAATGGAGTGGCTTATGCAAGAGGTGACCTTATGCCAGAATATCTGACTCTCAGCCTGGCCGTTGGGATCCCTTCAGCACAGAGGGAAGACAACTCCTGGATGACTAAAAGAGTTATATTATCCAAGTCAGACATGATTTTCCCAGGCCTTTTGCACTTCCCCTGCAGGAAAACATACAAGTGGTATGGCAAATACCTTAGTTTATATTTCTGCATACTCAAAATGATTTTTCAGACTGTGGCTAGCATTGTCCAAAGATGGAGTTTCCTTCTTTCACTTCAGAAATTTCACAGGATTGTCATGCTACTGAGGATCTCTTCCAAGCTGATAAAGCATCTTTGTCAAGAGACTTTCCCAGTGCCAATGAGTAAAACTCAATATCATGGCTCACTACAAATTTGTAACTGGCATTCATAAAGGGCTCACACCTTTTGCACCAAAACATCAGAAATCCTCTTTAGTGGCCAGAGTCCATAAACTGTGGGTGTCATTTAAACCATAGAATTATCACCTATAGGATCTGGCACAGAGTCTTAATTTTCTGTGGGAAATCCTAACAAAAAACATTCTTTGCTGTGATACGCAAGTTTCGTATCTTAAAAAAAAACAACAAAATTTGAGCAGAAATAAGACCTACACCCTTCACACTTGTTCATAATTTTCCCTCCATTATTTGCTGTATTCTATTGTTCACAAACAATAGAGATGCTTACAAATATATTTTTATGCAAGCCCTTTGTGATAAAAATAACTCCTTTCACAATTCACATTGAAGGGCAGCAAGATTCTTGCTTCTCCTTCCTAACAAACATGCATGTATTTGAGCAGGTCCTGCTGTCCCTCTGTTTTCCTCCCTGTAGACACCAACACAAAGGGAGATAACAGTGCTCAAGGAATGAGCTTTCTGATTTGTATGCGCACACAGCAAAATTTGAAAGTATGTTGTTTGATGTTGAGGGTGAGTTGAATTGATTCAAGCATTCCTTTCCAACACTATTATTTATGACAAGCAGTACATATTATTGACCAGTGAAAACACAATAATAACATAATTAGCTTTCACTTAAACAATTACCTCCTTGTCATTTCCGATCCAAGTTCAGGAAGTGGCACAGACTCAGGAGGGCAAAGGGTTGCAGTTGACAGGCACAGCTCACTGCTAGCACTGCATTAACCCTCAACAGGTACATGTTCAGATGGAGCAAGCAGTCAAATGCAGCCAGCAGCAGTACCCAAAGGAAGACTTAAGTCCTACATTCATTAACATTTGGGAAGTTACTCATTAAGTCCTGACTGAGTCCAGTGGTGTGAACTAGTCTTGTGCTTCAGCAGACAGATGATCCATCAGCTCCTGTTTACTGGGCTCATAACTCCACACTAAAAGCAAGACACATGTTTTATATGCTATAAAGAAGCTCCTTCCTCACCTTGCTAACTCCAGCTTTGCAGTGGAGAAAGAGCCATCATTGCATTCCTCTCATGCAAATACAGCAGCACAACCTAGGACTTAGGTGCAACCATCTCCAGTAACTGGCATTGTGGAAGCCATTTCAGTTCCAAGACCAATAAATCCTGCTAAGACTCCTACTAGCAATTTCACTGGCATCTTCTTAGTATTCTTCTCAGGGAAATATTTTATCAGAAAGCTACTCTGCCTTGATATAGCTGGTGGGGAGAAGCCACATCCTTAATTGGTATAACCGTATCAAACACATCTCCCCGTACTCAGTGTAGATACAATTACACTAGCTTTGTATAACCTATTTTGAACAAAGAACAGATTAAAATTGTTCTGAGAAAATAATTTCTTGGAACTGACCCAAGAGAAGCAATAATAACATCAAGTAAATAAAAAACCCCATCCTAGGCCATGGGACACCTTTTATTTACAGGCTTTGTGTCATGAGGCTGAGAGGTCTGGGAACCAACGAGTTTGGCACAAGAGTGATTTTACACCTTAACCACAGAAGAGACGGCACGGAAAAGTCTTCTTATTCAGCAGCAAGAGCACTCAGTCACCACATGGGGAAGTTCAGAGTATGGAAAAATTCTTCCTGATTTGGAAAGGACACATCCTACCATCAGGGAGAATACACTGCAAAAAGGTACCAGAAAGAGCATTCCCTCAGTGCTCCCCCATGGATCCTTTCATCCATCAGCCAGGCACCCAGGTTCCTGGGCAGGTTGCACACAAAGGTGGTTTCTAATCCTATGTGAATCAAATCTCCATAACCTTGCCTATTCTTTTCATTTTTTGAAACAACAGACCTTTCCTAAATGCCTGTTTCCCCACCTATAATCATTTATTCAGAAGAGTAAGCTAGTGACAGCTCTTTGGAAACTCAGAGGATGAAATTATGATTGAATTGAAGAATTACAGTTTCTAACTTCCCCCTTTTCTACTGTAGAGCCACTCCTCATTGTTTTAATTTAGAGGAAATATTAGTACCAACTGTATTTTACCTCTTATCTTTGCTCAACAAAAAAGTTATATAATGTTTCAGGAAATGAGTTCAAGTGAAAACAACCATCTTTTTCACAGCACTAAATGCTTAAAAGATTCTGGTTTGCCCATTCTGGCAGCTTACATTAATTCAGGATGGACACAGCACAAGGGGTAAAAAGCAAAAAAATCCCTGAGCTGTAATACCCAAAGACCAGCCTAGGGCTAAAAATTATTTTTATGTCTAACATTTCTACAGCTCCCTAAAATTGCCAAAGCAGATGCCGCCTAAGATAGCAGCAATTTTTCTGATGGTGCTGGTCTGTCATCTCTGTGGATCTGTTCAAAATTAATCTTTTAGAAACAGAAGTATTTGTTTTACAAGCATATTAAGTACAATGTTAAGAAAACAACTAATCTGAAAAGAATACTGATATACATGACAAAAATAGATCCTCCTGCAGGGAAGATCCCTGGGTGTTTCAGGATGTATGACTAAGAGGCAAGATACAAGAAAAGGCAGCTAAAGGGAGCACAATGAGAGCGTTCCATGCCATTGTGTTTGAAATTAGCATTTATCAGTTTTCCATTAATCACCACCTGCACTTCAAATAACACTGCCTGTACTCTTAAGACACTATAAATATATCCAGTTTATTTGACTGTTCCAGGGAAAGTTGTGAAAATAATTACTTCTGTTCTTAATATATAGCAATGGTGAAGAGTTGTCACAGGACTGCCACAACACATTTTTCTTTTTCAAGATGTGAATGACAAAATAGTGCCACACACAATCACATCCCTTTCTGATGGACAAGGGCCTTATCAGTCTGTTTGATAACAACACTACTGAAGTTTCTTTGTGTTTTTTACTTCTAATGACTCCAGCCTACAATACATCCCCCTGTGATTATATTGTTTTGTGCTTTGTAACTCCTGGTTACCTACCAAGCTCTCTATGATCACCACATGAATATTGTTGGAAGTTTAAATCTGCATAAATACATTTCGGTTATTGGAGCCCTTTTACTGGTTTTTAAGAAATATCAGTTGTCTTGTACTTAGAGCTGCACTCAGATTTTTCCTCAAGTGAGAAAAATAAGAAAGAATCAAATTACTTGGGCACTGTTACACAGCAGGACCAAGCAAGTGATCAATCCTTTCCTCCACATTTTCTTCCAAGGGGGGAGAATGTGCAGGTTCAAACTACTGAGCAGCATAAACGCACAGAGGAGCTGCTGGAGAGCAGACTTCTGTCTCAATCACCAGGACCACTCATTTCCTTCCAGACTTCAAAGAAAATATGAAAAAATTAAACTTTGATCTTCGCTAAGATACCTTTCTCTTGCAGTGTGATGAACCTGAAATCCACACATCAACCTTATTTTATTCAAAGGTATCCAAGATCTAGTTTGGACTAACATTTTTTATCAAACATTTTGACGAGGAAACAAATTATTCTGTGCACAAAAGATCACAGTTAAAGAACCTGTGTATTCCAGTTCTGATAACAGGAAAAATTAAGAGCAGGAAAAAATGGATATGAGGCTACATTTCTGGTGCTATCCAAGGTATGTTGATAAATTTATCTCTTTTCTAAGCACTGTAAAATGGCCCTTAAAATGTCTTCCTAGTCCTCCTGACTTATCATAGAGCAAATCAATAATATCACTGCACTACAATTGTTTGATTCAGGTCAGATCTTCATAAACCTGGAGGATACTTTGAACAGTGATGAAAGAACACTGTACTGGTCTGTCCTCAAGGTGCTTTGTAGGAGACAGGCACTGGAATCTAGGTGGAAATTAATAAGGAATTACAAGTAAACCCTACTGAATTGTATTTGCTTTCCTTCCATGGATCAATACAACTTCCAAGAAATCAAAGGTTCTGAAGAAATAGCGACATACTGTGTGCACACCTCTGAAAAGAGTCAGGTGGTAGTTGTATAATACAAATACCTGAAAGGCTCAAAGGAAAAAAACTTCAAAGGAAATAATTGTGCATTTCCTTTTAGATTACTTTATGGGAAAAAATAAGTATTTTAGAGTTGTGTTCTGTACCAAACTATCTCTTCAGAGTTTCATTAAGTCTGAAGTTTTCTGAAGAGGGAATGTACTTGTAATAAGAATGGTAACTTGACAATTCAACTACTTTTCACATAGGCAGACTGTGTAGATTAAGGTGGACTTCCTGAGCACAGACCAAAAGCCAAAACTGTCAGGCTGCAGCTATCACTGTTCCAGGAGACAAAGCACATGGATATCTTTCCTTCACGCTGTGACTGTTGGAAAGTTGTGGGGTTTCTGCATTAGTCAGCACAAGTGGAACTTGTTTTTCTCATTAATTGCACCAGCAAGGTATATAATAAACAGCTGCCTCAGAGAGAAGAGGAGTGAGAAGGGATAATATAAAAGGAGAGTCCAGTGTAATGAATAAAGTGGTTCTGTTTTAGCCTGTTCATTTTCTTGCTGGCATTTGTGAACAGAAACAACAGTCTTAGTATGCATACAGTCACTAACAGACTGGTGGGCTCCAATATTTCCAAGGCACATTATTTAGCCCTGAATGTGTGTTTCTGTCTCAGAACTCTGCAGTCTCAGTATAAAATCTGAGGCTATTACTCAAGCACAGTCTTTGAGGGAGAGTTTCCAAACTTAAGACAAGGACACGGATTCTGTCCATAGTGCTGCTTGAACAGGGGTGTGCCGTCACGGTCACTAAAGATAAACATCCAAATATGGACTCAAAGAAAAGGGAAACATCTTTCAGAGTAACCTGATTTGTCAGGAATATAGCTTTCCCATTTCAGAAAAAAGAACACTGAGTGCCCCAAACAGCTTAGAGATCAAATGAACTGAACTACCCTCCTACCTTTGTTGTTTATTTTCTTCCCCTTCCTTCAGCTGCCCTACTACAAGAGAAAGCTCCTGGAAGTGGCAGCTTCTGCATATAAACAGAGATATAAAAACCAGGCCTATCACTCTACATGCAAGGAATTCCTTTCTTTGAAATGAAAACTTTTAAAAGAAATCTCAATGGAAAATAAACACAGAACTTTCTCCTGGGAGCAACAGAGACTACTCACACTTGAGAGCCAACTACCAAATCCATATTGTTGATTAAAGTAAAGGCTTAAAAGAGAGGTCTCCAAATTAATTCATGTATATTAGACATCCAAATTCTAATACAATCCAAGTATGGTTTATCTGTTTCAAAAAACACAGCATAAGTATAAAAATCAAGACCTAAAGTGCAAGCTTCATACCTGTGAAGAAAGGGGATTCACTTAGGAAACCAAATTGTGAAGCTGTTTTCTACCTTACATTTTCTTTCCAAAACATTGAAGAGCTTTAGCTTTTCTTCTAGGGAAGGTCTTAGTCAGTACAAAAGCAGAAAACCGCCAGAGCTGACAAACAGCACTCTACAGCATCAGCTAAGGAAGGAGCAATGCTCCCTGTCTGTGCTTAAATAGGGCCCCAGGGAAGGGGGCTGGGGGGAGGGGGTATCACAGATGGGGCTGATCAAGGTTGTTAAGGTGGAGCAAGGGCTCTGACAGATACACACTGTTTGCCCTTGGAAAATTATATTTCCAGGCTTCATCCTTCCAGTTTTTCAGGGCATTTTCCTGTAAATGAGAGATAGTGCTTTCTGTACCATGGCAATAAAAGTCACTAAGAGGGAAACTTTCAAATCGGCCAGAATGTTTTAGAAACATGAATCTCAGTACTTGTCAGTGAAAGTTGTACTCTTAAATATATCCCTTAGACGCATCCATAAATCTTATCCAGAGTGGAAAAAATTTCTAGTAAGGGGGATGAAGAGGAAGGCCTCTTAGGATTATTCCTTTTCCCAGTAAAACTGCTCTGTCCACTCTTGAGAATCCCAAAATCTCATATCAGCTAAATGGCTTAGAGCAAGCTGAGTGCATACCAATGGGCTACACATCAATATGGCAGCCAGGAAGAATGACAATGAAATGGCAGAAGGATTGTGAGGCAGTAATTTAAAGCAGGGAGGAAGAAACCTTGTCCCATGGAAAGTGTCTGTGCACTGTGGAATAGCCTCATGCTCTGCTTGCTGTTGGCTTTTGTCCTGCAGTTGGGCCATCTTGGCCACCGGCGTTGCTCCACAGTGTGGAGCTTGTGTGACCAGTGTAGTCCTTGGGTTGCTCGTGCAATGTGTGGCATTTCCTGGCCATAATGCCCTTTGTACTGCTAAAATAAGCTATGCTGTCTCTTTTTAAAACTGCCCTTCTGTCACGGTGCTATTAAAATAACATCAATGTCTCTTCAGTCTATGGGTCAGCGGTTAAATCTGCTGTCAAGTACCAATCAAAATGTGAACGAAATGAGGAACAAATTGTCTAACTTCATCAGTACTGTTTTTGTCTTCTTCCCCCAGATAATAATACCTTAAAATAGAATGCCTTATTAACCACAGACCTGAAGGTTAATAAGTACATCAACAAAACAAATGTAGTAAATTAAAACAATGCATTAACATTCATTAGTATTTCACTGTTGATTCCCAAACATGCTGCTATTGCTATTGGGCTATTATCAGGCAATAATTGTTATGTCAAAAGATAGGACCCATATGGTTCAACGAGTTCCTCTGGGAGCTTCTGCTGTATGAAAGTCAATCAAAAAATATGATTCTAGAAGGAAAGATGCAGACACAGGAGAGCTCCTGTCAGTACATGTAACCCATGCAAGAGGCTCTAGTGATTGTTTTAAATAAAAGTTTTTAAATCTAGGAGAAAAAAAAAGTGAGAGTTAGGAAACCAGCAGTAAAATCAGTAGGTTTGCTCACAGTATGTAAAGCTCAAATACCAGTCTTTGCCAGACTGAATCCTGTTATCCCAGCAATAGAAAATACCCTCTAACATTTCAGACTTCAATCTAACAAATTCACACTTTGTATATCTTTTCCTACCCATAATAACTGGGGATACTTATCCAGGTGAGCTAAACCAGGCTGTTTTGAACAGCATATACCCAAAATCTTTAGGTGAGACCCGAATAAATAGGTGGTGGCTAATGTAATGCACTGAACCCCCTCAGCTGAAGTTGTCTGCCATCCAATACTAAATCCTGCCTTACAACTCAGGTCCCCGTGGTAGACATTTAATTCACATGATTAACTTCTAACATGTTACAACATACAAGATGAACAAATCTCTTGGCTGCCTCTTCTCCTTCAGCTGCCCTCATCCCCACTTATTTTCTGACCATCCTGCTAGCAGGAGTCAGGACCAGCTGCAGAGTCTGTGCCCTGGGCTTGGGTTTCACTGTCATCTGATGTCCACATGGGACCAGCATGCTCCAAAAGTGCTTTTTTGACTTGTTCTCTGCACAGCACTGTGGCACGTGGCTCTGGGCAACCCCATATTCACAGTGGTTATTTGCCTTGTGCTCTCTGCAACCTCACTGTCTTCTTCTTTCCCCCAGAGCTTGGCCTCGTCTTTCTCCCACAGCTTTTCCCTCCACTGGGGAGCAGAACCAAGCTGTGGCTGGCTTGCTCTGACTTTCTGTGCCTTCAGCTGAGCCTCAGCCTGTGCAGATTCCACCTGCTGCCTCACTGGTACCTCTGGCTGACTGGTGCTTCCACAGAGGGCTTGTTTATATCACTGGTGGTGATTTGTAGGGTTTGGTGGGCCATAAAAATGAGCAAACCCATCACTATATGGTTTTGAATCAGCCCTTAGATTAAATCACTGTGTTCGTACTTTCATGTATGCTTTGCAAGTTCATTATAAATTACTGTCTGCCTCTTGGTTCACTGTTCTAAGAGCACGAGCGGTTGTGCCCAGCTCTATCTCGCTGCTCTATCTGGCAGTTTGTATTTACCAGGCACACATGGGCTGGGAAGAGTTGCGTAAGCTGGTTTCTATGGCGGGTTTCTATTCACCATCTGCTTGACTGAAAAAATATCTTTTTCAGTTAGCACACTGGGTCTAGTGTTTGCATCTTTTGTTTCCTTCCAGATGCAATCTCAGAAACACAGGAGGGGTTGTGAGGCTTTGGAGGGGAGGAAAGGCCTTTTGAAACAGCCCTGTTACCCAGCTAAAAAACACATTGTCCCTGCTTGAAAACTGCAGGAAACTTAACGTCCTGAAAAGCCACTTTTCCTGTACCCAGCTACGTTCCATGGCACTGCTTTATCATAAAGGAGATAAAACTGTAAGCCTCCTTCTATATATACCTTTATCCTGTTTCTGGGCTGGTTTCCTAAGGAAACCAGGATCTGTGCTCACCATCACTTCGTTCCCCTCCTTCCTGAGCTGCTTTTGAGCCTCTGACTTGTTTCTGCCACATTCAGAAAAGAGGGCAGAAAATTAAGTTCCCACATATTTCACAGGAAAGAGGAGAGGCCTATTAATGACCTCAACAAGAGATGAGGTGGAGTGAGAGCCCACCCCTTGCTTGACACTCAGGAGACTGCTCTGGAGAGGGGTGTTCTGAATTCCCTGTTCATGGAAAATTGTTTTAAATGGAGCTTGCAGCTCAGCAGACACAAGTGCACACAAGCAAGTCCATAGGAAACTGCTCACAGACCTTCTATTTTCCAACAAGTCTCTCCGGCTAAGATCAAGCAGAAGCAGGGACTGGGCAAGCAGAGCCTCTCTAGAAGGGCTGAAATGGGCAACAGTAACAGTGGCACAAGTGATGTGTGGTGAGATGAGTATTTTTGAATGACAGAAGACCACAGTCCTCAGGAGGAAAGACTTCTGTTTTCCACAGCTGCTTGAAGCAGTGGAAAGGGCATACTGTAAGATCACAGGTAAACAGCCAGAGGAGCTGAGGTCAGGCACACAGCATATAAGTCTCCAAAGCAGTCCCAGACCTAGGATTCATCCAAAACCCATCACTATGGTTATTGCCACACAAAGGGGATCAGCAAAAGCAAGGGCTGCCCATTCACTCCGGTGAGAGTTTCTGAGAGCAGCCTCTCAGTCCCCAAGCTGCATGAAACAGGGTGTGCACACTGCCACAGCCCCTCTGTGGCGGCGGCACTGGGTGTTTCCCACACACCACCTCTTCCTTCCATTCAGCATTGGGAGGGCAATGCCATGCACTGGTGCCTGGCAGCCCGCCGCTATCACAAAGGATCTGGCAGCTTCATCAGCCCAGCTCCTGGAGGAGAAAGCTAAACTGTGCCCCAGACATGTTTTCTGGGACAGAATGGAACAGCTGTGGTGAGGAGAGGTATAATGGGCCAGCACCAGTAGCAGTTCCTCCATGGTGGCCCAGATGTTGGCCCAATAGATATGTCACCTGGAAAGTGACCCCAAGGTGGTGCATAAAAGTGCTTCTGGGACCCAAGTAATCTCCTACACAGACTAGCCTGGGTGCCCCTATGCCCTTTGGCCATTCACAGGATGAAAGGCAGCCTCAGCTGTTTCTGACCACATCCACTGGCAGCTGCAATTCACTGCCCAAAGTATGTAAGAAAGCTTTGATCAAAATGTGTTTTCTTCTCATGTGTTGTTTCCTCAGCCATGGGTCACTGTTGTCTCATTTTATTTGGGGAAATACTATATGCTTCAAGCACAGCACAGAGAAAAGGCTGAACTTTTTATTTTTAAGCTATAGTAAACCAAACTTTTAGAGGAGAAAAACAATCAACGTAGCATCTACTCTCACAGTGTGCAGTTTTAAAGCAGAGAAAGCATTCACCTGCCGCAGGAGAGGAGACTGTTTCCAGGCTCTTGTCTCCTTGGAGGATGTTGTTTCACAAAGACATTGTGGTGGGCAGTGGGCAGCGGGCAGCCAGTACAAGCTGAGGGAGCAGGTACCCTTACATCAGAGCAACAGGTCTGCACCAGCACAACCATCACTGTACAGAAAGGTTCACACCCTAAAAGGTTTGGAGCAAACTGAAATTTACTTTGAGGGTTATAACTTGTTTACAAGGTTCAGCCAGAGCACAGAACACAAAGAAAGTATTTGGCCACAGTCCCTTTGTAAACTTCAGCAGCCTGGAAATGAGAACTAAAGCTAAAATAATCAGAACTGTTTTCCAAAGAAAGTTTTCTGTTGAAAACTCCTGACTGCTCAGCAGCAGCACCCAGACTATGCTCTATGTCTTTCAGGCTGCCACTCACTGAAACTGTAGTATCACCTCCCTTGGGAAGTCAGTTTTTAAGTTGTAGGTATACAGATAAGGCAACAGCAGAAGGTTTTAAAAAAATTGGGAAATGGGAAAATAATAGTGCTGCAGTTAATAGACTAATCCACGGCAGAGATTCCCATCTGCCTTGGCACAGTCTGGGGGAGGCAAACATCATAATCTGAGCCATATATGCTTTAGTCAACTGCTTTATTTACAGCCCTGGTTAGGAGCATTGTATTCTCTTTGAATCAATAAAAGTGAAGTCTTGGGGACCAAAACATTTTAACACCACATTTGCATGTATTTATGTGAAATAATTGATTAAAATCAATATACTGATGCAAACTGATGTTGTCAAGCACCATTTCCATGAATCATGGGCCTAGGCTAGAAATTACCCTTAAGGGGAAAAAAAAACCAAACCCCACCACCAGCAACATTGAAAAGCCCACCTTGTATCCCACAGCTATTCCTTTAGCAGGATTAAGAGGCTAAGCTTGCAATCACAGCAAGGGTCAGCGTGGGAACCCCTGGCACTGCTCCTGCTGCACTCAGCAGCTGCCAGAGCTGCTCCAGCAGCAGAAGGTATTTCTTACATGTCCACCCAGACATGGTGCCTCCTACAGCCTTGTTTTACATCTTTCATGGAAAGCTTGGAATGAAGTGGAGACATAAATGTTGTGCTTGGGCAGGGGATCACAACCTAGAGAGATGTAGGTGTCCAGGCATGCAGGAGGTCTGGAAAGGATGGCTTGGATATTGCCGTTCTTCCTGAGAGGATCACGACACCATATCCATCATCTGTCAGTCAGCAAAGCTTCCTCAGGGAGTGTTCATTTTGGCTCTGGATGGGATTATCGAATTCACACCATCTCCAATATGGAGTCCGTCCTGGAAGAAGATTTAGTTCTTCACTGTTGGTTTCTGCTTTGTGAGTTACCAATGAACAACAATTTTCTTGTAATTCTGAAGAAAGACTTGCAACATAATAATACTAAAATTATTTGTATATAGAATATTACAGTAAGGTTCAGTCCAAGGTCCTTCCCATACTCTTTCTTGTTCTTTCTTGTTCATCTTTATTTAAATCTGAGTGCATATACTCTATATTCAGTACTTGCTAAGTGGCAGTTTAAGGCAAGTTTTTCTTTATTCATGATGAATCATACCTTTTGATATAGAGGTCCCATTCAGAACAGGTTGAATGATTTTGGTTTTGCTATCTATTTTTTTTCTGATAAACTTTGATTTTTAATATACTTTTCACCTTCTCAAGTCTAAAAGCAGGCATTCTTATTTTCTTCCCAAATATTAGTAATGATTAATTCAGTGATATGAGTAGTAATGTATACAAAACAAGATAAACACACAATCTGTCTGCACCCAAACCCAGGTGAAGCTGCAAGCTCTCTCCAGAACAACACCACCAGGAAAATGCAGAAGCACCTTGGCCGTCTCAGGCCTCTTGATGAGTGAGATCCTGGCAACATCCGCTTTTATTGTCTGTTGAGTTGCTTGATTTGGGATAAGATAGGTATGCACAGGGTATGTGGTGTACAAAGAACTACTGCTTGCTTTTCTTAATGAGATTTGTGGCTTTGGTTTCCTTTGCAAGGTCCAGCTTGCATCCAGCTCTGGGAGACGAAATCCACCCTGAGAACAAGGAGTGTCTATGTCAAATTTTCTGACAAGACTAAATGAGACACTCCTGAAAACAAAGAAGAAATACTTATGTGCCTGTGCTTAACAGGTATATATCTCTCTGTGAATAAAAGTAAAAAGTACTCTTCTTTAAAAAAAATATATATACTTCTTCCTGAGAAAAATATTGGAATTAATTCTGGAAACATGTTGTTAGAGAAAAGAGGTCAAATCCTCCTAGAGTTTTCCCATGACACAGTAAGGGAGTTTCATCAGGAGTAACAGGATTTACAAGTGCATCTGTAAATATGCATCTGTAGATTAATAACTCCCAATTTACTAGGTACATTGTGGACTGGAACAAAAGAACTCAAGCAATGTTTGATGTTGTCTTTAAAGGTGATTTAAAATAAAATAGAACATAATTCTGAAGAAGAGTTTGGCAAAACCATTTCAATATGTCAGTTAGACTGGGTTTTACTCTCTCACTTCCCAGAAGAGGCAGGGTTGCTCTATAATTTCCAGAGGAAAATCATATGTAATATAATCCTTTGGTAAAAAGAACAGACCTCAGGGTGCAAAAGAAAGCAAACTTTACTCCTCAGGCAAAGGTTAAACAAAAATTCTTCTCTTAGAAAATGTATCCAATCTTGAGATATTAACAGAAAGAGGGAATCACAGCTACAATAAGTAAAAAGCAAGAAAATAAACAAGAGAACAAACATGTTTTTCTTCAGGGGGGAAAAAGTAATATTCTGTTCAAATATTGAAGGGAACATCCAGCCTTTTTTTTGTTGGCTTTTTTGGCTTAGTTGGCTTTTTTTTGTTTGTTTTGATTTTTTAAGAGCTGATATAACTGGCATATGTTCTAGTTTCTCCCCTTCACAATCTGACAATGGGCATCTCTTTTTATCCTGCTGGCACATAATTCCTTCTGTCTGCCCCAATTCCAAAGTCCACACATATAAAATCAGCCTCTGTGAAGCAGCAGAATGTGACAAGCAGATCACTTTTAAGTATCAAGACCAATGAAATATGAAGCTTGTGTGTTAAAAAGCATTAAAACATGTGTCCAAAACCAAAATTGAACTTACCATATGTTTTGAGGCTTTCACCACACAGTACCACCAAGTAAGAACATATTTTCCTGCCTAAGGAGACAATCTTTCCACATCAGCTCAGTGCCTCCGTTGTTCCTCCTCAGCAGGAGCACATTCATTGTGCTTTTTAACCTTGCTGCTTCCACACATTGCATTCCACGTTCACTGCATTTTGCCAGCTGGAGCACTATTTTTTAGAGCCTGTAACCTGACTGCTTACCAGGAATCCCCTCATAGCAGTCATGCTCTGGGTCATGCTTATACTGGGTGAACCACCATTTCTTTGGGTCTTTAATACTAATTAACCAAACAAATAATAAATTAGATTTAAAGTGAAATCTTTGGGGAGGAAAGAACAGATTTGATTTAATTACAACAACGTCTTGATTATTTCTTGTATTAATACTATTATTCTGCCCTTAAACAAGTAATCTTTGTGCTAATAATTAAGATCATTTGTCCCTACAGGTTACTGCCTGCCTGAAACTGAGGCTGGGGCTGTGTGAAGGTGGAGAGCAGAGCCAGCAGGAGTGGGAACAGAGACACAGCTTCTCATCTCAGCACTGCCCACCTCCCACACAGGAATGCATCTCCTTCCCACAGCAAAATACTGCTCAGTGATGATCATGCCAGGATCACCTGCAGTGTCTTCCTTTATGCCATGAACATCTCTAAGGACTCTTGCAGGGGGAAAGCCAGAGGGCATGTCACGAGTCTGGGATCTTGCGAGGGAAACCTGGGGAGTCAGAACAAAGCAATGAAGCAGGACATCCATGCAGCTCCTGTTGTCCCCTACAGTTCTTCTGGCACCTGTGAACTTACAGAGGAGCCTCACAGAAATGCTGGAGCAAGCCAAAATCTCTGTTCTGCTGTCCACTGGCACATACAGCTATTTCTGGTTTGTCAGATTGAAACGCCCAAACACCACGTGCCTCGCCTCTGTCTTTACTTAGGCAAGGATCCATGTGGGAGAGGTGCATGTAAAACACATAAAAGCATTTGAGGTATTCCCATAAAACCTACACTAGTATTCAAGAAAAGGTTGGGCAGACCTCCAGCTATCCTTGTTCCTGCATGAAGGTGATGGACTCCATGATCTTTCCAGATCCTTTTTTGGAGCTTCCCCTCTGTGTTGACATTCATAATTACTGGACCTTGCCTGGTTTTGCACTTTTTCACTAGAACAATGCTTATGCATTTTTGAAAGGAAACTGCACCATAAAGGCAGTTGTGTTGCTGTTGTTGTTATTCCAGTTATTAATACTAACTTTAGAACTGCTGAAAGATGGATCCTGTAGTTCCTCAGGAATGTGAATGTTTTTTCTCAGGGACTGCAATGGCCCAAGCAGGATCTGCAAAATGAAGGGGAGGAGCGAACCAGGCACAGCAGAGAAACTGCAGCAGAAAAATATGAACCTATTAACTGCAGCACCACCAAGTGTCAGCATTGATAACACCACGTACCAGGAAAATGTTCATTTCTGCAGGAATTAAAAGAGCAAACATTTAAAAAAATCAAAACAAACAAAAAACCGAACCAACCAACAAAAAAAGCCAAAACAAAAACTAAACCAAAACAAAACAAAAAGCCCAAACTTGTTGGCATCTAAATAAAAATAGTTTAATTTTTTAAAAATTTTAAATTTTTTTAATATCTATGTCTATGTAAGCCTTCTTCCACGTGTCCAGATACATTATGTTGTGTCAAGGGAATATTAATATTTCCAGAAAAAAAATGTATTTCAAATTAACAAGAGAATAATTTTAAAAGGAATTTTTTTTTTACAACTTCTCAACATTTTGAATGGGTTCATATTCCTTAACTGTGTATACACAAGCACACCCCCAGCTACGCAGCCACTGTTGTACTCTGCAATGAGTGCAGGAGTCACTGCTTCAGCACCTGTGGGGATTTGCTTCATGTAACAAGGACAGGCACAGCACGCAGCAACCACCAATGGATGCTGCTTCAGGGAAAACCTTTTGCTTGTTTAAGTGCGTTATGTTGTTGTAGTGTGTCAGGGCCTTATAGATATAGCTCCCTTCTTGTATGAGAGAACTCAATTGCACCTGCATCTCAAGAATCACATCCTCTGGCCACACGCTGACACGTCAGGATGTCCCCTCAGGGCTCTGGATCAGAGGACACAGAGCATGGCCAGTGGCTCCAACGAAGCCAGGTACATGCTTCTGCTTTATCAACAACTGTCAGGCACCACATATCTATGATACCAACACCTTCATTTTTCAGGGTATAGTAAGCAAAAATATCATTGATGGCTCTTTTGGTTTCCAAGTAATCGGAAATTCTCAGTCTGTTACTGTTAGAATTTATCTAAGGTGCTTTTACATGCTACCCAGACAAACCAAAGAAGTATTCTACTTTTTGAGCTGGCCTTTCTGATTGATCCGAAATGAAAATCTTCAGCAGGAATGGAAAGACACTGCACTTCCAGATAGAACAAAGAAACTCTCATAACCCATCTATTTCCATCGCACATTTTGACAGTAAAACACTATCTATTTTCCTGTGATATTCATTTCCTAATTTGTCTTGCCTGACTGCAGTCACACTCTGCTGTTCATGCCAGTGCCAGTACTGTGCACTCCCCTGCTGAGCATCCTCTTCCTTGGCAGAGCTAGGAGAAGAGGAAGTGCCATGTTACCATGGCTTCCCAGTCCATACTGGGGTGGGGGCTGCTCTGGCTGCCACAGGAGCACATCCTTGTCCTTCTGGTTAATTATGTCACCTTAGAAAATGAGATGCAGGCTCCCAAGTCACTTGCACAGGTCTGAAAATATTATCATAGCAGAGCTCATGGCCCTGGAAAGGAGAGCACTGAGGACAAAACTCCATCTCAGAATGCTGTGGCCAGGCAAGATAAGCTGGAAACTGCTTATTTTCCTTCGAGTGTCCATCCAATGGATGTCCACAGGAGCCTGGAAATCACTGGCACCTGCATATTTTTGTTTGTGTGCTTTCTGGATGTGGATTCCTCTTCCCATTTTTCAGGGATTGATTCAGGTATGAGTAACAGTCAGCTTCCTGGTTGTGTGAGGCAGGGGGAAGAATCCTCTCTCCTTTTATTTCTGATATTCTTGATCATAGCCATCCTGATTATGATTTGCTTAAAATGCAACCACATACACATTCCCTCCTCCAATAAATCCCCCTTTCCTGATGATTTGCACAAATAATGATACCATAGCAAAACATGTAATCACATCACTTGTCCTGCTGAAAGCCCTCAGTGAAAAATGAGTAGTGTGTAACACCCACTACCAAATGCTATGCCATAACAAGCCCTTCAAGGGCTAATGGCCCTTGGTGATCATGTAGACCAAGCACCACCTGCTGCCCAAAAAATTAAGCTCTTTAAATCCAGTTACAGATTCCAAACTAGCTGCAACAGGCTTCATCTAATAACCTGCTGAAAGTCTGAAGTAAACTGTAAATCTTAATCTGCTTCTGCAGATTTTCAAACCTTAAGACTAGTCCTTACGAAAGCCCAGAAATTCATGAAGTATAAGGCATTCACATCTATCAGTACTAACCCTGCGTGGACTTTGAAATGCATAGCACAGCTTTCTACTCTGTAACTGAACTCCAGCCCTTAAAGAGATAAGATAAACTGTTGTTTAAGCTACCCCAAATTTAAGAATATCACATTAGGTTCTCCTCTCTTCAGTGTGGTATTTACTTGTATGGCTACCAGAAAACAAACCTTGACTCTAATTTTCAGGAGAGCTATCCAGAACTTCAGATGAAACCTTCACTTTGTACCAGCTCTTTCTCATCTTTTAGGAGATCTTGCAAGAATACAGCATAAACCTGATCCTGTAGTCCTTGTTGTCTCATACTCCCCTATAGCCTTCACAAAAGCATGACAACACTACTCTTACCTCAGAATTAAGAATAAGGGACTCAGATTCATAAAGTCAATCCCCATATGGTCTCATGCAACTTTGCCAATATTGCAGGAAATAAACATCTGTAAACCCTACTGTCCTAACTCCTTGTGCTATGGTTACTCTTAGACTTCAAGAAAGCTCAAGATCACCCACAATTCCTGCAAAGTATGAGTATGACATTCAAATTCAGCCTTGAGTATTCTACAAATGGGAGACAGAAATATGCTTGTCATTATTTCACGTCCCCTTAATTCTGTCTGCAGTGTAAGCCCATAAGAGGGAACACAAGACTTAGCTGGAAATGAAGGATAAAGGTATCCAAATGTTTTCCTGTGTGACTGTCTTGGAGGACATCTCAAGACAGGGAACTGCTGCAGATATCTGATTTTCCAAAACTTGACCTGAACTACCAGGTAGCTCAGGTACTTCTAGTAAGACCACTAAGTATCTCCAGACCTACTTTCCCCTTACCTCAGGCAGCCTTAGCTTACATATAAATGTAAGATGCCTCCAAAATATCTTTTCCAAACCCTCAGCTGAGTGGTAACTGTCAGCCTACAAGAGCCTGAATACCTATGGCTGCTCCAAGTTTAACAAGGCATTGACATATGGCCGTACCAATCCCAAGGCTCTGCAAATCCAGCAGAAAACCTGCTTCTGCAACAATTGTTTCCCCGGATCCTAAACTTAACGTTAACCTCAACCTCAACCCCTCCTTTGATTTGTGAAACCTCAAATTTTACAAATAGAGTGATTCTTAGGGCCAGTTTCCTTCTTAATTCCGAGAAAGTGGCTAAATGAGGGAGGAATGGAAGCATCTGCCCAAACCTGACTTTCGCGATGCTCTGTGTGCTCAGATTTCCAGGTTAAAAGCTGTTCCAAACCCAGTTATTGGGATTTTCTGTAACGTTGTCCAGCCGCGGTACAGTGAGCTGGCTGACAGGGATACCCGAAGGCACAGGGGAAGGACGGACGATGTTTCCCCCCCCCGTGTCCCCGCCTGCCCAGGAGATGGAGCTGCGCGCCCGCCCATGCCCCAGCTCAGCTCCCGCCGGCCGGGATCGCTCCTGGGGGGCGGCACCAACAGCCAGGAGCCCCAGTGTGAACACACTGCAATTATCTAAATCCTAATCTGACTGCTTTACGTCGGGTTATGACTTTACAGTAACTAGCCGTGGTGCACGAAGCGCTACGGGCTGATAGCTATAGATGGCAATCTGTCCCTGCCTCTGCCGTTTCAGCCAGTGGCAGAGCTGAGCTCCGACTAGAAGCAAGTAAAGCAGTAGAGGAATAATACTGAAAACAACATTTTCAGTTTATTTTTACCTGAAAAATAAGGGGAAATTTAACATGGGAAACAGAAACAAATACTGTTTGCACGTGATGATAGCAAAGACAAAACTGATATTCAAATATGAGGAACACAGCCCAAATTCATCCAAAAGTATATTGAGATCAACTATTTTCAAGAAGCCCACTATATGAAATACAAGATGCCGAAGTCATTTCCTAAGCTAAACATTCAGGTGCAACACCATAACTAAACACTTAAACCACATGAAAAAATAATCTTAAAAAAATCTCTTGAAAATGAAAGCTAAATTAAAAATGTTTAAAAGTATTTCAATGAGGCATACATGAATTAGCATCTTTTAAACAAAACCAGAAGAAAACTAGAAGGTATCTTCCTGGAGAGCAGAGAAACCCCGAACAATAATAGGTAGTGTATAAAAAATGAGTAACAGATGGACCAACTGGAGGATTTTGCTTAATGTAATTAACATTAGCACTTACTGGTAACGGTTAATGGTCCTATACCATCACACCTCCCAAAACAAAGCCTGATC
>JAOXXN010000102.1:14147584-14158049 GCA_026770055.1 Myrmophylax atrothorax
AAAAGACATGAAGTGAACCCTGAGGCATAAGTGCCATTTAGATCATGTTGAAGACATTTTCATCAATCTTCATGAGAAGCTACAGCTATTGTACAGAAAGAGATGTGAACAAGTTTCCATCTTATAATCCCTACATTTTCTTATGTAACTAGCCTTCTATAACAAAATATTACATATGCTAAATTTCTTTTCATATGTCTCTGCTACTGACTCTAGAGGACTTGCACCCCTTCAGCTGTCATTCAATAGTAAGAATCTATCTGAAATCACTATTCTGCGTTTTAAAACAGGACTGTGCTTTTACTGAAATCCTGCAAGAAGTCAGAGATCTTTAGTATTTATCAGGTAAGTCTTCAAGAGGTGAACACGTTCATGTGTCCAGTTTGATAAAAGGACTTACTTGAGAAAACAGTAAGGTGTTAGACCAGACAAACTCGGACAGCATTCAATAGATATAGGGGATGGTTGACTTTTAGCCTCTTCTTCATCATACCTGAGAACAAAATGAAAAAAAAAAAAAGTCTTAAGTATTTCCTAAAAGCAAATACTACCCAGGAAGGATACCTTTTGAATTACTTTTATTCACGATCTCAGAGCCAGTTTTGAATCTGAGCTTTCTTCTTTCTAGGGTCTATCTGTAGGACAA
Organism: Myrmophylax atrothorax; assembly: GCA_026770055.1. Lineage (NCBI taxonomy): Eukaryota > Metazoa > Chordata > Aves > Passeriformes > Thamnophilidae > Myrmophylax > Myrmophylax atrothorax. The sequence goes on from JAOXXN010000102.1 coordinate 14,148,231, forward strand.
GTTCTTCAGTGCCATCTTCTGGTAGGCACGATCACCAGGAAGATCGTGGCAGTGAAGCTTATGTAGGGTTGAAATGAAATGTCAACATAGGTGTTTATTTCTGGCAACTTATAAAATGGAATGACACAATCCAGTGGCAGATTTTTTTTTCTGCATATGACTTGTATAATTTGTACCATGTCTTGTTATGGTTCAATACATACACACACACACACACACATATATATGAATTTACTTGTATACAAATAAATGGAGCACGTAGAGCATTGCTACTTCATGTCTAGAATATGTGAGAAAGATTTTTTTCAAAGAAATGCAAATGTGAAAATATATTTTTGAGGGGAGTTAGCTTTCTTATTTTCACCACCTAATAAATATTTGCTCTATTGAGTATGCATCATCACTTTATTGCTGACTTTACAGCAACCCCTCTGTGTAATCTTCAATTGCATCTGTGCTGAGCTGAACTGAGGACAGAGGTGGAGAGAAAGAGAAACTTGTGCTCAAACACTACTGCAATTCTGGAGCAGAACTGAGCTTCCATAGACCCAATCCTGCTCCTGTGTATGGGTAGCACAGTCCTGGATGACAAACAGAGAAGACTGTTGAGGAGACACCAATGACTGCTGTGAGCTTCCATGGCCACTGCAGGTCATGGAGTACAGTGGTACCTCTGCACATTTTAATTGTGCAAGGCAACTGGCAGCTGGTATAAGTTGGAGACATTCTTCGTCTTCTGTAATTTAATTTGAAAGTTGATTGGGAATGCAGGAGGCAAATGAGCACAGAAATGGCTTTAAGTTACCTTGTTTCATTGCCTCCCCCTCTCCTCCCACTCATCTGCACAGCACTGCCCTCATTGCCATCCATCTCTCCACCAAGGCAGTAACACACCCAAGTGAACTTCTGTGCAGGTGCTTCATTTCTTTTCTATTGCCTGTATGAAACAAAATATTTGATCAAATTTTTTTGCTTCATTTTATATTCTAATGCCTACATTTCACTAAAGGCTTATTTTCAGTCTCTTGTAAATCATCTTGCTTGACAGACAAGAATATTATCCGAGTCTTAGTGCAACGAAATGAAGATGTGTTCTCTTGCACTTCACTAGAAAAACAAAACAAAACAAAACAAAACAAAACAAAGCCCTGATTAAGTTCATTGTCTTAACATAAGGTTCACTTAACAATTTCAGGCATTTAAAGATAATTTCTTCTGTTTGTAGAAAGGATTAATAGATAATACTACATTTTGTTATCAAATAAATGTTAGCATTAAGGTTGTTAAAAGCAAACTTTTGATGGTTGATGAATGAAGTCCTATGTCACTAGCAATAGATTCTGAATGCCATCTACTCTGAGTCTGATATAGACTCTCGCATGTTTCTTCCCAAATGACACTGTGGATCCTTTTACAAAACCCCCTCCAACCTGGTCTTAAAGAACATCAGTATCTCACTGGATATTTTCTTTTCCATGGAGCTTTCTTGTTTGGTTTCTGACTAAAACAATTATATTGGCCAGATAAATGAAAGTTGCCATGTCTTCAAACTGAAAATCTAAATCTAAGAGTCTGTTCTTCAGACTGAACAAGCTCAGATGACACATGAGGGCCAAGTGGAGTGAGAAGAAACATTGCAGATGGGTAGTGCAGTGGGTAGGATGACATAGGTTTAAGCCATCCAGAGAGACTTCAGCCTCACTGAAAACATCTCAGGGATCAGTTGTTCAGGGATCCAAACCAGGATAGGCAGGACTTCCCATTTACCATTCCTACTAAGCTAAAAATGAGGAGGACAAAATTATGTAAACATAGTAACACAGTGATCCCATAGCAGACCAGCCTGTTAATTATATTTTCTGCGGATCCATCCTGGATGGTTCAGCAAGGAGGAGAAAATGGTGCAGTTCCACCAGTCATGATGAGTTGATGCAGAACCACATGACAGCATAAAAAGTGGGAGTCTTCTCCCATTCCCTTTCCCCCCTCTCCCTGTCTTTATTCTGCTCCTGGCTGCAATTTCTGTCCCTTACCCTGCAGGTGTGAATGCCAGGTCTTCTATGAGCCAATGTAACCAGTTCAACGACAAGGAGTTTTCTAAACTGAGTCTCACAGACACCAGATTTGGTTCACGGGATGGAGCAGATTACACTGACAAGAGCAAAGAGAAGAGAGAAATAGGAAAGTAGGCAAAAGGATTGAGCCCCCTCCACCCTGAGCAGCAGCAAGCTGTTACATTTATCTGACTGCACATGGTGACCTAATGCCCTGCTTGTAGCACTCTAGACTTGTGAACTAGAAGATGTGCAAGTAATCGCACCAGTTTTACTGAGTCCTCAAGTGCTTGACCTACCAATGAAGTGTGAGCCTACATTGTCACACTCGGGCTCGTTTTCTCAGAACCAAGTCCTTAAGCGAAGGGTGGAAAGACAACAGTGCTGCCGCCCCGCGGCCAGGCCGACTCTGCACCACTGCTGCTTCCAGCTCCCAGCTCTTACACACATTTGTTCTCTTCAGCTATTGAATGAGCTGCCCAAAAATTTCAACAGAAGATTTGCAATTAAGGTGATCCAATAAACAATTACTTGTGGATTTATAGTAGAAGAAATGGACAATAAACTACCCTTGGGATATCAACCGAAATTGCCAAGGGTCTATAATTATCTCTATATTTTATCCTTTTCAGCAATAAATTATTACAGAAACACAAATGTATCAGAGGTAGAGAGTCTTGCTGTTGTGAAGTTTGACCCTGTAGTTAAAAAAAACATAAAAAACTAAACAACCAGCTGACAGTTGCTTTTGAGTTCTTGACAATTATAATCTTTAAATTAATTTTGGAAAATATACGTAGTCATTTCATTTATTCATAGTTTTATGGAGCATCAGTCTTCCTAGAGATTACACTGATACAGAAGAAGTAGAGATGATGGTTTGAAATGGATCTTTAAAAAATACCTCTTAACATTGTACTCCATATTTCTGTTTCCACCAGCACTTACAGTCAATTTTAAAAGATTCTAGGTCTCTTTCTCCATTGCCCTGTCATTGGTTTTGAGGTTTTCTGTGTTGTCAGAATATTCTCACAAGTATCACAGCATGAAGTGTCAGGATGAATACACAAAAATGCAAAAATTATAGATTTTTTTCTACACTGCTTCATATTCCATATTTTACAGTACAGCTCTGCAAGCCAACTGAAGAGTGAGCAGATGAGAATTCTCCACTCTCATTGGGAGGAAAGGTTTAACACTTCCTTTCAACAGTGACCACTGCACTCTGCCAAGCAGAGGAGAGGAGGGTTATTTATGTGTTCTTACACAAGTGAACATAAACAAGTGGATGCTCTAGCAAGCTGACAATGGACTACTAACTAAGGGCCAGATGCTGTTATCCTCTTACAAGGGTGAAGAAGGACAAAATGAGTAAATATTTATATTATTATAGTGGCATGTAACTGGAGCTCAGTAGTAGAGAGAACACTGATTTACAAGCATGTTCATCCTCTCTTGGGAATCTGCATAAACCAAGCACAGATTCAGCAATGAGGAAAAAAAGTCTGACAGAAGGACTAAGCCAAATGAGAGAGCTACATGTTTTCAAGACATACTTCGGGGCTCAGACAATAACTAGAAAAGAGCAATGTTTTCCTGGGCAAGAGTCATCACACATCAATATGAGAGGTCCACGTGGGTATGTGAGAGAAGTGTGTGTGTGTCACGGCACATTCAGCCCCAGCACCTCAGAAATATTCTCTCTTGCTTTGGGCTAAAGCTCAGAATTTGGGATGTCCACGTGCAAGGTCACTCCACCCAGAACATCCTTAGCTTTGCATCACTGGCTGCTCTTGCCCTAACTCCACTAAAGCCAGCCTTTTTTCAAGGGGCACCTGACAGGCTACAGTGTGTAGAGCATTCCTCATCTACTTCATTTTTCGAACTTGTCCACCCTTCTCCCACAATTACTTAGTTTATGGCCATCAGTACTACTACACTGAGCACCTCAACAAGGCTTGCAGACATCAAGGGCATGGATCCTTGCATCTTCCCTACTGAAAAAATCACACAAAGTTATTTTTGCACAAGAGCTTACAATAAAATATTTTGGGTTTCAGACATATTTTTTTTCCTAATGGACACTTGCCATTGAGTGTCCTTGGAATATTATTGAAGGCTTTTTATATCTCTGTTCTGTGCCTGGTCTTAGTCCTAGGGCCTTGATGCATTTAGTTGAATATTAAGACTGCCCCCATTTGATAGAGGGCAATCAAATAACAATTTACAGGAATTGATATAGTAACAAACACACCTTTTGGATTACAAGATGTCCTCTCTTCTGTGCATCTTTGCATTGAAAGAGGGCAAATGAAATGTGTTATCTGATGCTCATCCAAAGCTTTGTGGATTAGAGGTTGGGACACCTCCTTGAGACTCAGAGAAAGAGTACAGCATGTCAGTAGGGTGTTGGGATAAGCACTTTCATAGCAGGGGTAGTTAACATTCCTGGAGCACCTCTGAAATGTAGCCACATGTGACAGCACATACTCTTGGGCATTTGACACAATGTTGTGAAATACCAGTGGCAATCATGTGGGTAAGCTGGGAGATGTGACAGGAATGGCAGAGGAAGGCAATCTCTTAAAATGTGGTGATGTGCACAATTAACAATATCCCCATATACACTTTAAACGCTTAGCAGGAGTTTCAGCTGACTAGTTCTGTTCTACAGCTGTAAAGGTTATGCTGTACTGTGACAGGAAAATGATTTTCTGTCTTGCACAGCACACTGTGGAACACTTAAAGCACAAAGCCAGGTGTGAACTCACTCCGAAAGGTAAAAACAAAGCCACATTATGTAACAAGATTTAATGATTATTTGAATCTGTTTTTCCATCCCTGTGGATCACTGATTTAATCTTTCTTGTTTTGTTCTTGGGACATTGCTAAAACAAGTACCCATGTTCTGAAATTAATCGGATCATTTTTTGTATAACCCTGTTAAAAGCGTTTTGACTTTTATTTTTTTCAATAAAGAATCACTAACAGAAGCAATACTTTTTCTAGGAACTGCAAAATATTGGCCAAATGTTCAGATTGGATGGCTGTAGAGAACAAATGTGTAAGCTGCTAGGTGCATAGCCTGGAGCTGAACCTTTATTTTCTCTAAGAGAAAAACAAAAGCGGACCTTTTAAAGCCACCACTAAGGAGATTTCTATTTAGAGAATATGCAATAACTCATATTGAGACAAGATTTTAATCTCAGCAAAGCTTTGGATAATCTGCTGGCACCTGTGTTTGCTGCTCTTCCACCCCATTGCACTGCTTAGACTGAGGCCAAAGGCCAGATCCTGCTAGTGTGTTTGTGGCAACTGTCCTGCTTATGTGAGGGAGAGTCTTAGCAGAAGATGGGCAAAGGTTTGTCAGAATCTGCGCTTGAAAGTGTTACCGAGGAGGAAATTATACCACTGTATCATCTTTTATATTCCTCTGGAGCCTCTTATTATTTTTTACAAGTAGTGTGCTGGCTGGCATTATTTGTCATGACACAAGTCATACCGATGCATTATGCAGCCTCACATGAGGAAACAGTGTGAAGTATAGACAACTCTGTCCCTGGGAAACCGGGAGAAAAATAATATCTAGGATGATTTTTCAAAGACTTGGGAAAGACTTTTCAGATGTAGATCTCAGCTACTGGATGTTCTCCATCAGCCTGTGTCAGCTCTGGAGAGGTTTTTATAGTGGTTTCATGGTACAAGCAAGCAGGGATGTTTTTGGTACTATGTAGATACTGTTGCAGGTGCTATGGAGTCTTGTTGCTGCTGAGGCCTCTGTATCTTACTAAGACGTGAACTCCGGTTAACAAGGTGTCAAGTTTGTAAGAATTCTGCTCTGCAGATCAAGGAAAAAGAAAGAAATGTACAAAAAAAAAAGGTTTTGTGTGGGATAATTTGAGCACACAGTAAGTATTGTTGTAAAAGGAAATAATGTGGCTGGGCATAGCAAAGAAAAGAAAAATATCTGCATTGATATATCTTACACAGATATATGTATCTTTCACCCCCTTAAAAATCATCATTAATTTTAAAGGGTTAAAAATAATGTCAAATTTCTTTCCTTCTTTGATTCTGTGATTCATGTGTCCCATTTTAAAGTCTACACCCTGTGAAGAGGAGTGCATTATCAAGGAAAGAGGCTTGCCAGGGACAGAAGGTAATTTCCCGTAGCAGGTGCGTACAGCAGGTGGTACACAGTGTACCTGCAACGAAAAGGTAGATTTAGGCTAAGATTTTATTTAATATGGAGAACTTATTGCATCCTGAGCCACTACTGGGGATGTGCCAAAAATCGTGTCTGCAGCATGATTTATTACGTGAAAATACCACCGAACTAATCAGTGGAGTTACTAATTAATACAAATCTGCATTTTTGCATAAGCAATTAGTGCAAAGAGAGTGCAATGAAAGAGGAAGTTTGACTCTAATCTCAGTGTCTATTCAAGCGGAAAGACCCACTAGGGCAAGGCACTAGGATCTACATTCGGATTTTTTTTCCTTTTGATTAGTTAAAGCAACTAAAAGGTCAAATTATCAATATTTAATTCAAATGGAAATGCATTTGTTCAAGGGGAAAGAAAACACTTTATTTAAACAAGGTGGAACTCTGGGGGTAAATGCCTGGATCAAAAATAATTAGATTTTGCAGTTATAACAGCATCTAAATCCCTTCTGATAAGAATCCTTTTTCCTAATAAGAGAGGTGGTGTCACACTGATAGCAAAGACTGCTGACACTGTTTAAACTGTAGCTCAGGCGCTAGCCGGCCTACCAATATAATTTAGACATTTGCTTTAATGGTATGTACTTCTCTGATTTGGATTTTTTTAATCAATTTGAATTATATTTTAAATCTATTGTGATTTCATAATTGTGTGCACTTGACTAAAAGAGTAATTTTAAAGGTTGATAATTAAACCTTGGTGGTGATGTATTTTCCATTAACTAAATAGAAGTTTACATTTATAGAATTAAAACAACAGCATTTACCTAACGGGGAAAGGCTCAATGAAATTAATACACTGAGTTTTAAGGGGGGAAAGAGCAGAAAATGCACCTTAATCAGTCGTACAATTTTCGAGCCCAGCTGTACACTGTGTCCTAGAGAGGCGCTACGAAATGTGATACAGATGCACCCCGCACCGAACCGGTACCGAAGCGGCACTTCAAAGCGTTGTTTTCCCCCGATGATTCCTGAGCCACGGCAGCTGGAGCAGGCTGTTCACAGCTCGGAGTGATCCGGGCAGCGGGTCTACCTTCTCTTCCCGTCCTCTCCGCTCGTTGCAGCATTTGGAAGTGGGAGAAAAGAGGAAAACCGCGGGCAAACCCAAGCCGGTCCCTCCCCAGCCCGAACTCCGCGCCGGTGCGATACGGTGGCGTGGGACGCAGGGACAGAGACAGCGAGTGGGGGCGTTTTCCCCTCTCTTTTTTTCAGGATAACCTGCGGGGTGCGTGTGGATGTCTCTCCGGAGAGAGGGGGAGCAGGAAACGTGACAGCGAAAGGAGAAAGCCCGAACAGTCCAGGCTACCCTGGCAGTAAATCACTCGCTCAATTATAAGCGCGGCTTCCTCTCTCCAATAGCTCTAAGCTATTTGGGAAGGCATCCTTTCCCCGCACTCTCGCAGGTGCAATATGAATCAATTATCTTAATTAAGATAATGCCGCAAACCCAAGGGATTTCATCGGGAGCGGATTTCGCGCCCCGGACAACCGCAAGGCGTTTCCACAGCGTTGCTCCCCCTCGTAACAAACCTCCCTCCCGCCAGGCCGGGACAGGGCTCAGCCCCGGTGGCGACCCGTGGAGGGGCCGCTCTTGCTGGCACCGCCCGCCCCACTGGGCCCCAACCGACCCCGGGGATCTCCTCCTGCCGGGGCCAGGAGGCAGCAGCTGAGGCGGGAGCAGGGGCGGCCGGAGCTTTGTTGGGACGCGTGCGGTTCGCGTGCCGCGCCGCAGGAGGAGGGGGGAAGGGGGAAAAGAGAGGGGAGGGAGGCAGGGAGAGAGGGAAGAAAGGAAAAAGATAAGGAAAAGAAAAAGAAAAGGAAAAGAAAATGAAAAGGAAAAAGAAGGGAAAATAAAACGGAAAAGCAACAGTAAAAATTAAAAAAAAAAAAAGAAAGGAAAAGAAAATCAAAGCATTTGGGAGGAAAAACAAGCAGAAGCCGAATTAGAAGCCAGATGGAGAAGGAGGAGTCTGTAGGTCAGGGAGTAAAAAAAAAAAAAAAGGCACGCTTGGAGCGATAAAATCAAGCGGTTGGAAGAAGAGGAGAGACAGGGAAGGTGGGAAACTGGAGCCATTGAGCCAGGCAAGGGACGGCCCGAGCAGGGAAGGCAAAGCCGGCTGCGTGGGAGATCGGTAGGAGAAGCAGTGGCCAAGCGTCGGAGCGACAGAGAGTCCCAGCGCATGTGGAGCGCAGAGCCCATCCTGGGCCCCGACGGGCGCCACGGAGCAGTGCTTCGTACCTGTCGACCCGGCTCCTTCACGGCCACGTGTGTCCACGAGGAGGAACGAGCCCGTGCGCCGAGCTCGGCGAATTTAAGCCCCCCTGTCCGACTGTCTGCCTCTTTATTTATCTCTCTACTCATCTGTCTATCGACAACGTGTTGATTTTATTTTGCTCCCAGGGAAGAACACTGTGTTGATCAATTCCAGAAGCACACAAGCATCCCAAAGTTCTCACCGCTCCCCGAGATAGAGCTTTCTGCCAGTGCCCTCCTCCCAGTATTTTTGCCTGGTGTTTCCCAGCGCCCCACACTCCCGGCTGAATTCCCAGCCGGTACCAATTATAGACGGGTGACATTTCCCAGCAGCCGAGACAGTGCTGGACCAGACCCATCCCTCTCCTGCGCCCTCCAAACCTGTTCGAACCTCACGGCTTCGAAAACGCGTCCGCGCCAGGAGCTCTGCCGCCCTAGCCGCTCCCCGTTAACGCTCCCTCCCGGTGGGAGGCCCAGCTCAGTCGCCCCGGGCACGGGCATCCTCCCGGCACCCGGCCCGGAGGCGACTCTATGGTTAGAGAGGGCTCGGCATGGACAGGAGTTGCCCTTCGGTGGGACGGAGCCGGCGCTTCCCTCCCCGCCGTGCCCCAGGGAAGGGCCGCAGCCTCCTGTGACCCGGGGGTGCCCACCCCAGCCCCGCTCTCTTGACTCGGCGGCACACGCAGCGCTGTTAGACCTCGCTTCCCACGGAGAACCGGCCAGCTTGGAAATTAAAAACCGCAGCCGGTTGCCCTCGGTATTTGATTACCGGGAAGGCTAACATCTCCCGGAGTCCCTTCCTGCCGCCCCGCCAGCCTCGGGCTATGTAGGTCACCAACAGGAGAGAAACATCTTAAAAATAACACGACCTGGAAAAATATCTTCCGAAACCATCTCCTCAGGGCGGAATTATTTGTTCCACATTTGAAGCCTCAAGAGGCGAAAGTAATTTTATTTTATTTTTATTGATTAAATATTCGGATAACGCGCGCCTGTAGCACAGCTATCATGCGAGGGGGCTATTTCCCCGCTTGAAGTGCATCCCTAAGATTTGGTCAGCGATTGCAAACTCCGCCGAGGCTTTTAAAGACGTTAAAGCCACCACCACTCTTGCCATCTTTCTTCCAAACTTCCCGTTAACCGGCGGTATTTCCCATCGAAAACTCGGGGAAAGCGAACCGACGTTTGCTCCAGGCGTCGGGGACAGATCGGGGGCGGGTGGTGGGCACAGGAGCCCCGGGACGTTCGTTTTCCCCAGCTTCGGGGAAATCCGGGGACGGGGCGGG
>JAOXXN010000102.1:14176714-14194230 GCA_026770055.1 Myrmophylax atrothorax
AGAGTCAGCAATAAAGGACTTAAAATTAATTCCGAGTGCATAGTGGCCTGTTGCCAAGGCTATTTAGGAACAGATGTGGCTGAAATAGATACCAATAGTCTGTTTGGGATCTCTAAAGTAAGACATCTGTCAGTCTATCGGTCAGTCAGGAATAATGGAAATGGAAACAGGCTGTTACAAAATGTGAATCACTGAAGTTTTACATTGACCAAATTCAAAGCTTATGATTCTACTTCTGATTTTCTACTTATGATTCTACTTTTAGTTTCTCTAAGTGGCTTATCTATTGTCCAAACAGGAAAACTATTTTTAAAGAAGAGACATAAAAATAAATTATATGAAGTGTAACAGAGTGAGATGTTCAGGTATCACATTAAAATATGACTTCAAGAAAGAAAGCATGCAGTTTTAAACAATCCCGTGGTGTCTGAACTTATAAATAATTAAATATAAATAACTCAAATATTTTTCCAGGAAGTCCAAAAAATTAATACCTTTTAGATAAATGCTGCATGAAAATTACAACCTATTGTGGAAAATGAAAAAAGTTTATGGAAATGGGATATAATAATTAAAGGAGTCTTAAAATTAGTTCTTTATTTCAGGACACTTTTTACCATTATGCCTTGATTTTCTGTGTGTCTTTTATCCTTTATCAGAAGAGCAGTTCGTGGCTATGTGTTTGTGGAACACCTTATAGTGTTACATGCTTTCTGGTTTTTCTTGTTTTTCAACTGTGGTGGGGGTGAGCTGATTTACTGAGAAAGTGGAAGGGTTTTGGTGCAGTGCCATGTGGATGTAGGAGGGATTAGTGGGCACTATGGAGAGGGATAGGAGTGAACGAAGGGGACCCTGAAGCTGTTGCTGGGCTAGTAGTAAGGTGTGCAGGGTGATGCTGTAGTATGAGCTGTGTGTGATACAAGGTAGAGAATCCACTGGGGAGTCAGAGGAGTCAGTAGGGTGATGAAGTAGAGAGAGGTAGGATGCAAATTCATTTAACAAAAAGTTACCAAAGTTCAGTAATTTTCTTGTTCATAGAAGAATTGACAGCTCTTGACAATGCTTTTTGATGGCCTTGCTTATATAGCATGATGGAGAGAATCCAAAAGTGTATATTAAAGAAAAAAAAAGGTGATATGCTAATGAATCTTTGTCCATGCTAGTGATATTTTCATGTCCACAATAGTGCTGTAGGACTACAAGTTCCTTTGTCAGTGTAAATTTATGTTCTTTTTACATCATTAGAAAGATTGTGCAATAAAATCCCTTATCTAAGCATAAATCTCAAATCTCAGTTTTTGATTGTCCTGTTCTTTGGCCTTTGAGAAACACTAATATTTTAAACTCCTCTTTCAGATTCAAATGCTGTTGTAGTCTTTCCCTGGTTGTCATTTTATGATATTGTCCCTGAATTTGTATCCCTCTATTAAGCACCTTTATGTTTGTTTTTTTTTCCTCAAATGTTGCCAACTTACCTTGAATTTTAAGTGCAGTTTATTGGAAAATACGTGGGTTTTTTTGCAGGCATAATTCCTGAAAACCTTTCCATTTTTGGTAATGTCTACAGGAAACTATTACAAAATCTGATGACTAGCTTGACCACTTGAAGTCTGAGACTGCTGCCTGCTTTCTTTGACTATGGCTGTTTGTCTCCTTGTACTGTGTGTAGGATGTAATTCTGTTGCACCTTGTGTGGGATATTTTTGGGGATCATGGTGCCTAACGGGGTCTTGTGCTATGGAAAATCTGTCTAAGTTTGCTTTCTTAGTTATAGCTGTTCATGCTAATAAATGTCTTGCAAGAGTATCATATTCTGATTTCTGTTTTCTTTATTTGTTGTCTTGGCAAAAGACAAGCTAGACTAAGGCAATTCTATCTTTATTTTACAGCAGCAAAATAGACATAAAATTAAAACAGGAAGGTCTGCCTTCTGCTCTTGTTGGGGTCAATATAAACAAAACTTAGGAAAACAGTTTTCCTTTCCTTGTAAATATCTTGTTCACTATGTATGTTACAAAAGCATCAGGTAAATAATAGATGCTGTTGCAATTATGCAAAACCCAAGCAAATAGGCATTGGATAGAAGAAATCCCTTTTTGTTTGCTGTTCCATTTAGGTATATCCAACTGTATTATGCACTGCCTTTAGAAGGAATTGTTTACTTCAATACTGCAGTACTCTAAAAATATTTTTATCTTACTAAGACAATTTAAGAAAAAGCTTAAATGGCTGAAAATCTGAGAACATAACCTGAAGAACGGAGTAGTCGTTGTACCTTAACATTAGTGGGTTGTGAAACCAGTGTTTTCAGGGAAATCAGTGGTCCTGGTTTTTATGACTATGTTGTAACAGTATGTGCAGACAAAAAACCATAATGTGTTGAGTATCTGATACATGTATTACCATATTGCCATAAGGAACTGCTATTATGTTAGACACCAACTGATTGCGTGATAGTGTTGGATTTCTCTCACATATGCTTATGTTTTTGTACAGATGATCCTTTAGGAACATCTGCTAGTTTTGTGGTGGTATCTGCTGTTTCCTTTCAAAATTTGACCTTTTTGGCATTTAGTACTGTGACTGCTATAGAGCTGTGTTTTACTAGGATCCTTCTCTAAATTGATTCCTGTCTCCTAGACATTAACTGTCAATTTTTTGAGCTAATTGTGTTTCACCATTTTCTGATCTACTACAGAGTTGATAAGGATATTTTTTTTTAACTACTGACTTAAAATAGGTATTAGAATGTCCTCCTTCCAGCTGTTTAGGGGGTTTCAAAAATACTTGTGTTTGTAGACTAACGATGTGGATGGTATTTCTCAAACTATTTCACTAGGGAAGAAGTTTCAGAACTCTTATCTTGGTATTTAGGAACTTGATATTTAGAGCAGATAACCCTTTGAACAGTGAAGACAAGTGTTATTAAAAAAAATAGAAATTGTAGGCCTGAATTTTCATGTGAGCCTTGATGCCTTGTAGCCTACCTGTAAGGGATTTGATGAAAGACAATTCTATTTCTTATGTTTAAAATCTGGAGCAACCTCCTGCTTCCCCAACTTCTTAGTTGTCACTGTAGGAATATATTAAATCACTGACAAAAAATTGTTCAGTAACTTCATTTAACTCAGTTCTCTAATCTAGTGTGTGGCTATTTCTTGCCTGTGTGTTGCAAGTTTAAACAAATGACTCGTTACAGAATTCAGTGCTGAACTCTGAATTTCCTGGCTTTTCCCTATGTAAGTGATGTCAGATGGTAGTTAGTTACTGCTTTTCAGTGCAGAATAGTTGCTGAGGCTGTCGGCTTATTTGAACTGTGACAATATATCTATTCTGTCAGTCCATACACTCAAGTGAATATAGGAAAGGATGCTTTGTGAGGCTCTGAAAATGCAAAGCAACAGATGTTATGTACTGCACAATTATGTGTGTCCTGGAAACAGAGCTTTACACAGTGCAGACAGTCTTGGGAAAACAAAATTTGACATATGAATGATCAAGTTAAGGGCAACAGCAATAAATACTTAAGACTGAATATAATGCTGTTTTGCAGATACTGTCCTGAGTTTGAGTAATTAAATGCTCATTGCTATATTACCTGCCCACATTGGAACAAAAGTTTAAAAATTATCTTCTATTTATATTTTTCTGTGTTGCTTGAGTACAGTCTGCTAGAAATAGAATAAGTATTCTCAGTTAAAAATAATGTTTTATAAAAATGACAATAAAATAAAAGCCTACATAATTCTGATGAGTGAAAATTCTTGTAAATAAATGGCTAACGGTAAATAGGAAAAAAATCAAGATAACTTGCTGGCTTTCTGTGTGAAAATAGCACATCTTTGCCTGGCTGATCTGTTGACTGTTCTGAAGATGGTTCAAAATGAGATTGCTCATGTCCAAGTCCTCTCCCTGCTATACTGTTTGTTGCATGGCCTTTTGGAGACTTGTCAAGCAGCTCTGTCAAGAAGGGTACTGAAAGATTTCACACTTGGATGGTTTTGGGTTTCCCAAAGGCTACCCTGTCACATCTACATAATTTAACTTGGAGTGAGGTGATTAGCTGGGATCAAAATTATCATAGCACCAGTGAATAATACAGTAACAGATTTTTATAGATGGTGGTAACTCTTGTCCACATCAAGCTTTGAACAGCTTTGTGGTTTCATTCATTAAATTCTGTAGCTGACATATTTCAGGATAAGCTGAAGTATATTATTAGGATACCAGGATGGGAGAAGCTTGTATATTGATGCCTATTTTTGACTTTGTATTGCTTATATTGAAGGAAAAAGAATGATTCATGTGAAATGTAATGTTTCTTGGTCACTTGATTGCAACACACTTATTAAACAAGACTAGTAGTAACTAGAGCTGTTTTGGAAAACAATGCTTGGCAGAAAGAAAGAGTCTCTGATCCCTATTGATTTCTTTTTTTAACTATAGTACAAACAGAAATAAGTAAGAAAGCTTTTTTATTTTGCACTTACTTTTGTTGAGGAGTTAATTATTTAAAATATGATGGAAACAAGCAGGTGGTGTTTTTGAAATGTTGTCCCTAGGTCTCACTTGTTTTATGGAAACCATTTGGGGAAGGTACACACAAAATCAGTACTGAACTTACAATGTTATTTATACAGATATATATATGTATGTTTGCCTTGCTAATGAAAAAAACAGTATCTGCTTTGAGCAAGTTTAACAGTTTAGCAATATTAGTTTTATGCAGGACCAGAGTAATAAAATAAGGTTACAGTAGAAAGAAGGCTCTTCTTATATATATTTCTCTTTGTTTAATGTATGTAACGTTCGGGTGTTTTGTCCAATTCATGGAGTGCAGGCTGTCTCAGGAGTTCACAGTGCTTTTGGTATATTAACAATGTGGTCTGGAGGGAGTAAGGAAGAGAAAAAATGGCGTTGAATTAACATGATAAAGCAGAAGTGCCGGATTTGTTTGAGGACTGTTAAAATAGGAGGGGAAAAGCATTTTTAGTTTGTAGTTCTGTCCTACAGCACAGCTTCAGAAACGTGTTAGTTCTACAGATTTGACTAGGCAATGGGACAGTGAGTCAAAGAGTTGGAACAGTTAAGCATAGTATAATGTTTTGATCTCTAATTTGAATGCTATCAGCTTGCAAAAAATCCTAATGTGTACGATCTTAGGTTTATCATGTGGAAAACGTCATCTGTCACTTAAACCCTTGTTTGGACTGTTATGTTAAGGATAATTAGAAAATAAATAGAGACTAAACCAGATGTTTTTATGCTCTATAAAGCAGCAGTTATTTAACCACATCTTGAATACTCTGCGTAGTTCTGGTGTTCTCAACAAAGATGATGTAAGCCTGGAGAAGATTCAGAGGGTGACAATGATTAAAGGTATTGAATGGCTCCTGGCTGAGAGTGATGAACTAGACTGGCACCTTTTGGTCTAAAAGGAAGGTAGCTGAAATGAGGCCTGGACAAAGTAGATGGCAACGGCTTTCTGTTTTCCACCATAAGAGATATGGTGCATCTAATCAGGCTGAGGAGAACCAGGCTCAAACCAAAATGAATAGATATGAGAACTGCAGAACTTACTGCCAAAGGATATTGTTAATGCTAGAAGATTTTGTGGATTCAGGTGGAGAAGGAAGGCCTCGTTTGAGTGCTGTTGAATTGGTAGAAACCACAGTTAGTTCAGTGTCCAGAATGGAAACAGGTGGGGAATGGAAAAGTACTAGTGGAAATCAGAATAAATGCGTTCTTTATTCCTTCTCCTGTCTTAACATCTGCTTATGGCTATGGTTTGATATAGGATACTGGGACAGATGGACGTTTGCTCTGTCCTGGTTTTGTTGGTCTTACGTACCAGAAACCGGTTAAATCATATTTAAATGATACTTTGAGTAAAAGTACATACAACACTAGTCTGTAATTCCACCTGTGTTTGCAATATTAAGAAAGATTTCTTGATAGAATTTGAACTTCAGTTTGCCTAGACTTCCATTTGCCAGGTACTTCTTTTTATTGGTGGAACAACACAGTTTAAAGAATGTATGTTCTTTGCCTGACAAAATATCAAGAGGTTAATTTTATTAAATGTTGTTAGGAATTATAATACATTAGCAGTCTGTATGGGAACCCCAAATTTCTTAGCCATAATTCCCTTGAAAATATTGTTCATATGAATGTTTATAATTACTATAGTCTTGGGTTGTTTTTTTATTGTTATTGTGGAGAAGGGAAGTTAAATTCCAAAGACATAGTTAAACTTGTATAGGATCAGAGTATGAAATCATTGCAAACCGTTTAGTTTGATCAATGTCAAGATGAGTGAAAAATGTAGCTTCAATATGCTTGGCTGGTATTTTTCCATAAATATCTTTGAGAAGATTTCTGATGTTCACGGAAGGCAACCCTCAGTGTAAAACATCCATTGCCATTTGTTATGTCAGCAGCTTAAGGATGTGTGCCAAGGTATCGATACTAATTATATCTTGAACACAGGTGGTGATAATTTGCTTGCAGTCATTCACTTTAAGGCTAAGTCAAAAATTATTGTGTGATTTGTGCATCTGGATATGCATAGAAACTAATATTTGCTAAATTTACTTTTAAATGAGCAAAGTAGGTTTAATGTTGTGATAGAGGAAAATTTACACAGAATAGTAACAATAACACACACGCTGTGCAAACACATATTGGAGAGTTTAAGGTGCATCTCTGCTCATTGCTGTTCAAGTGCTTTGAATATGAATTGCCCTCTGATCCTACAACCATATGCAGGGTCTCCATGTTATGAGCAGAATTCTTACAATCTGCAGGTAAGATATTTTCTTCGACCTCATAGTGGTTACCCCTGTACATATGTGTTCATATGGTGTAAATGCTAGCATTTAAAAGTTTGAGGGAGTGAAAAATTGTATGTACCATGGAGATTTGAAGTGCATCTCTGTGTTTATGCAACAGTGAAAACTCATCAGAAACTGTTTGGGTTTCAGTTTTGGGGTTCTTTTGATATGTTGATCAGTAGTCTTTCTGTTTGATTTTAGCTCTAGGATTAGGAATAGATATGTAAATGTGATGTGTAGGTGCAGTTACCATACTGGAGTTAAGAGAATTTGATGGAGGATGCCAAAGAACTTGATTAAAATAGATAGGAGATTGCTTGTTTGAAGTGATTGGTGCATGCCAGGACACAAAGCACACATCATGGAACATTTTGGGATGGGTTCTTTGTTATTTTTTTGGTTTGTTTTTTTTTTTTTTGATGAGTGCCTCTGTTTTAAAGCAGTTTATATGCCTTACACAAAATAATTGGATTTTTCTGTAAAACTTAATATACTAATGTAGATGTAAACGTGAAAATTGCTTCCATGATGATGGTTAATTTTGAATTTCATGGTACTTAATGTTGACATTTTATTCATAAAGCATTTTATGAATTCTGCATGTTCTCTAAAATGCATAAACTTTTTCTACTTTATGCACCGGTTATTTAACAAATCCAAATGGAGCTCTTTCAATTTTTGAGAATCTCATGAAAATTTCAAATAATGTTTTAAATGACTCATTACCATTTACTCATATAATTTCTGAACTGTATGACAACATAAAATATTTTAAAACTCAGAATAATGGCTTTACCTTATAATTTTGAGTGTATTTTGATTTTCAAAATAGCATTATATATAATTTTCTTACAGACTAATCAGATATTCCCAAAATTTATTTTTTTTGTTGCAAAACATATTATTGACCTGTTGATACACTTGATCAGTGTCTGATGTACGTGGATTGAAATTTAAATTAGCTTAAAGATACTTATCATATACACTTTCCGTTTGATGTGTGTCGCAGTGTGTATTCAACAGTTCTGCTCTGAATGAAGTCAGTGTGTCCTCAGCTTGCTGCACAGATCCGTGGGCACAGGTGGACATCTTGGTAGAGTGCACCATGCAGTGAAACACATGGCACCACACAACATGGGGCAAAGAGCACGCAGTTTGAATTAGAAATCATTTTATGGATACCTTGTAAATTTGTGCTTGTTCATATAGGGGTTGTAATTTCTAAGAAGGGTGCACATGCTTTATATCGAACATTTGTGATAGAGACAGCACTCTAATGTAGTTGTCCTTACTTTGGGGAAAGAGGCAGTATTGTATGAGCTTGTTTATGTCAATATTTTAATAATTTATCTTTATAACTGCTTTTGTCTGTATTTATAGCAACATTGGCACCCTGTGTACAGATGATACAATCAGTGCTGAAAGGAAACTTGCATCCATCTGGAAGCAATAAACTTTTCTAAAAGACTGCACAGTGTTACTTAATCCTGTGATTTCTTACTGTGAGTGAAATTAAGGTTTGGTTCAGTTGTGTCACATCATATTGGTGTCAAATCTTTTGTGAGAGGTTTGTCATAGTGTCAAGGTACAAACAAAATTTTAAAATTGATGGAAGTCTGACAATGTAATTTCCTCAGTCACTGGTTTATGTATTACTGCAAATGGAGTCAATTCTATATAATAAAATAATTGTAATACCAGAAAGCTTCTGGAGTGTTGCATTTTGTAAGCTTTCTTTTTATATGAAGGGCTAATTTGTACACTGCACAACTGGCTAAGAGTACATTAAATTTGGCTTTGTGTTCTAAGTAAATTTTATATTGTATGTATATCATGTACTATAAATTATATTTTTAATATGAAAAAATATTTTGCAAAGTTAGAGAAACATGAACAGTTTCTCTAAGAAGAAGGAGGAAAATTATATTATAAAGACAATCTCACAAAATTCTGGGATTTTTTTTTGTTGCTTTTCCTTTACATTTGTTGCAAGTGTGGGGTACATGAACAAAACTGTGTTCATTCATCCCTGCAGGCAAAGTGGTGCTGCCTACATTCTTCCTGTTCCTATGTGGCAACTGAGCTGAAGAGTGTTGGGGTTAGGAAAGGGTTTTATGCTTGTCAGAGGATTCTGGTGGTGCCACTGCCATCTCTTGCCTTTGGGCTAGTGAAGAAGGTGCAGATATAATGATACAAAGAATGGCTGAGTTTTCTTCATAAAGCTGAAAAAAACGAATAGACGAGACATCAATGAGAATAAAGCCAAACATGCAGAGGTTCATAGATGAGCTTATCTAGAAGCTGATAAGCTATGCTTCAATACCTAGAAGCATGACTTGCCAGTATATATGAATTACCAGTATTTTATAGAAGGAAATTGTCCTGTGTTTTCGAATGAGCTCTTTGTTGTTTTCTCCTGAAGAAAATGTTTTTTGAAAATCTTTTCCAGAAAACACCACAATTCAGATGTTTGAGGCATGTTGAGTTCCTGGAAGTGAGACACTGATATTTAGCCATATGGATGATTTGTACATCTGTATTTGAGGCTGAAGCAGATCTAGTACCAGTAAGAGTCCAAGCAAAAGTAATAATTAACTTGTATTTAATCAAACTCATAAGGTCATGTGGCCGTAAGAGGTTATTTGTTTCCCTACTTCCCCTTATTTTCTGAAATGACAGAAGTAATAGCCATGATTATGACATAAATGAGTAGGTACAAAACAGTGTATGTGTGAAATGTTTTCGAGGGAATGTAGTATCAGGCTCGTGTTTCCTCTTTGGGGATTCTTTAGTATCTCTCAGATCTGTTAGCCCACTTATTAAATCATGTAAGTCATTAGATCCCTGTCTTCTGTTTGTTTCAGAAATCTCTCTTTAAATGGATTCGATTTTGTGATGGCTGTGTGGTTAGTCTGTGTAAGACCAGTCATTTAATCTGATGCTTATGTTTGCAGAGGTTTTACGAAATTATGAAAATCAGTGATGCTTTTCACCCTCTTGTTACTCCAAAGTTTCCTACATAATTCCATTCACTTATTAAATGAAAAGCCGTGAAGTTTCAGGTACTAAATAAAAGGTTTGCTGCTACTTTTCAAACAGTATTATGAAATGAAAATTACTGCCTAATTTCATAATAGTGTTGGGTCATATTCTTATGTAGAGCTTCCTATAAAAAATTTGTTTTCAATGACCTCTTTGTTGCTGCGGTGTTAATGAGAAAATATAAATATTAAAAAGCAAAGTCTTTGCTTCTTGCATCCTCTTAAATGCTTCAGGTTCAGAATCACTTGCTGTCTGTCTAGATTCCTTTCAGCTAACCTTGTTGTTCCAGCATTATTCCCAGTAGATCCTCTTGTTAAAGGGCTTATTTTTAAATTCACCATCTTCCTCTAATCCTTTCTTGGAGAATGGAGGGGGAACTTCCTTAAAGGGAAACTTGTTGTCTGGAACAGCATTAGGCCTTGTGCTAAGCTTTAGTCTCACTTTCCTCTGGAGGTATTTATTCAGTAAACTATATGACTTTGTTTCAAACTGCCACTTCTGATATGTTTTTCTAACAAAATTCTGCCATTAGACTGTAATTAATAAGCAAGGTATTTCGCTGCTCGGAGTGAGAGATGGATCAAAACACTAATAAAAGCTTGATGGATAGATGTCTAACGAGCCTCATTACAAGAAGAAGGACCTTTTCCATGGCCTGCTGGGCATTGAGGAGACCCAGGATATGGTGTATTAGTGTCACTCCTGAGATCTAGTCATGCTCAGAGAGGAAGTCCCCAAGCCTGGCCTTTCTCCAGGAAGCATCAGCTCCGGCAAAAACAACCTTTGAACTGTACTCCACTCTGCCCTTACATAAGGGATTAATGTAACTGTTCCCATGTTTGCTCTGCCAGTAGCCAACATCATCTTTCATTTTGGTTCAGCCACAACTAGGCAGTTTGGTGGTGGTTGTTCTTTTTCAGAAGTTTGGTTATTGCCATCTTTTAAAGCTGTAGTGAAGCTTAACCAAATTTTAAGTCCTCCGGTATGTGAATATGGTCCAACTCAAGACTTCAAGGGCTACACCAAATGTACTGCTCTTCCTGCAGCTGCTGGGATAGGATGCTGAGCACAGGGGCACATCTGCAGCAGCCCACCTGGTTTGGTGGGAAAGGTCAGAAGCACAAGGATTAGCTTTTTGAAGATATGGTGGAGAACAGGGATTGGAATCAGGTGGTCAAGGGGTGTTGGGGGAAAGAACCATTTGAAAAGTGAAGAGAGACAAAACGGGAAGATGAGAGGTAGGAGGCTGAAGTCTTGGACAGGTTTACCCATGCTGTGAATATGGTAAAATTGTCAAGAAATACCCTGAGCAAAGAATGAAAAACCTTTTCACTTTTTATAGAATGTATTGAAACTTGCATGGCTAAGGCCAGTTTTATAATATTGTTGCATTTACCACATTTTGTCTTTTTAAAAATAATTTGAAAAAATTACTAAGCAGAGAAATAAAATAATGTCCTTTCTGTTATGTAATGTAAGACTTTATCCCATGACTGAGATTTGCATTGGAAAATTACTGGGTTTGTTGGTTTTTTTTGGCTAGTCCCATGTTGAAAAATTGAAACCTGAAGTACAAATTTGGTCCAGAATTTTATTTTTTTAGGATGTTAGTTGTTCTTCATAATAATATTATTTTTAGAGGTAGTTACCTATGATGGTAGTTTAAAATACAATGACTTCTTTAAGGTGGAATAGTGACTAAAGCCTTTTAGTGCTGTATTAAAATAGTGTGTAATTTCTTGTCCAGTGAAATTAACTGAATGTGGCATTATTCGTAAAGTGGTTTTATTCTGAGACTTGTAATTTTTTTAAAAAAATTGTAAGATGTTACTAGAGCTCTAAAGAATTAAGAGAAGCCCTTGTGCTACTTTCCCAGTTCTTGTTGATCTGTGTGATCTTTGGGGAATTAACAACTGGAAGTGATAACGCAGGAGCAGATTGCCTCAAACCATGCTGACTTCCTGCTGATGAAAGGAGACGACCCAGTCCTTCCTTCTTCCCTGTTGTGAATTTTCTTATCACTTTAGCATCTCTAGCTTTGTAGGACTTGTGATTATACTAAACAACTTGTCAGAAGACTAAGCCAGGGGAAAAAGAAAAATGAATGATCTACGCTGCTTTCGGGAGTTTATTTGACTCAGGTTGGTTGTGCCCAGTGCCAGACATAAGGGAGGGGGCTGGACTGCAGAGTCCTGGCAGGTGAGTGGAGGGTAGGTGTCTGCATTGGAAGAGGGATTAGCAGCAAGGTATTGTATTGGCTTGGTAAAATACATCACTTCACCCTCAGATTCTCTAGAGAAGGAGAATGAAAACTGGTTGTATTCCTGTCAGATGTTTTTAAGCTCAGTTTTCTGCCCTGAAGCAATACAGCTGTTGCTGCAAGTGAATAGCTGCCATTAAAAGATGGAGTTAGTATTTACACCCTGGTTTTGCTCTCCAGCGCTGGAGAAGCTGAGATGCATCTCTTCAGTCCTTTGTAGTACTTTCTGAACTTCTTCCTGTTTCCGAGGAGGTCATTACACACAGTCTGAGAAATATGTTTTTAGGCTAGGGCTTTGCTTCCGTTGTGCTTCTCTTACACCATTTGAAAAGACTAGAGTAATGTAAAACAGCCCCTCCCCAACCTGGCCCCTGTGGTACCACCTCAGCTTACTGTTTGATACTTTTGGTAAACAGAAATTGCAATTTTGCCTTCTCTATTTGCAGAAGACAGTAAGAGGTGCAACATCCATTTTTGCCTAATGTTTTGCATGACCTGTCTTTTTGAAATAAAAAACCCTTGAAAATTCGGGTGTTTTGAAAATAGCTTTTTTGTGTCATGTTTAGGGTTTTGAAATTAGTGCTAAATAGCCTGGCAAGCTTTATAGTGATTCTTGGCTCTTCTGGCAAGAATGATCATACCTACTTCTTTACATTCCTCATTGCCAGCCCTTCTTAGTCAATAAGGAGCTGAAAACTGTAGAGGTTTTATGAGTCAGTTTAGGCATATTTTTTATTTAATAAGGGATTGGACTACCATAAATAGAAAAAATGTAGGACAGTCTCATTGCTTGAAATTAGTGAGAGGATAAATAGGGGCATAAAACTTCCTAGAAATTCATATATCCAGGCAGGCTTGATTTTGTTTGGGTTTTTTTTTCATGCTGTATTTGGAAAAAAAAAGTGGACATGTGCAGAAACTGTGAGTACAATTAGCGTCAAGCAGATAAATCCAACTCTAATCCTGTTTACGGTCTCCATCAGACAGATGTGCAGAGATTGATTTAGACAAGCCCTTGGCTTATAGTAATTTTTTTAAAGTGCCATATATTCTTGTTTTGTTAGATCTTTGTTAAATGTTAAGTGTTAGTTTTTCTCCTCCCTAACGCCTGTAACCTACTTTATGCAGGTTCCCTCTCTGCTTTCATGATGACAGGGCAGCCTGGTAGAAGAGATTATCTTTATTCCTTGTAATTAAATTGACTTTTTTTTTCAGAAGATACAACAATGGGAAGTGGGTACTGAATTAAATAAATAGCATGATATCTAATAGATGTACACTTAAATCTCTTGCAAGAACAGATGGGACCCAGTATCTTTCTAGTAATGTGAGAGGACAGTTAATGTCCTGAAACTGCTAGCAATAGCCAGTATGATGATAACAAACCAACAGGGTTTTCAAAGTTTAAAAAACTGTCTAATCCAACACATACTTTATTTTGAAAGTAAACTTGGTTGTTATCACATACTAGAAATACTCTAAAGAATATAGCTCATGACTTAAATTTTATCTAAATTTTTTATAAAATTTTACTGCATTTGCAATGATCTTATTCTCAGTAAACACAGAATATGAAATTTATAGAATATGCCTGGGATTTTACTTTAGTAAAAATTGGCTGTCTTTGTCCTACCAGCTAGTTCAACAGTTCCCCTACAACTTGAAACTTAGGGATGATGGTTTTGTATGATTCAGTATTCCTACAGTTCATATGTTACTCTGAGCTGCATCTGGAAATGCATTCCAGTAAAACAACCAGAGTCAAATACTGGTTCTGAAAGTGTAGCATTGCCTAGTAAGAATATATTATTTTAATTTTCAAAAGTTTTGACCTGCATCTGAGCAACACAAGAATTTGATAAATGCAGAGTAAGAGGAAGATGTACAAACAAGTAAGTAACTGGCTGAAATCGTAGCATGAAAAGAAGAGGCAGGCCTTATCTGCCTTATGAGTAAATGTCATTCTATGGAAGCTAGTAGGGAATAAAAATTATTTTAACACACCTTAATTTTACTTGACTTGTGCAGGACAAACAGGCTCATGTTTGTAATTTATCTGTGATGCACATCCATAATGTTGGCATAATAGAATTTGTGGTATTCTCAGCAAAACTAATAGTTTAATCCAAAATATAATTTATTTTAAAATATAATTTATTTAAAAGTATTTAAAAAGAAAGCTTATTTAGAATATTTGTATAGGTCTGGGGAAATAAATGCTGCAGCTCAGTATTGCTGCAGAATGGTTGTGGTTATGTTTCATATGTCTTTGGTTATTCATTTTCCTAAAACATTGAGTTTGTGTGCTGGAATTTTCAGTGTTCTGTGTGTCTGACAGTGAGACTTTCTGGAAAAAAAAAACAGACTCCTCAAAAATGCTGTTTTAAAAATTAAAACAAGTCTTTAATGAAGGTAATAAACTACACAGTTCTAGGTAAGTGATTTGGAATATCATCAATCAGTGTCAAATTTAAGGCCTACAAAGACTTTACCCTTAAATGTTATAGAAGAGCAATATGAAGTTTGAAAAAAATGAAGATGTTGGGTTTGGTAATGTTAGTACCAAGTTTGCTTGTTCAATGTCTACTTAGAGACTGTGCAAAATCATAGTTCAAATGGCATCATACAGTATTTTCTCCCCTCAGTTCCCCAATTTCATTCAACATATCCTATAGAAAATGCTTCTACAACAACCATTACAGAACTTTAAGATCTGTGTTGTTCTTTTTTGTTGTTGTTTTTGCGATTTTAAAAAAATGTTAGGTGAGTTTCCTCTCGTTTATTTGCTGTGTACTTCTGGAAATCTGCAGTACAATTTCCTGTGTATTGTCTCAGTGCACACAAACATTTACTTCCACAGAATGGAATGAGTTCAGTGTGATTTTACACTTTAGTAGCTGAACTATGGAGAAATTAAAATGGTAAAATGGAACAAGTTGGGAAAAATATGTGGGAAGTATAATAAGGGCATGCTTCCATCTTTAGCTAGTTATTTGGTATGGAACAGGAAAAAATGAATTGGTTGAGGATCCTGAGGAGAGGTAATACTGAGCTGAGCTTTAGCTGTGCTAGCATGGCTGAGGGGCATCCTCCAGGATTTCTGCATAGAAGGATGGTCACTGCACAGTCTCTTTCAAGAAATTATGTTGAGAAATACCAGCATAAAGCTGTTACAAGAATATCCTGCCTAAAAAAATATGACTTTCTGAAACCTTCAGCTTCATGTGGTGTAGTGAAGGAGGTGGTGCTGTCCATCTTTCCCAGGATGACAGTTAAAATAGACTTTTCCTGGCACTTCAGTGCAGCATGGAGCAACTATTCATCAAACAGAATCTTTTATGGCTTTTGCTGTTGAGAAACCAGTTGACAGAGCTGTTGCTAGTTTTGGGAAAGGTTCTGGTTACTAACATTTCTTGCCTTGGGCTGCAAAGGGAGCTTAGTTTTGTAGTGTATCAGATCTGCTGTTATTACAAAGAAACAAGGGAAACCTTTCTTTCTGTGTCCAGAGTATCTGACACCTACAGAAACAGTGACATTTTCCCTTCAGTTTCTGTATTTGACTGTTCCTGCTTTTTTGAGGAATTGGGTGTTTTGCAGCTCAAGAAAGCAGAAAAAGGGGAAGCCTGTACTTCAGTGGTGCAGTTAATACATCTCCCAAAGCCTTTGGAAGTGACATGGTAGTGTCTGCAGCCACAGGGGCCGGGTGTGTAACAGCCCAAGACAGGAAACCTTCACCCAGCCTAACCCAAGTCTCCCCTTGGGGTGAGCATCTTGAACTGTCGCAAGAACTTTTTTGAAACTGTTTTTCTTGTCTTCTAAGGTAAATTCATAACTCAAAAATGAAAACTAATATGGGTAACACACTTCAGTTTATTTGTCTATTTTTGCTTAACTATTTTCTGATGTGTTTCTAGTGTAAACATAGAAGGCAATGGTTGTACCAAATGAAAACATACAGTGAGCATATAGTCAGCTGGGGTCACAGCACACTTTCTGATCAATGATTTAGGGGTTTGCAACAGCTGTGATTCCTATGATTTAGAAGAATACAATAAAGAATTTGCTTCTTGAATGCAAACACAAAAAAAAGTAATTTGCTGTTCCTAGAGTCTGCAGTTTTATTAATTTTTTAAACCATCAGAAAACTGTTAAAATAACTTCTTTGAAACTGTGTTATTTGTACAGCTGGTTATACAACAGAAAGTTGGTAAAATATAAGACCAGTGACCGAGACAAATGATATACAATAAGTTTCAATACAGGTGTGAAGAGATGCAATAAGTGAAGCCAGAGATGAAGCCATAACAATATTTTTTTATGTGGTACTCCTAATCATATTGCTAATGCTTTAATTTTTTTTTTCCCTTATAGATGATTCCAGTATGGTTTCACAGGCTCAAGAGGAGATTATTGAAATGAAAGATGTATTTGCAGTAAAACTGAAACGTCGTCGTTTGGCAGGCCAGAACAAAGGTGGCACTTTGTTGGGTATCACAATTTTTAAATGCTTGAATAAAGAAGAGAATAAACTAACAGACTGTGCTATCCATTTAAATAACTTAAGTGAAGATCATTGTCAGTCATGGTTTAGACATCTGAAGGAAATTCTGAACGGTAAGCATTTAATTGGGGTTGATGTCATTTCTGTTGGCAATACAAGAGGTTGAGTGAAGCTTAGAAACATTTTGCCTCTGGAAATTAAGACACAGATATGAATGTTATTTATGGCAAATGTTTGCTACTGAAATTTTACGTGGTGAAGTGTAAAATTTAGGGAAGTGACATTAAGTGTCTGTAAAAATGAAACAAGTTCTGTTATTTTTTGGAAGTTTTTTGGAAAACACTGAAAATAAGTAGTTTATTCCCACTGAAATGTCTTCTGGGAAATCTGTTTCTGAAAGAAATAAAATATTTTGTTGATACTTTCACTTGAAATTGCATCACACCTGATGGCACTGCAGTAGTTACAGTTTGGGGAACTCTTCAGGGACTTTTTGTGACTGTTTAGGAGTTTCCAGTTGAGACCTGCAGGTTCCTTAAGAGCCTGATAAGACAGACTTTCCTCACCTTCCTAAATTCACAGGGGGCAGTGCTCTTAAGGTTCTGTAGGCCCCTTGTATAATTTGATACAAAGTGTGTTGGCACTAGCTAGTGATGAGAGGCAATTCTTTACTGTAAAAATATCTTTCTGTGTTTGCCTAAGCTAATGCCAATTTCAGGATGTTTTGTTTAACCCATTATGGTCTGGGGGTTTTTATGGAAGTTGTAACAAATTTAAGAAAAAAGTATTCACCATTTAGGGAAAAGAGCCCCCAAGAAATCCAAACCTTTCACTGTAGTTTATATTGGAAAGACTCAGAATATAGACACTTTTGATTTAA
>JAOXXN010000102.1:14194601-14208593 GCA_026770055.1 Myrmophylax atrothorax
CTTTTGATTTAAAACCCCAAAACAACACTCCCTCCACCATACCAAACTCTGATTTAGCTCCAAAATGTGCCTCTGTTTACAGATTACAGCAAATGAGTTTGCTTATTACAGAAGAAAAACAGACTGTCTTGTAATAGACTATTAAAACTCCAGCTGAACTGACTGACCCAGATTACAGAATTCAAATCTTCTATATCTGTAGATAACTATTTATAGTGTACTTCTAGTAAAGTATCTTTCAAGTGTCCAAAGCAGATAATAGAGATACAACATAAGTAATTAATGGTGCATTCTTACATTGTTTGTTTATAGTATACTTTGGATTTTCCAGATGAGGATGTAATTAGAAAGTTTCCCTTTTTGACGGACTTTATCATGAAATATCTAAATCTGCTGAAGTGCCAAGATTCCTGCAGACCTCCAGCTACCCATAAAGGCAAGGACATTTGCATAAGGAGCAAATGTCTGTTTTGTTCCCAGATTACCCTCCATCTATCAGGAGCAGTGGTACCATATGTTCACAGAAAAAAAAGCTGCAGTATCTCTTGCTCAGGTTGCCTTGACCTCGAGGTGCAGTGTCTGTTTTATAGCTTTGTAATTGGAAGCCACCTGAACCTGAAAAAAGTGTTCTATGCAATGCTGCTGTTTCAAGTTCTTCCTTCAGCTTCAGTCTTTCTCCAGAAGCTCAAACCTTGTGCTGTTTGGTTTTGGTTTTTTTTTATCTCTGATCAGTACATTTTTTCTCCTTGCCTTCTACTTCAAGAATGATCAGGACTCAGAGGGGAAAAAGAATAACCAACAACCCCCCCAAATATAACTAGCTAGTGTGTATATTCTTCTAAATTCTATAATGACAATGAAAGTCATTTTCACAGTGTTACATTTTGAAGACTGGCTAGATAGTCAAACTGCCTTCCTGTCAATAAAATCACCAAAAAAGCAGTGCTATTTGTGTGTTTGGTGTGGCAGAGGCACAAATCAGTAATTCACTGATGGTGTAGTAACGGTATAATTCAGAAAAAAGTCTCCTGATTTAAAATGTACCAAACATTGGTAGGAAGCGGGATTTAGGTTTGAACTAAAAGTACACAGTGCAGCTGAGTTCTGTTGGTTCCTCAGTAACTGGAATCTCAAAAGACACATTTTTATATCTTGGTGTGAAACAGTGATAAATTTTGAGAGTTTTTGCTGCAGCTTTTTTTTTTCTTTCTTTCTTTCATAATAGTGTTGGAGACATCTTTGTTAATGAACTCAAATTGGATCCTTTTGGTTTTATCCTTCTAAAACAGTCAAAATTTCAGTGTACTGCTCCACCTCACCCCAATCTATCTGTTCACAAAGTAATTTTTCATTAAATGCTGCATTATTTACTTGAAGGGCCTTTTTTATTGTTTCTGGGCTGGAGCAAATTAAAAGCAGGTGATTTACCAAAGTCAAGCATATATATATTTGGGTATGGCTGTCAGTAATACTGAGACATTCTGACAAATGAGTGTACATGCCACTGACAGGTGTGTTTCCTCTGAAGATAAATGCAATTTCTATTTGCTTACCTTACACTTTGACAAGTTTTTTTAGATTTTTATGTATATGCATTAATTAAGGAACAACAATAGCAAGTTTATCAGCAATGATACAAAGCAGAGTTCTATCTGGAGGTTTCCAATGAAGGTTTTCAATCTTATAATGAAGATTTCATTTTTTTTCCTGAAATTTCATGTTCACAATTTCTCTGTTACTGTGTGATTTGTGTCTGGCATGAATGTTCCATACATGAATTTTCCCTGTTCTTTCATACTCTCTTCATAGCAAACATCCTCTGTTGCTTTGGCTTTGTGTTCAGAGTACTTCAATTTACAGTTTAACAAGACTATAATTTTTATGAAGCCTGTCATCATGTGAGTGAGCACACAAAGAGATATAATTGTTTAGAATTTAGTTACAGTAACTGCTATTATGGGGTTTTGTGTGTATGTGGCAGGGTAACAAAATATAGGTACAACCATCTTCCCACTTTTCAATAAGTTCTAATATTCTGCCCAACGTTGCTGCTGTTCAAATGTGTGCCAGCTGGATATGAAGGACTTGCTTAATGATATCCCAGATCTGATCCTCTGTACATCACATGTTTGTGGAACTGCTGTAAGGGAACCACTGATCTTAGTGCAGTGCTGCTTCTGGACTGGCCCTGGGAAGGCCCCAAAGGGCAGCCTGAACAGATTCAAATGTGCTGTTGGTCTCGGGTCAGTCCAGTTACACACCTGACTCTCAGTGGTTTCCATTTGTGTGTCACATCTTTTTGTACAGGACTTCTGGGCATAGGCAGTGGGGACATACTGCAGAATTCACTGTTTAATCTAAATCCTCTGTGCATCCAAATACCCAGTGTTTTTTACAGGGTTGAGGCATGCTCAGAAGTAAGAGAAAATGCACAATGGTCAATGCTCATCCATTTTTTTAATTTTATTTTTTATTAACCAGATAAGGCTTATTTTCATTAACAATTGATTTGGAAAAGTTTTACTTAAAATGTCTGTAACAGAAGACAGTAAATGTGGTTCAGAATAAAAGATAAAGTAGCAAAAAAGGCATGAAGTGTATTTTGTTTTTATCTACTATTCTGTATTATCACACTGGGATTTGATATGAATGCCTAAAACTTCATGCATGAAGTTTTAATTAAACCATTAATGTTAAACATTAACTTTGGTTAGTTAATATTAACAGTGGTATCTCCATAGTTACATTAACAAATCCATCTCATGTTATTAGTTTTTCTCATGTATAATATTCTTACTGTTGTATAAAGTATTTATAAACGTAGGCAGTAATGACATGATTCCAGGCTCTTAACTTCTGTAACATAACCCCATTTTCCTGAAGCTGAGGCCTGAAAGCAGCACAGATGTATGTCTGAGCACAGCGTCTCTGCTGCCCTGGGAGCCTTTGTTTTCAGAACACCCTGATTGACCCACCACCCTTCATGGTTCACTGATTCACTTGATAGATCAAGTTTAAACTAGTGCATATTAGCACATTTGTTAGTACTAGAGGAACAGTTGGCCTTCCTGCTTTAGGCTGCTGGTTCATTTCAAACGGAGCAGCCACAGAAAACAATAACAGAATACCAGTTAGGAGAACACCAAAAGGCTGGCAGACTGGAATCAGTTGCACACTGTAGTCAATGGCATTGATTCATTCATAAAGATGTCATTTAAAGACAATTAAAAAATTATTATTTAAAAATACTTTTGAGAAAGTTTCACAGTAATATTGTGTGAAAGTTTAATCTTTGACTTGTACTGGGTGTTCTTTTATTAAACTCAGTTCAGTGTGTTATAACATGTCCAGTGCATGCTGCAAATGATAAAGTAATTATTTTTGTCACGATCATCCTTTCATGTCAGTTGGCAATTACTTGGCACAAACAAAGCCACATCAGTAGCATACAATCTCTGCTCAAAAGCCTGGTTTGTGATACCTATTTTTATAAATGAAATATTTTACCTCTCTAAAAAAATGAATTGATATTCAAGTAGTCATAAAGAAAATATTCTAATACTTTCATCCCATGAACTCCTTTGGTTCTTAAAAATCTCACTAGGATATTTGTATTAACTCTGATCTACTTTTCAGTGATAGTCTAACATATGTAATCATGAGTACAGGCTCTGGTCTAGAATCATTTAATGAATGAATTTTTGTTTTAAAAAAGGTGAAATTCAACTGTTTCCTTAAAAATCTAAGATTTTTTTTTCCCCAACCAGTTGAAAAGTCTATATTCTTTTGCCTACTAAGGATTTCTTTTAAAACTTTATATTGCCACCTAAGGCTTAAATTTTTACACCTAAAACTCAAAACCATTGACATGAGATAGCAGTGTTTGCTTTTTTCCCCTTCAGTTTTCTCCTGATCATTGTTTAGCAGTGTTGTAACTCACTGTCTGAGTAGCAGAAATTATGACACTTCACCTTTCTCTACTTCTAGAAACTGTTCTTTCCCTCTGCTTCATGTATTATATTCTTATATTTATATGCCTGCCTTTTTTTGTTTGTTTCTTTTTTTTTTTTTTTTTTTAAAGTTTACAGGTGTACTTTTATACCTTTTTTTTTGGCTCTGGGTGATGGGGGTTGAGCAGCTGATGACAGGTAGGAGTTCCTGTAAGGAATATAAAAAACATGACAGCAAACTTATGTATGTGGCTAAATCTTTTCTCTTTTAAATCAGGAGTCTTTATTCTTGTAGTTTTCAATTTAATTTCTACTGATGCTTTAGGCAAATTATCAAGTCACAGAAATTATTTTTTTGTCTTGATTTTTTATAGCTTCTAAAAAATTGCAATAATACCAAATAGCAGATTTCAATTAAGGCATTATTATAATGTCTTTATGATGATGGTTTGTATATTTTAATAGTCCTTGGGAGCTTTTCTGTAGTCTTCCTTGTTTGTGTTGTAATTCGAAATTGCACTGCAGTACGTACTTGCATTGCTTGTTTCTGTTTCCAGAGGATCAGGAATAATTTAGGTTGGAATGGACCTCTGAAGATTATCCATTCTAGCTTCCTGCTCAGGGCAGGTGAGCTTCTGAAATAAATCAGCTTGCTGAGAACCATATCCAGATAAGTTTTGAAATTCTCTAAGGTTGGGCAATATCATCCGTGGCTTAACTGCCCTCCTTCTGAAGAGTGTTCTTCTTTACTTCACATTGGAATATTCCTTGTGCAACTTGTGTCTGTTGCCTTTTTGTCCTTGCACCTGCAAAGGGTCTGGCTTGGTGGTGTTCATTACTCCAGCAGTAGATCCTTAAGGCAAGTGTTTGAGTAGATTCTGTTCTTAAGGCTTCCAAGTCAGCTCCTGCTGGCTCTTGTCTGTGGCCTGTTCAGCCCCTGCTGTAGCCACAATTCCCTGTTGGACTTGCTCCACTTGATCAGCCTTTTGCTGGAGAGCCTGAAAGGGAATGCAGTTTATGAACTTCAGGCTCAAAAGATGTTGAAAACAAGAGCATAGTGATGTCCTTTGGACTGTTGATTGTCCTGTTCTTACAGCATCCCAGCGAGCACCTGGAATTCTGGCATCACTGGCACGCTGTTGCCACACGTTCGGCCCCTTGTCCGGCAGGAGCTGGCCGTGCTCTCTGAAGAGCTGCTGCATGGCGGGGCTGGCCCCAGCCCTGCACTCAGAGGGTTTTGCCAGGCCAGGTACTGGACTCTGAGTTTGCCTTTGCTCAACATCTTCAGTCTTTGTCAAACCTTTCTTCTACATAATCAAGGTCCCTGCGAACAGCAGTCATGACTTCCAGCACATCCATAGGCCTCGCCGGATTCCTTTTCCTTCCATTTTTCTCCTGTTTTTTCAAGGCGATACTTTTAAACACAGGTACTAAGGCTTGTTATTGAAGACATAGAGGATTCATCAGGCATTAAGGATTCCTCAGGATTAATTTACAGTGCAATGACTTGGCATTGTGTGGAGGATTTTGACATACAACATTTTTGCGTGTATGCTTTTGGGGTTATAGCAGCAAACTGATCCAGTAATTTCCTTCAGGATCTTTAAGCAGTCATCTAAATTTGCTAACAAAGGTTGGATAAAGTGCTTGATTTAATTTCTAGGTTATTTGAAGAGTTTAAATAAGTGAAAAAATAATCTATGGGACTTTTATAATTGTTATGTTTTGATCTTAAGGAAGCTCTGTCCCCTTTAATCCTGAGATAGTATTTAGCTACATATTCTTTGAGGAATTGTTCCATTTCAATTGTTGAGGGAAAGTAAGTGGAAGGAGCTTCAGAAAGTTCCAGCTGACACTCTGAAGGTACATATGGCTGTAAAAATTGAAGTAATACTCTTCACAGGGCAGGAAAATAGGCTTTCACTCTTGGCTCCTTACAGAGTTGTGGCCTACTACTAATTTTGTTCTTGACTATTGAAAGCTGTACACTTGCCAGATATTCTAGCTTTTATTTGGCTGAGAAAGTGATAGTCTCACCTGATATTTCAAATAACTACCAAAAGAAGGGCAGTATTGCATGCTATTGCTTGCTTTTACTAGTAAAGCAGCCTCACTGAACCATGGCAATTCTAGGAATTCTAGAGGAGAGAACTTGAAAAGTAATGTTATTGGTTTTGTATGAGTTATTTATATTTCAAAGAATAAAATTGCTTCATGGGATCAATGTGCAAGACAAGGTATAGCTTGTATAGCACTATTTCTCACTGTTGTTTCCTTGGAGTTTGTTACTTAGAAGACTGAAATGTTCAAAAAATAAAATGAACAGTAATTCTCAGATTTCTGAATGATATTGCCAAGTTTTAGATTTCTTTCTATTTCTTTGGACCGTTTTCAAAATGAGGGAATTTCCTTTGCGCTGTTTGATTTGAACTCTCAGACAACAAAAGTTATTGGATTGTAGTGTCATTTTTACTGGGTGTTATTTTCATATGCCTGCTGGCAGGGTGTCATATTAAATTCCAACAAGAGTATGGTTTGATGTTTGGGTTTCTTTTCTTTTTTGTTGCCCAAACTTATAACTTCTTCACATTCCCTCTGTTCCTGTATCAGGGTTTAACTAGATTATGACATATACTTTTTTTCTGGTTCCTACAACAGTTTATTAGCTGTACACACTAAAGTAATCAGGACTGTAATTTAAAGGTAGTGCACATCCAAGAAGAAATTGAAACTGTTTTTAGACTATAGTTTACTTAACCTTTTAAAGCATTATAATGGTTCTAATTTTAAAAATTCGTTAAAGCTGTAAAAATAGTTGGGCTGTGTGTAATCTTAAATGTTTTGTGTTTTCTTTGTAGGCTTTCAAAACAGACCAAAATCCTTGAAAGTGTTTGTTAATCCAAGCAGCCACAAAAAGGAAGCAGCTCATGTTTATTATGAACAAGTTGCACCTCTTTTTAAGCTTGCTGACATAAAAACTGATGTCACTGGTAAGTTGCTTCAAAAGCATACTTAATCCTTTGTGAAACTAGTGCTTAAGCATACAAGACAATTTAAATTTACTGCTAATCCTTATTGGCTTTGCCTGCAAGTAGTGCATTTGGAACTCTAGTCAAAAAGTGGGGTTGTAATTCTGTTATTATTTTTCACCTATAGTTGGTATTTTTTAAAGGAAGCATTTTATATAAACAAACAAGCATTTAATGTCTGACAGTCTTACTAAGAGTTGTCCCTGAGTTCTGACCAACACATCCTTAACTATTCTCTCCTGAGCATGTCTAATGCCCTGACATGTAAGAGGGGCTGATCTGAAGGACACAGCATTTCTGGGGTCTGACTCAGTTTCAGGGATGAGCTGGAAGCCTAAGAGATCAAGTTCTGTGATGACAGAGGCAGTTCTCACGAGGCACATGGGCATGACTTTCTGTCTGGGTAATGCAAAGGTACAACTGGAATGTTGTGGTGATGCTGCCTTCTGCTCAGCAATGGGTTTCTGATAGCAGGGTTGGATTTAAGGCCCCAATTTGTGCCAGAATTTGCCTTTTGGCGGTTTCATTTGATAGACTTTTTATAAGAAATTGAACAGGGAAATGAGTCTTCTTAAGGCAGTAAAATGTTAATGATCTGATCGTTGCATCCACCCTTTTCTATGAACAGACTGAAACTTACACTGCATCAAATTTGGTCCCAAGAAACATTTAAACTTACAGAGAAATTATATTAGTATTTCCCATTCACATTAATTTTTAATTACATTTACCTTTAATACACTGCTATTTTTTGATTATGCGTTTCATATTCATGTGAAATATAAACTCTGGTGAAGGACATTTTAACACCAAGAAGTCTTTTTCATGTTGTAATTGACTTGGAAAATAATTAGTTCCAGCTTAAATAAATTGTAAAACAGAGGGCTCATCCTGCAGTTGTTCCTTAAACTTCTTATGAAATGATGACTAGTTCTGGTTGCAGCCTAAAGTTTATCCTGAAAAAATCTGGTTTAGGCATGAGGATATAATAATGCAATAAATGTTTGTAGGTGGGATTTATCTTACTAATTTTATTACCTATATCTTTCTATTTTTTAATTATTTAGCCCACAATTTAAAGTAAAATCACTTGAAGGTTCAAGGTACATTAGAATAAATATAAAAATATTGCCTGTGTTAGAATTCTGAGGAGATAATTTCTTAATTTCGTATAATTGAGAAGGGAATGCCTGCAGCTTTATATGTTTTGATTCTCACAGACATATTTTTCACCTGCAAGGCATGGATGGTAGTGTGCACAGATTAGTAATAATGCTATTATCCTAGAAGGTGAACTTAGCCTAGTTTAGCCACAATATCTAAAAAAAATATTTAATCTATGTTATGAATATATTTCGTAGTTGATTTAAAAGCATTTTTCCTAGTTGAATAAAAACTCTTTAAAATTAATTTTAATTTTTTTTTTCTATTTTAAAGTTTGAAAAAAAAACTTTGGGGTTTAGCCAGCAAAATGTTTAATGGCTTATCCTTTAAGGTTATTTTGGAAATGTTGAAATGCTATTGTGCTTATTAGCTGCCTAACGCGCCTCCTACAGGCAAAAGGAGAAAACTACATTACAGTTCTCAAGGCTAGTGGAGAACTAGTTAAGAATTATGCATTGAAAAAAGAGGATGCTGAGTGAAAGTCCTGCCTATTGGTGCCATCCTCTAGTAAAACTAAGTGCTTCATTTCAAGTAAATTGAACAGGGTTTTTACTTCTATAATTGTTTTGGCCTTTGTGAGGGTGGAGTGTGTCTCTCACTGTTCCTGCTTTTATGGAAAGTGGCCAATATTTACATAACTGGTGGTGTACAAAGGTGTATTAGGTACTGAAATGGTGAAGACTTTTGTACAATTTTTACACTGAAGATAGTTTACATTTAGACTTTTCCACATACATGTATTTAAAGCTTAAAATTCATTGTACAGAAGAAAAATCTTACTGCAAATTTGATCCTCTGAAATGGCTTCCAGTGCACACACAGTGCAAGACTTGCAGGTCACTAAAAAAGCCCTCAAACCATCAAAGATTGACAGTGGAGTGCTGAAAGACAGAGCTCTTCTCATCCAGTCTGGTACACTGGTAGTTGGCTGTGGCTTCCTCGGTGGTCAGGCTTGCCAGATCTTGTTCTTCATTGTAACTTCTCTTAGAATAAACCCTTATGTTTTTAGAAGTTTGGAGTGGAAGTATCCTCTCCTATTCAAGGACATAAAGCAATCAAAAGGCATCTACTTTTTCAAATTATCTTTAAATTTTGTAGGTGTTTTTTTTGGTTGGTTTGGTTTTTGTTTTTTCTTTTGTGGTGGTTCTTTTTTTGTTGTTGTTGTTGTTGTTTTTTTTATTTTTACCAAATTACTTTGTGCACTACAGCTGTGCTCATTTCAGTAAAAGTAACCAAAGGTCTTATAGAGTGTTTTGAGTTTTTTCTGTTATATTTGTTACAGGCAATAAACAGATCGCTGAAGAGCTTAGTGCACTAGAAAGTGAGAATTAGCAAATCCAAACTGAAACAGTAATTTTAACTGTAGCTAAGGCTAAACAACAGTTAAAATCTGGCCTTTATACATTCTTTTAAGGATTTGGCAATCTTTTGTGCTGCAGCTGGGATATGGCTGCTGGGGTAAGAGCAGTGACTATTCCAAAAATTGAGTTCAACAAAAGCTCTCTCCACTGTTGAGATACCTGCAAGTTCTGGCAAATAGTGATAATTGTAACCAGTGTTTTAGAAATACTTTATTATCTTGTGAAATCTGACACATACTACTAAAAAAATAAATAAAGGAAATCCTGACAGAATCATAACTTGTCTTACTTCTCTTCCTAATTTTGACTCTCTTGCATCCATTTACACACAATTTCAAGCTGGACATTTAGGCAAAAATAAGAACCTTCCCAAACCCCACTTTTAGGGCAGAATCATAAAGGGAAGAAACGTGTTTGAGAATTGGCTAAATTGCATTGGTTTAAACTTTCTGTGCAGTAAATAACAACAGATTAACTGGTGTTGACACTGCATGAAAGAAGTGTTATCATTAGCAGTTCTAATCCTATTGACTTTAGTCTGTGACATGAGTGCTGCTATTTTTAGGTGTCACAGGAAAGCATCCTGTGTTTGGCATTGTTGAACTAACTGTATGTTGCTTTCTCTACATGTACAGCCAGAACCCTAAGTTCTTGTTCACTATGTGAGACAGAGTGTTAAAACGATTTGGAGTATCTGTGACTGTTCAAATGAGGTACACTGTTGGTGTCCTTCCTTCAGAGTGCTGTTACTTGAAACTTATGAACAAAATGTCCTTGAAAAAGAAAAACTTTCTCAATTATGCATTAGAAATACTTGAAAAATCATTAATATATTTATGACAATATTTTTACTAAATACGTAATCTAACTCCTTCTAAAAAAATGAAAGAGCCTTTCTTCCTCTTACCAAATTTATTGTGTAGGGTTTTTTGTTTGTTTGGGCTTTTTTCCCCAAAATTGGAACAGGGCCAAGTATTCAAACATTTAGCTTCTTTTTCAGCTATCAGAATGATTTATACATGCCCTTCTGGAGATTGTCAAGCCTGCGGAAAACTTTTTAGACATTTTATGTCTGTTTTGTATTTTTTCAAGTTTTTTGTTTTCTACTTGAATGATTTTCTGTATTTTCTCACCAAGTTTTTCCTGGAACCCTCATTTCTCCATTGCCTTTTTGTCACAGTGTTTCAAAACAGATGCTGTGTACCCCTATAATTCTCTCATCAAATTTTAAATTTCTTCGAATTTCTCAATCTTAAGCCTTGCAGGACTCCTTGTACTTAATTTTCAAACTTAAGCTATTAGATGCAAAGAGGATGGAGTTGCTATAAATCTGGCTAACATTAGTCATTTTTACTGCCTTTATTGATTTCTCTGTAGACGTGGACCCTCTTTATTTTCATGTCCTTGTTCTTTGAGTGAATTAATTTTGTAATAGTAGGCATAACTTACTTGCACTGCGTTAGGAAAGCACTGAGCATGTTTTCTGTTACAAAATAAATCTTATTTACTGTTCCATTTTAATTAGACTGTACTCATAACTTTCTAAATGTCATCGTGTTCATTTAAAAAGGCGTGTAACCTGGTAACCAACTGTATGTTCTCATAGGAAGACTTTCTTTCACAGCTAAGCAATGGTAAGATATTTGAACCTTTCTGCATTTTTGCATGATGCACAGTTTTATTGGTCACTTTACACACCCTACAGATACTGATAAAAGCATAGTTCCTATTGCTAATGCAAAACTCAATATGGTAGCTTAAATATTGTGCTTTGATCATCCAGAGTATGGCCCTGCATGAAAGTAATTTTTGTCAATAATTCCCGGAAGTTATTATAGTGATAAGTATTTCTGCAGCAAAATGATAATTCTTTGCCTTTGATATAATCAAAATAGTGCTAATTTTTAATTAAAAATTTTAAACCCACAAAGTACTAGAACTTTGCTAATACTGATTGGGTCATTTTGAAGTTATATGCTATTCATATACACACACACACAATTGTTTAGTATAAAATGAAAAAATTTTATCACTTTTGTTTGTTTTCCTTTTATTTTTTTTAAGGAGAAAATACATTTGCACTCACTATATACACATGCATACTTGTGTGTGTGTGTGTGTGTGTGTGTGTGTGTGCATAAGAAGAGAGAGGGGATGTTTTCAGTTGTAAGCAGCATTTGAATAGTCTGTAGAAATACTGTTAGAACAGGTATAGATACGGAATGATTGTTTTAGACACCAAGACTAATAATTTTAACAGTGTTTAGAAACACTGGAGAAAAGCCTTGAACTATGCAAGCACCAGGGACAGACAAGCATGAAAGATTAATGTAATTTTGCATATAATGATGCACATTCTTACACAAAAAATCCATCTGCAAGTGTCATGTCAGTCAGCAAAAATCTTTGATGGGTGGCTGCAGCTGGGCTGTCTCTTCTGGCAAAGCTGCCCTAGAAAATGCTAAATGTAGTTATGATGCTTTGTGCCATCTGTAGTGTGCCAGTTTATCCTGTCTTCACTGGCATTTACAGTGCTATATAGGGTATCAGCAAACACAGAGACATCAATGTAGAGTGACAGATTCATTTCCTCCAGAGGCTATGAACTCTGGTGTATACTTGTGCCACCTTCCTCTGTGTGTTATATTCTGTTGTCACTGGTATTTGGCTTGATTTCATATTTCTGGGTTTAACTCCTCGTATTTTTGATTTAGCAATTTGCATATCCTAACACAAAGGCAATTAAATTTGATTGATCCTGAAATAATTCAGTCTTTACTGCGGATATGCTTATTTTCCTGAAGTTTACCAACTCTGTCAATGCTAAAACTTGTGTTTTGATGCAACAAACAGCTTCTTGAATTATCAGAATTTAAATGCACTAAATAGCCATGTGTCTGATGGCAGAGTTTTAACATCTCTCCTTTTAGCTAGTGTAATGATAAAATGAAGTTTCTCATACTTTTAATGCATTAATGATTTTTTAAAAATAATCTCTAGTAGAATAAAAAATAACCTCTAATCTCTAATAATCTCTGTGTGTTCCTTATGTAGGAAGGGCAAAATAATTTGAAACCCTTTAAAATGATCTAATCTGCTAATAATTAATATTTTCCACAGTAACTGAATATGAAGGACATGCTCTCTCAGTACTTAAAGAATGTGAACTCCAGTCATTTGATGGGTAAGTTGGTTAGTGACTACGAGCGTTGGGAAACCTCATCAAGTTATTTTTCATTTGTACTTCAATGAAAACTATGCTAATAGGTATTTTGTGAGTTACCTTGTTTCTCATTTATATGAAACCTGAGAAAATCAGTTCTCATGAAATGCTTTGGTTTTTATTAATTACTGATAACAGATATGTATTTTAGATGAATAAATAATGGTAAATAAGCATAAGGCTTTCTGAAATGTGCTTCATGAAAGTTTCGGTCTCTGTATTTGCAAGAATATGAAGGCAAAGAAGAAAAAGCTTGGACTTCTATGTTCCTTCACAAACATCTTCTATACTGAGCCATATTTGAATTGTTTCACCTTTGATCTTTGGGTAGTCTCTGGAGTACCTCCCCTGTAAGACTTCTCTCCAGTAGCCAGATTTAAGGGCAAGCAGGAGCAGAAGAAGCTGGAAGAACATAACCCTTAAGTCAATGTGATGCTAGGATTTCTGAGGTGGAAGAAAAGCACTTCTGTACAACCTTTCAGGCCCTGTTTGTGGTGGTAAGAGGTAATGTGGCTTCTGTGCTGTTTCTGCACATAGCCCTGACACGCTTTGCCAAGCTCAGGAGCACCTGGGGGTGAGTTAGGTGTGGACTGGGGGCTGTGCCTGCACTCCTTAATCTGCTGCTCTGACTCAGCTCCTGGTTCCAAGTGTTGCCTATTTCAGATGGACAGAAAGCTAAATCAAGTAAAAATGTAGAAAGGGCAAGACAGCTGGTATTTTTATTCATTACAGTAGAGAAGCAGAATTGTGAAATGCAATTTCTGAGCTTGATTTTTTTCTCCAAGAGAGTTGTGGTTCTTTATGTGTTAAACAGCATATGAAGTAAATTGAAGCTTACTACTTAACCAGAAGTTTGTATCTCAGTGCTTTCTGTAAGCAACACTCCTATGTGTTACTTCTTTGTCAGAGTTGTTTGTTTGTATATATAATCTCTCTGATTTCTCCAGTTACCACTTTATTTTGCAGAGACCATAGGCATGTCATATGTTTTATATATTCCACCTTTTTTGCTATCCACGTTTTTTTTTAGGGACACTAGAAATTTAGTCAACAAGGCAGTATGATTTTTTTGCCCCTGCCTTGTGGCTGAGCCTTGGTGACAAACAGAGGGAGTGCATTTGTGGTGCTGCTGTCTCGGCTGTGTTTTCCTCTTTCTACAGTGACAGAAATAGACAATGTTCATGCAGATATTTCTTCCCTAGTCAGGAGCCTGTTATCAAGGATATTTAGAGTAGCCTGGGTTAGTCAGACCTGAGTGAATAGTT
>JAOXXN010000102.1:14214722-14225068 GCA_026770055.1 Myrmophylax atrothorax
ATTCAAACATGAAATGGTGTTGTGCATATACTTGTAGTATTCTGTGAACAACTGCTTTTTAGGTCAAACATAGGGTTTTATGTAGCTTTTAGATCTCTGTTACCTTAATAGATGTACCTCACTTCCTTTACATAGTAGGAACCCTGAGAGCCTTACTCAGAGCTCCTCTCTCTGATGTTATGGCAGCTTTCCATGGAGTTCTGAATTACCTTCAGAGACTAAGATGCTTTAGGGACTTTACAGGGCATCTGTGAGTTACTGAGATTCCTAGTTATT
Organism: Myrmophylax atrothorax; assembly: GCA_026770055.1. Classification (NCBI taxonomy): domain Eukaryota; kingdom Metazoa; phylum Chordata; class Aves; order Passeriformes; family Thamnophilidae; genus Myrmophylax; species Myrmophylax atrothorax. Next base: position 14,214,999 of record JAOXXN010000102.1, read on the forward strand.
TTACAATTTTTTATTGAGAGAAATTATTGAAAATAGTCAAAATATGTATTCTTGACTTTAAAGCTTTGTAATTATGTATATCAGTCTTTGCAAATTTAGGGTTTTTCCCTATCACTAGGATGACATCAAAGATAGGATGTTTTTTTGATAAACAAAATTTTCCAGTCTGGTAAATGATGCTTTAAAAGTGCATATTTAACTATTGAGTGCCTCTTGTTTGAAATGTGATACTTTCCTCTCTTCTCTCCCCTACATTTGAAAGGCAAATTTAAATGCTTCCATAAAGCTTAAGGCAAATTTAGCATCCAGATTTGTGTGTTGCTTCTGTGACATATTAAATAATTCAAGTAACAAGAAAAAAGTTTGAAAATCTATGTGAGATCATTTCTTTATGGGAATATTAGGTTCTAAATTGTTCTATTGTAATTTTTGTTCTTTTAATGAAACTGTCATTGAACTATTCATCCCTTAATCAGTGGTATGAAGAAGTCAATATTCTGCCTGCTTGGGGGCAGGCTCTGGTTCTTTATTCTTCTGAAGGTGAATTCTATGGCTCTGCTGCTTGGCTAAGAGGTGCCAGACATGAGAAAAATCAACTTTGAATTCTGTTAAAACTATACCCATTAAGGAAAGACTAACTGTTCCTTCTTCAGAATTTAAAAAATAAATTAATGTTTAAAAGTCAGCTGATACACAGTATTTTATGTCCTAGACATTAAAGCAGAAGTGCAAACTGTATATATATATGTATCCCTGTCTCTTATACAGGTGAAGTGCCTTGTCAGGCAGCAAACAGGCAATTTATAAAGCTTATTTCAACTGCCTTGATTTTTCTGGCACAAGTGAGTGAATTTGTAGACAAGATTCTGTAGAACTCTGGAAGTGTTAAAGGTTTTAATGTAATACTGTTCAGGATTTCTGCTGTTAACAAGACTACCTAATTTATGTAGAGGCTTTTTTTTCCCTTTCTTCTTCTTTTTTTTTTTTTAAATGCAGTAACTAAAAGTGCTCTCTGTATTTTTTTTTCTTTCTGTTCTGCACCCACATTTTTATGGCAGTTTGTGTTCACTTCTACAGGTACTACTAATATTTTGGCCCATACTCTCTATGGTGTTAAGCATGTGGTGACTGCAACGTTGCACATCATAATGGGTAAATATTTTTACGTACATTGTCACATTTTAAATAATAAAGCAGCATTTAGAAGTTTTCCATAACCAGTTGTCCAGTAAAAGTATAACATTATGCTATATCACTGTAAACTGTGTTGTAAGGCTTTTAAACCCAAATGATTCTACCCTGATTTATAGTGGATTGAAAAGATTATGAACCTTTGAGTATAGTTCAGTAGCAAGGGCTGTGGACCCCACTGTCTGGTTACTAAAATCTGCTATGGAATAAAGTCTGATATTGGTGTTCGTGCTCTGTTACTGATGTTCTTTTAATGCAAAAAGTATCCTTTTCCAGACTTGATTGTGTGAATAGTGTTACTCTGTGTGTGTGATTATGCAAGGTCTGGTTGCACAATCACTTGATTATTTTAGTTTAGTGTACCTACTGAATATGAAAACACAGAAAAACACTTGAAGTGATTAGGATTGGACTTTTCAGGAAATGATTGTTGTATTTCTGAGAAAATATAATTTTTCTTTTTAGCTCCAGGCACAGTTCTTTTAAGTACTAGCAGTTTTATAAGAAAGCTTTATTAGTAGAAAAATCTGTATCACTTGCCATTTGGTCTGCACCAAAATAAACAGGGTTTGGAATGTGAAAATGCTAGAAGGAAAAACTAGGTTGCTAGTGCAAACCCTGGTTTTGGGTCTTAGGGAATAGCAAATACTTAGTCAGGCAATGTTAATCCTCTCAAAGCAATTTCTCTTTAGGCCTTTTTTTTTTTAATGAAAAAATAGAGTAATGGGGTAGGTCCGTGTTTAGTATCCGTTTTCTAGGCCTTGCAGTCAGCAGTGGGGGAAGAGCCTTTGCTCTGTTTCTTAAACAGTCATACACAAGCATTTACAGGTAAAATCTAAAACTGCCTTTTTAAAGAAACATCAGAGACGTTCAATCTATTGGAAACTGCCCAGGTTCTATTACAGAAGAAACATATATATCCTATCTTGAAGAGAATTAGGTGTTTATATTCTATAACTGTAAGCATAAGAATGTATATTTAAGAGCTCCCATTTTCCTCCAGTATGATGTTCAATCATTACATGGATTTGGTGAAATGGTTTTAGGTACTTCTGCAAATATTAGCAATATTACATTTTCTTTAATACTAATGGTTGAAAATGTGAATAGAAGTAAGAGTCAGACCCTTTGCAGCCTTATGAAGTAGCTGAATTTTTGCCATAACTTTAGATTTTCAAGCCTTATAGAGTCTTAATTGTATCTAGATTGATTCTGGTTTCCATTAGTAAAACTTGATTTCCTAAATAGAGAAGAGTCTGGAGTCTTTTCCCCCCAGCTAAATTAGAAGGAAAAGAAATTTTAAATTGTATTTCTTGTGAAATACAGATGTTATTTTTCATTTCTGTTCTTTATCTCTGAAATTTTAGGACATATTCAAGCAGTGGATGTGTGTACCTTCAGTACTCCGAGCAAGCTGTTGCGGTTTGGGTTCTCAGCCATGTTTGGGTTTGGTGCTCGGACTTTGGCTTTGGCAGAAAAACACCGTTGGATGCCCTCCAGTCAGAGGAAGGATTTTGCTTTTATCAAAACACTGGCAGATCTCAGGTATGCCATGAGATGTTATATTTTTCTAGGATTTTTCTTTTGCTTGAGCAAAATGCAATAATTGTGATAAAATACAGACAGCAGTAGTTTAGCTGTCTTAGTTTCAGACAGTATTACATCAAATGTGATGTATGTCCCTCTTACAAGTTAAAGAGGAGATGAATTCTGTACATTCAGCATCTCCTTAAAATCATCTTAACTCTGATAAAAGTATATCTAACAGTCAGAGTATTGGTTTACATGATAGTAAATATCAATACTTTTCTAGGGCAGAGGAATGTGAATTATCATTTCTACCTCTACAAATTCCACAGGAAGACTCTCACGAGAATGACAGGTAAGTAAAACTGAGTCAAAGAGTTCCAAAGCTGAAGATCAAATTGTATAGATTCTTAATTTTGTTCCAATTTAATCAACAGGTGAAACCATCTTAAAATATATATTTATTTTGACAACTGCAAACTTGTACACACTGTGAAGTGTTCCCCATAGAGTACAGAGGATTTGTTACAAGGTGTCTTCCACTCAATATTATTGATTTGTTCAGTTCCATTAATATGTCAGTCTTTTCTGAAATACATGTTGCTTAAATGTGCAAAAATGACTTTAATTATTTTACCTGCATTTCCACCTTTTCAGAAAGAAGAAAGAAAAAATTAAAAAGAAAGGTGAGTTTTTGTTTTTATGGTTATTTAAAGGTGAACTGTGTCTGATTAACTGGAGTAATACAGAATTACTCTGTTATATTTAGGTAGCAAGGATCAATGGCAGAAAATTCAGGGTCACTTCCTGAATGTGAGCATTATGGCAATCCCTTGTCTGTGTTCAATGGCACCAAGAGGCTTGGCACCTAATACGAGGTCAGTATGGGTTTAGAGAATTAGTCATGTCTATAAATTCTGACATCTTACCTTAAGACCTTGGCTTTTCCAGGAATATGAGCCTATGTTTAGGTAGTCTAGTCCCTCTGGAATGGGGGAGGGAGCATAAACTGCAGCAGACTTGATAATCCCAGGAATTGTAATCAGTTTTTGGATCAGGCAAATAAGGTCAAGCAGTCTAACTAGAATAATGAGTGGATAATTGCTGTGATTGAATTAGTTGGCAAGTCTGACTTAAGTAGTAGTCATCGAGCAGTCATCTGTCATAGGATTTGTCTATAAGTGGAAACTTCATTCTTGGATTTTATTTTACTTTTTCAAATATAAAGGTGTCCCTCATCTTCTGCTTTACAGCCAGCAAAAATGAAGTATGAGTCTTTCCCATGCTATTAAGAACTGAAATTCACAGTGTTTTTGTTGTTGTTGTTGGGGGTTTTTGTTTGTTTATTTTGTGGAGTTTTTTGTTTTGTTGTTTTGGGGTTTTTTCCCCTCCAAATTTGAGAAATGCACCTTCTACATGCAGGGTTTTGAGAAACAAAGAAGTATGTAACCTACCTGGTTGTTGACATTGGCTCATTTTGCCTTTAGCTCATTGTTGAGAGTATTCTTGTGGTGGCCCAAACTGTTGTTAGGTGACAAACATTTTTACTTGATGTATCCACTAGATGATTAAGCAGAATAGCAAGTCCAGCATTCAGGGAGGTTTGTGGAATTAATCTGTTTTGTTTCATTTGATTATCATTAGGTGAAAATATAGAGGTGTTTTTCTTCAAAACTACTGGCTCATCCAGTAGAATTTAACTTGTGTAGAAACAAATATTTATGATGAAACTCTTACTGAGAAGTTTTCTTTGCTACAGGAATCCTGCTAAACCTCATACTCTCAAGATAATGCCCTTATGCTGGACCCTCTTAGGAGCTTTATTCTGCATTTACTGTGTTTATGTACCAGTCAGCAGAAAAATTCTGATAAGATTTTGAAGAAATTACTCTCTTTTAGCTTTTCTTTATCTTTCCATGTGTTCTGGCCTGTTTCTCAATGATAGGGAATTTTGTGACAACTCCATATAATTATTGCAGGTTTGAATGAGCCTATTTCTCTCCCAGTGTAGCTGCTCAGTGGATCTCCCTGTCTTTTCAAATAAGGACAGCCTTTGTCATCTCTTTTTAAAAATAATCTTAAGAGTGACATCCAGCTAGTAGGATAGGAAGGGTAGACTTTTTCAATAAGTGCCTCATTTGTCATAGTAAATAACATGTTGACTGTATGTCTTTTCAATGCAGGAAATATAAATGTTGCACTAATTATTAGAGACTGTAGACCTAGTATAGAAGAAACTCAGCTAGGTTTCTTCTCTCTGTCCTATTTCCCCAAGAAGTTTGTGCCATGTGAAGACATGTGAAGTGGAATGAAAGCTTTGACTGCTGCCTGTAACTCTGGTTACACGGTCTAAATTCGCCAAAACATGTCAAGAGCCATTTAACTGTGTGAGCCGTGTGGGACATGTATTTCTCACAGCATCGCTGTTGTGCTTTGCTGCAGATTGGGCTTTCAAGAGAACTAATGAGAATTCTTAGTCCTTTCTGAAGATGAAAGGCCATAGCGCTGAATGCATTGCCCTGTAGCCTGCTGTCCTTTTTATTGAAACAAATATGATAAGGAGGCAATTTTTTAAATGTCACCATCACTGTTTTCTCAGTCAGCAAAGTAATGCTGTGCTAGGTGATTTATTTAATGGTTATGTAAAAATTACCCTCCTCGACAGTGCTGTATTGTAGTCTGAGAACATTCCTGATGCAGTTGTTCAGTAGCCAAAGAACTATCAGTGAGGAGAGAGCCATGGTGGTAGGCTGGAAGTATTATTTTTTTAAAATACTTTTAAGGTATTTTCCAAGCATACATGCTGGATAAATAAATAGCTAACTGCATTCATATGTATTCTGAAGATATGCAATACATCATCTCTATACAGAACAGAGTCGCATCAGCGATTGTCATGTTCATCCAATACTCTTGCTGAACACTGATTTGTCTCTATAATTCAAATGGGACATGGGCCTGGTTGCATTCAGATCTGGGTAGTTACCTTCCGTGTCAAGGTACAGTTGCATTAAAGAGTCTGTGAATTGATACTGGCTTTTTCTCAAAGATGCTAAAATATCCACGGTGACTGGATGCCTAGAACCACTGAGCATCTGCACTGTAGGGCCTTGTCTTGTTGAATCTCTAGTATATGACTGTTTTATCATGTACAAAATTCTTAAACTTTTATGTGCCTTGTGAACTGTGTAAATAGAACTGTACTAAGAACTGCTAAGAGAGTTTGGATGGTGGCACAGTTGAAGATGGGAAGCTTTGTCAGGGCAGCGTGGGTGTTGCTGGAGGGGTGAGTGAACCCATCTGCACTGGGGGATGTGATGGGATGGTGCTTGCATGCACCATGGGATTGTTTTCTTGGTAAAGCTTTGCCTCACAGCTCTGATGGTCATTGTTACCTTTGGCTGGAGAGAAGAGTAAAAAGATAAATTTGTGAGTCCCTGATGTATAAAAACCATCTGTTAACTAGAAAAGAAAGGTTTTCTTAGATTATATGTATTGTGTGCAACAAATTATGGATATGGATAAAGGAGTACAATTTTATTACTGCAATGTATGTTATAAATGTATTGATGCTCAATGGGTAGTTTAGATTGATCTATGGGGTGCGGGTTGGCAAAAAGATGTAAAAAATGCACTGACACTATTCTATTAATTTACTCTTTTTGACTTTTTTTTTTAAATTTTGTTTTTAATCTATGCTATTGAATAGGCTGTTAAAGTTCCAAATTAATGAATTTTCCTTTTGGAACTAAATTGGTCTTCTTTTCAGGTTGAATAATGGAAGCATGGCTCTTATTGTTGTACAAAATACTACTCGAACAGAGTTTATAAAGCATCTGAAAAGATACACCAGCATAAAAAATCAGGTACTGGTAATTTCTTTCTGGTGATTATAAAAAGAACAGTTAATCATGAAAGTAGACAAGCTGCAAGAGTTAATGTTAGCATCCTCATAAGGAGACTTAGCTTCCTGTCAGAATACATTAGCCCCCTTTTTATCTGATGTTTTTTCTTTCTTTTTTTTTTAAATCACTAGACTAATACAGATTAGCCTATTTCAGTCCATCTGTTGTGGTTTAAATTGTATTTGTGTTGTACCATAGTTTGATGGGTGTAAAGCCCTTTCACCACACTAAGGAAATCCACGCTGTGTCTGAATTTTGTGTAGTAGAGATCAAGAATGCAGACTGGGGGCATTATGCAACTCTGTCAGAAATTGGAAAAGTTCATTATTTCAGAGGATCACTGCATGCTGTGCTGGTAGCAGTGGTTTATGAGTGTTGATTTTTAGCAGGTATGCATTCCTTTTAGTTATGAGTGTTTGCAGAACTGCATTTGAAAATTGTGGTCATTATTCTGTCTTTGAAGAGAAAAATGAAGCATCCAAACGCAGGGCTCATTGCTGTCCTCTAGACCCACTGCATATCCTTAACACTGGTACTCATTCAAATGTTACAGGTTTATGTGAAATCACTTTAACACAAAGGTTTGGCGTTGAATTCAACATTTTGGGGGAGAGGTGGGTAACAATTCCATGTGACAGCACTAACAGCTGAATTTAGGAAATAGTTTAAGCTTTTCAGTTATGCTTTTGGAGGAAGGCCTTGCTTTTCTCTCTGCCATTGTAGTTAAAATCAGGCAAGAAGATGTGGGCTCTACTTTAAACCTCAGATGTCCACCTACTAGTATTCTGACTATTCTGGTGTAGAACAAGATTACTGGTAATGATGAACAGAGCACAGGAAAAAATCTGGTTGGATTTACAAACATTCTGAAAGTATTTTGCATGTGCAAAATGTACTTCACCTGTAGATTGATGGAGCCCAATATGGGAATGTAAATGGAATACTACCATTTTTTCTGAGGCACTATTTAGGATAAAAAAAAAAAATGTTAATATATAAATGCTAGCTGGAATACACAATGACTCATGGTCAAAGCTCAAGTTAAATGTTCTCATTTACTTATGACAAAAAAAAAAAAAGGCCAACTTTCCAGCTTTTTAATTTCAAGTAATCCAGTTTGTTGCTAAGCTACCACCTGTATCTTTCAACTTCATTTAATATATATCTGTGTTTGGTTTAGTTCAATTTTCCTTTTGTTGAGACCTACACAGTTCAAGAAGTAAAAGTACAACCAAGGCTAACAAGTGGACTTGATGCCAAACCAAATACGTATCTGAATGCTGCTTCTGCAGAGGGAAATTACCCCTGGAATATAGATGGAGACTTAATGAAAGCAGCGTCAGAGGTTCACATTCGGTAAGGGTAAATATTGCATTTAGGACCTCTAACAGATTAGTCCTGCAATCTTAAATGTGTTACGTCTGTATATAATACAGATGACACCAAAATTGTTTCAAATGCTCTTAGAATAGTACTGTTGTGTAAGGTTAAGAAAAACATGTAGTTCTTCAGTTGTGGGAAACTTAATGTTGCTTGCAAGTATTTTACCGTATCTGGGATCTAAGGGACTACAAATACATAGGGAAATGGGAGGATTATCAGTGAAATCCAATGGGCATAGCTCGTTTTTCTGCAATGCACACAGGATTAGTTGAAGGCATGCAGGTTGGAGTAACTGTCTGGTATGTAAATAAAAGGTGGATCTTGTGATAGGATATATAATCTGTACTTCTAAAGATGACCCTATAGAAATTGTCAAAATCTAATTCACCTTGATTTATTTCCAGGTAGCAGCTTGTACTTAGTTGTTTTCCCCCTCAACCTCAAGAAGCAGCACACCCATTGCAAGAGTGGATAAGTTTGATTAAGTTTGACTTTCTTGCTTCACAGGGTGCATCCTCAACTTATTGATCTCTATGGAGTGAACACTGATGACCTGGAGAGTTCCCAAGCCATGTGCAACTGCATATAGAAGGGACCACTGGAAATTCTGTAATAAAGAATCCTCTTCTCACCTCTATGCAGTTTCCCAGCGTGCCGGACTTGCACTCACTGATGTCAGTTGTTGTTGCAGAAGCTTAACTGGGATGTTTGTATTTCTAGTTTTAAATTTTTATCAAGTTATATATATTTTATCAGGTTGTATTTAACTGTATAGAAGTTGTTACGCTTAACAAGAAAAAAATAAAAATTGATTATAGTGGTCTCTTACAAATCTGGGGGTTGGAGAAGCGTCCATCAGAGTAGAAGAAAATATTTTTTTCTTTCAAGTTATTCTAGATTTTTTTAGTTTGAGATACTTTAAAGTCTGCTGCTGCTATCCATGTTGTCAGATGACTCAGTTCAACTAGAGCTGGTGAGTAGGTAAGGTACCCCCTCATGCTGAAGAATGGTGACAGAATATAGTTTCATGTATTTCTTTCTAATCAAGTACTTCTATTTCTAGTTATGATTTTTAATGTTGCCTTAATGTATTTTCTCTGAAAATGTTTCTAGTCAAATAATATAAAAGATTATGCTGATGTCCAGATACGACTTTTCTTTGTTCAAATGTATTTTTAAAACTACTCCACACAAAATAGATATTTTCTCTACCCTCAAACTGAAATGTTACTCAGCATAGATTTTGTTGTTGCTGAGAATAAAATTATGATAAATAATTTTGGTTTGACTTAAATTCTTACAATTTCCTTATAGAGCATAAACATAATTTTTGAGTGTTTTTTTTGTAACTAATACTTAATACAATTATTTGAGATGACAGCAAATTAAGACTATAGTCTTTCTGGGAACTGGCTTTCTCTGAGATGATGAAAAGTAGCAGACCAACATGTTTTTCCATCTGCAGGACCATAGGGATAACAAATGTTTTCCTGGTCACTCATCTATGAATCGTTCAGAAGGCAGCTGACAAATAATGGTATGAAAGCTGCACTGCCATGGCTGGAAGGAGTTGTTTTAAGTTCTTTCTAAAGTAGCAGTCAACTGTAATGTGAAATCCTGCACTTTGAAGATGTTACTAAATCAAGGACTTAAGCTTTTACAAGAGATCTATAACTACTGTATGATTTTAAAGTTGATGTATCCCATCAAGTAATTTTAACATGCTAAGACAATTCAGGCAAAACTTCTTAAAGTTGTCTAAAAAGGCAGTTACAGCAACAGTTTATGTAGATTTAACTGTTATTAAATAAGTGAAAATTAACAAAGGAATTAAATTTGCAGAAGAAACAGCATTCATGCATTTAACTTGTTTGGGTTCTTTTTAATAAAATGAAATCAAGTGATACTTAATAATCTTGCCATCAGCAGGACATTGTACATTCACTTTTTTGTCAACTTGGTTTATAAAAGCTTCATAATTTTGCTTCATATCTTAAGAACAGGCAGCCACCAGTTACATCTTAACAATCAAATCTGAATAGGAAGAGTACAATTTCCAAGGCA
>JAOXXN010000102.1:14234949-14245268 GCA_026770055.1 Myrmophylax atrothorax
AAAATCCTCGTAACATATTTAGGGTGTTTCTAAAGCTAGAAATTCATCCATAGCTTACCTTTGATTTTTGATCTACATATAAATAACCAACACTGCACTCAAGTTTCACTGCATGAATTTCTTTATCTAACACTTCACAATGTATCTGTTTTTCTTCCTAAAATAAAGGACAAATTATTAATTATTAAAACAGTTTTTCCCCCCAGACCTTTCAAATTACATACACACACTGAAATTGGGTGCTTTATATTCTCCTGAACTATGCAGTTGTTATTTCACTGATGCAAATACACAGGACATTCATATAATTCACAACCATTTTAACATGACATTTTATATGGGTTACTATATCCAGTTACTTGGTCTGCTGCTTGCTTACAGTGAGGGTAAGGCACAGGCATCAGTCCTAGACCCACTCATGTTAAAAGCCAGGATCAGAAAGATGGGTTGTGGGGATTCTACAGTTATTTTTAAAAGACAGAAAGAGAGTACAGTTCGATTTGTCACTTCTCACAAGCCTGTATATTTGTCAAAAGAGAAGACCCAACGAGGTGTTTGTCAACACTGAAAACATGATCCTCAGACAAAAAGAAGCCATAACACCCTGAAACACATTTACAAATATCTTTTTTTATTATTCAAGTTGTTACTGAAATTATTTATGTCACCTGAATTGATTAAATTGCACTTGATTTAGGTAGCTAGAAGTCAGAGAACTTAAAAACTGGCATTTTGTCAGCTTTCTTTGGCGGGAGGGGGATGTGTGTGTAGGTTGGCAATATCTAAAAACACTCAACAATCCATAAACATAATTTGAAAAATGCCTAGCTGAAAAAGAAGAATATCAAAGGATTACTGTTTGAGATATCTTTTTTTTTTGTTCTTACCAATTCTAAAACTCGAATGAAGTAAAGACCTTTAGGGATTTGAATGTGGAGGACAGTTTCATAAGCATCATCTCCAACATTAAGCAGAGAAACGTTCAACAATAAAGTCTTCATACTTCCAACAGCAAGATATGTTTTCTTGTCATGAGGCCTATAAAAATAATTATAATAAGTGATAAGTAATTCTATATACAGCTTGTATACAAAAATTTTCCTCCACTGCTCTTTTAGTTCCTTTCAGTTGGTTCTGACAAATCTCTGTTGGAGAGGCAAGGAAAGGTTTTACTCAGTCCTGTAACTGGAGGTGTGAGTTATAAGATGGTCAGGTCAGTACTGTACCTTTTAAAGTCCAAAGTGGTTAATGCCTGAGCAAGAAAATTATTATCAGCCCAGTTGTGCTTCTGCCCTTTACAAGATCAGTCCTTCCCTGTACAGAGCAGAATAGCAATGTTCCACTGCTACAGTATTTTCAGGCATTATTTCAAAATTCACTCTTTGCACCCACAATAAAGGATTGAGTTAATACAGAATTGGTGACAAAAAGGGCAAGTGAACATGCCTATCTTATGATCTATGTGATGTTCTATAATCATGTTACAAGTACAGATATCCTATGGGGGGCTAAAAGTAAACTTCAGCTTGACATTAAAGTTTAATTAAGACTTGTAGAAAGGCTGCCTAGAAATAGACATTTATTAGATATTCTGGCTTGAAACCAAAGCATTAGTCACCGAACACCTTTGGGAAAGAAGCTGGCACTTAGAAAGCAACAGAAGGCAAAAGCACTGCATAAGCAGATAGGTTCCAAGACAAAAGCGAATTAAAGAAAAACACAATGTTAACATTTCAGGAGCTTGTCAAGTTTAAGTTAAATTTTAACATTGTTTTACTAGTTGAATGCCTACCATTCAGTCCTCTTATATGTGTTAAAGCCAAGCTCATTAACAATATGCTGTCACAAAGATGCCGCCCAGCTTAACACACAAGTACACAAAAGCACCAGGTGCACATCTGGGACTACAACAAAGCTGAACTAGAGCTTTTCCCCGGTAATCATATTTCCTTCTTCATTAAAAAAATGCATGATGCAGACCAGAAATTTACAGACCAGGCCAAAATCTAAGCAACTGAAACAAAACATGATAGTGTGTACATGAAGACTCCTAACTCAGAAAGTAAAGAATTATATTGCCACCTCTATTTGTTTTCATTCTTTTAAAACCAAAAGCATTTGCTTTGCTCTTCAAGGATAATGAATGCATTCTGTCTAGACAAAGTAAATGAACACTTCCCAGCTAACTAGTTTTTAATCGAGATTCTAGGGGCACTAGGTAATGTAAGGTGATACTTCACACTTTATCAAGATATTTTGACTATTTATTTACACTGCAAATCTGCTACTGGTACCTAATGTCAAGCAGATATGTTGTAATCTGTTTTCCTTTCCTAGAGTTTTGAAGTACTTACAGAACTGCATTGCTAATGTCATGAATGAAAACGCTGCACATCTTTCTGGAAAGTTTACGAGCATTCAAATAAAATAACCATCCAGGCTAAGAAAATTAAAGGGCTTAAAACTCATTCTACAGACCATGTGTTAGAAGTAGGCAGAGAAATACTTATCTTACTCTGAAATCTGAATATGAAAAAGCCTGTGCTCAGGATCAGACAGGTGTGATAAATCAGCATTATGTGTTTGTCATCATCTTTCAATGTCATTTTAGGTTGTTCAAACTAGTATTTTGATTCAATCGGAATCAACTTTAAAAGTGATAAACTGCACAAGAAAATCCAGCTCACACAGAAAATACTTAACCAGCTGAGATTCACAAGAGGTACAATTTCTCTTTTTGCACACTGAAACCCCAGATTTCTCACTTTGAAATGTAACAGTCAGTAAAGAAAAAGCTTGTGATGATAAAATATAGCTTAAAATACTTAAGAGGCTCTTTTTCCTCATTTATTTGAGAATATTACATCTTCAGTTTTATACTGCTGATTGAGACTTTGTAGAGCAAAAATACAGTATCTTCAAAAGAGCAGCAGAAATAACCAATAGCTTTTCAATTTAACAGCAGTTATAATGTCTACATCAAATATGCATTGTATCTTAGCTCAGTTATATATGAAATACAAACTACAAATTTGTGGGTTTGTGAAGATGTATTTTATGAGCTGCAAAATCTTCTAAATATGCAATACCAGTTCTTTAATTATATAAATTTCTGTTACATTTCCTCGAAGATTTATGATTTTAAAACATTCTTCAGCTAAACACAGCTTTACTCCTTGTATTTTCTCAGGGAATCCATAGTCTACTTTTGCAAATTTTTGTTATTTAAATACAAAAGATTAAGGAATAATTGAGATAAAATCTAACTGAATCTCTTCCAAAAAAATGAAAGATACATTATACTTACTTTGGAAAAACAACCTTTCCAGAAACTCTCAAGTCAGCAGAACAATTTTCTTGGGAGCAAATTCGTGCAAAAATAAACTGTAAAAATCCAATTTAAAAAAAAAAAAAGTCATTTCAGTGTATTATGCTTATTACAGTGAGTAACAAGAAATAAACCTATCAGCTAGTAACTATCTGGAAGTGTCTAATAGCTCTTATTCCTAAAATATAAATCAATCAGTCTATGATTTACCATTCTGAGCATCCAGTGTAACAGTGGAGAGGCTTCCAGACTCAGTCTCTCACTGGTCAGTAAAACCAGGGGGTGCATGTTCAGACAACTTCTTTTAAAGTGGTTCATAAAGAGGGCAGAGTGTTTTAGAAGACCCAGAACTGATGTCTCTGCAGTCTCTCCTATGACACAGCAGATTAACTTTTCCAGGATTTTCTTTACACATTTTTCCTTATCAAACTGTTAGTAAGATTCGATGAGAGAAGAGACACCACAAGTTGCACATGTCTGTGTCTTGCTTATCAGTGTGCTATAAGCAAATTTATGCACCTATATTCAACACCCTCTTTCTCTGTAATTCTGAGGCTTCTAAAACAAAATTTTGAATGAAGAAGAAAAGGCAAAGCATGCCATATAAAAGAAGCTTTTACATATCTCCCGAATTCTGATGATCAGCTGGATCTCAGTTACATGGAGGTTCCTGTTTGTGAAAAGTCACGATACATTTATGACCATTGGGTAGTTAAAAATTCGGTGTATTCTGACTTGCTAAAGTCAAAATCTATTAACTCTTAAGGTTTTTTTGGAGGAAAAAAAGTTAATCTCATATTTATGAAAGGATACTCCTGGCTTCCCCCACAGACTTTGTGTTTGAAAACCTGCAATACCTTCAAAGAACTGATAGTATTTCAGCAACATCATTGAAACACTTCAAGGTTTATAGCAACACGATACTGTGTATTTAACAAAGAATTAATTTTAAAGAACAATTTTAAACTGGAAAGTGACACATACTGTGTAGTTGAGAAAGAATGGGTATTTCAAAGGGTGCATTTCATACATGTGTGATCTGAGGTAGACAGTATTATATATTCTGGCAAGCTCTCTGCACATACCTTTTATTTACTTTTAAATCAAAATAAAGACTGTATACAAGTTCTGCAAACATTATTTTTTTAGTAAAAAATTTAGGCATGTCTTTAGCATTCTAGTTTATTAATTAAGACCAAACCACTATGTGTTGGTCTGGAAAATGCATTCCTTTGCATGCTATGGATCTGTGAAGCATTTTTAACTGAAGACTAAAAAATGAGTATTTACTTACTGCATGAGAAAAAAAGAACTCATACACTAACCTTGCTTTTGATAACATCTTCTTCCTTCCTCCGTTGAAGAACAGGTTGAAGTGGGGAAAATTCTTGAGCATTTCTTTTCTGTAGAATATGATGCCCCAGACGATAACTTGCTTCAACATGCACAGGAGTCAAGATATCCCTTACATCTTTCTATGAAAATTGGAAACCTAATGAGTTAATCATATAAGACAAGACATGTATGCTTATGTCTTAAAGTTATAGGGTTGCCTAGAACTAACTAAAACAGCAACACTTATTTTTCACATGTAAAATAATTCCACATGGCTCCCATACTTTTCCAGACATCTTTGCTGCTGAAGGAGGCAATCAGAAACACAGAAAAGCATATTCTGTCCAGTGGAAGCATCAGGCATTTCAGAATGGAAGAGTCTTCTATTAAGAGAAATCCTACTGAACAGTGAACCTAATTCTGTCATTAATATTGCCTTACAGCACTTCATAGGTGTGTACTGGCCAAGTAGGAAAAAAGGCAAAAGTTGGCTAAAATAAAGGCAACCAGTGGGATAATGCCAGACAAACCCTCTGGGTATTTCTGTAGGAAATCAAAGGAGTTCTCCAACATAACCACTAAATCAGGTATTGCATTTTATTTTTCTGCCTCTATTTCCCAGTCTGTATTACAAAGATCGAACCACTAAATACATGATTATTTTATACATGAAGCATGGACAGCATAGGAATGTTGCAGACCATAGCCCAAACTACCTACTTGTGAAAATTGAACAGCTTAAAGCACCAAGTACTAGCAATAGCAAACCTGATTAAATTATCCCCTCAGTGTAGGGGATAGATAGACACTGATTGTCCCTCCACATGGCCACTACTTTAATTCTTATCTGCAAGCTTACATTGGCCAAATCACATATTATCTAATTCATAATTATTTTCCACAAGGTCTTCTCTGCATCTGCTTTATATTACTTCCATTATACTAATTAGCTATTAATTAGCCTTTACTCAAAACACATAAAATTTATATTGTCTCTTGCAAGGACTGTTCTTGACAGACATTCACACTTACTTAAGTTTAGAAGCTTCAGTGGGTGGAAGGAGATGCTTATAATGCCATTAATTAAGAATGAAAAAGAAAATTGAACTCTATGGAGAGGAAAAAACCCTAATGATAGACTATAAGAAGTGATGAGCCAAACCAATTCCTTCCTCCTACACAAATGCCTGTGGATGCTGGTACAGCAATCTGTACAAGGTTGGCTGTCAATCAGATCTCAGTTTACAAAACTCTTACAAGTGGCAATTTGCCATTGCTCCTGTAAGTAGCATTCACTTAGGTGCAACTAGCAGTTGAGATGCATCTGGGCAATTTTCCAGTAGACAACATAAGCTTTCCTTTCTAACCAGAAGCTTTATTGTGAAGAATTGGCTTCTAATGGTGTCATAAACAAAAATAAGTGAAAGGAAGGAAGAAGAAAAGTATATAGAAGAATTTTTTCCTGCAGGTTTTTCTGTAGCTGTAGAAAATTAGGTCTATTTTCCAGCCTGTGTACAGAATCAACTGCAGCAGTCCCCTTGATAAATGTTTCTTTCAAAAGGTCACAGAAATGCTACCTTGAGGATTTTAAAGAAAAGGCTAGACAAACTGGCCTATTATTTTATTACCATTGTTTCCCCCTACATCTAAATACTCGCTGTCCTTAGTATTTCTTTAAAGAATTTTTTCCTCCTTAGATAAGGTCTTACAAGTGATAAACCTGGGTTTTTTGGAGTTTAATAAATGTGGTTCCTTTGTGTTCACTGTTTTTTATTGTTTGTTATGGTTTAGGACTTCCAAGTTCTTCCCATTTATTCTTTATTTTTTTTGGTTGGACTAGACAGGCTTCTAGGTTGTTTGATAGAATTAACCACTTTTATTCTTTCTTTTCCATTGAAGGGCCTTAAAAATATTATATCCTTGTCCTGATTGCAGGGTTTTTTTCCACTTTCAAGACAAGCCCCTCATTCATCTTTCTGAGGGATACATCAAGCATGAATATGACAGTTCATTCCCTCCAGGGCAACAGTGACTTTGAGAGTGCTTTCGCAGTTAAGATCTTAGTGAGTAGATTCTTACTAACTTATTTCTAAGTCAGTGCCATCCTCAATTTCAAAAGATGGTTGCTGTTGGTTTGAACTCTACTTCTGAAACCAACAGCCAACTCCCTGCTGCTTGTCAGCTGGTGCCACCTCTTGCTGGTGTTGGTGCAGATCTCCCTGGCCAGCTGACACCCTGCAGGTCTCCAAAGCCTCCTGCTGAATGCCCAGTGCCCTGGCACCAATTCTGCCTCAGTGGCTTCTCTTCTGAAGCACTTCTACCAGCAGATTTCTTCTACAACAAAGTTATCTCTACATTTTCACGGACAGAGAACTGTAACCACATTCACTACAAATCTGGACCAGGACAAAGACATATCTGTGCAGGCTTCACATTTGTAAGCAGAGGAGTAGAGAGATTGCCTTTTTAGCACCGTACACATTCTTCCTGTTGTTCAGCTCGAAATTCATTAATGAAACTCTCATGAGCACTCTTCCTGCCCCATTTCCATCTCTGGATTACATGAGTATTCCTCTCAGTGAGTGCTGCATCCCTTGGAGGAAAAATAATCAATCCCAACCAAGCAAGCCCCCTTCACACCCTGCTAGCCTTCAGCTCCTTGCAACAAATTCATGAAACAGACCATGCTGTAAACCTTGAGCTACAGACTCTTTTCTAGCAATCGGCTTATTTCACTTCCTAAGGATCAGGAATGGGTTGTTTTCTTATTACCCGAGTCTACCTTATCTAGTCATAGTAAAAAAGGGAGCAAGACCATACATGTGTTATTTGAAATAGTGACAAGTGACAAAACATAAAAAAGGCCCCATCAGAAATGTTCAGAATATGCACGTTATACTGTGTCTTCTTGCTTGCTCCACACCAGCCTCAATCTATGATCTGTCATCCACAAAAAATGGTGAAAAAATGTCAAGAATGCTCATGTCCTACTTCATTGTTGTGATTATTATTATGCTGCATGTTCTCACCAATGTAATATATGGCAGATCCACTGACTTCCCCAGAGAAAGCTGAGAAAGCTTCAGAACTAATATATATTAAAGGTGGCAGTTACGAACACAAATATTTCACTTCCAAAATGATGTGATGCAATAGTAAGCAAAATAGATACCTTTGCAGCAGGTGTGCTTTTCAAAGGACAACAAAAAATTTACAGGACAACACATAGTGAAAATTACATTACCCTCATAAATGCTGGATGATCTTTGCAGGAGGTATTCTTGCTGTAAATCTTTATTTTTCTTGAGATTGTATCAGATGTTCCATTGGAAGAAAAATAAAATCTTGCTTGTGTATCCTCTTTTCTGGTCACGTCAACACTCAGATTATAAAGCAATACTGAAAAATACAATCCAGGCAAAATAAAAGGTTGTAAAATCTTTAGGTGATGTGATTTTCATGAATTTATGATAGAAATTACATCTTCTGACTCACTTCCTCAAGTACATTCTGTAACATCTATTTTAAAATGCTCTACTTAAAAATGCTCTGACACAAATCCATACCTAATGAAAGCTTCTAGTACTCTGAAAATTGATTGCTTCATGCCTGTTCCCTGATACATGCTTTTACATCAGGGATAGTTTTATCAGGTTATATTTATAGTTTTCTACCAGAATCTACTTTAAAGAAAACCCACTTCAGTTACTTACAAGGCTGACAGGAAATTACAACAAACTGATAAGTCAACAAACACTGACAAATATTGTTGAACTTTATGGGTTTTTCTATTTAAGCTAGCATGAATTGCTACACTAACAAATTGCAAATGTTTCATAGCATTACTGATCTATTTATTACTTAATCTTTGCCAAAAGTTGAGTTAGGTTATCTACAATTTCTACTAGTCTTGTTTATTGATGTTGAAAAGTCTTATGTCCAGGTTCAGCAAGGGTGATCCAGTCTGACTGCTCATCTTTCAAAACAAGTATGAATTTCAAAAGATTGGGACTTCTAACTTTACAGTTGATAATTGCATATGTTCTCTGTAATGTGTTCCTAAAGGATATTATATGTTCTCACAAAGAAGAGTTAAACAATTTGATTTTATATACCATGTATTTGCAGGGCTGTTTGCACCCAGGCAATAGTAAAATTTAGAGTTTAAATTATCTTAAGTAAATTCACCATGAATATTCCCTACGATAGATATTGCTTCAAGCAGTATCAGCTTTTGCCAAAAGCAAAATAGGCATTATACAAAATATAATACAAGATATATTTTTCATTAATTTTGGTGGGCCTCCCTCTTCCAAATAATGTTGCACAATGGTATGATCACATGCTTGAGCTGCTTTAAGAAGGAATTGTCTTCTCTCTGTTGCTGAGTAGAAGACTGCATGCCACAGCAGTCCCATATAGTTTGGTCCATGCCTGGGAGCACTGCTTTTAGAGGACATCTAAATATCACCCTTTTAACATCACTGTCTCTCCTAGGTCATGCAACTGTGAAAGTCCCAGTAGGGATGTGCTGTTATTCTAAATTGAACAGAAGTGTAATGGCTTCATATTATAGGGTAATCATAAGATAAAAAAATGTGTCCATGTTTTGAACTTTTCGTGTTATTCTGAACTCAGATTAATGGTCTACCAAATACCAGTAGCATTGTTCAGTAAATAGGTGCATTTAAATTGAATACATACTGGATTTTTTCCTAGGAACTTACCAATATAACCAGGCACCTCTCGTCCTCTGTAGGTAAAGCATATCTTCAAATTCATACAGGTGGCAGGCTGGTCATTTTCCATGCAGTTTAAATTAGTTCTATTTATTGAATTAGAATGTTTTAAAGAAGCTTCAACAATTATCACTGGTTTCGTTCTAAGAACAGAAAAGAGTAAATGTTCACATACAATGTTCAGAAATAGCTTACACAATCTCTGCAAAAACTAACCATCTCTGACAATCTATTTTTGTATTTTAGAATTATCATTTTTCAGATAGCTTCAAATAGTTGTATGCACATTATTTGTTGCCTCAAGAAATTTCAGAATGATATTTTCATTTTCTTCATGGTGTTTACTTAAATGTTTCATTTGTAGAGCATTCTAGAGCCTAATGACTGAAGTTCAAGACATCAAGAATAATATAATGAGGTTAAATTATACAACTGAATTTTGAAAAATGGCACTAAAAAGTAGAGTCAAATTGCATGGTCCTCAGAAGCACTGAAATGTAGCAAATCTCACCTCAGCACCACAGCAGAATCGGAGAAAAATGCACCAACTGCTACATCTGTTAAAAAAAAAAAACCAAACCATATATAAGCATAACTTGTCAACAAGAATTACTTCTCAGGTACAAGCACTTATGGCATATTCCCCTTTTGGTCAGCATTAAAACACCACTTGCCCTTCTTTTATTAGAAGGGATATATGCTGATATTCAAAGGTCTAGATGATGATTCCTGAAATGCTTGTTCACTGACCATTAATGTGTGCATGCTTGTTTGCTGGACTTGCAGATTCTGATAATATGATTTGATTTCTATTCCATGTTTAAGTGGCTGATACTGAAGGACAATTCAGCTAAATAGGAAATACTTGCCTTCTTTCTAGTCCAGATATTCAGTATGGCTATACACACAGCATATAT
>JAOXXN010000102.1:14264513-14279272 GCA_026770055.1 Myrmophylax atrothorax
TAGCTGGCCCTGCTAAAGAAGGTATTGAGGTGCCAGGGTTCCTAGCTGACAGAATAAGGTAGATTATAAAACTAGGGGATTTAGTTATTGGCACATAAATAGCTGCTTATCAGCTATGATATGAAACTGAGAACTGTATTGTACCTCACCTGTCAGGAGGACACGTGTCTGTTGTCTCCTAGACTCTGCTAGAGTGAATGTGATCATGATCCACCAGGCATCAATGAAAGCAGTGGAAGATAAATCTACTGGAGAGTGATAAATCTGTATTTTGAGAAATATCTGAGGTTTTTAGTAACCAAGGTAAAGGGCCAGTCAGAGAGCAAAATCAAAGCAAACTGACAATAGTAGAGTAATAGTAGGAGTAATAGAGACAGAATTTGGATTTTATTTGGGATTAAATGAACTTGCAGAAAAGATCAAACCAACACTGGCAGCCAAGTACCTGTATTTACAAATCAAATATATGTTTTTATATATAAAATTATCTTGAAAAAATAAAAAGACATTGTTCCCAAAACAACTTGCCACCATGCAATCAGAACAGCCTATCTCCCACAGTTCTCTGTGAGTTAATAACACTAGAAGCAAAATATCGCAGTGACTTGCTCTGGTGCTTGACATTGGTTTGCCATCTAAGGCAATTTCAGAGGACTTATTGGGACAGTTTGTTAAGCATCTTAGTCCACAGTTTGGCAGAATTTTTTATAGCAGATGCATGCACTTTGACTGTCCTCATCTCTTTCTGCTCATTCTTAAATCATACTGCTGCCTCTGTTACCCTGGTACTGTTCAGTGTCTGAGCAATGAACCAGATCAGAGATGTGATCTGGGTTAAAAATATCCCAGAAAAAACCCCTAAACCTAGATCAGATTTGTAGTTTTTTTGTCTGGCTGGCCAGTTATATTGGTTGTACTAGTACAGTGGCTTAAACCGATGTTGCAGCTTTAGATGCTTTCTCAGGCAACAGACTTAACTTTCTAGAGGTAGCAAGTCTGCAAGGTCAAAACCTACACATCTACCTTAAACAGAAGCAGAAATACATTTCCCCAGCATTGGTCTCCTGTTGGAGCTCAAGGATCTTTGTCCAAATCTTTTTTGCCTCAGTCCTAAGGGGTCCAGCTTAAAAAAGAGCTATATTAAAGTAACACAGAATTACTGGTCCCATAAATGCAAACAAAACATCATGTGATCAAGGTAACCATACAGTTCTATGAAAGAGCATATATGTTATTTCAAGATTTACTGTTTCAAATGCAATTATAAGGTAATGACTACTGCTGAGATTTTAATTTGTTAGGTTTTGCATTTGGGAGGAGTATGAGAGAAAGTTGCTGGGAAAACAAAACAAACAAAAAATTTTCTTTCCCCAGAGCTGTTCAGATTGGGAAAAACAGTGGTTTGGGTTTTTAATCATTCTGTCAACATTGTTTACCTGTAATACATCCCGTTGCTGGTGAGACGATGGGAAAGAAAATCACTGTAGGAAGAACATACTGATTCTGAATTTCTGTCATTAGCTTTCTTCTGTGGGACCTATACTACTCCCTTTTTCATTCCCTAAGTTGGAAGGCATTTGTATTAAATTAAGTCCTGTGTGTGGGCTGATGTTGAGTAACTGATCACATGACTGCTTTAGCTGTGTTGCAAATGCATGAAAGCACATGTTCTTAAAACTCTTCATGAATATGCCTGCTTTCATCTGTGTCTGTCCTTGGTCTCCTGTGTGTCACATGACCCACAGCTGCTTATGGATGAGTGTCTCCAAATCTACTCTCAATTAGAAATAAAAACCATCAGTGGATGAATTCCTGTTTCCAATTAAAAAGAGTTGAGTTTTATTTTTAAATTATCTATATACTTAAATACTGGTATTTCAAATTTTAAAATTTCTAAACCTTTGTGATTTACCAAAACATGGAAAATCTATGGGTTTGGTCAGACCATATCTATGTCTTGTTTTTCCTGTAAGCTTCCCTCCAGACATTCTGCAACAATGGCAGTTGGCCATAAAGTCTATTATTCATATGCTGTCATTTCAGTAATTATAGAAGGCAAATAAACTCTTGGATTTACCCCTTCTAGAAACTTCACCTTCCTTCTGCTGTAATACACACATGAGCTTGCATGAAGAGGATATATTGTCCACTGACAAGTATAATTAAGTACACATGTCTGAGACACCAAAAAAGCAGCGAATGTTAGCAAGGGTCTTAATTTTATAATTTTGCTTATGTTCTCTTTAGAAGTCTGAATTTCATTTAGAATCGGTTGAAGAGGAACAAGCTTCTAGTTTAATCAGCATATTTCATTACACTCACATGATCTCATCTTAAGGAAGACTTTAAAGAAGGGTTTTTTCTCCCTTGCACACTTGTGCTGCTGAAGTAAAGACAGACTTCCCAAAAGAGCCTCCCAGTATTTAAACATATAAAAATGCCATACAGACAATGATTACGGCAACCTGACTAGGAAATGCAAAAAATTAGATCATTATAGGTAGGAACACCTTAACTAAGAACTGCATTTTAATTTACAGATTGGTAAGACTGAAAATTAATCATTATATATGTATGTGTGATTAATTCATTCCATATCCTTTTTTATTTCTTAAAATTTTGTCTAAGATTTTTGAGTTGCAAAATCAGATGCAGCTAAATAATTAGTTTTGATTGGAGTTGGGCAATAACTTCCCATTTCAAAGGAATTGCTGATCTTCTGAAACTTTCCCATCTGAAATTCAAATGAAGACTGTTTTCATGTACCATCTCCGTGTCTGCCATTGCAGAAGTCTGAATCAGCAGAGTTGAAACATTTTTTCATTATTTACACTTTTAAAACAAATATCTCTGTTTGATGTAGTTAGTTTGACATGAAAAGCAAATATGTATGTTCAGAGAATTTCAACATAAAAAATGATCTAGTTTCAATTTTTTTCAAAATTAGTAATTTACTTTAAATCAACTCTTTCTTGTAATAATTTCCATTTCAACATACTCATCTCTCCACAGGAAAAAATCCTGATAATCTCTTGATATTGTGAGTTTCTGGGGGTTTTTTGAGTTTCTGTACTTCCATAGGTTCCACGTGTCTGCTGATGAGATTGGGCGTAACAGGAATGGAACAGAATCCATAAGAACTTTGCCTAGATTTTTTTCTTGGCCCTGAAGCAAGTTTAAGTTAAATGTTAGTCTGTCACATCTGCTATAAAAGATAAATCAGAGGATGAAGTAAAAGCAGAAGCTTTGGTTATTTAACTAAGGTAGACCAAAGCAGATATTCGTTGTGCTGACAAGAAGGATCTGTTCTGTACTCAGGTGTGAGTTTATACAGCACTTCCCATCACTAGCACAAAATCACTTGGAATATTTTACACACATACAATAGTTCTGTTTGTATCAATCTTTGAGTATGTGCACATGTCAATACAATGACATTGTTATGTCCTACAGTTAACAGCTATTTTCCAAAGGTGTCTGTACAAGGACACTTAAATGACTGAATATTTTGAGAGGAATATGTATGTTCTTTGCTATCCCTCTCATTCCTTTTTTATTTTTAAAAATAATTAGTAACAGAAGATATGCATGGTAAATGATTGATGCAAGTTAGACAATTAATAGTTTAGAAACTGTGTGTCAAATGACGCTGAGGTTGAAAGCCTTTGGCTCCTTAGGAAAAGTAAACACTATGAAAACTGCCCCTGAAATTGTGAAGGTTTTGGTTATGTGTGGATCATGTTCTTTCAACAGTGACAACAGCTATGTTTCAGATAGGAAAAAAACTCACAAGACCCCATTATTTCTTGGAAAAAACCCAACAAACCCACCAAAAACCCAAACTGAAACAGTTGTTGGAAGAGAACTGTTGAAAGGAAACATCTGGAGGAAATGCCAGTCCAATTTCAATCTTGTGTTCAGGGTGCCATAACTTACATTTTCCAGGATGTGATACTGTGCTCCATCAGACAACATCACAATGAAATCATACCTCTGAATATGGATTCCAGGCCACCTTTAGGAAGCATGGTAGACATTATGTCTGATTCTGCTTCCTGAGAGAGTATATTAGAAATAATTCTCATCAACTGGTCATTTCTTTGA
This sequence comes from Myrmophylax atrothorax, assembly GCA_026770055.1. Lineage (NCBI taxonomy): Eukaryota > Metazoa > Chordata > Aves > Passeriformes > Thamnophilidae > Myrmophylax > Myrmophylax atrothorax. The sequence goes on from JAOXXN010000102.1 coordinate 14,268,618, forward strand.
TGCTAGCATGAAATCCTAGATTCTCACAAAATTATTACTTCACAAACTCCTAACTTATGTGAGGATGGAAGCAGGCACATCAAACCGGGAGCCAGCCCTGAGATGTCAAGACAGTTGAAGAGAAGTCTAAGACAACTGACAGCTAAATCCAGGGCAAAAATAAGATAAGAAGTAATAATGGTAGAAGGCAGTGAAAATTGACTGATTTTGTATAGCTGTTTGCACAATGTGAGACTTCTGAAATTTTTTAGAGGAGAAGAAAATAAAAGATTGTTCTTGATTTTTATGTATCCTTCCATGAGTGGTCCTAGCACGATTCCAAAAACTCCACATCCCCATAATGCATCTTCATGGATTTGTTAACCTCTTTAAAACTTATGGAAAGCAAAAACTTTTTGGCAAGCTATCAGAGCTCTAGTTGTTAAAATGTTGACTGCATTTTCTTCATAAGTAGTTATTTGCTAGCTGTGTATCTGTGGTTTCGTAGTAGTCAGGTCCAATAAAAGTTTAGACCCTCACATTTTAAACATTAAGAATTTTTGTTGTCTTGCAGGAACAAGGCCAAATCTATATCATTGTCACGTGATTTGAAAGGGAGGGTTTTTTCCAAATTACAGTCTCTTATTTAAGGAGAATGTAGTAGTATTGAGACTAGGCAGAAAACAAAGTATGCAGTGCATATACTTTAAGAGTTCATCCACTTACAGGTAAACTTAGTTGACCTGTTTCCTGTTTTTTGCCAAAATGGGTTGTGTCTATTTACCTGTTTTGCTTTTCCCCCCTCTGTATAATGGACACCATAAACAATGTTACGAGTTGTTGCTATAAACTTTGTAACAAAATAAACCAGGGAACTGCTGTCCTACTTAATGAAATGCCTCACTGTTATCTTTGCTCTGTTTAAGAGTACTTCATGTAATAGCTGTAATATTTTCTTTTCTAGGTTATGATTTTGGCATATTCTAGTTCTCTGCTTCTGAAAAGCTTGATGTATTTGAAATGCATGTGGCCTTTTGAGCATTTGCAAAATCTACAGATTTAACACCCAAGATACATATATGAACTAAGTATTTTAATCTCATATTCCAATGAGATTGCAAATTCTGTTGCAAAGTGGAGCTGTAGCACTTGTAGCATGTTCACACTTTTTCATTAACTTAGGCTAAAAATTTACGCACCCTAAGGATCAGATCTGAAAAATGTTATTCTCCTTTTTTGGTGAGTGCTCATCAAACCTGAGCAGGTGCTCCACAGTACAGTCTTCTCTGAGAAGAGAATACCCTGACTCTATTGTTCCTTCAGTTATCAAAGAATATCGATATTCAGCTTTTGTTGCTTAAATATATGATTCTCAAACCAAATGTGTGTTACAGCAACACAATAAACAAGATGCCTTAAGAAATATTGGCAAAAGACCTTTCTTATAAAAACAATATATTATAATTCTAAGACATCAGTAACTTTGTAAGGAAGGAGTAAGATCTACCATGTTTTTTTCTTTTAGTGAAATGGCACTTCCAAAGGTCAAGGAAAGGCCATATGTGTGTCTTCCACATAGCTGTGGTTTGCCTCCAACTAAGCATGATGAGTTCAGCTCATACATACATGTCCTGATTGGAGACTCAGTGACAGAGTTTGAACCAGCTCCACCTTTGGGAGCTGGTTCCCCAGCTGTATTTATTTCCCCCAGCTGCTGCACCAGAAAGCTCAGGGGGTGGCCATGCTCTGAACATGTTCCCTGTTCTCGGCTCCCCCTTCTCTTCTTGAAGCTGGGAAGGCTTGGCCAAATCCATCACCCCTTGCAAGGAAGCTGTTGTGCCTGGAGTGAGGAATTGCTGACAGGTTGCTTTGGGCATGGGGCAGTGGGGCAGGCCCTGTGGGAGAGGCCAACGGCCACTCTGCACCACACACTGCTGGTTCCAGCCAGTCCCAGCCAGTTCCAGCCAGTCCCAGCTGGTCCCAGCCAATCCCAGCTTGGCCCAGTCAGTTCCAGCTGGTCCCAGCCAGCTTCCTCGGCAGCTCCCTGAGGGCTGGGCTAGGCAGCCATGTTGGGGGCACCCCGACAGTCCCTGACAAAGGGCAGAACACTGCACAGGGGGTGAGGTGTGAGGGGAAAGGAGTGAAGGGCAGCCCTGTGAGCACCGGGGGCAAGGCAGGAGCAGGCAAGGTGCCTCAGGAGGCAGAGCAGAGACTCCCCTGTGGTCTGGGGAGAGGAAACGCCATTAAAGCCATTAAGGCTGTGGCTCGTGGAGCACCTCGTCATGGAGCCAGTGAATACGCCCCAAGGAACTACGGGCTGTGGAGAGCCCACACTGTAGCAGGCTTTCCTGAAAGGAACTGGTCCTGGAGAGCTCATACTGGAGCTCATACAGAGTTTTCCTGACAGGAACTGTGGTGATGGGCAGCTCATACTGGAGCTGGTTCCCCTGAGAGGAACCATGACCCTGTCAAGCCCACATAGCAGCAAGTGGGCTACAATGGAACCCACAGTGGAGCAGGTTCTCCTGACAGGAACTGTGGCCCTGAGAAGGCCACACTGGAGCAGTTTCTCATGACAAGAACTGGGGCCCAAGGAGAGGAACCTGCAGCCTGTGGAGAAGACCCACACTGGAGCTGAAGAAAAATGTGAGAAGGAGGGAGAGGCAGGAAGGGACTGTCGTGTACTCACAGTAACCCCACCTTCCCCATCCACTCTGCACCTCTTGGGCATGGCTGGGGGATTTGGGGAACCTGGGAACTACGGAGTGAAATTGGGTGGGGGCAAAAAGTGTCCGTGGGGAAGGTGGTGTTTTAGTTTGATCTTCTCTCCAAACCTATTTTAACTAACATGAAATTGTTTTTCCACCACTCAATCAATCTTTTCCTGATGCCAGAGACTTGTGAGTGACCCAAAAGCTTTTTCATCATGCTTTCTCCTTTTGTCCTGTTTGAGAAGGGGGAGTAAGAGGGAGGCTGGGTGGCTGTTTGGCAGCCAGACAAGGTCAACCTACCACAAAGTTTCAGACCTTTTCCAATTCCACAATGTTGCTCTCAATGCAAAGGGACTGGGGCTGTAAAATTTGAAGTGTAATCAGTATTCAGGTCAATATTCAAGGTATAAATGAATGAATACATATAATATCATAAAAACATTATCTATTTAACTCTCTTGCCTAAATCATGATTTGGTGCTTTTTTGAAACTTTTTCTTCCTTTTTTTTTTTTTTGTTCAGTCTACTGTGAGAATCATGATAAAAGAAGGCTTAAGAACCTGATGAAGAGTCAAACTAGTTCTTCATAACTAAATAGTAAGAAACCACAAACTTTTGATTTTTACAGACTTTAAAGTGATGTGAAATTTTTTATATGATGTATAAGAAAAGGCTTCAGCTCTTGGTTATTTTGGTTATACAAATATCTCTCTAGGGTTTACAGTAATTGCAAGCTCAGTATTATACCTTGTGGTCTCACCTCTGATAATCCTTCCCTACCATGTGTTTCCCATGAAAATCCTTCCTGAGGCTGTACAGAAGGTTGCAGAATTCAAAATTACTGAGGCTCTTGTCCTACAGATGTGAGTTTTTATGAGTTTTATACAAAGTGAGTGAAGAATCTACACCACAGTATTTAATACATAATGATTAGAGATATGAAAATACATCATAATTTTAAGAACAAAAGATTTTCTTGTTTGAGGCACAGTACAGATAATTTTTTTGGTCATCATTTTAGAGCAAGTGAAAAGATTACTAATAAAACCCCCACACCTGTATTTAAACATCATTAATAATCAGGTGATAGCACTTAAAATTTTACATGAAAAATGATATGGCTATCAACCTACCACATAAAAAAAGAAAAAAAGGTAACATCCATCTTATTTCTCTTAACATATCTGAACCACAGTTTTCTCTTTATTTTTACAGTCAAGATTATTTCATGCACACAAGCTGACCATAAAGGAGCAGTTTGCACCATAGGCATGCCTGTGGGGTAATAAAATGTAATATCTGTTCTGAGAAATTAGTGTTGCTTATCTAAAAAAAAAAAAAAAAGACGTCTGCTTACTGAGCTCACAGAAGGCAGTTCAGAGAAAAGTAAACCAGAATTTAAGTGTCATCACAGATGGGTAAAAAAAAGAGAAAAGTTGAATATGTAATTTTATATAGCTCAGACAAAACTGTATGTTTCAAAACCAAATTCAGATCTAGAGCTAACATATGCTGAACATCTTCAGCAATGGGCCATGTCCCCATAACTTTCAGTGGCTGTAAAAGCTGTTTGGCATTTCACTGAATAAAGCAGAGATTTGCCCATACTATTCACTATTTAAGATTAGATCAGTTTAAATTTTAACTCCTTAATAGCTAATGGAGTTTTTCCATTGTTTTCAATTAGGCCACAGTCTGTGCATTTGTCTGGGACTGTGTGAGAACTGAGTCATAGTCATTAGGTGGAAGCAGATAAATGTGCTTTTCTTTTTAGGTTTTCTGGATAATGAAAATTAAATTAAAACCCTCACAAAATTCTGGCATGAAAATTAAATTAAAACCCTTGCAAAAATTCTGGCATATTTATTTAAAATATGGTTACATAAATCCTTAGCAAAATGCATAAATAATATATTCTCTAGTTAAATGAGTGTTTCCAAGATCTTTCTATTTTGAAATGACACAGTGTGTTATAATATCTTGACTAGACAGTATCAGTGTCATCAGCCTTCTGTTTTGTGAAAAGATGTTACAGTTTTTTCTTCTGAAGTAGAAGGAAGTGTAATATTGTGCATCTCTTTCTGAACAAACATTGTTTCTGCTATAAATGTATTGCAGTTACTGTGAGGAACAAGTCACTAAACACCCCTTCCTTGTGCCCCACTGCTTCATATATTGACAGTAAATCTTTAAAACTCAAGGTTAAAGGTCTTTACAAACATAAACTTTATGAAAATATAGTATTAAAAAGGTAGTTATCAGTTTAAAAAAAAGTTAAAGGATGAATTTTCTTGGGGTAATTTTGTATGTTCCAGATAATTCTGATGCTTTTGCCACTTAGTCATTTTCAAAGTTATTGCTTATCTGAAACAGTAAATAGGGTTTACATAAGCAAACCTGGAAATTAACCAAATTTTTCTATACTGCAAATCTGGAGATGGGTATATCTCTTCATGAATACTGTAATAGCCTTCTGAACCCAACTGGATCACATGCAAAGATATCTACATTGCTCTTCTGTCTTTCTTCTTGCCTAGATTCATTCTTTTATTTACTTCTACTTTTCAAAACCAGAAATGTCTACTTTTTGAAATTAAAAATCCAAAATTTAGACTTGTGTAAACTCTGTTCTCAGAAGGCTTTATGAATATTCACATTGTGTTGGCTGCTTCTTCATTTTTCATGGTTTAGCTCCTGTTATTAGATGTAGTTTGTGAAGACTGCAAAATCAAATAACTCTAGTTTTACTTGTTGCCAGGGGGCCCAGTGTTTTGAAATTAAGGAAGCCACATCTGTCAGTACAGTAGTACAATTCTGCTCCAAAACAGATACTTGCATCCAGTGTTCATGTCCCATGAAAAGTTAAATATTTTTTAAAGAATTGCTCTTTTCCGTAGAAAGAGAAACCCAGTCCTTCTGAAATCATTAGGAGACTCCAATGACTGTTGGACTTCAGGCTTATTCTTCAGAGAAGAGTAGAACAATCCCAAAAGTTAATGGTAGTAGGGGCCTGGTTTCCACCAGGGAAAAGAATTGCAACTTTTCAAATGTCTTCACATTTAAAGGAACAAGCTCACTGAAGGAAATTTCAGTGCAAATATTAGTGTTTCCTGAAGTTTGTTTTATTGCATTTTTTTCCTATTAATCATTGTTCATGTCTGTTAACTGTTTAGTATAACCAATAGGTAATTATTCACAAAGGATGTTGCTTTTCATTCATTTGCACAAAAGATAAAGCAAAAAGAAGTATCAGCATTAAAATTTCAGAGAAAAAACAAAGTAATCTGGAAACAAAAACACTTCCCCTACAATTATGAATTGTCTGGGATCTATTACAGCAATGAGTCATTGAATCACAGAATCATAGAATACCAAGTTGGAAGGGACCCCAAGGATTATCTGGTCCAACCTTCCTTGGCAAAAGCACAGTCTAGACAAGATGGCTCAGCACCCTGTGCAGCTGAATCTTAAAAGTGTCCAGTGTTGGAGAATCCATCACTTCTCTGGCGAGATTATTCCGATGGCTGATTGTTCTCTTTGTGAACATTTTATCTCTTGTATCCAATTGGAATCTGTCCAGGAATAACTTGTGGTCATTACCACTTGTCTTTTCCTTATGAACCTTTGTAAATGGGGAGCCATTCTTTAAATCCTGTAACATGGTGATAGGGTCTCCCCTAAGCCTTCTTTTTCCAAGGCTGAACAAACCTTTTCAATAGTTCCCCATATGGAAGGTTCCCAGTCACTGGATCATCTCTGCTGCCCTTCTCTGGACCCTTTTCAGCCTGTCCACATCTTTTTGTACCTTTGGGACCAAAACTGGCCACAGTATTTCAAGAGTAGCCTGGAAGTAGCACCTTCTAGGTGAAAGATAATGCTGGAATAATGTGGGATAATGACTTCAGTCCCTCTGCTGCTGATGCCCTTGTTGATGCAGCCCAGCGTCCTGCTGCTTCCCCTGCCATGGCAGCAGCAGCTCTGTTAACTCACACTGAGCTGCTGGTCCACCAGGACCCCCAGGTCCCTTTCACAGAGCTGCTCCACAACAGGCAGATCCCAGCCTGTGCTGGGCTCCTGGATTATGTTTTTCCAGGTGCAAGACCTTACGCTCATCCTTGTTGAACTTCATAAGGTTCTGGTTTGTTGCCTTCATGTTTCTGCTGTCTGGTGGTGTAATCTCATGTGACATCTGTCTGTCCTGCATTATACCCTCTAGCCCATTTCTAACTGCTCTTGACTCTTACACATTAGGTAAGATGCCCACTGTGGTCTCTCCAGAACTCTACCGGACCAGATTTTGTGAAGCTATGGACAAGTATTTCCTGATGGTGCCAGACCATTGGACAGGACTGGGCCTGAATTGCTAAGCTAAAGCCCATATTGGGAAAGCACAAGATGACAATGACGTTATAGGCCACTCTTTTCCAGTGGTCTGTCCAGCAGTAAACAAGAGGATTGCAATTCCATGTCTACACTGACCACGTGCGTCATGTTGTGAAGTGTGAAATCTGTTTGTTGCACTTTAATCCTCTTTTGGAGGATGATAAGCAAACCTGCCTCAGTAAGGATGTAAGCTGTAAGGTACCACAGAACAGCATTGCTGAGGTCTCCCTTCTCTCAGTAGGGAAGGTGATCCTCTTACTCCTTGTAAGAGTACTGAAATGAGTTACTATCCAGATCCTGGTGGTGTAGTACATGATCTCTGTAAGTCTTGCACTGCCAAAACGGTGTTTGGATAAGTGCAGCTCATGTTTCTGTAGTGGATGTGTGGTACTGCAAATGTGAAATAAATGCCCCTGTGTGTGGATGGGTGAGAGAAGAATTAAGTTAATTCCTGAGTTCTACTGTTGTTGCAGTGGTCTGTAGTTGACCTGCGTAGGATTCATTACTAACTTGTCCTGCTTGTCCTCCATAGTTCCAATGTTTCCCGAGTTCTGTAAACAGTATTTTCTTAAGGCAGTTGCACATCTCTAATGCCCTATGACTCCATCTTTTAAGTTATGTTACTGCAGTACAGCTCTGTCTTTATCTGTCGTAATTTCATTTTAGCTGAATTCCATAAAAATGGGTTGTCAGTCATCAGCATACTGCAAACCCCAAAATATATCCCTTCAGTCCTAAACAGTACTTTGATCTGAACATTGCCCAAATCCCTCAAAACAGGTAACTAAAAAAATATACCCTTTAATTTAACAAAACTTGATAAATTAACTCTCCTCAGTAGAAGGTACTAAGTTGCTAGGCAATGTGAAGGATACTGCTTTAGAGTCCCAGCTTTTTCCTTAATGCAACTGTCATTCCTGGCAGATCACTTCAAAGCCATTTCAGTTTCCCTGGACTTTCAAGCAATGTATTTACCTCATGGTGAGGCTTTTCCCGGAGAATGTTTTTCTTGCATTCATGACCTGAATATTTTTTTTTTGTCACTGAGATGAATGTATTTGTTTTCTGTAAAAAGACAAACCTGAACTAATAGGTATTTTTTTTGTATGATGGATAAGATGTGCAGAGATCTGTGAATCTCTGTTACAACAGTAAGCACTTATTTCCATTTTTATTAATTTTTATCTGGTTTTGTAGGTGATGAGTTTACTTCTTAGTGTCATTATAATATAGGCCAGTAAATAGTAGGATTTTTTATGAGTTTGAAAGGCGAGTATACTGTCCTTTGACTTCCAGTTTCTAATGGAAGGACTTCAAATGAACATGGAATCTGGGACAGGATAGCTCTTTGTGATCACTTGCTTGTTCTAACCAGTTGCCAGACAATGCCTTCTTCACTGTAACTGTGGATTGAAATCTGCATTTTGGTCAGTCCTCCTGTGTTCAGTATTTTCTTCAGCAGATGGTGGTGGCTGTTCAGGAGTGACAGCTGAGCAACAATGAGAAGCAAAAGGCCAGCAGTGAGAACTGCGCTCTTGGCTCCAAACCCAACCAGTGCAGCTCACATCTGAGCTTCCAGAGGCAACAATCATTTGTGTTGGAAGAAGTCTTCCACACCCCATTGCAAAACAGTATTAGAGGATGAGCAGAGATGCTGGCCTTGAAGCAGCAGAAATTAAAGTATTTTCACTTTCTTTGTACAATGTAATAGTTGTTTCTGGGGGTGATGTGTGCTGTGGAAAGATGATACAGTACTCCTTGTTTACTCTACCCAGAATTCCTTCAGTCCAACACAGTGCTGATCACCTCTGGGATACATCTTGCCTCCTTTGCTGACATGTCCTCCCAGGATGCCAAACTGTGTGTGGGGCCTTGTGTAATGAGGTCAGTGTCCATCAGCTCAGTGCTGCTCTCACTTCTGTGGCCTCTACTTTCTGTCTTAGTTCACCCATGTGAAAGCACATGCCATGCAACCTGAATCTGTTTTGCTCTCAGTTGAAGTTTACATATGTTCCACTCTTTCCCTTCCTAAAGTTTACAGGGGAAAAAACTTGACTTTCCTGTTCAGCTAAGGTGACCCAACAGCAGCTAATTATGTTGTCTTCCACCTTTGTCAACATGTGGATTGGTTAATGGAGCACATCATGGCCATCTGCACTGGGCTAATGTAGAGCTGTGACGTGCTAGCTCCATTTTGTCACCAGTAGCCCTACTCCTGGGATGTGTGGCTGCTCTATACTGCTTGTCTTCCAGAGTCCCAAGCAGCTGGCTCTAAAGCAACTGGATCATCTGATAGTAGCTAGCACGCCCCTGTACATGACAGCATGAGGCAGTGAGAGAACCTTCCACTGCTTTGCCGTCTGTGTTCACATGTGTGCATTGTGACCTTCTAGGGCTGAAGTTACAGCAGTTAGAGAGATTTGCAGCAGTGACCTCAAGCTGGCATCAGCAGCTGATGTTGGGCTAGGATGTGGCTGATAGACTAGTCTTGACTAGGCTGGACTAAATAGCAAACCACTGGTCATGAGTAACACAGCAGCTGCAGTATCAGCTGGAATTGGGACATCTTTGGGTGCTGTGTGACATAAAGCTGTAAGCATTTCTAGTTAAAATCCTAGCAACCAAATGGGTCTTCTCAAATGTTCACTTTTCAGAATAAGATTGTCCTGGCATTTCAATTACTACGAGGTTGACTTTCTCAGAAAAGCAATACTTCATGCATGAGAGATCTTGGAGAGAGTTCCTTGGGAGGCTGTGTTAGGTCTGTGTCCCTGTAGAATGCCTAAGGATGAACCCTTTGGTCAGTTTATTTCTTTCTTTACAACACAGGTTTACTATATATGTGTGGGTAAGTAAATCCCAGTTGCAAACATGAGGACTGCATTTCTTCAGGGCTACACTGTTCTTCTTTCTTCTGTTGTTTTGATCTGAGGCCTTGTGACAAATGTCTAAATCTTGTCCCAGTGAGAAGCAATGGCCTTGAGTCATCATGTAGACAGCAGAATGCCTTGTAGTTGCCCAGGGATGCATTCTGTCCCCAAAAAGCAAATGAGGGACTCTTGCTGGTAAATGAGTTCTTCTGGGCTCAGGGGAGTTGCCTGTGAACTCAACTCGGTGAGAATGTCCAAAACCAAATGAACTGCTTGCTAGCTGGTGGCCAGACTAGTCGTTATTCAAAGCACTTAATGTACCATAATGTATGTATTTCTATTCTACCTTGGTTCAGCTGTATTTTATAAAATTGATGTACTAAACTCTTTGAGAATAACTGCCTTGACTACCTGGAGAATCAAAATGTAATGTACATAGACACAAATAAATTGACTAAAATATAAATGCTCAAGTCTATTCTGTGTGTGGAGCAGTTAGGTCTTGTAGCACCCTGTGTTCCTGACCAGTCTGAAAGCTGCTGCTTGCTGTGCACAATTGCTGTTCTGGAGAGTGCCAGCCTTGTGTGCAGTCTGTGCCTGCCACGCCTGTATCTCACAGCTCCTCCTCCAATGGAGCAGCACCTCAGGCATCTCCCAGGGCAATGGCAGTAGAATGTGCAAATAACCTTTCATGCAAATCTCTTTTCTTCCC
>JAOXXN010000102.1:14286962-14302197 GCA_026770055.1 Myrmophylax atrothorax
AATGCAGTTTTAGTTCATTCAAACTGATTGAAAATTTTAATGTTCATTATTATTTTCACTAAAGAAATAAAAAAGAAAGATGTGGTTCCTTGGACTTGTGAATCCCTGCCTTGTTATGAGGCAGAGCCACTGTGGAGCCAGGACTGCCCCAAAGACAGGGATGTTTATGCCACTGAGTGATGTGGTTCTGTTCCTCCTGCTGCTCTTTTCTTAATGTCCCATGACAGACACTCATAAATTTAACTTTAAATGGACTTTCAAATATCTTATTTTCCTGTTCAAAGTTTCAAATAGTTCAACTGCAAAATATATTTATTCAATATTAACAAGAGCATCTGTTGCTGCTTAATTTAAAAAGATAATTTAATAATAGACCAGTATTAAAATATTAAGAAACATAAAGCCCAGGCAACACAGGAAAGAAGGGACTGCTAACAGTTTGATTGCCTAAGTTCTGAGCCAGAATTTTGCAACTCTGCTACCAATTTCTAATCTTTGGGTGTTTTTTTCTATAATATATGAGCAGAAACAGATGTTTTCTACTACCAACATCTGATCTGTGTGTAAAGTATTAAGGGCATTATATACTGTCAAAGCAATGAGTGATATTTAACTGTGCAGACTCCTGTTAACCCCAGACAGAGTTAGAGTGGTATTGTCCTCAAACTTTGCATATTCTCCTCAAACCTTGGAGTAATACATTATGACATCCAATTCTCCATAATATTTAAAGAAACAGTAAGGTTAATTTAGATAATTCCCAACAAAGGCAAGCTTTAGTTTCCAGCAGTGTCAGAGCCATGGAATAGTTTTGATTTGCGTGATTCAACAACAATTTCAGGTATCAATCACACATTTTAAACTTAAGCTTGAGTCCTTTTCTAAACTATCCCAGTATGTTCAGCTTCTTTTGGTCCTGCAGGCCAGCCCCAGGGTGGGCTTAAATGACTGCTGCTGTTTAAGAGGATCACTGTCTGATACACTATTTTTGTTGTTCCTACTTTGTTTCCCTTCTTGACCTGGATCAAAGAAGTTGGAAAGTCATGAAGTCAGCATTTCACTTCAAGTTTCCTCAACTAGCCAGGCTGGAATGCCAAGGGAAAAAGGCACTTAACAATGATAGTTACGTTATTGCTGTCCCACTACTGATCTTCTTGGCCACTAAGTTAGAATAAATTGTGTCAGGGACAGAGCCTGTGTAAATCAGCCTCAGGGTTATGGCAGGCAGAGCCAGGCTAAAGTTCTTGTCCCTTCACAAAGAGGTTTTAAGTAAAGTTCCCCTGGATCTAACATATTTAATAAATATCAGATCTGATACTGTTATTTAGAATCATAAAGTGAGAATGGCTTGTTTTATATGGCCTTTCTGAAAGCTCATTTTTGCACACCCAAGTATTTGCTCCAAGTTCCCTGTAGTTTAGTCAATATTGGTACCAACAAGAGGAAATTCTGCAGAGCAGCCAAGTTGCTTGAACTGAAAAGAATGGTAGAAATTAGGTTTCTAAGCAAGCATTTTCCAAATTCATCATCATGAATCTGCTAAGTGCATTCCAGACTAGTATTTTATGACAGAGTATTCCCCTTGTTATACCCAAAGAGAAAGACTGTAAACATGTCTTCTTCACATCAACCAAAGAAGCATAATGAAAAATGTTCATTTAGAAAAGATGAACATGATACATTTCATATTAAGTTTCAGTTTGAAGAGTACTCCTGTAACAAAACAATCATAAAGAGCTGGATACACCAATGAGGCCACTTATGTTAGCAGATGCAACACTGTAAATAGTGGTTTGTTATCAAAAGGTGCATGTCAGTCAATGAGCTAAGTTAATTTGTAGTATACATGGATTTTTTTAAAAAAAATATACTGTAAACATTATGGCCTGCTGCTTTTGAAGAAGCTCAATTATTTTATTTGTTGGGAGAACAGAAATTATAAAATACAAAACTCCTGCAACTTTCAGGAAAATATGTGGCAAGGAAAGAAGAAAGATTCAGTGAAAGTGCCTCCAAAGTCACCTGGATTGTGCTCTCAGGTGACATTTGAGCAGTCATGTCAGAGACCCCAATGGTTCATTGCCAGCCCAGCCATGTAAATCTGTGCTGTGCCTAAGCCTGAAATGTTGGATCCGTGTTTGCAGGGACAGGCTTTGCTCATGTCTTCAATAGTCTTGTGATCCACTAAAACTCTTTTAAATTAAAAAAAGAAGGGGTTGTGTTCTGCTGTTTGGAATAATATCAGAGGAGTGAGATGAGTTGAACAACTCTAAATACAAATAGACAAGGATTAGAAAATGCATTAATGTGACCCTTGCTTTTCAAGAGTGAAATTAAACAATCCAGACATATTGAGAGTTGAAGTAGGACTTTATTGTGCCTCTTATGATGAAGTCCATAGTCCACTGATCTCTCAAGAATAGGAGATGCTTGTGTGTAAGGGTGATCCTGGATTCCCTACCTACTCTCACCACTCACTAGGTAGGGATAGGTATATCCTTTCTGAGAAGGAGAAGTTATGGACCAGATAATGTATATGTACTTGATCCTTGATTTGCTATAAAGAAAACATTGCTACCTGCTTTGTCAGGGCTGGTGACAAAGCCAGCAACTAGGCACCACTTTGTGAGGAGATGTGGACAAATTCCTGCCACTGGAGCATATTATTTAAGAAAAGCAATATGAAGAATAGAGAGTGATTTTATTTCATAAAGCTCTTGTCTAATATTGCCTAGATATTGCCACTGATGACAAGAAGCAGATTTAACCACTCTGAGCTATCCATAAGGGCATGTGGCTGCCTCTTCTTGTCTCCCTGGGGCTGGCCCCCCATGCCTTCTGGGGATAGTGCCCTGTGTCTTCAATATGTCACAGAGGGACATGAGACTAATGGCTTTCATTGTTTTTCCTGGAAGAGAGGCAAGTTATGTTAGCAGGGTAAGCATTCCATTGTCGAGGGAAAATGGTGTGAAATCTCCTTCAGGATAAAGCTTTGATCATTATTCTTCCTCTTTTGGAGTTATTTTGATGCTTTTCATGTATCATAGGACAGGCGAGGCTGTAACAGTCAGTTATAAACTCCTCAGCATTAAGTAAATGTATTTTTCCTATATGCTAAAAAAATTAATGCATCACCTCTTAATCATAGCTAATCACTAAGACTATTATAGTTCAGCTGTTCTTGGACATTAAAGAAAAATCTCAGACATAATTTACTGTATTTTTGCTGCCAAAATTCTTTTCCACAGTTCATTTCCCTATGAAGTTAGCTTCAGTCATTTTGAATTCATTTAGAAAGAATGGCTTCTCTCAGTCATGTACCCACCCACACATGCATGCAAAAAACCAGAAAAGCTTAGCATGTGATGCACTTGGAGATTGTGAACAGCACACTACATTCCTCCTTTTGATGCAAGGGGACAGTAGTTGAGGGTCTGTACTAACTGGATTATTCATAAATACCTTCCCAAAATTCCAAATTTTGTGTGTAAATATGGTTTACAGGCTATCAGCAACCCTTTTGCACTCTTTTCTGAGTAAGTTTTAGTGATAACCCCACTTATGATTGTTAATTATTTCATTTACAAGTCTGCATAAGTGAGGTCGTCATGGTCTACTGAGTTTCCATAAGACAGCTTCAAATGCAGTACAATACCATGTCAGTGGCTACCACTGCACCATCACTATCCCCAGCTCCACACTCTTTCGAATGTACTCTCAGCTCTCTGACAATTCACGTGAGGTAACCCTAATATGGGTACTTAAATGTGCCATAAGCTTAACTCTAAACTCAAGAGAAACCAAGCCTAAACCCGTCAACTGGCCTGTAGCAAAGCAGAGCCAAACAAAAATCCCAAAGCAACATGCTAAGTTAGAGATCTCTTGTTTATCCATTTCATGCTTTCTTTAACATTTAATGCTCCAATTAATTTTTCTCCATATTAATCCACATGTCCTTTTTGATTCCCTTGGATTATTTTTTCTGGATTTAGTCTTCCTGATTTTATTTTTTTTCATCCTTGAAGAATAAGATCTCCACAGAATTATAACTGTCAGAGTTATTTCATCCCCACAAGACTTGAGTAAAAAAATAATATTTTTGCCTTTAGACATCTGTAATACTTGTAGCATTATTTTTTTACCATGTATTTCTTATTTGCTAGATTATAGCAAATATATATTATGTAGAGAATTCTGAAAACAAATTTCAGCTTGTATTAAAATTTGTTGAACACCTTTAGCAGTACACAGATTGTTACGACCAGCAGAGGCCAAGCCTTAATATTTCTTTCTGTACTCTGCCCATGGAAAAAAATTGTATACTGTAAACACTCATTTATTAAATGTTAGTGAATGTTAGATGTGTGGTGACATATTTCTCACTAGCTCAGGGCCAAAGGCTAGTGCCCTATTTGCAAGGTATTATTTATCTCACCTAGTGAGTTCCTAAGTCATGATCCATTTAAGCCAAATTGATATTATTGTAAAATGTTTTTTTCCATCTTTATTACATTTCTGTTGTAAAATAAAGGATATAAAGTAAACCCTCAATTTTTGGAAGTGCTCAAGGGTTGATGCAACAGAATTCAAGTCCTCAGAGTAATTTTCCCATAGGTCCTGTGTGCGCATGTTAAGCAATTACAGGAGAAATGCTTACCATCAATTCCGAAGTCCTTAAAATTTTCATTCTGTATTGACGATGCAAGAACATGTCTTTTCATATGTTTTACATTGCATATATTATGCACAGCAGAGGCTTAAATACATAAGCTTAATATGAAAGGGTTTACTTCCTGAATGTAGTAGCAACTTTCATGGCTTCATGTCCTTTTTTTGGTATTTTTGTATTACCAGAAGCAACTTGAGCAAATTCTAGTGCACATGCAACCAGTCCTGCTTAATTCCACCTCTAACATGTACAAAAATTTAAGTGTAATCAAAAGATTCTAGTAACCCTGACATTTTTCAGCTTTAGCAAACTGATTTTTCAAACTACACTTTTGTTTAAAAATGAGATTACAAGTTCATGTTACAAATTTCCAGTCAGAAATTTGATCTTACAAAGCGTTTCATGGTAAAAAAAAAGGAGGCAAAAGTCAAGTGGCATGACATTATATAGGCTGCAGTTACTGAGACAAGGATTTTTGGGAGAATAAAAGGTACTGTATGGGAAATATCCTTGCTGATCAGATAGAAAGGCTTTTCATGTTACTCTAGTGTGTAATAAGTGAACCTCCCCCCATTTGACAAAACAAAGGTAAGCAGAAGGAAAATGTGTCCTAGGAGAGCGTGAGCAAGCCCAGACCCAGAGGCTATTCCAGATCTGTTAGCACAACTGCCTTTAGACCTCACCATGCAGCCAGATGTTGCTGCTAGAGCCTTCCCAAGCTTGGCATCTGGGTCCTGGCACGCCCCAGGAATGGCCCGGGGTGCTACCCCCTCCCAAGGCTAGGTGCACAAACATAAAGGCTGGGTGAACGGCTTCCTTTCTCAGCTGAAAGATCTAATTTCCTTCAGACTGCAGAACCTGTAGACCACAAATGTGAAATATTTGAGTAAAAGTGCCATAGCTTAAATATCTCTCACTAAATATAAAATTGTGTACCTCTATTAAATATGATTTCCATCTCTTCTATTTATAGAAGTTGGTTCCCCCCTTTAGACTTCAGACTCTGTATAACAGCACTTTTTCCCAATTTCTCGTGATTTGTAGAGGCGTTCATGAGATCTAAAAATTGTGTAAGTTTTCAGGTTGAATCTTTTGAGGCTCTTGAAGCCTTTGTCTGTGAGATATCCATCACTGTATGCCATATTCTGTCCTAGACAGATAAGATTTCACCCACACAATAGGGATACTGAGCAGTAACTGTAAGCCAGATCTTCAGCTGGCACAAGCTGCACTGCGCTTAATCAACTTCAGTGTGAAGCTATGCCAGTTTGTACCAGCTGGGCATCCAGCCCTTTGTCTGCCCCCACATAAAAACTGTGTTTATCTGCTTTTATTGGAGCTTTACATTTTCCATGTTAGCATAAGTAACATTTTCATTTTAGAGCCAAAACTGACTTTTTATTTCATTTCCCATTTCTGCTCCATCTCCATCCATCTTGAGAATTAAGTGCACACAGGGGAGGGTAAGTAAACTGCATAGGAACATCTGGGATGCTGGGATCTCTGTTTCAGTCTCCAGAGAGGGCAACCCATTTGCACAGCACGTCTGATGAACACAGAGCTGTTACTGAAATCAGTGGCTACTTCACAGATTTAATGGGATATCCAAATCTTGCTGTGCTCACTTCCCTTTAACTTCAGCCCACCTTCAATAGCTACTACCTGAGCCCAAATAGGTCAGTGATGGACAGATGCTGTATGACAGACAAGGGGCTTGATCTCTGTGTTAAGATCCTGAAATAGGTGCGTGTTTGCAAGTTTCTGCATCTCCCTCCTTCAGTCTGGATGAGATTGTTACAAAGACAAGGCTGCTTGTGCAAACCTGAATACATGAGCAATCATGTATCCACCACTGCTATTGATTTCAACTTCACTGTCTAAGTGCTCACCACATGAGTAAGGCTTGAACATAATAGCCTTCTGATAGTGTTCCAAGTTTGGGGGGATATATGAAGGTTAATTGAAGCCACAGACTTGGCAACTTGCCTCAGATGGCTGTGTGCCACGGTGTTTGGGGATTTTAGCTGTTATATGTATAAGTAATTGCTCTTTACCAAATGCTTTAGGGAGAAGAAAAATCACCAAATCTAACAATTTAATGTATAAAATATTTCATGCAAAAAGCTAGAGCAAACCCAAACCTTCAATATATTTAAGGTGTGCTTTGGACTAGGTGCTGTTATCTAGCACCAAATACCATGTTTCTGCTTCTGAAAGCATTTATCAGCAAATCATTGACTGAGTAGATTTTATCTTGCTGTACAACAAAGGTATTTATGAGAAGAGCCAGGCTCATGTTGCATACCTGGAGACCTGGCATACAAAAAGGCAGCAGGCAGGCTGAGCCTTTTTAAGCCATTACTTTTCCCATCTGTCTGTCCTTCCCCAGCACTGAGGGTGACCAGCCCCACACCACGTCAGCAGAAGAAAATGTGTGCTTATGCTCCAGCCATTCTAGGAGAAGATTTCATATCCAAAGACTTGGCAGATCAGATATGCTGGGTTAAGCATTAATGAGTCAAGATAATATGGTGAATGGTGAATTGTGAACTGAAGGAGCTGGGAAATGTCCATTTCTCCCACCCCTGTCATGCAGCCTGCAACCTCCAGCAAAGGAGTCAGGTGGACAGTCAGAAAAACAGTGTTTAAGTGACTGATACTAAATCCAACAGAGTACATCTGTTAGAACCCTTAATGAATATTGTCAAAGAGGATAAGTTTGTGTTCACATGATAGGCTTTAGACCAAAGTAGTTAAGGCAGTAGATCTCCAGCCATTGCCTTGAAGCAGAGGGGCAGAATAGATTCCTGACTAGGTTATTGTTGCTTGTGTTTTAGCAGTTGAAATACTTTTGGTCAAAAACCCCATTGTCTGATAATGTGTAACAAAAATATGTTGAATAAAAGCACTCATGTTACTGTGGTCGGAGATAAGAATGGGTCTGGGTTTGGAGATAAAAAGGGGAGGTTTTTAGTTGAAACTTCAGAATAAAAAACAATTCCACATTTTTCCAGGATTTAGGAATATCCTTTGGGCTCTGGCATCAGGAGAATGCTATAAAATCAACTTCTGTCTCTTTCTGAGGATGGCAGCATTAGCTCAGCTGTGCCAGTCTGACTGCAGCAGTCAGCAGAAGTTGTGTATGCAGCCATAGAACTGCAACAGAGTCTGATCATCATCCTGATGAAATTACACTGATCTAATTTGCACGCTGTGAAGACATTTGGCACTGGCTGGATCTGAGCCGTGACATCTTCATTGGAACTAAAAGTACACTAAGAAGTGACATTACATTTCATAGTCTTTTGTGCCAGGCTGGGGCATTTCTTCCTCTTTAAAGGCATTATTTCAAGAACATTTAATTTGGCTTTGATATGTCTGCCATTTTGCTATGCGGGAATGTACCGAGCCAGAAAAGCTCAGCTGTAATAAAGTTTGGCACCATCAGCCCACCATATACCTGCACCATCCTGTGCAATTTAATTGGCATTCAGTGGGTTGATAAATGGATTGGCTTAATGAGACAATATACGTGACATATGCAGGACTCTCCTGAGGAATAAGATTCATTTTTGCACTTCACACATCAACATGCTACAGATACCAACACAGCCACCTCCAGCAGCTGTGCTATAACCAATGACATGCCTTCCACTGTGTTGACCAATATCTCTGCTACCCCTCAAAGCAGCTTTACATCATCTTCCATTTAAGCAGTTCCTTTTCTTATTTTTTTAATTATCTTTCTGGTTGCAAAAATAAAGGAGGATACTGTAACTGCCTTTGAAAGTTTCTGCATAGAATTGAAGTGATAGTTTTTTCTGGTATAAACCAACAGCCTGTCTTCATAGCTTTTTGAGCATTTGCCTTCATGTTTAGAAAAATGTTTTAGTTGTAGTTTGAGTACAGTATAAATAAAATTATTCAGTAAAATACACATAAAGGCAAAGATCTATACTACATAGTTTTAAGTGACCATGAGTAAGAATGATCCATTCTCCTCAAAGGTGCATTTGCATGGATGAATTAGATATATATTAGAGATTGAGTGTGAAGATGAGGATCTCTGGGGAGCTGCAGAGTAGCTGGCAAAGGGGAGCATTTCAGTGCTATTACAGTATAAATAATTGCTGATTGGAATAAAAGTTTACTCAGATTTTTTCCAAACAAACACAATTTTGCCTTAGTCAGCAATGAAAAAAAGAACATCAGTAACATTGAGGATCTGGTTCAGTGTTAAAAAAAAGTAGTTTTATGGTAGATCTTTGAATTCTGCCTCTCATATGTAACCATGAACATAATCAATGTCCTTTGATGTTTTTCACAGTCCTGCTTGTTGGGGTTATAGATCATTTAAGCAATCCAGAGAGCTAATCTGTCTTGCATGGACAAGAGATATGCATCCAGCTTTCTGGTATTTTACAAAGACTTGGAAAACAGAGACAGAAAACATTAGCCCACTTACACAAGACACACACACTGACTTAGTTTCTTAGCTGATTTAAAATTGTACATATATCCCTCCTACTTTAGAAATAAAAGTTCAGTATGACCAAATCCTCAGTCATCATTGCCATCAGGATAATGAAGATAAAATGCAAATAATTTTGGTAGTCTTTCTGTTCTGGTGCAATTCAGAAGGCCAAATTGAGATGTTTTAAGTGAATGAGTTGTTTATCAAAATACAGGGAGGAATCACTACCAAAGAGCTGGAAAATTTTGTCAAAATCATATAGGCATTTTTCTGCATTCATGAGAAAACAGAGCCAGAGCACTGTTTTTCTGTCTTGCTCCTGAGAAACTGTGTGAGGATTTCCAAAGGAACCTTAGGGAACGAGGAGCCAAATTTCTGCTGAACATACATGCTTATAAATACATTAAATTCCCTATTTTTGTTGGAAACAAAAGCTAGTCCACATACCCAAGAATGTACAGACTCACAGTACAGGAATGGCCACTGTTTCAACTTGGATAAGACATTTTGGCAGAGGCAAAGAGGTGAGGGGGGCGGCAGCTGGCTGCTGCTGAGCTGTGCTCTGGGCCGTCACAGTACCTGCCGCTGGCTTCTTGTCCATGAGGTGGAAGAAGCCCACGTGTCACTGCCTCGAATTTCGACTGGGTGCCAGTTTGATGCTTGCAATTCTGCTCTAAGGAAAGCCTCATACATGCAAATAAGCCCAAGGAAACTAAAAAATGAAACGGTGTGTGACAGTTTCTAATTACTGCGTAAAAACAACATATGGAAACTTCATTGTCCATTTCATCCCTCAACATGTACTATCAAGTTAGATTTCTTTTGCTCAATCATTCTCTCTAGAGCATTTGGAGCTATTTCACTTGTATTATATGAAGAAAAACAGCACTTGATATGAGTAGTGTGATGATTTTACTTTCTCTGTCCAAGCTCGTTAATCTCATGGAGGGTTGAAAAAAAAACCAATGACCTTACTGGGTTGGTAGAAATTGCAGTTTTCCAAAAAAGGAATAATTTCAACATTTTTTTTCAGAAATATTCCTTCCATTGTTATGAATCATATTTGAAAGAATATAAACACTGAGTAACAGAAGAATAACGTAGTATTTAAACACAGCCATGGTAAGCGCTAACCAGTAGGGAACATGACTTGCTGATTTGTGTTGATGGGTTGAATTACTGTAGATCAATTAAGGAATTTAAGTCTGACTGTTAAGTACAGTTGAATAGGAGGATGTATTTTTCCAAGCTTTTAAGCGTTTCATCCAAGATTTCAAAATGAAATATTTATAATGGAAGCATAAGAGAAAATTGAAAGGATATGGTTGGGTCAAAGAAACAAAGAATGCATCGAAGTCCTATTTACTGTGAGCAAAAGTCTTGCAGCCTTCCCTATCAAGCCCTGTGGCCACAGAAGCAGAGTCAGTTAATGAATCAGAAAAAAGCTGGTTACCAGATGTCCTTACTTATTAACACACACATCGCATTCTGTAATGGCATTCACTAAACAATCTGTGTGGAGCAGACTCTGCTCTGTTTAAAGTCCCTTTTTCAAAAATACCCCACTTCTAACTTTTCTTCCTCTGTGATTGATTTCAGGATAGCTGTTGTTTAAGATGCTGCCAGGCATTTTGTCTAATTGAAATTTCTCCAACTTTCTGAAGGTTCCTAAGGTACCTAGCAAAAAACCCCCTGTTTTTAGCAGTTATTCTTTTACCCTTCCTTCTAAAATGATAATGAAATAAGATAAAATAAATAAAAAAAATTAACTTAAAAGCAAAGCAGGAGAGAAACCAATTCTCTTTGATTGGTTTCCACTGCTGCTAATTTTAATGCCACCCATTGTTCAGCTCTGCAGTCTAATTTTATGTTAATATCCTGAAAGTTGTCAAATCTTGGCAAAACCTATGCATAAATTACACAGAAAGTAGCTCACAGGAGGGGGAAAGTAATGACTGTCATGGTTAGCCAAACCCATTAATAGTCTGACAAGCAATAACCCAAGAGCTCTGGTCAACTGCTGCAGACATCTGTGAAACTTTTGCAATTAATTTTTTTTGGAGGAGGTATCAGCTGTGAAATAGCACATAAGTGACTGATTATTATCAGCTCTGCTGGTGAGGGCAGAACTGATCAGCTCCAAGCATTCATCCTTCTACTACAGACTTATTGTTTTATGAATATAAAACTTTTATTTTTCTTAATTTTTGAGGCACTCCTTTTGAGGAAAAAGGAGAGGTAGGTGTACATGAGCAGCACTTTCCAGAGAACTTTACAGAGGTCATAAGCATTATCTCCATCTATACCATGGAGAAACTGAGGCAGACTTAATGTCTGCTACAACAGGCAGTGCTCTATAAAATGGTATGGTGACCTGTTTAAAAGTTGGAAAGGTCACACTGTACTGAGGACAGTGTAGCTATTTGGTCAATTTTTTAATCAAATGCATTACCCTAAATTTTTGGGTTTAGGTTGAAGAGTCAGCTGAGATCTGTTCTATGATTCCTCATGGATCCAAAATTCTCAGTGGCACTAAGTCTTCGGGGGGGTGTGACCTGATAGAGGTCTGTTGCATCAAAGTGCAGACCTGTTAAAATTGAAGATGCATGTATTTTAGTTTCTGCATTAATACCTGACATAACTGATATGCTCCCAAGTAGCACCTGGATCTGAAGAGTGAATTTGCCCTGTTGCATTATTGTGCCTGGGTTTTCTTTCCTGCTTTTGTGTACAATCTAAAATCCTGATAAGCATTTGTCACTGGTAAACTATATTTTTATCTTTAGCAGGACACTATTACTGGAAGCTTTGACTGAATTAAATGCTATGTATATCCTTAAAAGCTTTTTCTTATGCAAGCAAATTCTGTTTCCCTCTGAAGAGATGGTCTGAAATATTGTCTCTGACTTTCTTATTGTCACTACAGTATAAAAGAATCCAATAGATGCTAAAACCAAAAGCAAAACAGCTAAAATTCCTCAGGCACCATGATTTATATGAAATGCTATACCCCTAAAGAAAATAATTTCTCTCACCAGTATTAATGAGCAGATAATTAACATGATAAATACAGGGGGCATATAAAAGTGTAGCAATATCTTAGTTTTGACTACAATATAGACCTTACGTACCACTATAACACAGCCATTACATTTCAGATCTTTCATTTTCATCCTTTTTTCATTTTCCATCTTGAACTGTGCTAAAGTTTAGTGGACAACACAGAATAAGCAGAAATTTTAGGATGTATTCTGAGAAAAAAGAAATGTTATTCAAAGAATAGGATTTTTAAAACCAAACTTACCTTGGAAAACACAAGAAAACGGGACATGCTAAATGTAGCACATAAACTGATGCCCACAGTCTGGAAAACAAGTTTGCTACTGCCTTGGGACACATAATTTTCAGAAATAATGGACCATTTGGCAGTTCTGCACATGTCACCAAGCATGCTTGGAAACACCATGGGCTTTGCTTTATTAATATACATGATGTGAAATAAATTCCCTCTGAAATGCTAGAGAAATCCTCAAAACCACTAATTCATGTGACCTTTCTTTATTTAAGACAGTCTTTAAACTCAGGCTGTACTGTACTCTTGAAAAAGATAGATATTAACCAGGGTGCTGTTTTTCATTCCCAAACTCTGGCAGAAAGCAGTTCTGTGGCATAGACTGTAGGGCATAGATGGGCATTTACTTGGGGTGCTGCGTCATTCCAGTTAGAAGAAAGATAAAAAGAAAAGAAATCTTTGGTCTTGATTCTGTGAGCTGCTTCCAAACTGAGTTTATCAGGCCTTACCACCTTCATGAATCTGTTTCTATGAGGACAGAACACACTGGCTTTTCTGGAAGAGTCCTTGAAAAGAACCTGAACAACAGTGGCAGTGGCGAGTTCAGACACTTCCCACAGCGCTGCAGTGAGTGCAGTCCGAGGAGTCCTAAAGGTGAATGTAACCAGTACAGGCAAAAGAATTACTTCACTCTGCTTCCTAATTCCAGCCATATCCATGGTGCAGTAAAGCAGATGAGAGGGCATACCCCTTCTCACACATAATTTCTGCGAGCTTTAGCCCTGTGGAGTCCTGTCATTCCATGAGTACAATCTCTGCAATTGTGCTCAACCCTGTGCAGAGACTGAATGCTTGAAGGTGCCCTTCTGCCCTTGTGTATCTCTGCAGACATGGACACAATTCAGCTTTTAGCTCTCCAACTAAGCTAATCTGTGTTATTCAAAAGCATCTTTTCTCTTGGACATGGGTTATTTGGAGGAGGAGGATTTGAAGAGCCCCCTTCTTTGCCCTTTGGCACAGAAAATTCAATAGAATGTTTAGGTTGGACAAGGGCCTGCTCAGAATTAATGCAGTTTTTGTTGTGAAATTTATTAATAAGTTAAACTTGCACATTTTTTATTTGTCAGCTTATTCATATGTAACTTCAAAGCAGGAAAATGAAGAAATGAGAGAAAAATAAACTAGCATGGACAAGGTCAGAAGGAATATCAGGTTTTCCCAGCATTAAGAAGAGAGAAGGAAATATTACATTTTAAAAATTCTGGTTATTTAAACTAGAAAGTTGTTATTTTACCTCTTCCCATCTTTTGTCCCTTTCATGAAGAGAAAGTCAAAACTTTGTTTTTCTCTTTTGAACCACACTGATTATTTCTACTTCAGTAAATTAAACTTACTTGTGACTGTTCTCTGGCATTATGGTGCAGGCTGGCCCATATCCATGCTATGAAACTGTCTCACTGTCCAAAAGGTGTTTGTGTTCATGCTACCTATGGGGAGAGGTCCTTGAGAATTATTTGGAACTGCTGAGCTGGGAAAAGCCAGGAGTATGTCAGGGACTCTTCTAACAATTTAATAGTATAGACAATCAAATTCCAGTGCCTGGAAGCTTTTCCCTGGCACCTTTAAATCTACTAGTCTAGACACAGCTACTGTGGTCAAAATCTGCTTCCTCTATTCATGTAAATAGCTCCAGTGAAGTCAGCTGTGAGATTGGCTGTAAAACAAGAATTCTGGTTTGCAAATGACTTCAAACATTTGGCCTTCATTCTACATTGGGGAAAAAGAAAACAACCCACAACCTTGAGCTTTCAAATTTTTAAAATTAAACAACATAAGTACTATCCAAATAATCAAGTGGCCAATATGTTCATCTAAAATGTAGGGTTCAATGTTGAAATCTCTATCTCCTATAAGTGAGAAAGACCTGTCATATTCCCTAGGAGTTTGGTAATCTAATGTATCAGGAATTCAATGTATCAGGAGTCTTGGATCTCCAAATTGTTTTTGTTATATTAGCAAGAAAGCTTACCCTGAAGCTGAGGAAATTCCAGTACAGAAATATTTTTACTATGGAAAAAGTGTTTTTTTTAAAGATATCCTGGTAATTTACAGCATGTGACTCCAGAAGTTCCGAAAAAAAAAACCCCAACAACCCAAAACCAAACTCACAAAACAAGCCCAACCCCCAGTCAACTCAACCTACACTACAGTAGTGCCTAAGCCATTGCATAAGTATTGTCTCATCCCAGAGCTCACAGGAGTTCAGATGCCTCAGGAATTTTCTCAGACAAAAGTTTTTCTTTGTAACTAAATTAAATTGTACATTAATTTCGTAAATTAAAAATATTCAATAACACACCAACTTTGACAGTAATGTTTTAGAAAAAAGTACAGTGAAGTATTTGATGTTCTTTTCAAATATAAAATGTTGAGCCCTTGTTTTGAAAATGTTTTCATTTGACTTTCATCTCATAGAATAAAATTAGAAAAGAAGCATACTCTATATATTCAGATGAAATATCTAAACTGAGCACAACATTTTGGGTTTTTGGTCTGAATATTGCATTTTGATTCTTGCTTGAAAAATCAGTATTTTCAGTTTACACATTTTATCCCCAAATGAAAAATGCAATCTACCCCAGCTTTAATAAAGTCCATTTTTAACAGTAGTATAGCATTTGCATATAAAGCTATTTTTTTTTGAAAAACAATGAGTGAAACAGTATTTGTTACAACTCTCTGAAAAATATTTTTAATTTAATTCAGCTCTTGCTAGACATGTATTTTCATCATAGTTTTC
>JAOXXN010000102.1:14302711-14323368 GCA_026770055.1 Myrmophylax atrothorax
ATAGTTTTCCACGTGGAATTTCAAATTCATATTTTCATATCTTCTATAGAAAGAAGAAAGAAATATGCTATAACTGTAATAGTTTGGAAACAAAAATAACATTTGGTTGAAGAAATACCTCTAAATAGAATAAATTTTGCTTTAAATTAGCTTAAACAACTCATCTTGGACACAGCTGACCATACAAGAACATTAATTGGAGACACTTTCACACAGAGGCTGTTGGACTCATACAAAAGCCTCATGGACACAAACTGCATTCAATTCATCCATAGTCACATACTAAACTCATATTCTGTTTGATCACCCACATTAGCCTTATCCTTTTGGATCTCTTGGGATTTTACAGTATTAGCTGTAAGCTAATGCACATCCCCGTGCACCTGGCACCGAGCCGCTGCTGATGGCAGCGCCAAAGCGGTGAGAGCGCGACCTGCAGCCCTGCCGGTGCCAGGTGAGCGCTGCGAGCGCGCCCAGCACGGACCGGCCGAGGGGCCGTGCGTGGCGGGACGCTCTCCACAGGCACGGAACCCCCACCCCTGGACTAAAGGAGGCAGTGCCTACTGCGTACACTAATTATTCAAAGGAATTATAGCATGTGATGGAGGAAAAATAAGGTAATCTGAGCAGAGAGGACAGAACAGGGGCCGCTGTGTTTCAAGCGGTTCGCTGATCTGATTCAGAGAGAAGAGGGGAAGGGCATCTTGCCCAGTGGCACCGTTGTGTGATATTCATTCCCCAGGTAAAGAGCTGGCTGATGGGCACCCACAATCCCCCGTTAATACATAGGTCAGCAGATTCTCTACAGCCCTTCTAGACTCAGGCATTTTATTGGCACCTGCCTCCAAAGAGGGAGGATGATGGCTGGATATGAAAGACTTGGAGAGCAACAACAGAGCAAGGGATACCCACAGCAGCTCCCAGCACGGGAAAGGATCATGATGTCGTAGTAGCCACACAGAGACTGCCTCTTTGCAGGCAGCCAGAGGCAGAGCTGAAGCCAAATCTAAGAGGAGACATATCAAGGGCTTTTTCTGCTTCAAGTCCTGTCCTTATGTACATGATCTGAAACTAACATCCTTGGTCTGGAATGTGATCCTGCTGTATTTCATATTTCACATCACTCTATGCAAAGATATGAATGATTCAGAGAAAAATACCCACTGAACCTTACAATGTTTGCCACTGGCAGCAGTGCAGACTAAGACAGTTCATGAGTTCTGACTTCTGTAATTCTAATCATCTCACTTAACAAAATACGTTAAGCAAACTGGTAATCTGTTTACATTCTAGTACAGGACTTTCAGAATAAAAATGCAGGTTGGATTGAAAAAATGTCAGTCATCTTCAGAGAAGGCTTAATGGCATATGTATTCTTTATTATTTTATATAAAAATACTTACAAATCCAAACACTACTGTGAAATGGAAATACTGAACTATCCACCATTAAAACAAAGTAGAAAAGCTGAAATATCAAGGTTGCATACATTACAGCTAGAATGAATGCACAGGGTCTTAATGCAACAACATCCTAGCCTTTTGATTTTCTTATTTCACAAATGAAGATGTATTATAACACCTGGAACTAATATATTGATTGATTCATAGTCACCATCTGTAGGAATAACTATATAAATATTAGGACTCTTAAATTTTCAAGATACAGCTATCTGCTTCCTCTTTTGGGGTATATTTTAATATTTAAAATATATGAGATCAGGTGCTCTCAAGTACTCAGCTTCCTCAGTCTGTTGCAATTCAGTAATGTTGAACTGAATTTACACCAGGACAACTGAAAACACAGTGTCTTGCTACAAGGTTACATACTTACTACACAGTTTTATATTTTTCCCTCAAACTTATGAATGATAAGCAAATCAAACTAAGATCTATTTCAGCCTTTATTACTAAACAGTAACTGTCTTGACTGCTTTTCATCTCTCATCCTAATTCTCATTTATTTATTATACATATATCTATTAGTTACTATTTAATTCATTAGATCAGGATTAATAACTTTTATCCTTAAGATCAGTAAAGGCATATTCAAATTTGATGTTTGTTTTTTTGAGTTCAACAGTAGGTTTTGGAATGTCTGAGAAAGATGATGTCTCTACAAACTTATTTATCAATAATTTTCAGAATGATATGGTTTAAATTATTAAAATGTAAAAGGGCCATGCTTCCACACATATTTTATGATAGATATATGTTCCAAGTCAAATAGTCTGATCTGGGGATGTGGATCTCAAGAACTTCAATCTGAAGTTAATCTTTGTAAATCAGGCTAGAGTGGATTAAAATGCAAGAAAGGAAAAACCTTACTACAGGTTAATGAAATGGACTGAATCTAATCCAAAAGAAACTAAGTGATTATAAATTGAAGATTACTGCAGAATAAGTCCTCTGTAATCCTTCTATAGTTGACATTGGATGTGTGACTTTCTAAAGGCAGGTCTATTAGAGTTTAATTCCTCAAGTGATTTTTTTTTATTATTTTCTAGAGCACTGAATTGTCTTATATAACTAGTTCACTGCAGTTTTTATAGGATTTAAAAAATCCTTTTCCACTTTGTGTATAACTCATAAAGAAATCTGTACCTTGATTATTTTTAAGACCGGGTGGATGGGGTGTGTGTGTTGATTTTTAAAAACAAAGAAATTTCTTTTCCAGCATCTCCCCGTGCCTTTATTTCCCTAAGCAATTAAAAGAATAAGTTATTACACTGGAATCCTTTGCAGCTGGTTTTGATTCCAGAAACTCCTACCAGGCTGGGTGGGTTGGATGGGATGCTGTTGTCCATGTTTGCAGTCAGGACACACCACTGGCACTTGCTCAGGTTCCTTCCTTTCAGGTCCTAAAGTCTGCTCTCCAGCTTGGTCTCCAGCCTGCTGAATTGCAGTAAATCTGGTCCTTCTCTCATAAAAATTTCAGGGAAAATAAATAATGGATTTATTAATGGTGTTCTCATTTAATGGTGTTGGATGAAGAGAAGCTTTTAATAATGCAAGAAATATTGGCATTCATTAAAGAAGATAAAGAGTAATAGGAGTGTTTGCACAACACCAGGGCAGCAGTGCCATATCTCATTCTTAACAGATCAAAACAATTCCCTGGATTGCATTGAAGGTAAAGGCAGAGTGATTGGCAGCCAAAAATGCCTTTCAACTGCAATTGTGTATTTTAAGAGTTCATATAAACTACTGTAAATTGTTGTACTAACAGAAGATTTAACAACATCAGTATTAGACAAAATTTTTTTACTTTTTATAATGATGCACACAGAAACAATGGAGAATTTAGAAAATTCCAACTGAGAAGAAACTTTAATAGATTATCATTCTAGTTAAGATGTAGAATCACAACAAAGCACACATGACTAAGATTAAGGTACTAATTTTTTTCTTATTTCTTTAACTGTCTGTAACATGTCAGGCAAGATCCTTAACTATTTTATTGTCTAATTTCTCCAACTAATAGTTAAAATTATGGTGTTTCATTATTTTTGCAAGCTGCTTTGTAATAGGTCAGTGCATACATTTACATATAAAGTGTGTCACATGGTATTTTTGGTAAAGAGGTGTATTTCTTACGAAGGTTAGAGTTTAACCCACATAAGAAGGCATTGCCCATGATCTGGACAACATATATTTCAACATAGCAGTGCTGGCACCATGCATTGGTAGAAATATAGTTTGACCTGCACCAGAATATGTCACCTTAAATGTTTGTTTTCTCAACCAATTGGAGAATTTGCAGAATATATCCTTCTGGATGTCCAGAAATTTAATGCCACATGCTCCAGAAATTCATTAGCTGTTTTGCAGATACAAAGAGGAAAAAAAGACGATTCTGTTGTAAATTTAAGTTAAACTGCTCATTTCCTTTTTTCTAAGTGAAGATTTTATAAACAAGGAATGCAGAATGGACTTATAAACCAGGATTTATAAACAAGGAATGCATATTATAATAAAAAGTAATCCAGAGTCCACTAATATCCATGACACTCCTAAGAGGAAACATTTCCTTGCTTAATCCAGTGAAATTTCTAAAACTGATGGCTCTTTCCAGACTGCTTAATGCAGACCAGGGCTCCATAGCAATCAAACAGGCTTTGTATCATCAGAGGAAATATTTTTTTCTGGTCTTAAGGTGCTGGGATTAGTCTGAAGGGCAGTCAGTGGGAATTTAATCTCACCAGTATTCTCTGCATGGACTTTCAATGCAAAGACGTAACTAACTTCCTGTACATCAGTAAGCTCACTGACACAATAAAGCAGCAACACATTAAGCATTTTAAATCTCCAGGGCAACAGACATGGTGATGGATGACTCCTACACAACTAGTTAGCCCCTGAGTAATCAAGTAAAATAAACTTTAAAGTGATAGTGGCTATATTCTTCATTAGAAACTCTCACACCTGCAATTGACTTAAAGACACTTGAGTTGGAGAACTTAATGATTTCTTGAACGTAATTTGTATGACCCCAGAGTTTCAGTGTGTCACCTCTGATCACTGTCCCCAGTACACTGCATTGGTTAAGCATGGCCAGAGACCACACTACACCATGTTAAGTGCCTGGAGAAGCACGTTCTGCAGCAACACTAGCTTTGTTGTGTTTTAGAGATCCCTCTCCCTCATGGTCATCCGAAGGCACGGAACAAAATCCTGTCATCTGCATGACCAAACATGAATGAGTATTACTGTACCACTTATTTGGCTATTGTGTGTCCTTCATTACGTCTTAAAATATTCTAAAAATGTCTCTGACATGATGCTCCTTCATTTGATATAATTTATTGCAATCTCTTTTGTACTTTGTGTGCTTTTAGTCCGTTTCACAAACTATGAACACAAGTCTCCGTGCCTCAAGTTTATACCAACATAACCCAAGAGAAAGCTTGTCCTATTTTATTGGTAATCCCTGTTATTTCTTTAGAAGCATGAATCCCAAAGCTGCTGCATGGGTAGGGCAGAAAAGATGATTCCCTCTGATCACATCACATACCTGATGTCTATTTAACTTATTACTATATCCCAAGAACCATTAGTCTGACAAATTCTTTGAAATGGGTCAATCAATTTTGAGTATTTATGTTTTCTCTTAACACTGTAGAGTCATCAACAACCTTAAGTAAATCTGAGTAAATTCCAGGAACTGGGTTCTCTCTCTCTCTCTCTCCTTTTTTTTTTTATTTTTATTTTGATATTTTTTTAATTTATGATCTTACCCTAAATATGTAACTTACTGTCTTGAGTTTAAATGATATTTCCTTACACACACAGACACACAAATAGATATTTACACATTGCCAAGGCAGTGTTTGGAATGGAATAAAATCATAAACAAGATAGCATCTACGGAATAGAACTGCTTTAAAGAATTATTGTCAATGAAAAAGTCAAAAAAGAGAACTGTTCCTGTTTTAAAAAAAGGCTATGGACTATTAATTGTTTGGGATGAATTTTAACAATACTCAAGGGGTTGTGAAGATCTCTCTTTACCTACCAAGGAAGAACTTAATTTATAGAATGTGGAGAACCTACGTAAGGTTTTGTGTCTCTGAGTAGAAGACTGTCCATAATCTGGGCTTTAAAAAAGAAGATGAATTAACGGATATCAAGCTGTAGTGCTGAATTCCTGAGATGGATCTGACTTAATTTAGGCTCTATGGCTATGAATGCAGGGAAATTTTCAGTTTCCTGAACTCTTAGGCTGTTTTTCTTGGTAAGAAAAGTAAGAATATATGTTATAAGACAAGAAATAAGAGTTCTGGTTCAAGGCACTGTTTTAAAAATATCCAGAAACCCAGTGAGTTTTGAAGATAACATAAACCTTTATGAAAACAAGCAGTCCTTGGAAGTCCAGGCTTTTATGTTACTAATATATCAAGACCTTGCCCACACAACATTTTCACATGCACCATCATTAATCATTAGCACTACTAGAGATACAAGACAATATAATTAAATTAATCTCAATTTACTAAAACATTAAGATACAAACAGCTACAAAGTTTGTTAAACCATAATGCTATGACAAAATGACTAAAACTCAGGATCAGTATAACAATGTAACTAAAGTTTAAATGTATTTCTATGCATTTCTTTTTTTGAAAAATAGAACAGGTTATTGACTTTACTATGATGATATTTTATTTTGTGATTAATTTTAAAATAACATTGTAAAAACTATAAACTCATTTTAATTTGACAAGCATTTGGTAATTAATTTTCAAACAATGCTATGGGAATCCAAGAAGCACTCTTCATTTGACATGTATTTTATAATTTATTTTAAAACAATGCTGCACAAATCTGCAAAGGCATTATTCATTTGAGAGTTCATTAATTATGCAAATGAGTTGCAATTAACAAATCTGTTCTGAGTATGGCATTTGCATAATAATGAACTTCATGTTTGTGACATTATTTAATAAGATACCTTTGTGCATTTTTAAACAAAACACCCTTGCGAATACTTTGGTTAAAAATGGACTACCAGTCAGTAACATTAAAAGCCAAAATACTACCAAGAGCTGTATCACTAAAATAAATTGAATTGCTTAAGCTCACAGTAATAAAAAGGGATATAAAAGCTGATTCTTTTATTAGCCTCTCCCTTCCAAAACATAGACTTTATTTCTCATTTATGGTGTTTTCAAAATGGCGCTTAAGGAATGACATTGGGAGAAAAGTTGTATTTATCGAGACAGCTGGAAATAAACAAATGAGTGCAACCCCCTGTTTCCTATTGCTGCGGTGTGACACAGATTGAGTCCGTCACTATGCAGCGACGGGTCTTACTACAATCTTGCATGCAGCATGTGAGCCAAAAATCTGGTGACGGTCTTTCTCTGGTTGTATGCTTAGCAAAAGGCAGCAGCATCAAAAACGTGCTTTGGGCTAAATGTTCTCACTAAAGGAGAATGACTGAGTAAAGCCCTTTTGTTTCCACCACTACAGCAGTGAGTGGCAGCTCACTGCAGCCAGAGGTCTGTGCCCACACAGCCCATGCAGACCTTAGCACAGCAAAGTTTTTAGGGTACTAGAGACCTGCATGGTAACTGAAGGCAAGATTGTCAGTGTGAAGGAAAGGAACTTCAGACATTCCTGAAGCATTTGTGGCACCTATTTGTGTGTTTAGCCCAAGACAGTGTTGCTTGGCAACGCTCTGGCAGAGTCTTGGTCCTCTGATGGGAGACGAGAGGCAATGAATCAGTGATGCGACTGATAAATTCACAGTGGCACCTTCTAGGTGCAGTGCCTGCAAGCTCAGAAGGCTGGAAATCCTTAGATAGGGCTTCGATCCTTCCCCAGTGCCAGTGACTCTCCTCTGGCATCTCTTATATTTATTCTTCTGCCGTCTGTCACTGGTGAGGAAGCATTGTGGTGCAGAGCTGTGTGTGAATTCTCCAGGACTCAGTCAAGTGCTTTGAAATGCATGTGACAGCAGCTTTCATCTGAGAAAGTAAGATAAATACGCAATAATGGCAGGCAAAACCAGAATAAAGATATACACAAAAAAGATGAAAAAAATGACTGCAGAAAGTTGCATCGCTAAACTCTTCAGTACATGGAGAAAAATAACTTTATTAGCTATTTTTGGTAGAAAATTTAAAGTAATGAGCAGGAGGAGGAAAAGGAGAGAGCAGGAGAAACTTTCTTATTCAAAGATTTTATTGATGTTGTGTTCTTATTCATATTTACATTCAGGGAAGTCCAAGATAATGATTTTATTAACATTAGCATTTATAGTGATGCCAAGGAGTTTCAGCTGAAAATGACACCACTTGAGACAGACAAGATATGGGAACCTCCCATCTGGGAGAACTTACAGGCAAGGCAGAGAGAGGACTTGGGCAGGAGGGGATAAAATGGACAAAACAGTGATATTTTCAGATGTCACATTAAAACCACAGTACTTCTGTTTATACCTTTTAAAAGTCCAAAGAAATGAGGTTTTATTAGGAGACAAAATGGGTATGGAGAAGGGAGACAAGAGAAAAGGGGCATAAATGGAAGAGTGAGGCAGAATAAAGTGATGGTATCAAAGGGTTTTGAAAAGTGGACCACATGTTCTTGGTAAGTGTACAAAAGCCATTCTTGGCAACGTCTGTAGAGGGTACCTGCTGTAGGTGTTCCTCCTCAGCTCCTTCTAGGTGGCCACGAGATGAGGCCAACAGCAACTTTTGTGGTTTTTGCTTTAGTTTATTTTACCCAGAGGCCCAATGGCTAAGGTCAGGCATCCACAAAGGACTTTTTTATTAACATTTTCATTTCAGAGGGGGCAAGAGGAAGAATCTTGCATCTCAGTCCCTTCCATCAGGATGTTGCAGTCATCCCAGTCTTCAAGGTATCCTCAATTAGTATAGGAAGAGAGAGCATTGCCGGCTCTTTTGTGTGAACAATTGAACAAGAGTTATCCCTTTGTACAAAGTTAGAAGGGGAAGAAGTTTGAACAACCTAAATGTCCTTTGTTTTACATTATGTGTGAACAGGTGACAGAGTGAAAAGAAACAACTAGGGATATGGTTACTAGATCGTAAAATGATCACTCCTGAAGAATGTCTATGGCACGTTGTTCCTGCCATTTCCTTTTCTTTTTATATTTGTACTTTTAATTGCCAGCTCCACTACTCATATTTCTTCTGAACATCCTCCTCAGGGAGTCCTGCCATGCAACGATGTCCCAAAAATGTTTGGGATGCTGCTGGTGTTCTTAAATACCCTAAAGGAGGCAGAGGCATGATGTTTTCCCCAAGCCTGTCCCACTGCTTCAGCTTCAGTCTTTCAGATTTTAAGTGATTTTGATAACCTTCTCCTCTGTGATCCCACTGCCTGGAACTAGCAGCTCACTGGAATTAATCTGTGCTGCTTTACCTGGGTAGTTTACAAATGCTTCTTGGTCTTTGTGTCTTTCCCAGCTTTAACACAGCATTTGGATGCTCTTCTAGTCAGCCAGTGATGTGCCTTCTCCCTCATTCAGTATATAGAGGGCAAGTGGTGACTTTCAGAATTTTTCTGACAGTAATAACTGGTATTTTTCTCAAACTGTTCATCTCAGCCAAGTAATTTACTTGATTGTCAAATCAGGATTTAGTGCAGCTTTCTCTCTGTTTTGAGATATCTCTGCAGGTGGGATTTCCACTCCTTACTGGGACAGTAAGTGGAGCAAGTATAAGGGTGTTGCTATACGAGCAGAGCATAAGTGAACCATCTTTGGACATTTTAACACATTCACAGATGTTTTGGTTCATAAAACAGCTGGGAAGTCTTTGCAGTACTATGGAAATTTGAGATGCTATTTCTAGTATTAAATAATAACTAAGGATCTTCACCTTTGTGTTTTGAAATCTTGTTCACTGGGTACTGACTGTTGCTCAAATAATTTTGCCACACACAGAGTAAAAGCCCAGCCTTACATGTATATTCTTTGATCTGTATTGATCATCCATAAACTATTGCCATCCCAAAATGTTTGTATTTCTTTTTATCTTACTTGCTTTTATGAATTCAACTTCTGCAGTTAACTCAGTCTACATCTGTAAAACAACTATAACTCTGTATTCTTGATATGACACTTTAATTCCTGTTTTACAAAAGTAAAATTTTAGTACTTTGAAAAAGAAATAGAATCTATTCCAAGTTCAATGTAAAAATACAAGTTTATCATTAAAATACTATTTCACCATTGAATCAAGTAGTGAGGTTTTGATATTTGCTCAAGGACAGAGTAAAAGTGGATGAGTATTTCAGATTCATGTAATTGTTGATAAATGTGATTCTTCTTCCCACATAAACTATTTCTTAAAATTAATTTGTAGACAGAAGGAAATAACATGCAATTAGATCATGTAAACATTCATTATTTCATGTAAAATAATTAATAGCTCAGCAATTGCTGTAGGAAAATAATGTATTAGCACTAGTCAGTTCTTGTTTATTTTTCCTTTGTATCATTCAAACACTGGGTATGTCCGGAAACACTTGGGACAAATTGTATTTCCTAAAGTACCTCCAGATGAAAGCACAACAGAGGTAGCCAATTGATACAATATGGAACATAACTGGAGATT
The DNA here is from genome assembly GCA_026770055.1 of Myrmophylax atrothorax. Classification (NCBI taxonomy): domain Eukaryota; kingdom Metazoa; phylum Chordata; class Aves; order Passeriformes; family Thamnophilidae; genus Myrmophylax; species Myrmophylax atrothorax. The sequence continues at coordinate 14,312,796 of JAOXXN010000102.1, forward strand.
GAAAACAACTGCTATATCTCAAAATCCCAAAATAGTAATGTTAATCTTTTGCTCTTATTTCATAGCATTTATTGTATCCATCTTACACATCTCTGTTGAAACTTTACTGTCAATTCTCAATGTCTTGGGAGCTTTGTTAACCTTGAGAACAAGAACAGGTACTTTTGCAGCAGCTGCTGACATGAATATCTGCTGCTCTGAACACACCCTGCTCTGGAGATGTTTAGTTCTGCAGGTCCTCAGGAACAGTTTACTTAGAAAAGGTTTGCTGAACTGGGCTGATGGAGGTTACAGTTAGATATTCTGGACAGATCTTGAAAATATGTAGAGATATGTAGAACTGCCCAAGGGGAACAGAGGGCTGGGATGCTGATCAGTTTTCCTAAATCTTACCAAAAAAGCCAAAACAGTTTTGGGATGACAGCCTATACACATTTAAAAAAATACAGGTGCATATTCCACTGGTATTCTTTGATAGGTACATGGCTGCAGATGTGCACATATTTTTGGTGTTTCCTTATTGCCCACAAGTGAGACTACTGAGAACTGGGTTATCACTGAATACAGATGGGCATAGCCCACGCTACAACAAAAAATACCCCACTTTTGTAAATTATGTAACATTGTTATTAGTAGTTATATCCTGTCTATAACACTGTAGCGGGGAAGAGTGGAAACACTGAGGTTTCAAGGAAGCTGTTGTGGAAAAAAGGCCGTGATTTCTGTAAGCTGCTGAGGAGAGGGAACTGAAAGGTTAAGGCTGAGGCTCTATGATGGGCTGACCGTTTCACTGTAGTCTCTGACATATTTCTGCTGTTTCACTGCCAGCTGCTGACCTTTTTGCTATTAGATTGTGGGATTTCCTGGTCGTGCTATCTTTAACATCACTGCAAAGACCAGTCAGCAGTTTAGTACCAGAAAGTGTTAGGAACTGGTTATGTTTACAAGATAGCAGTGCCCTAAATTTGAGGCAGTGATGCTTATGAAGTATAACTAATTTTAATCAGTATACAAATAACTAATTTTAATCAGTATACAAATAACTGATTTTCACCTTTCATAGACAGAGATACCCTTTTCACTGTTTTGTGCTATCCTTACATTTGTGCTGAGAGCAAAGGACAAATTCCCCTAAAATGATTGAATTCCATTTTATATTCTCTTCTACCTATGTTTTGGCAATGCAATTGGCACTTTCAAAGGTTTAAAAGCAATAGATGGACTGAAAAAATTTGAAAGGCTTTGTTTTTCTCTTATGTACTCCTGACCTCTTAGGTATTTCAAATTGTTGCTGCCATAGTGAATGTACAGCAGAGAGTATAATCACTCTTACTGGTGTATGTGTGTTTGTATAAGGCACGGTCCAATCTCACTAGCTCTGTCAGTGAGATCTGGGAATCTCTTCTGTATAGTCAGTAGTTTCCTGTGGTGATACCTTTGAAAACTAAACACAGGATGAAGCAAGCAATTCTGTCCACATCCCATTTTTGACCTCTTAATCATTCCTACAGGAGATGCTATTTTTGACCAAGCTGGATATAACCATAAGCTGAATAATTGACAAGGGAAGAAACAGTGTGCTGTACTTTTGTGAAAGGGCATACAGACACTGAACCCAGGAGGACAGGACTGGCAGCAGCAGTGGTTCTGTTGGGTGGCATTTATTCTGTACATTTCTGTAACACCCATTTACAAGAAGCCTCCGAGCCAATGGAACATTCTCACAAACATGAAGTGTCAGAGTGAGGTATTTCCTGAACTGAAGTATATCCTTACTGCAGTTTAATCTCCAGCTATAATGCCCTCCAGTATTTCCACAAGTTTCTGTTAAGTTATGACTCTCTCATTCAGTTCTGTAACAGATTTTTTCTACTTGCTTGACCCTCACACTGTGTTCTGTTCAACACATCATGAATATAAGAGAGATTCCTCATGCACAGATTGAGTTCAAGTCTGCAGCATTGCATAAATGATCCTCTGTGCTGTACAGTGACTGTTTTAACTGGGTCCTGCCAGAGCTTCTTTGTGGAGCAAAGGAGGTAGCAGAAGGAAATACCCCTTTCTTTTGTACTCTCACAATCTGTTCTTGACAGCCCAGATCTGTAATTATATAGGCTTGACTGTGGACCATAGTTAAATGGGAAAAATATACTCTTTGGCCTTTGTAGTACGTGCATTCTTTCTGTTGGGTAATTTCAAGTATAAAAACTTGTCATCAGACTGGCTCACTTGCAGAGTATGTTTTTCCCTGCCGGGATTTCAGTCACCATCTTCACATCTCTAGTGGTATCGGTGCTATTGTTTTTATGACTCACATAATACTTATCTTGCTTACATACTAAACTTTATATAAAATATGAAATATTTAATATCTTAAACCTTCTTTGCCTACTCTTCTCCATCTCTCATAATTCATTCCTAATTTGACCATTTCTGCTTAGGACCATTACCCTGTGTAACCATTAAGAGCTTGTTTGAACTGGACAGTGCCCTTAGAGGCTGCATAAATGTGTGTTTCTACTGCAGTGAATTAAGCTGACCTATAAAACATCTATTGCTTTTTTCCCCCTCAGTTACATACTTGTTTATCTCTTCAGGGTGTGCAAAGCTTTTGAAGAAAGATAGGGTGAGAAATTTTCTAGGTCAGAATAGGTGCTGTGAACAAACCATATGTGAAGAGCCTGTCTGGGCTTTTTTTTTTTTTTTTTTTTTGCAAAACAAGTAAGGAAAACCCTGTGTAATAGATGCATATAAGTTGACTATATTTTGCCCTCAACTTGAATATTCTATTTGGCTAGTACTAAAAAAAAACAGATAAAAGATTAGGAAACATTACTACAACTGAAATTAAAGCACCTTTCTGCATTTTATAAATTCTACACGTTGAAACACCAGAAGGAGGAGAGCTTTTAATCTTGTTTCCATTCTTTATTAAGATGCTTTGTGTAATTAGTTGCATTTCTATTGGAATAAATGGCAATTTGGAATTCATCCAAATTGAAAACCTAAATGAGAAAGGAGCATTAGTGGTGGATTGCATGCTAAAAGAGGCAAACTTCTCTAGGGCAGATCTGTTCATGCAACTTAGCCCTGCTTAAATAAAATCTATAGAATCCATGAGGAATTTAAGAGGGAATGTAGCACATAGGATGGATGGGAATGCAAAAGAAAACAGATTTTCAGCCAGAAGGGCAATTCACTTATAGTTTAATGAAAACCCCCTAAAACCAGACAGAATTATGTATGCTATGTAGCAAGTTTGTTTTGAAATAAAAAAGGAAGCTTATAAATAAATGCAAAAATATGAATGTGTATTTTACATTATTGAATTGAGTGTGTTTCAACAGTGACTGATACAAGGACTTGCCAACTGAAATTATGCTCTATTCAGGTGACAGCATTATAAAAGTACTCTTGATGCTGCTGTAGGGTATAGTGTGTCACTGCTTCCAGTTGTAAATTACACTTTGCAGATGGTGGTTTGGCCCTTCTAAAGTATTTGAAAGGCATAAAATTTTCACCTATTTATCAGGCAGTCATAAATTATGAGCATTTTCCCCCATCTTTATTTTTTTAATATATATATATATATACACACACAGCTAAAGATTTGAAGACATTAATCTATGATGTACTCGTAGTGCTTTGGGGGAAAATGGAAAATGATTAACTTATTTTGGTTTAGAGAAGTTGTTACTGATAATGCACATTACCTTTCTGGAGGTAAATATTTCATAAAGAGTTTTAGTGCACAGACTTGTGTGTGCATGAACAACAGTCACACAGGGCATGATAGACTGGAAAGCCTCTGAAAGAGCTGTCACAGTCCATCATGTCAAACTAAGAGCTGGGGTGTGCTTGAATAAAATTAAAAATTGTCTGTGTTGGTTCTGGTGACATTTTGGTTGTGGTGTGAAGAATCCAGCTAAGGAAAGCAGAGATCATAGTCTTGGTACTTGATTAGAAATTGCTTACTGGTTGGTACTGGTTTTTGTAATGTGCCACATAAATCATGAACTCCTTGCTTGACTTTCAGTGCCTAATACTCCCCTTAAAGCCGGGGTAACTGGCCTTTTAGAACATGACTTATGATGATTTAGATGACAAATGCAAGAGGTATCTAATTGCATATGGATTTAATAGTTCAAATATTTTATTATAGCTAAAGACACAACAAGAGGAAATACTGAAAGTGACATAAAATTGTCTTTATAGGGACAGATGAAGGAAACATTTTTCTCTTTTGGAAGAATCCTGAATTACTCCTATGGAAGCCTTGTTTTTCTTTGTTCATTGTTTTAAAGAAACACTTTTCCAGTGTTTGGTAGTAACAGTGAAGATAAAGATGCTTTGTATTAGAGCTCCACAGTTTCTTTTGAAATCGATTGATCTAATAGGAGTGTGGTATCATTAAATTCTATAGGCAAACTACAGATCCAACTTCTATTCATGCACCAGGTTTGAAAAGTTTCCTTCCTTTTAATGCATACATGAAGAAATCAGCTACAATTTGCCTGAAAATTGAGTAATTACAAATTTGCAGGATCTCCTAGAAGATGTATGAATTGGAGAGTCACCATTCAAGTACATCACTTAATTTCACTTCATGGAAAAAGGATATAAGATCTACAGGGCTTAGTGATCTATATTATGAAGTTATTTTATTTCCAGAAATAAATACATTTTTCTGAGTGGCTGTAAAATGTCACTTACAAAAGGTAAGCCAGTGAGGAAGGCAACTTTGTGCACTGCTCCTTGAGGGTTTGAGATGAATGGTTGGGTATATCACTGTATGGAAGCTCATTGCAATAATCCAATCTGGTTGTGACAAAGGAGTAACACAATTTGGCAGAGAGACAGATCTAAAAGTAAGGCTGTATTTTGTTTTACCAAATTTTCCAGCTAGCATTGGATTCTGGACTGAACTCTGCACTTTTTGGCTTGTGATCAGTCCTTCCTTGCTGGAAACAATAAAACCCACAAAGACCTTTTGACTATGAATCTTCTTACAAAGAAGGCATTGCTACTATCTCCCTGTCAATATGCTGCTTTCTCAAAACACATTTCTTAGTATAAATGCATCGCCTTCATTTCAAAATGAGTTATAGTCAATGTTCTCACAGAAGTTTAAACCTAGGCTAAACATGAGGAAACCCGAGCCTACAATACTGTCAGAGTCTATGATACATCAGGCTAAGAGTGACAGCCAGCTATTAGCAATACAAATTAAAAGGCCTGCTTTAATGGAAGAAAGGTCAGAAAGAAATGGTGGGAAGTTCACAGAAGGCCCAACAACAGATGAACACGTACCCAACTTTTGCTGCCTAGAGAAAAATCAAGTGCTATTTCTTACACTTTCCTCAGTCTGTACCATGAAAAAATACCACAGAATAAGTCACCAGAAAAAAAATCTAAGATATTCTTGAAGATCAGTTTGTTCTACCCAATTACAAGCGAGTGTGCATAGATAATTAGATCAGTATTCTGATCACCAAACCCAGAGCTCTAATTAGGGGAGCCAGGAGATGCTTCATAAAGTCTTTTGTTCACCCTAAAGAAGATGATTAAACAGAAGAGACAATGACAAAATAAGTAATGCAGCCTCTGATTATAAAATATTGTGGTCATTTCAACATGAAGTATCCTATGGGAAAATGTGTGTGATGTAAGACTGTAGCAGGGATTGGAGGAGGTGGGAAATTCAGTTTTGCAGGATACATGAATGGAGAGTGCATCAGACCTCTGCATCAAAATATGAATGCATAAATGCATGAACATTACTTTTCTGGTACTTGTGACTGTGTTCGCAGCTGCCAACATCATGTTACTGAGAGTGAGTTTCTCCTCTTACATTTCAGGAGTCATCTTTCTAGGACTATCACAAAGTACAGCTGTTTTTTCCTGGTTGGCATCACACTTTTTAACATTTCATGCCTGTTCTTCTGGGCATGTGTCTAGATGAAGCTTGAGAGGTTTTACATATATGCAACATCATCACGTTCTGACGATACATAGAAGTTATTTATTGCTACTGTCTTTTGACCAAGCTTTTCAACTTGTGACATGCAGCAATTGGAAAACAAATACAATTCAGTTGTCTATTAGTTTTTGTACCAGGGTAACTAAAATGTTAGACTATATTTAAAGTCTCATCTTTAATTAATCCTCTGCACTAGCTGTCAGCAATTGCTTTTACCTAGCATTTCTTCATGAACCTATTGTAGCTCCTCTTTAAAGAAAAATATTTTCACATGAATAATCACCTCATACAATAATTCTATGATGGATATTGCAATAATCAACCTTTCCCACTGCTTCTTTTGCCAGTTTCACACTAACAGTTTCTGCGTGGCTTAGGAACTGGAATTATTTATTTGCTCATGGTTGTGGTCACAAACATTTTCTGTAAACGTGGACTGAGACAGAAGTGCTTTCTATCCTTTTAAAAATGTAGTACTCTAATGACTCTAGGTCTGCTTGTCTTTGGAGTCTGAAAAGGTTCAATTTCCATTTTGTCAAAGGCATCTGCAAAACAAAATTGGCTAAAAACATGTTTTATGTTACAGCAGAATGAAGCCATGAATCACATGGTAGCACATTAGAGTGACTAGTGTCAAAGGAGCCCATAGGGAATTCAGGAAAAGGTAGTTAAGCAATTAATGAAGATATTTAAAATCCTAATATGGCAGAGACAGCTTTGAAGGCAGCAAGGGATTAATATTTATTTAATAGATCATCAGATTCTGTGCCAAAAAAGAAATATAACAGAAGCCACCCCAGTCTGAGTGCAAACATGCTCAATTTGAAGAATATTTTGTGGCAGCAGTGACATCAGCACATCACACATTGTCATGATAGCTGGGAAAAATATCTTGCCTTAAAGAGAATGTTACCTTTGCTGCTTTTGTCTACTGGGCTGAAAATTGCTGCAGTGATACAAGCTCTGTCACAGCACACTGAATGCAGTCTTCAAAGAGAAAGGAACATACTGCTACTTAACAGAGGTGGCACAGGTTAGTTGTTGACAACAGATGACTGTAACTCCACTTCAATATCTTCAGGCATTGATGGGACTATCACCTGCATGTAGGAATGGAACTTTCCAGTTTCCAGAGTTGATGGTCATATTGGATTGACAAATTTACTTCTCAGGAAAGGCAAAAATTCTGTGTTTATTATAATGGTTTTCAGAAGCTATTTACGACTGACTATGCCTGACACAGTTACTGAGATACAGTGTCTTAGTGTGAAATATTTATATAAGGGCCGTTATTTCTTTTTGCAGAAAACCTGGAATTCATAAAGAGCTCATCTTCCTTAGTGGCATTTCTTTGGGTTTCCAGAACACTGATATGTTGTCATCCTCCCCAGTTAAAGTTTTAATGAGGCTGCTGAGGAGGATCATGAACAAAACTATTAATGTATTTCTTTCGTCAGACATGGGTGGTGGGGCTCCCTAGTATGACCTGCTTCAGGGAAAAATAAAGTTATGTCTAAAAGATGGCTGGTCTTAAACCAGTTCAAATAGAAGAGAACTAGCAGGTGACAACTGTTCCCTTGTCAAAGTTCAGGCAGTTTCACATGCAGAGGTACAAAGCTAGAAAAAATATAGGCAATATTTACACTGCTATCAGATATCCACACATGGAGAAGACTGGAGACTTCAATGAGTGCAGCAGTACAGAGAGACTGAGTTTATCTCACAGTTGGCACTATTTCTTTTATTCTTTTTCAATAAAAATTATTTAAGTGGAATACAGAATTAATATAAAAACATTAGGAGAGTTGTTCTTTATAGTTGTTATTGGTGTCATAGAGGACTGAACTGAAATCAGTAGCAAAGCAGAATGGAAAGCTGAGAGTCAACAGTTCTCACTGGACCATCAATCTATGCAATAATGAACAAGCAAATGTGGGCTTTTATTAAAGCTTCTGCTTGGTATCTAACAGGTTTTTATTCTGGCTGATTTCTTTCAGGCCTTGACTCTATTATACCCATTGCTTAAATCCCAAGTAGCCTGTTTTTGACATGTTGATTTAAGGAGAATTTCTCAAGAAACAGTTAATGATGACAAGTTTTATAAACTGACCTGCTGCTCTGCAGTGCTGGTAAAGTAACTTTGCATGTATCATTCTACTTTAGGTGACAGTCTAAAAAACTTTATTATAACAAGGTGAATTTAGTAACTACCACAAAATATATCCCTTCTAGAATGATATGCTAATAAAAGAGATGCTCTAATAATTAGGGCCTAAGCCCTCTGAATACAACACCTTCCAATTAGCACTCCCCAGCTTGAATACTACCATTAACATTAAACAACAAAACCAAAAATGGGTATCAATTCACATAATAGAAACTAATTGATGAAGTTGGAGGGTGTGATTATTTGTGATTACTTTACAGTCATGCACTGACTGTAGGAGAACCCCAGTTAGTAGTTAATCTCTAGCTACCTCTTTGAAGATAATGAAATTGGCTTCCTACTGATGATTATTCATTAACAATTAATTCTTTCTTGGTGATCTGCTTCATTTTCAGCTTCTCACCGCAAACATGCAATGGAATAATTACAAGTGGAAATGAAAAAGCAATTAGTGGCAGATAATGCCAACATCTGATTAAAAAACAGTAGAACAGATTAGCCATTCGGTAACTGCAACTTTGCTGCCTTCAGCAGGGAGATGTAAGTTACCAGCAATATTACAGTTCAAGCTGCGCTTCCCTTTTATTGCTTCCCTTACATCACGGTCTGCCACATTAAGCGCTTTCTTTTATTCTCAGGGGCATTGACTTGTTGTAAGTAATTTCTAAAGATTAAGTATTATTTGAGATGATTTGTCATTCTTCATGTTGAGACTCTCTGTCAAGAAAGAAGGGGGAAAAGTACTTAAGCCAAGTAGTTTATTGCAGTTACAAGCAAATGTAATGTTTTGGGGTTTTTTTAATTTGAGGGAGGATGATTGCAGATTTGCTTAAGTGAGATGTGTGGAGACAAAGATGTTGGAATTTAGGCTCCCTTCCCCTAGACAGTATGTTCTCCTGAACTAGAAAATACAACAACTACTCATGTTGTAGCAAATGATAGTTGTCTTTACTATCAAAAGCTTAGCTTGTTTTTGAAACATGTATGTGAAATGTGATGCTGCTGGGTCTGCAGATCACTACCACAGAAATCAATAAATGTATACTATGATCTTTTAAAATTGTGGCTGATTTACATCATATGGTACCTACAATCCCATAATTACCAAACACTTGCTTAGCAAGAAATCCAACTGAGCAAATAAATGCTTTGCAAGAAATCTAGAAAGTCTATGGGGAATGTGAGAGCTGAACTTAGAGGTCCTGTTGCATACACAAACTACAGCAACTGAAAGACAGAGTCTCAGCCCAGCCTGGAATACTTGGCTGCATTCTCACATTGCAGAACATTCAGCATGCTAAATTCCCATTTCCCAAACAGAGATCATGTGACTGCTCTGGACTAAGTTTACATGAAGGTTGCTTTTCAAATGCTGATTAAGGAAACGATTTGTTATGATAATTTTTCAGTTCTTCTGTGGATGAGAGAGTTCACAAACAGGTGAATAAACAGAGCTGGTAGGTGGGCAGGACGATGTGTCAATGGCAGGAACCTCACTAACCGCTTGGTCAGAAAATGACCAGTAATAGGAACTATAGGTTATTTTGGTTTTCAGTGTAGAGTTGACACAGTAGTCACTGTTGTCATGGGCAGATGGTCCACTGGCTACTTTTCAAAACAATGAATTACCAGAATATTAGTCATCAATATTGCTTGCTTAGTTTGAGAGCTGAATGTTTTGTTTTCAAAAAGGATGACTATAGGGAATCAGTGCTGAGATTTATGTAACAGGAACTGAAAATTACCTCAAAATACCTGGTAAGCAGAGTGTATTTCATGGTGTTTAAATGTTTCATTGTTTACATTTTCTTCCAAAAATACATCATGAACATACACTGAAATATTTGTCACAAACTCCTGGTTTGCAGTCTGAAAGTTCCTTCTCTGTCCTAGACAGTCAGAATGTGCTAAGAGGATAGCCTTTCAGCCTCTGCTACTGTAGCAGGTTCTGTATTCTCTCTAATTTTGTAATTTTCCCTGCTTTTGAAAGAGCTCCTGGCAAAAATCTTTGAAAAGACATGCCTCCTGTCTGGACTTCCCTTTCCCTTAATTATTCACTCAGATCCATATAAAAGAGTAGACAGTACAATGGCTCTGTAAACACTGATCTTTGCACTTTTCTTCAGGTGTTTATTGCACCAGACTCTTTTACGGAGTTTTCTGAAGGCTCTGTATGCCTTTGCTAACCTGTTGTCTATCTCTTTGCCAATCTTACTGTCTAAGGAAATGATGCTTCCCAGAGAGGTGAACTGCTGGACTGACTTAAGCTCTGATTTGTCCATGGTGATGTGGGCATGATAGAAGACTTCCTGAGGTGCAGGTTGGTAGAGAACTTCTGTCTTCTTCAGACTGACTTCCAGCCCGAAAAGCTCAGCAGCCTCTGCAAAGCAGGATGTTAAGCGCTGCAGAGCTGCTTCTGTGTGAGC
>JAOXXN010000102.1:14323468-14356125 GCA_026770055.1 Myrmophylax atrothorax
ATGCTGAAGAAGATTGTGAATAGAGTTGGTGCAAGAACGCAACCTTGTTTCACGCCATTGGTTATTGGAAAGGGCTCAGAGAGTGCATCGCCATATCTGACTTGTCCACGCTGATCCTCATGGAGCAGGATGATCATTTTGAGGAACTTGGGGGGGCATCCTAAATGTTCCAAGATCTGCCACAGGCCTTTTCTGCTCACAGTGTCGAAGGCTTTGGTGAGGTCTACAAAGGTTGCATAGAGCCCCTTGTTCTGTTCCCTACACTTCTCTTGCAGTTGTCTGAGAACACATAAAATGTCTGTGGTGCTCCTATTGGCTCTGAAACCACATTTTCTTTCAGGTAGAAGTTCTTCTGTGATAGCAGGTACTAATCTGTTCAAAAGTATTCTTGCAAGGATCTTACCAGCAATGGAGAGCAAAGAAATACCTTGGTAATTTGAGCAGTCTGATTTTTCCCCTTCTAGTACAGGGTGATAATGATTGCATCATGGAGATCTGGCATTTAAGGTGTTAGGTAGTTTAATGAATTAATTAAAAATAATCCTAATAGTTGGTAAGAACTCATGCACAGGCCTTTCCAAGTTTTATGAGCTGAGCGTGTGGTCCTGCTCAGTCCCTTAACAGCAGCAGTACCAGTAACATGGTGTTTGCAGTACCTGTATAGGAAATCAGTATCACATTCCCTGTGAGAATCCACATTTCCCGTAGTAGCCTACCACCCTGAATCTACTTATCCTTTATAGCAGCAAACACATGTAGGGATACATTTGTCCCACATGTGACTGGACATGTGATTGGCCTGGTCACCACCATTTGAGTTTCATGGGTTGGGCTGCTGACCACTTGCAAGATTTGTAACGTGTTTTAGACATGAAAGCCTTTACAGCAGGCTCTTATCAGCCACCTTAGAGGAAGCATGGTTAGTCAATAGGCAGATGACTGTCTCATTTCTAAAGTAGCAGAAACACTACCTGACCTTTCTACTTCCTTGGGCAAGTTAAGATCTCCACTTAGATACTGAATTTCTCTTGTCTTTCCTAAAAGGTTGTAGAAAGGAAGAGCTACAGTTCCTTGAAAATTAAAGACTACTGGATGGGGCCAGGGGTAGATTGCTGGTGGTACTGACAAGTCTGTGGTTATTGTCAAGTACAGGTTTTACATCACACAGATGAAAACAGCACTGCTACCCACCTGTAGCAAGGTGTCAAAAGCAAGAGCACCAGCAATAAACATTGAAATATTCAGGGAAAGCAAGGGGTTTCATTCTTGTTTCATTGGCAAAGGATTATCCATCATACTCCCCCAAATAATTTTCTCATTATCCTCAGCCACTAGAGACTGTGCAACAAGTAATACCGATACTTTCCTTGTGTTCTCTCTTGCATCATGATCGGCAGATTTAATCTTCAAAAGTCTTACAGATGACAAGTTTTGGGTCTAGTTCTGAGTCTATCTACATCTGTAGTTCATATTATTCTCAGATTAAGGCCTTCTTTGTGGCACTCGCAGCAGTCCATGGTACACTCATGCAGTTTTTCTGTTCCAGTGAGTGCTTGCTGCTTCCTTCAGACTTCTCAGAGAGACTTCTCAGTCCATTGCTGTCACTAAAAAATAAGAAGGTATCACCTCCGAGACAGCTACTCACTTAATATCCAAAGTCCTATTTGACTCTCACTTCCTACTAGTTCTTCTCTTTAAATTGTGACTATAATGATTTTCCTCTCCCTATGCATACTGGACTTGTCAGACTGTATCAGTCATCCTTATGACTGCTCTGCTGACCTTTCCTTTACCTTCATGTTAGAAACCAGCTTTTCCATTTTGTCTTCTAATGCTTAAAACTTGAATCACAGCTTAAATCTTCTTCAGCGCACATAAACAGAACAGGAAGATATTCAAATCATTTAGAGAGAGATGATGCAGTGAAGACTGGAAATAGCAGAAGAACAAAGCTAGGGATTAGCATGCCACCTTAAACTCACCATGACAAACTGCTGGTCCTAACATTTACATGTCAAAATGTTGTCTAAGAAAATCACTATAATCCAGGATACAATCATGTTACTGCTTGAAAGACTGCTATGGCTTTGTGTTCTATATATTTTACTTATCTTGAAAGTTCACTCCAGATGTCTTTGGGCTAGAAAAGGAGCCTAGATAGAAAACTGTCTGAAATAATAAATAATGATGCCAGTAAATGAATTGCATTTGGAGTCATGTCGTATCAGAATCAGTTTGTTTTACTAGCATAGCATTGTGATTTTGACATAAATGAATATATAAAATCAGATAACCTTTTCTTCATGTTTAATGTTAGGGACTCGTTGATCATTGTGCCTATGGCTCACTGGTAGTTTAAGATGCAGTTAATGTAGCACAATTGGGTGACAGGTCCAAGGACCAGGAAAGTGTCTATATGAAAGAGTGTGAAGAAATCCTTGGAATTGTTCATTACAGAAGTAATTTTACCTTGTGCAAAAGTACAACCCAAAACAATGTGTACTGATAGAGAAGTGTATGGGTAACTGCCCCATTAAGAATGTTAATATGAAATGTAAAATATGCTTATATGTTCTGGTTAAAGTAATTTGCTGTTAGTACCTCACAGCCCACTTAAACTCCACAGATCTTTTTCCTTTTCTCACAAGGTTTCATCTCCATTGAAGTTACTATTACCTTTTCTTCTATTAAAGATTCACTGTATTTGCAAGATTTGAGATCTAGCAATCACCACCTGAAATCCTCACATTTTGGAGTCACATTTACGGTCAGTTCAACGAAACAAGACAGAAGAATACAAACTTTGCTTGAAGCCTCAGCCTTGTTTCTCATCTGTAAAACCTTGGAGTAATAATATAGTTTTTTATATTTTGAGAATTTGAACTAGTCGCTCACAGAAGAGAACCTTGTTCCAGCACCTATCCAGCTTGCTAACTGCTCCTCACAAAAACAAACAAACGAAACCAGACACAAAAGACAAACCACAAACCAACCCCACCCCAAGCCACAGCCCACAGCTCTGCAGCAGGGTAGGATGTATGTAGGCATAGCACAAAAGGGAATGCACCGTGGAGCTCTGTGTGCTGCACAGAGTCTCTTTGCTGTGCTTATCTTCCACTTCTCCCAGTGTACTTCCTTCCACTGGATATTTGCCTACCTCTGCTTTTTTACAACTGAGGTGTGGGTTATGCACAGCAAAACACATTTTCTCAGTTTTCTTCTTTACTGAGTCCCAATCTGGACTTTTAGGGTAAAGATTTCTCAGGTGCTGAGTGGCAATGGGATCACAATGGCGATCTGTAGTACGTAAGAGATTGAAGTCTGCCACAGTTCTGTGAGTGGATACTCAGAGCCTCATTATTCTCCTGCAAGAGGGAGAAAAAGGGTGTTGTGTTGGAGAAACTGATGAAGTGTTTAGAAGCGGGAACAAATGCGGGGGGAAAAAATTAATTCTTTCAGTATTTTTGTCTAACATCTCCAGGCACTTCTGTTTGCATAGACAGATCTGCTGTGTTTAGTTCACCAGCAAGCAATGCTCAGAGAGGCACTGACCTCAGCAAGGACAAATTTCTGAAGTCCATTCTTAGTAACATGAAAATACTTAAAGTCTTGAGAAGTCTCACAGCCTACGCTGATCCCCACACTGCTCTTAAGTAAGTCAGTGATAGTGTAAGCTCATTTAAATGATAAAGGGCAACACCGGATACTTTGAGTTCTAGTCTTTTGTGGAAATTAGTGTCACAATCAGTGCCATACTCATTTACAGCTGTGTGATCCATAGGCAACAACAAACTAAAGCGAACTCCACCCAGACCCCTATCTGTCACTCTAATACACACGCCGGTGGAGAAGGTAACAAACCCAAGGTCTTTGATTTGTAACCTTGTTTTGGTTAGCACCTACTTACTAAACGATGTTACAACTAGCTACTATATGCAGACAAGATGAAACCAGGTACTGAACTGCTCTGAAGTTAAATTAAAGGGGGAAGGGATGACATTTATAGTTGAGCTGTTTTCTAGATTTGCTGGTACAAACTGTGAATGACAAGTATGTAATGTAAAGTGTTCCTTTCAGAAAATCTAAATTCTTCCAGGAGGGAAAATGTACCTTCTTTTGTTGAAATAGTAGAAGTAGGACCATACATCTCTCTTTTATTTGCAGTGTATTTACAGTATCTCTCTTTTATTTGCAGTGTGTGGTAGTTATTATTAGGTGAAATGATTGCACTATATTCCTGCCCAGGCATTAGCATGTGGGTTTTTCTTTTACCTCTCTACAGTCTCTGCAAATCAGGATACAGTAAGATGATATATTTTTAATTTATTTATTGAGTCACAAGATTGAGGTAAGGAGTGAAGCAAATACTTCTTACTATACAAAAAATGAGATCCAGATCCTCATTAGAGCATATATACAATAGATTGGTTCATAGATTTGTTGTTTACACTCAAGAAAGTAGCCAGCTTTTCCTGAGACTACAGAACAGCCTCAGCTTCCTGCCTTCCAGCCTATCGGTTTCTCTGCTGTTCAGCTCCTAGACTTGTTTCCAATGAATGCTGCTGCACTGTGAGAAGTACTCATTAGAACCTAAAGTCTCACACAAAGGAAACATCTTGGCAGCTGAGTCTAAAAAGGGTTGAAAATAAGCTGGGAGAATAACAGGAAGCAGTTCTAAAGATCTAAATATTGATCTACTCAAAGCTTACCTTAATTCTCCCCACACTTACTGCAGACTGTGGTCCCATTCTCTCTTAGTGATTATTTTAAAGAACTTTTGCAACCTACAAAAAACTCCTTGGTCATGGTGAGACTTTTTTTTATTTCTACAAGCAAATGTGAGATTTCACAGCTCTTTTATAGCATTACAGAAGTCCTCCCATGCTGTGCATCACGATCATGCAGACACAAGGCAATGAAGCTTACCAGGTTACCCAAGCACAGCTGAAGGAACAGAGTGTACTAAAAATACATGCAGACACTCTACAGTTACATATGTGCACACAGATATTATGTTGTTTTGCAAGATGGAAAAGAAAAATCTTTCCACTAAATGAAAACACTGGAAATTAAATGACAACACCAGCAGATGTTAAAGCAAATCATCTAATTAAGATGATTTCATCAACCAATTTAAAAGACATTTTAAAAGGCAGTATAATATTAAGTCACCAGAAGAAATGTTGATTATGCTTGCATATACAGGCACAATAATACTATAGCTGAAGCTGCCCTTTCAACCGTGAAAACCAATGATTCTTTCAAAACTGTTTATTTTTTTTATCCAGCTGTGTTTCACATCCTGCTAAGGAAAAGTATACACATTAAAAAATTCTTAAGAACTGCAACTCACAGCCAGGAATTTACAATTAAAACCAACAGAAGTTTTGCCTCACTCAAGACTGCAGAATGACTTCCTTGCAGCATGCAGAATAACCCTCATTCAGGCAGTTGGAAGAATTGTAATAGGAATTTGCAAACACAGAGAACCTCATTTTTACTTCTATTCGTTGCATAGGTGGGCCAAATTCTGACTTGGCAAAACCTGAATCAAAAGCCAGAATGAAGACAGAACAATATGAGTCTGCACTTTAAGTCAGATGTTGACAGAAAATCAAGATCAAAAGGCAGAACTTTGTCCTGCTCTTTTAGAATAATGTTACTACAAACTACCTTCCCCTCCTCTTACGTTTGCTTCTCCTTTCAGTTATATTGCAAAGTGCAGCATTGGGTTTCTACTGCTCAGAGTCATTCTTACTGTAAAACATTAAGTGTGGGAGAGGTGCAGGGGCTGCCTCCTCACCACAGCATTATGTATATTCAGCTTCCTCTTTCGCTGAGTTGTATATTGAGGAGCACACTTGATTTCATGCCACTTGTTGAATTTTTATTCCCAACTCTGACCTTTTTTATCTTAAAATGGCTGCTGGATAAAATAGTAGATATTCGTTTAAAAAAAGAAGTGAAATGTGTAACTCCACTCTCTTCTTTCTACCCTTCCTGAGATCCAGTTCATGCTGGAATTCATACTGGGCAGTTTAATTTCTGAAAGGTCTCTGGTTCCTCTTGGTTTTTTTGCTTATCATAATTACTTCTGTAGGAATGTAGTTTTACTACTTCTAAAGCAGTCTGCAAAAGCACATTATACTTTAGAAGAAAAGAAAATGTTTATTGTGAATGTTACCATAAAGGGTAATAATTCTCAATGTTGTCTATTTCTTTTAATGCATCTTCATGCCTGTTTGTTAGTTTTCCTTTTATTTAAATCCTTTCTCAAAGCAGGGCATTACAACTTCATATCTTTGGAGGAACATGACCAGACTCTTTCTCTCACTAGTGTCACTCCTAGAGATTTCAGAGGGAGGTTTTTCCCTCTCATCTTGCCCCTATGATAGACTACTGGTACAGAAGATTTTTTTTTTCTTCCTTTGAAGAGTAGTGACTCACAGCACAAGCAAGTAAACAGGCTCTTCCTAACACCGCCTTTGGATGGGAGCCTATGGGCAGTGCTGGGGAAGAAGAATCATAGAATCGATTGGGTTGGAAAAGACCTCCAAGATCATCGAGCCCAACCCTGCAGGGGCAGAATTAACCTACCTAGCTGGGCAATGAAAGAAGTGCAATGCTTAGTGCAGTAAAGTAAACTGGAGCTTGTTTTTTACAGATGAAATTCTTGACCATAAAATTCCTCCATAAGAAGCTCAGTTGAGCTTCACAACTGTTTTGGTGCATGGTCAGGGCTCACTTTCATGTTTTTGTATGGATGTTTTCAGGATGGAAATAAACCCATATTGACAAAGTTTATATTTATGCCTCTTCCTTCCTGAATCATTCTGGCAGCAAATCCATTAAGCAGTAATAAACCTTGACTGGAAATACACTAAATTGATGTTGTCATAGTGGATGTTACTTAAAAGTATTATTATCAATTTTTTTCAGAGGTTACCTCAGCAACAATGTGGAAAAAACAAGCAGGTTCTGACAACATCAGAGCTCAAGTGAAATGTTTCCTCTTTTACAGACAAATAGTTCCTTTGACACTCTTATGTTCACTGACACTACAGAAACTTTTTCTTGAGAGCTTGAAGGTAATCACTAGACTCACAAGGACTGGCAAACCTGAAAACCTGCTGTAAATTAGAAAAACTCACAGAGGCAAGTAGTCAGGGCAACAGCACCATTCTTTCGGCAAGGTGATCAGATTTTTCCAGAGAAAGCAAACTGTAAAGATATTCTCATTTTCATTAACAGGAAATGGAACATCCAGTAAACTCTTCTGGTGCTGAGAATGACAAAGATATTATAACTGTTATAAATACTTGAATTGCTGTTCAAGGCTGCCATTGCTCAAGTCACCATAAAAAGAGATCAATAAATAGTTGTTTTGCCATTCAAAAACAACAGGTTGATGAAGGGTTGAGATATACTGTTTGCTTAAAAGTACATCAGAGGCAAGGAATACCTGAATATTTAAATAGTCTAAGTGAATTCATTTGAAACAATGACATTAAAAGTCCTAAATATTTATACCAGATGGAGAGAAAGAGATTGTGACTGGGGGCTTGAACACAATGGATATGTCATGGCACACTGTCACAGCTGTAAGGCAGAGCTTCTTTTCTGACTAACTGTTTCCTTGCATTTTTCAGTTGATTAATGAAAGCTAGTCTACAGTAGAAAACTGTAAGAGCCAGGAACTGTGCCTGTCTATTGTGGGTGGATATTGTGGTATGCTGGTACACAGCGGTGGTGGATGGCTTCTCACAGAGAGGAAGAACTGTTGACCAGAAGTGATTCTTGGTGAATGTTGATATGGGTGTTTCCTAGCCTGGGAGGAAAGTTAAACTCTTTCTCTACTATCATATGTTAGCAACTTCCCTAGCTGCAGTTAATTGGTTTCAGCAAAGAAAAATTCAGCTGCAACTACTGGAATTGAAATTTTGGCAAACATTGATTTTCGGATAGGCAGAGTTTTTCTTTCTTCTTCACATGGGCATTTCAACTGAGTACTGTCATTTATATTAAAACTCAAAATTTTCGTTTGAAAATCCAATGTTGTCATCCAAAAATTATGTGTGTATTTTTTAAACCAACCTGCACACATGCCACAGAATAATTAATTAGTCCTATGTCCTCATTAAATAGACATTGTTCTGTTAATTTTGAGCTAGTGACATTAAGCTGGACTTTCTGGATGACTCCACTAACCCTTGTTCAAATGCATTATGAGGTCACATCACAAAAATGAAACTGGTTAAAATGACTAAGATCTTTGAATTATTGACATACTTCTCACACAAAGTGGCCTGTAAATCCCCAGACTCTCTCACTGCTAGTTGATACAAGCCACTTTGTACAGATTTGAATAACCCAGCAAAACAGAACTGTTGCAGCACAACCTTTAGTGCTGGTCTGCAAGCTGAGAGGGTGACACTTCTGCTCTGTGCTCAGCTCTTCACAAGTGTCTTCAAAGAGAGTGACATTTCATGGACCTTTGATTGTATGTCAGAATAGGTCTGCCCATGAATTTACAGCCAGAAGTAGGAACATCCTCATTAATTGCCATGTCTCCATGACTGGGTTGGACAGTAGCTGGACAACATCTTTGGTGGGTCCTACAGCACTTGGAGTTTATGCTCCATTGAAAACTTGAAGCTGAGCATAAAACAAGGGTAAGACATTGGTAAAGGAAAAGCTGATCTGGGAAGTGGATAGACAGTGTTTAAACCTCCTTTTTCATTTAGTGTTGAAGGAGGTGTTTGTGGTCTGTGGTGAGAAGTGTTTTGGGGTTGTGTGTGTGTTTATAAATGTTTTTTCTCTGTATGAACACATGACAGTCAAAGCCCTTTATATTTGTTGCAGCAGATGCAGAAAGGCATAAGGCCTTACAATTTCCTCTCCTACAGAGCTGGTAATTGTGTGGCCTGTTCTGATGGAGGCACTTGAGTGGGTAAAGTCTGCAGTAAAGACACTCAAGTCATTACTGCAAATGTCAAAAGAAAGTCTGCATTCCTTTTGCTCACATATATGCAGTGCTGGCTCCCATATACTGTGCTCTAAAAGTTTTCTTTAACTTTCACTCAGAAATAGAAAGCCTGTTTGCCCTCTCTGTGTAAGATTAGATGAAGGCTTTGCTTTCACTGTTAGCCAACCATAGACACACGGTGGTTAACATCCTGCCGCACCTCAACCAAAAGGTGTTGTTGACAGGCAGACTCTTTTGGCTTGGGCTCATGATTTGCTTCCAGTTGCTTGGGGCTCTGGCAGTGTACGTATGTTCTGAGAAAAAATACAGCAAGTAGGTGAAGAGAAAAATGTTGCAGAGGTCATCTACAACTACAGGGAAAATGAGCTCTAAGACATCTCTGCCATGCTGCACAGTGTTGGCAGACTGGGACCTTCTCACAGCCCTCAGGAGATACTGCTTCTCTTGTCCAACTCACTGGCAGGATCAAATTGCAGACTTTGGCTCTCGTAGAGGTGGTGGGTACTTAGCAATGGAGCCTTAGCAGGCTCAGGATTACAACTGAACGAATAAGGAGTAAAGGTTCAAAAGTTTACCTTCCCCACTAAATTGTTAATAGATCAACACAACCTCAGCAAGATTTGGCTCACATGATTTCTTCAAAACTTCCCAAAACCAGAGAAAAAAATTCAATAAGTTATATCCATCCCTGAAATAGTAGGCATAGTTTTCACCTCAGAAGCCTTTTCTTGATGTTACTGTTAAAAAATCCTGTTTCTTCCAAGGTATTCCTCCTATTCTTTTTCTATGACATCGAAATCCCCCTTTCCCACAGCAGAGTCACCCTATTTGTCTTTGCAGTGTCAACTATCTCAGCTTGTAGCACCTGAAACACACTGTACCTCTTCAGAAATGCAATTAAAAAGCCCTAGATAAATAAAAATCCTCAACTTGAGGCTGGAGATAAGTTCCTCTATCACAGGGCACAAATTGACTTTATTTATTATAATAAATCCAAGCCATTTCAAAGGTGACACTGTGCTCTCCTGTGTGCAGTTGCGGAGTGGGGGACAATCACTAGCATTTGTGCTCTGCACTGCAAGGGGGAGAAGCTGGGAGGGCTTCCTTTGCTTATCCTTTAGGTCACTGCCTCAAGGCAGAATCAGGTAAGTGCATGGCACAAGGCAGGTGCCAAATACTGAAACAGTGACAGCACAGCATTAGAGACAGAAGTAAAGCTGTGGTGGTCCTAAACCACTGTGAGTGTCTCACACTGGCTATTTCTTTCCCAGCAAGACATCGCACCATTGTGTGGCTGGGACACACAGCTAACTCAGCTTCACATAGCTGCTACCAGTAATTCTTTTGCATTAACATGAAATTCTGGCCACATTTTGCACTTGTGTTTCACAGATGCCTCAAGGCACCAACACAGATTTGGAAAAGTTATCCACAATGTCTTGACTCTCTAGACCCTTTTTCTGCCATTTTGACTGCTTAGCAGCTCTGATGTGATCCTTCTCACCAGGATTTCAGGGAAGGAATAGGAAATCTCTAATCCTGACTGTCAGGGGATTTATCCCACCACACCAGCCCAGCCCAGTAGCTGCAGCAGATCATGAGGTAAGGATCTGCTCTTCATACCTCTTGCAACATAAAGTGGATATCGCACTCCCCCTTACTGTGGTCCTTGCTGCAGCCGTCAGCATGATTGCTCAGCATGTTTGAGGAAGTTGCTGGGGAGCTTATGAGTAATTTCCTTTACTGGTGTTTAGGATTGTTAGTTTGAATTTATTCTCTGACTGATATGGTGGGCACAAAGCTGCCATAAGCAGAAGAGCCCCTATCTACAACTGGTGGACACAACCAGTCTAGATCACCCAAATCAGCAAATTCCCACCTGGACTGGGTCGCTGCTTGTATGGAACTGCTGCAGGATCTGATGATCTGCTCATTTAAGGATGTCCAGTCTTTGTTACAACTGCTCTGTACTGTCAGAAATGTCTTGCTTCCTTTGTGGGGGTTCAAAAACCTCCTATTTTCCTATCCAACCGAAAAACAGTTTATCAAATTTACAGTGTGAAAGAGTAGATTTAAATCTTTGCATTAATTAAGAATTTGTATCTTCTTCATTTTGACAGGGCCTTGGTTTGGGCTTTGCATGGTATGAACAAACCCATTTACTGGGAATGTGGTTATGAAGCAATAATTTTTGCCATACACTTTGAATGGTAGAAAGTAAAAAGCATTCTTCTTAACCAATCAATAGTTGTGTGATAAATCACATACTACCCATACATGGAAAAAAGGTTTTAAGATTTGTGCTTGTACGAAAAATATGGTTTTCATTGCATGTTACATCTTGAAACAGATTTTACTAAACATGTACTCGTGGTACATTTTGTTTTCAACATAGTACTATGAGAAAACAAAACAACCTTTGTATCAGGTCTGTTATCAAAAGTTGTTTTGGCTTTCATGGTCTATATAATTTTAAAACTGTATCTCTTTTTTGCTCTCTTAGAGCAGCTTTTTAGGTGTATCTAGTCTTTTTATAATTAGATAAAAATTGGGAATTGAATTGAAGTGGAGCAGTGTTTCCTAGAAGTGGCACAGAAATCAGTGCAGTGGGATTGCTGTCTTATGCAGCTGAAATATGAAAATGTGCTTTTTCTTCCCCTCTCTTGCACCACCCAGAGCGTCTTGTGTTGTATCTTTGTTACCAGGTATATAAACTGCAACAAAATGTCAAAGTCTATGCTCCTTTAAGGCTGGATTTTGTTTGCTCACCTATGATGAGAATTTATTGTCATAGGAATCTATCTGGAATTTAATTATTTATGGGAGGGAACGTGTTAATTTGTTTTCCAAGAAGATATATTACAGACATCAACTGGCTGCCTAGAGATATTTTCCAATCCTTTCATCAATTTTTTTTTCTTTTGGAGCCAAAGCTTGCTTTATTCTCCAGGCCATATTGGTTTCTTCATAATTTATTTTTGTAGGAGACAAGGTGTTTGAGACCTTTCTCCTTGGATGGCAGCATTAAAATGTTTATGTTGTGTGACTTTGTGACTTTTTGTCCCACTTAAGATCAATTATGGTCACAGAGGGATCAAAGTGATGCCATGTCCTAGGACAAAAGAGGCAGATTCCACCTGGGGAGTTCTTGGGTTTACATGGCAGCTGTGGCAAACACAAGGAAAATCTGCTGATGTGCTGCAGATTGACTGGCTTTTGTAAACTGTTCACTGGGTCATCTGACTGCTTCAGTCTGCAAACACAGGAGTTGTACAGGGAAAATAATCCTAGCAGCATCTCACTGAAACACCATCCACTGCACCAGAGAGGGGAGTTTCATTTTCCTGCAACTCAACTTTCTCAGACATTTATAGGACTGACTGTTAGTGACTGACAGTGGTATCACTCCTAATTTGGGGAAACTGAGAGCTGGTTCAGGTGAGTGCCAAACCACATGTGTCTTAGGGAGAAGCAATGAAAAATTTAACTATGTTAATCCAAGAAGGGCTACGTGAGTGTTGGGTTCTCTGTCTTTTTTTGCCAAGGCTCCCACAGGCCAAGGTTACATCTAAAGACTATGTGAGCATTTTCCAGTCTTCAAACAAGCAAACAGGAAGGAGCAAATTATTGCTAAAGACCTTGTTCTCCACCATGTCTACCTAGTGAAAAAGTCCTATCTCAAAACTCCCAGATTCACTGGGTGTGAAACAAGGGCAGGCAGCCTGTATGCAGTGCATTGCTACTGCTCTGTTCTGTCCTTTGCCCTGAGTTGGTGTTTGTGGCTTACCAGCAAGATACCCCCGGCGAGGAGACCACACGCCAGAGAGGAGCTCTCCCCACCTTTCTGCATACTCTCCAGCTCTGTCTCAGGACACCTTCTCCTATCCAGACTGAAAGTGTTCCTGGATGTGACACATATAGGAACAGACTTGCACTGGTATAAAATACAGCTAAGCTCAGTGAAATGGACATGCCAGTCATCTTTCCTCTTGCCCCTATGTGCTCTGCCAGCAGAGATAGCAGTGGCTGCTTGGGGGGATCCAACTCTTTGAGGTGTCTGAGGAATCCCACATGGCTGGGACTCGAGCTCAGCACTGGTGAGCCTGTGCATGTTCTTCTTGCAGCCTCAATGCTGCTGACAATGCTCAAGTGCTGAGGAGGGCACCGGGAGCACCCCATGTGCAGAGCCACTGCAAGCCCTTGCATAGTCTGGGCAGCTCACTGAGTGCCCTGGGAGAAGGCACTGGGAGATGGACAACATGCCAACAGCACCAGAAGAACCCTCAAAGGTGCCTCTGTGGATTTAATCCTTGAGGATTTGGTTTGAATCTTATAAGGTGAGTCCAAAAAGGTCCTAATGCAGAACAGTCCCTCATGACTGTTGGATTTGATGATCCTTGTGGTTCCCATCACACTTAGTATGTTCCGTGCTTCTGTGACCACTGGAAGCTCCCAGAGCAAGGGAAAACTGTGATACAGCACAAGCCAGTGGCTGATTCCCCTTTTAAACATACATTATACATAATATATGAGACAAAATTTAAAAATTAAATAACATTTATATAATTATAAGTAATATATACATGTATGAAGACATACATACAAAGTTCATAATTATTATACATACTAATTATACCTAATGTATCTACTTGGATAAGTTAATTCAATAAGTTTTACTGTAGGAATCAGCCTGGCATTTTCCACTTTATCATTTACAGGCAAATGCATATGAGCTCAACAACCCTTATCAGGCACAAACCCTTTTAACAGCTTACTAGCGGTTTGGAATATTGACAGAACAGTTTGATGGCCCAGAAGAGGTCACACAAAGTTTCTGATAATGGCATTATACTGATGAAAAGATTTTCTTTGAAGGACTGTTGTTCAGGGGACTAGAAAGGTGCATCCTAGGCCACAGGCACTTGTGTATTAGGATGAGAGAGTAAAGCACCCAGAGGAAAGAACAAAGATTTGTTGTCATTTAACCTGATTAAAAATCAAGGGTATGGCTATTCTTCAGCCTACTCTTTTTAAAGTAGCTAAAATTACAGAAGGCTGGATTATGCTCCCTACTCTCTACTCCCCTCGCTCTGCAGGAGGAGCAGTCTGGCGCCTCACTCTTTGTACAGCCCATGTGAGGGCTGTCCCCAGCATCTCCCCACTGCTTGTGAGAGCACAGAGGTTGCTCATTTGCACCAGGGGTGTGAAAGATAAGAGCAAACTGAAAGCAATGATACAGTAGTTAGCAAGAAGGAGTAACATCCCGTTAGGCTTTCCAGCTGTTGATTGTTCTCAGCCCCACCAGACGATTCAAGTAACCGCTAAAGTAAGAAACACTGAGTTATCCCATGAGCTATCAGCTCTGTGTGCATATGCTATGCTAGTTACACTTAAGTGTGAACTATAATGTATGTCGTTAGGTTAAAAGTGATGTTTTAATGTTAGCATATATGTTGGAGGAACATTTTTAGGATTTTTGGTGGGGGATGTTGTTTAGAGGTTTTTATTTTAAAACTTTTTCGGAAAAAAATTTAGCCAAAAAACCAAGTTTTCAATTTTGGAAATGTTGAAGTAAACCATATAAATGTCATCACTGGAGAAGTCTTGTGGACTTAAAGTCAAGTGTGTGCAAAGGTATGTCTGGCTACTACAGTAAATCTTTCTCTTAAAGCTATTCATCCCGCAAGATTTCACAATGCAAATCTCCTGTGACAATTAACCCCAAGATACCCCCAGCTGTAGCAAATGCTTTGTGCTATTTATTCTATGGAGGCTTGTTCTTCCATTCTTTCCACAGCAGGAGCCTTATGTCACTCTTTTCTGGGTGGTACTCTTGGAATCATCTGTCCAATGATTCAGGAATAAATAGATGTCATCACAAGTCTTTGTAGGATCTATTTATTTTTTCCTATTGTGATTTCTGGAAAAAGACTTTTCCTAGGAAAGGGTTGTTGTGGATACATATCTCATTTAAAAACTTCTCAACAGACCTTCAGAATGCTTAACTGTCATATTACCATTTCTGAAACATCTAAAGCTTTCATTTTAAAATTTAAGGTAATTTAATCCCACCATCCCTCCATTCCCACTCCACTCATTCAGATTTGATTGTTGATTCAATTGCTGAAAATCTTTTGCTAGGTAAAACACCATCTAATTTAGCCAGTGCTACTTTCAAGCTGAAGTTCAGACATGGAAACTTACTTGGCTTCAAAAAAGATCAGCTTTTCAAAACATGGTGCATATATATATATATACACATATATATATATATATAAAATACACTATTATATATAATAAATTAATATAATGGTAATTCTTGTTCTTACATGTTATATCTTTTTTGGCTGTGATAAACATCTTCAGGCTGAAGTACCTGTTACAAAAATGCACAGGAAATACTTTGTGTAAATTTGAAATCCTAAAAAAGGCAGAAAATTGAAAACAAACAATACATATATCACTTTGTTTCTTAAAGATTTTAGGATCTGTGAAAGTCAAATATAAACCCCAATATTCCATGACATATCACAGGTTCAGGGTTTACAGCTGTGGCCCCAGCAGCACTTTTTGTTAATCCCACTCCAACTTTATCAATAATTCTGTCTGAACTACATGTAAAAGCACAAGATTCTTTGAAGTCTGGAGAAAAAAATCAGCCAAATTGTCTCTGGGCAAATTTCTGTCAACACAAAGCCCTGTGGAACTGATTTAAAGTCAATAGGAGCTTTTAATGAACAAGAGAATTGGAGTGGCACGGGGCACACAGGAGCAGTCTGTGCCACCCTTGCTCCTCACTGCGTGTTACACAATACTGGGTTTGTGCAGCAGGCAGAGGGAAAAGAAATGGCTCACAGAGAACAGTCACCAAAGTGAGGGCTGGCAAAAAAAAAGAAGAGTGAGAAGAAAGCTGCTTGTTCAACTCCTGTTGTGGATAGCACCATAACACAAGAACAGAATGCTGGGTTAGTGCAGCATCCCTTCTGCCTGATACATTCTTCAGTGTTAGCCATTAGTAGATGTTAATGTAAGTTCACAGAGGTGAAGTGAAAATAAGTAGAAGAGCCCATCAACTTCATTGCTAAATATATTGAGCAGAATATTGCAAAGGCTGCTGACATATTCAGGCAGGCTGAATGGTAACTATGGCTTTGTTTTCTCTGAGCTTCTGTTTGTGTTTCTGAAACCAAACTAACAGCACTGCTGCAGACTGGGGAGGATATCATGCCTTCCATAGCAGGGTGATGGTGGTACAAAGCCTGAAACTCCTCATGCAAAGATGTAAGCACATCACATGCTGTATATGGCAGAGACAACTTCATCCATCACACAATTACCTCTAGGGTAGAAGAGGGGACCCCTTTAAAGGGACATAACACTACCCAGTGACTAAGGGCAGAAAGAAAATATTATCTACAAAACTGAGATTGTGCAAGAACTGTTAGGAGTACAATGGTTTATAATTTCATTCTGCTTCCACTAAGGTCAGTTTGACTATTTCATCACAGACAGAATTAAGGCTGCTGAAATTTATCAGTGGAAGTTTGGTTAAGGTATAACAGCTAATGCCATACTGATAACAAAGACCACCGCAAGAGCAGCAGAGACTACAAGCTGACAAGATCTTGGAATGGAAAGTTCTACCTAAGAGTCCTCGCTGAGAGGCAGCCATGGGGTGAGTCCAGTATGCTAGATCATCACAACCTGCTCTGTGACACATCTCTTGGGAATTTGCCTATCCAAGTTCTGATTAGGCCTGACCTTTCCCTGACTTCTGAAATCAATCAAGAAGGAAATTAAATGGTACTAGATTATCTATAAGGGAACTGTTTAAGCATGCAAATGTGTGGAGAGCTCTGATGTGCCTCATCTGATGTGCCTTGTTCTTTGACAACTGAACTGAAAATTGCAAGTTTTAAAGCTATTATTTGCTGGATTACTTAAAGAATGATCAATAAACTCAGAATTGGAGCTGAAAATTCCATGTTGAAGCCTTGATGAAAAAGATACACTTCCCTCCGAAGATACTGAGTAATTGAACCCAAAACTTCTGCTAGACAGGGCCATTTTCCATGGATTAAACAGAGCATGCATTTGTTCAGAACAATCCAAAATGAAGCCTCAAACTGAATCAGAAAAGGATTTCAACTTGGTATTTTACCACAGATATGTATGCAATCACTAACTACTTTCTTCCTTTCTTATTGAGCTAAATAGGTCTTAAATTGTTGCATTCAAGTAATTTTTCACCATTCTGAGTGGAAAAATCTTGAGGTATCTGTCAACCAATACCACTTTTCAAATTTTTCCTTAAACTCTTTTTTTTGCAAAGACTATAAAAAAATTTGAGATCAGGCTGTCAGCTGGTTTCCCGAGCCTCTGGACTGGCACACTGACCAATGCTGTCAGTTTGAAATGTCCTGTATAGAAAATGAGATATCCAGCTCCTTAGGGACAGATGGATTTGTTGCTGGCTATTTGTGGATAGAGAGGTTCCTGAGCCACACGGTCATGCAAAAGTATTAGCAGGACAGCCACACTTGAATAGGTAGGGCTTACTTCCATTTTTTTCAGTTGCCCCTCCTCAAAGCAAACCAGCCTTTGTTCTGTCCCCATTAACTGGTCTTCAGTGCTTCATTTAAACTACAGCATAGCTGAGACACATCAACAGAACAGACCAGAAGGGTGGAAAATTAAATAGCTATTTCTACTGCTTTCACAGGAAACCTCTGACTCAGTATCTTTCTCTTTATTGAAGCAAGAAGATGCAAGATTCAAGTTACCTGTATGTTTCCGGTAGGGGAAGAGAAGAAGACTCTTGTTACAGTTATCTTCTGTCTTGGTTGAAAGTTGGATGGAAAGAGCACTTTCCTGAAGCTGTTGATTAAATATCAAACAGCACCACCTGAAAAATCAATATGTAAGAAAGCAGCTGAGATATTGACAAGCTTACAAACAGAAGAAACATACCCAGCAGAAGCTTGGTTTCCTAACACTTCCAGTTCATCTCTGAGACCAAAAGCTGCAGAATATGTGTTGGCTTTTGGCTGCCTTTCTGAACCCAACAGTACCTATCAACAGCTTTGGAAGTTTGGTTCAGAGTTTCAGTAGTGCCTGAGCACCAGCAAGTTAATGTCAGGTGTGTACCCAATTAAAGAAATTCTTCAGTTCCTTGCTTTCTATACATGCTGATGCAAGAGTCTTTTTTTTTTTCTTATATTCTCTTCTAAAACCTTAACCCTTCAGGTTTCAGACCTGTCTGGAACCAGGCTGTAGTAGCACAACTATAACAGGCTATACTACTTACAGAAACATTTTATTTGATGCATAATATATGAGACAAATTTAAAAATTCCTTATTTTCACAACAGCCTAGGTTTTGGGTGTCTTTTGGTTGGTTGGGTTGAGGTTTTTCCTGTTTTTTTCTTAGTTTAGAGTGTCAGACACTCATCCAGAGCACATTGCTACTCATGTGGTATTCCTCAACTGTTAATTCCACTATATCTTTGCCTACTCACAACTCATTATATAAGATTAGTAACCTAAATCACATGGCACAGTTTGTACTCTCTGACTGGATGACGGTGAGTGCCCTACTGGGGCACCAATACCTTATTTGCAAATAAAATAAGTTGTCACTTAGTGAAAAGCCAAACATTTGTGTGGGCAGATGTCCATTAGCACAAATGTTCATGGATTAATCACCAAAAGGGGTGTGAACACTTTTGAATAGGAAAGCAATTTAGAATTCATGCAAACATTTGTGAATAATTTCCCTAGTTTTTCTTTAGCTTGGAGAAGGGCTAATGTTTGGATGTGGGATTCACCGATTATTTCAGTGGAAAATGGAATATTAGAGCTGAAATACAAAGTTCCCCTGAGAAATTTACAAGTACTATCTATCCTATTGATTGTGAGACAAAGGTGTTTTACAAAGCATGGCCATGCACTGTACAACACTGTAGCAGCTCAGAGCAGAAGTCAAGGACCATTCAGGGACTCCTTAAACTGATGGAACAATTTCTGTTTTCAAATCAGCATGTTCTTTTAAATGTTGTATGTTTTAGTGGTATATTCCTGTTACTTATTATCTGCAGTTGGATATATCCTCCACAGTACTTTACAAAATGATTTCCCCCATTTTCAGCTACACTTAACATGCTTATTGAGCATAGGTTACCTCAAAGATATCCGCTGTATGTCATTAAATGCAGCTTTGTAACAGAAGCTGAGATCTCTACCTGTGATTTAGAGACTACAGAAAACGTTTCTGAAACAGTGTAGCCTCATGGAAACAAGGACCTTACACATGCAAGGCTGAAACCTTACAAGGCCCCTGCATGTTAAAACTGTTGTAGGAGTTGTTCATTGCTTGTTAGATAGCTTGCTAAGGGTGTTTCTCTCCCTACTGCAGTCGGAGAGAGTTAAAGACAGAACTTACTGCAGATAATTTTAAGGAACGCAGATAAGCAAAAAAGCTGCTTGATCCATTGTGAGCATCAAATAAAGGAGCTTTAGGAAAACTTAGATTTGTATTAGTGTCTGTGAATTGCAGAAAACCACTTACTTGACTCCTGACACTAATATTTTGAAAGGCAGTTTATGAGTATTAAGTGCTTGGTCTTTGAAAGAGCAAAGATTTACTTAGAACTAAAGGTACGGAATTAGATGCCTTGCACTGGATATATGCTTTAAAAAAGAATACTGCAGTTATATTTGAAGCACATATCTGACTATAATAACATATCCATTAGAAATAAATACCAGCAGTTGTTCAAGCACAGCTGTTTACAATGATAATATATGACCTGACCTTCACAACAAATCCATGTAACTTAAGGAAGGTCTAAGGCTATGAACACAAAATATAAATAAGAAAAAGAAGCATGAGGTCTGACCAACACCAGGAACACCCATTTTTAGCATATTACTCTCTCTTTCTCTCTATTCCCCCTTCCCATCCCCATGATTGTAAAAATTCAAAAAGGGCAGAAGAAGTTTTATAGTCTCTGAGGTCTTGTGCTACGTGTTTCTTTCCCTTGCCCATGGGTATCATCAGCATGAACTTAAATTTTGTCAACGATAAAGCACTATTATAACCTGATTACCATTTTATAAGCTGATAATTTGTATTGCAGTCTACAAAATCTAGTCTTTTTTAAGGAAAAAAATTACACCTGCTAATGCATACCACCTGTGAGAAGAACCAACAGCCTAAAATGCACTTCTCAGTTTGTGTAGCTGAGCTGAACATCCTGGACACAGATCAGAATCCAGGGAAAACTGCGCTGTGGAGAAAACACAGGGAACAGCTACATGACAAAAACATTTGGCACTGATGAAAGCAAGGAAACAAACAGCCTCTCTGGCCCCTGAAGGTGCAGTTTGTGGGTAGAAATGAATGAGAGAGAGTGAGATAAGGCACACCAGAATTGCTTTGTGAGGTGCAATGTGACAGCTGGCCAAAAACACACTAAATGAAATTGGGTTGTGGGATGTGACAGACATACCCATCTTCCACCCTCAAGTTACTTTTGGCATAATGATTTTGTTTCTTTCTGGTGAAGCCCAGTTGTGAAAATATATACTTGAAATCTATCATTGCCCCAGCATCCACCCCCTCCTTCCCCCACCAAACCCCACTGTCAGCAAAGAAACAACCATGAGCTTCTCCACATTTGACCTTCCCTTGGGAGATCCTTACACCTGGTGGGAAAAGAGCTATAGGAAGAAAACCTGTGTATGCTCAGAAAACAAAATATACAAAGTCATCTTGGGCTGGATGAAACAACTTTCTATTGCTACTGACAGTCATAAGAATAGGAAAAAATTAGATTATCAAGTATGGTAGTAAGATGTATTTTTAAACACTGACTTGCTTGGGAATAAGGGATGAGAGAAAATAGATGGTGAAAGACATTAAGTTTATAGACCCTTTTAAAGCCTTGCTGAATTGAAATGTGAAACCCTAGTTTATCTAATTAGCTAATCAAGTTCATTTTGGTAACATAACAGACAGTGATGCAACACTCTCTCTCTCCCTGTAATAATAGCTAACTTATCTGATACAAGTAAGTGTTCCTCTGTTATCAGTTGCCAGGTAAGAGCAGAGCAGCAGTGCTGTGGTGCCTGCAGAAAGTTCAGGGCACATTTTTCTCTCCTGAGGCTGGGGACCAATGTGCCTCCCCGAGCCGTGCTCTGCAAACCAGCAGCTGCAGTGTATCACGGAGGGCCGCAGCACACTCAGCCCGTCAGCTCCTGTGGGCAGCCTGTTCCTCCAAGGGACCCAGCACAGCCAGCTGGAGCCATTCGGTGTATTGAGATGGGAGCTTGTGCTCAGCAGCGCTGCTGGGGTAAGGCACAGGCGCTGAATGAAACCCAATCTCACTCTGACCGATTACTGAAAACACATGGTACTGGGAGTAAAATGAGCTAAGGAAATATTCTGAGTGGAAAATCAGAGGAGATAAAGGCAGATAAAATACCATAATTGAAACTGTTGAAAAATGTGGAGGACAACTGTGGATGTTGTAAACCATCCTGCGTGCTGAATCTGCTCACAATGAATAGGGTCTGTGTAACTTGGTATCTGATGAGAATGGCTTCTGTGCACTTTATGCAATAGTTTTCAGGCCACAAATGAGAAGGGATACAATGACTTTTCAAGTGAGAAATTATCCTCATTTAGTTACATGAGTGAGTAGTATGGGAATGTAATTTTGCAGAACTTGATATGGGAAGCAAAATGTAGCAATTTCCCAGGATCTCACAGTGTTAAAAAGCAGCTCCTTTTACTAGACATAGTCAAAGAACAGAATCATATTGTTCACAAGCAGTTCCTTAATTCTTTCTAATTTTAAGACAACTATTTGTATGTAATAATTGTTATTCTAACCATAGAGGAACAGGAGACATTGGGGCTGCAGACAGCTGGCAAGAGCATCACAAAGCTGTGCTCTGGTGGTATACACATTTCATTGTATCCAGCTTATGGATCTCTCAGAAAGAGTGAGCTGCACAGAGAAGTAGTTTGTGCAAGAATTGGTTGTAGGTCTTCAAAGAGTTACACAGAACACCACGTAAATAGGTTAATCTGCCAGTTGGATTCTTTCTAGAGGAAATTATTTTAGAGACTTGTGAGAGAGTTGTGAACTGGGAGACAAAATACTGATCCCTTCTGTATCTGTGGGAGAAGATTTCCCCCTAGAAGCTGGGCAGGGAATAACGAGAGGACTTGTTGGCATTAGCTGTGAGGGATGCTGTGAGGACACTCAGCCACAGCCCAAAATCTCGAAGTCTCTCCCCAACATGCAAATTGGCCTATGTATTGCTCCTGTCATTTTATAAACATTTGGGATTTTGAGAAGCATCAGTTAAGAACTGATTAATATTCTAGTAGTGCAAATAGTTTACTGTATTAGTTGTGGGGGGTTTTTTGTTTGGTTGGTTGTTTGGGTTTTTTGTGGTTTGGTTTGGTTTGGTTTTGGGTTTTTTTTTAGTATTTTAATGTTGCTGTATTTCTTCTCCTAAAGAAACTGTTTACAGGAGTTTTTAACTTGCTGAGTTCTAGAACACTTCATAAATTCTTCCATTTAGGTCTATAACTGTGTATGAACTGAATTATTGCCTAATGCAAATGACAGGTCACAAACAAATCCTTGAACAGTCATGGATGGTAAAAAGTCCAAGGTAACAGTTCAGTATTTCAGCTCTGGAACTGAGTTCTGCATTATGACTGACAGTGGCATAACAGCCTAATTGCTCTAATACTATTGAGATCTGGGTTTCTTTACAGAGCTGTCTCTATATAATCAGACTCTTGCCATAGCACAGAAATTCTTGACTCAGTTACCATTTCTCAAATTGCATGAAAAATAGTAGTTGCTTTTCTGAAGAGATACTATCCCTATCAGGCTCTGAGAATGTGGAGGCAGGATGTATATTTAGTATTTAAGTCACTGTGCTCTTCTGGGGGAAGCAAAAAAACCAAACCAGTGGTTCTCAGGATCTTTTGTGCAAGAAGATGTTGGTTAAGGTTACACTCCCACAGCTTATAGGAAGCTGGTGGGCGTAAATCATACAGTTGGTTTCTAGCTTACTGTCATGGTAAGGCAGGAGGTTCTTTACAGCCCTAAAAGGCATGAGGAAGTGGTCTTACAAAGATAAGTGTAGCTCATAACTTCATTAACATTTCTTTACAAAAAGGTCTAGGTAAGGACCTGCATAGAAGTTCAAGATTTTATATGTATATAAGTGTTTTGTTTGACTTTCTCATGAGGCAGCAGTGAAAGTAATAATGAAGATGCTAACACTTTTAATTAATACAGGAGATGAGACAATTTAACCTATTGAGATCTTGTGAGGAAAGAAGCATTTAATTTGGGAGTTAAAATCCAGATGCATCATGATCTAAAATCTCAGTCTTAAATGATGGATTATCAAAGGGTTAAATGAGAGCTGGCAAAATTTTACCTCACCAGTATTTCTGGGATTATATTCTCCTCCATTCATTCTTGTTTTCCCCAGGGGAATTATCTATCCTTCTGCTGCTTCAGCTAAAGATTTTCCCCAAGCTGTTTTCTCACTGTGGTAATGGTAGAAGGCATGATTGTCACTTTGTCCAAAATACTCCCTCTTGGCTGTGAATTCCCATCCTCAGGCCTGCCTGTGCTGCCCCCTCAAATGATGTAAGAGACCCTCACTTCCTGGGGTTTTACACTCACAGGAAAATATGTGCTGGCAGCTTTTCCAGTAACCATGTGAACACTTAACCACAGCTGGAAGCTTCTCAATTATTTCTGCCTAGGAATATTGCCTCTCACTTGTTCCCCTAGATTATATATCTCTGCTGTGTATTTACAATAATGAACATATAAGGGTAAAAATTAGTATGTGTGCAATTAGCTGAATGAGTCAAGACTGCTACAGTACTGAAAGGTCAATGTCACACTGAGATCTATTTTTCACAAGTTACAATTCTGATGACTCCAGATTTATTATTTACTGGTCAATTTGGCGAGACAGGCAAGTGGTATCATGATCTGACAGCAACAGATCATGATACCACTTACACCACTTGACAGAATACTGAACCTTCAGAAGCGATAAACCGTGTTCTCTCACACAAATTATTCTTTTGACTACAAATACTAAATCTCAGCCAATACCAGGCAATAACATTGCTTAAATAATTAATTTTTATCCTCCCTCCTGGGGAATCACTGTTTAACAAATATACATGGTTTGCCACACTAATAGTGACGATTCTAGGTGAAGCAAGCTAGCTACTAACTGTGTTTCAGTCTCATAATTTAATACTTTGTGTTGATATTTCATTATTTAAGATCTTCAGATTGTTACCCATGTACAAATACATTCACTTACTATTTACGCTGTAAGACATGTCTTGTCTTTGCCATGTGGTCTTTGACTGATCAGCTGATTCAAACCCTGTAACTTGATTTAGATGTTTTATGCTGGGATGCTTCAGTATTGCCCAAGTCTGTTCTCCCGTTTTTAGTGCACCAGTGGGAAGCAGGGATTGTTTAATACTTTGTCTGAGCATTTGCTGACAAGGAGTTACTTTTCTGCTCTTAACCTGTGGGATAGTAACAGGAATGCTGCCAAGCTAATCAGTTGCAACGCCCTGATATTTATTGCCTGAAAGAATCCAATAATCCTTTACGTGAAGAAAAATGTATTTGTCTAAGTGAGAAAGAGAAGCAGATTTTACAGAGAATTAGATCTATACTCTTCACATCTGACTTGCCACTGAGGCTCTTCAAATAGTAATAATTACATTGGAATCAGAAGTTTAGTAATAATCCACAGTGATCAGCACTGTCTGACTGTGTGGCCTTGCCAGAATACCGGAACTCCTCATGTGTGGAAACTGCTTCCCAGCCTCAGAGGGCAGGACATATTCCTTGTCCATGCTTGTCTGAACTGCTCTTCAGAGTCATTGTCAGGATAATTATAATGTAAGAAAAAGTATTGCTTCCCATCAAGCATATGACGCTTACACCTAAAACTTTGAGCAATGAATAAAACCTAATAAGATATATAGCATGAGAATATAGAAGAAATATTAACCATGAACCAGACAAGAGCTGTTTCAAACCTTCTTTAATAGTCCTTTCTTTTTTTGAGCATGCTACGTATTTTTTCTGGGTTTATGTACTATTTTATAAAGTCTCAAAGAACAATTCTTGATTCACTAACAACAATCTCTTGGCATCACATGGAAACTCTGAGACAGAGAAAGCAGGATCCCACTCTCATCAAACCCACAGATAAATTCCAAGATGCTGTCCATTAACAGTGGATGGTCCTGTTGATGCCAATGCAGGTGTTACAGTGTGAGTGCTGCACTTCAAAAGGGACTCCTTTGATTATTACAAATATGCAGAGCAAGGCTGACTCATTTATACTTGAAGGAAAAGTGTTTGTTTAACAGAAGATGAAATATAAGCACGGATGTCCCTTTGGTGCAAGTTATTAAATGTCAGGGAAGAGGACCAGGTGGCCTTGGGAGAATTTTTCCTGCTTTATTTTTTTTATGATTCTGTTTTCTGCATTTGCTCATTGCTGCACAGACAATTGTTAAGATAGGCTTTAACACAGGAATTTCATTGCCTTCTGTCTGGGCTCTTTTGAGCTCAGTCTCCACATAGCTCTACTACAAAAAAGTGGATCAGCTTGTCCTGAAGACAAAGTAGAAAAGCTTGTGGTGTGGTATTTGTGGGTACCAGGAAATGGCACAATAGATCACAGAATTCCACCATTGGAGAGAGTTAAATAATGGTTAAAATAACAGGAAAAATATTAGAAGCGTGTGTTTTAATAGTAAGTGTGTGAAGAAAGCCAATTAGTGAATTAGTCTTTTTACATGTGAGATTCCATAGCAATACATTTAAAAAAAATGTATTCAGATGTATCCAGAAATTATCAAGTCTATTAATACCATGAGAACTTTCAGCACATTTTGTTATTGTCAGTGTTGCATGAGTAAAGGCTGCTTCTTGGCTAAAATATTCTTAGCAAGTTAAAATCTGACAGGTTTTCATAATATTTCTGCAACAATAAAAAAAACCCCTGTGATGTTTCTCACAGTCAAAAGGGGACACAAAGAGACTCCTTCCCATCCAGAAGTCTTTCCCCAGAAATGTAGGACCAATTATGTTTTTTTATTTCACTGCCCAGAGGATAGTCAAGAAAGAGTGTCCCTTTCTGCTGAGTGTTAAACAAAGAGCATGACAACAGAGACATTTTTAAAGAGCTCACACCCTGAGCAAAAGGCAAAGCAGAGGGCTGGATCTGGGGCTGTGGAAAGTCCAAGGCAAGAGCCGAACCTGTTGAGCAATGTGAGGAGCAGAAGCCTCAGCATCAGTTGTTTCTCATCATTCCAATACTTGGGTCTTAAATTAGGGTCTCCCTGCTTATGGGATACATCACTCTAATTTTGAGCCATCAATTAGGCATTTTAATGTCTGTACTGTTATATTATTCACAATACAAAGAGGTAAATATTAAACAAAAGGAGAGGAGAGAATTGGCTACTCTAAACATTCTTACATAGTAACTATTTTTGTAATGAAAAGGGTATTAAAATGTGATGCATAATAAATAAAATAATTTCATTTGTTAAATATCAAGTTTATTGCATTAACAAGTACAAAACTTTGTTTGCAAGTCAGTTAAAGATGATAGAGGGATATTTACTCTTCTGTTTGACATTGGATATGCCCAAAAGATGTAAAACACTGCAGCAAATTTTGTCAGTGTTTTACACAGTGGCCAGAAATTTTCCATCTTTCACTGTGCTTAGTGAACACTACTAGTTATAAGCTACACCTTTGTTACTATTTTATCAAAATATAACAATATTAAAAACAAATAGTTACGTGAAGGAAGCCAATTTGAGTGGTATTAAACACTTGGTTTTCCCTATTTTTTGAGAAGTTCTCTTAAAACAAAATATGACTTGATTGAATTGTTACATAAATAATTCCAAAAGGAATTTTGCAGTTAATTTCTCTTCTTGAATAAATCACTGTAAATGGTGCAAATAGGTATTTAAAAATGTTCAGTGATTTGATGTTTTTCTTTGGAGAGGTGTTTTTTTTTAACTGGAATGCATTCTTCTATGGCATGAAGGCTATTAATTACATTTCAAAATCAGAGTTGCATTTAATGAGTTTATATATCAATATACTGGATTGCAAAGTCCCCTATTTATTGCTTCTGTTACAGTACTGAAATGGAGGACTGCCAATAAACTTGTGGGCTGAAATAATTTCCCAGAACAGATAATTTGTATCAATAAATGATATGAAAATTTAAATATTAGAAGAAAGTCGTTTTTCTCTATTTTTCATGCTGTATACTAAAGTAGCATTGACCAACATGAAATTATTGCTTGCCTTGTACTTCAGAAAAAAGGCTGCCAAGCTCCTGTTGAATAGGCTGGGGACGTGTGTTCTCAGAGGGTTTTATTAAGACTTCTATTCATGGCCTTACATTGAGTTTCTTTAAGAAAAAATGAGCAATCCTCAGAGGGCCTCAATTGTATTTGGGATGTATAAACTATTCCTTCAACAATGTGAATGTTGGTATGTAAGGAACTGAGAGCACACAAGGCTTAGACAATAGTTTCCCAGAGTCTGCAAAATGCAGAATTGCAATAGAGAATATATTTTACTCATTTATAAACATCTGGACAAACCAGTACACTGTCTAGATCCCACAGCAAATTAGGGCCTGATTTTTAATTAAGTTTGGCATGCATCAGAGGGGGGCATATGTTCAGCACATGTTTTTACGTTATACATCTTTTGCTCCATTACCTATGTATTGTTGAAAATGAGTGCTGCTGCTGAATACAAACTGTCCAATTTGCTTTACTTGAAAAAATTCACAAAATGAAAAATAATTAACATCTTTGATAAAATGGAGCCATGATTTTTTTCTGAAAGAAAATCAGTGGGTTGGGGGAAAAATCACTGAACTTGTAAAATAGTCATGATTATTTGCCAAACTACATACATTTTCCAGATTTTGAAACCTTACAGATGACCTGAGTCTACCAGAAAGGTGTCAATTTCTTCCTAGTGTTTGAGGATTCATGCATCGCTTCTCCAGTGAAACTGGAATAATTCTATTGTTCTGAATTAAAAAGAAATAAATTATGTTTTCATCTAGATCTGGTGTGGAAAGGACTTAGAAATTAAACCTTGGAGCTCATTGGCTTGGAGAGTTATGATTGTAGGTACCTTTATCATGATATGCTCTGCAGGACGACTTTTGGAAATGAGCTTTGTGATCTTGAGTTACAAAACATTGGGAATTCCTCCCACATCCTGACAACTAAGTCTAAAGTTACTGCTGCACAATTCCTGGTCTGGCTTTTCCTCCCAAGCACACCTGGAGCTGCAGGACAGGGCATCCCAGGGGATTGCACCAAGGCAGATGAGACAACATTTCCAGGACTGAGAAATCTTGTATCCTTTCAGCAGGAAATACTAATTTGTCGGCAATCACGTGAGTCTGGAAAGGCAGAACTGTCCTGTTACTGGGGGTGTGTGCTGTCCCTGACACTAATAGTAAGAAAAGGAAACCAAGGCAGTGAAGACAAACACCGGCTGGCACCTTGCACTTCAAAAGTGTAGTCTTGAAACAGTCTCATTAGAAACAAGATTTAAATGCTTTGGGGAAGAAAAACCAAAGTAATTTATCTACTCAGTCAGACCTCTTACAGTAATCCTTCATGAGTGAAGGGGAAGCCAGTTTGGCAGGGTTGCCATGGAGACTGGAGGTAGCCTCAAAAGTAGATGTTCTATTTTTGCCCTTCTCAGCAGCAGACTCTTTTACCCAGCTATAGCTCTTGGCAACCCATCTTTGCAACTCAAGGCTCAAGGAAAGTGAACTCTATGGATTCTCAGCCCAAATCACATCCCATAACCTGAGGTTCCTTTTTTCTAGTGGAAACAACCAAGAAGGCATCTCATAACTACATGCTTTTGATGGGCACAGCATAAACACAAAACTGGTCAGCACTTACAGGCATACATTCTGTCTCCTTACATGGTTCCAAAGTTTGCATCATTTAAAAGCATACAGAATCTGATGCTAGGTTTTCCCTAGGGGTAAAATGTGTGCACTTTTGCTTTGTCACTGTCATTTTCATATATGATATTAAATTTCTTGAGATGAAGGTTGAAAAATCTGTGAAAGTTAAGTGAAATTCACTTCAGTTTTTCCAATTGTTTTGGATGACTCCATCTATGCCCTTTTTCCATCAGGGAAACACCAAGACATGTTCCAGGAAGTCCAGTGAAGTTACTTTCCTGACACTTTCTATGTATTTGGCTTGTGAAGTTTTTGCTGGTCAGATATCCACTGAAAAAGCCTTTGTGTTTCAGAATAGTAGAGTGTGTAAGTCTTTATATGGCAATGAAAAATTACACACGCCATATATTTATGTTACACATACTGTGATAAATGCTAAGTGCATTTATTGTACATATCTGGTTGTACTGCAATACAAACTGAACATGTGTGTTGTCAGGTGGTCAGATGTATTTTATCACAGACAGAGTGTGGTGACATCTAAAAGAGGCTGAGCTGCTAAGAAAGCTCCCGGTTAGGGGAGCTATGTCCCTTATGTTCTCTACCTTCCATCTTGATCACATTGGCTTAGGATACAGGGGTTTAACTGGCCATTCAGCTTGTACTCCAGTGATTTCTAATCAGCTTCTGGCAACGTGCAACAAAAAATGGTCCAGGATGTGTCCTGAGAAAAACAGAGCCCCCTGTGAAATTGTATTGAGGTGAAGTGTTGTCTGTGACACCTGGTTCTCATTGTGTACCCACCCCTGCACAACACCCCAACAACACACCAGAAAAAGTGCAAATTTTTGAATGGGAAGGAAGTGGGTAAGAACTGGCAACAGGTCAGCAATCTGAATGAAACTGAATCCAATAACAATTACATATAAAACCATGGCTTGTTAAACATTCTTTTGTACACCATGACCTAAGTTTAAAAAGGAAAATACAGGACAAGGACAGCAAGTGAGGACCAACCAGATCCAATGGTGAGGCCACAGAGCAGTGAATGATTGGGAGGTCTGAGCCTAAGCTGGGAGAAGGGGTCACTTGCCAAACTCAACAGATTTATGAGCCATTCTGATTTCTGAGAAAGACCTTTTGACAAAAAGGATTAGATATTTCTGTAGATAGTTAACATTCAATTCAGTAACTTGCTCTTGTACCAACATTGGCCTGGACAATGTGTCTCCGACACAGTCTGAACTGATGGAACTATTCAGTGAATAACTCTTTGTTTTTGTAGCCTTACTTTATAGTAATTTGTAATATGAAAACTATAAATTTGAATAGTGCATAAAGAGCCACTGTAGAAACAAAATACCAAGAAAATACCCTATTTCACCATGTTTCCCAAGAACAAGGTTATTTCTTTTTGACATTTACCACAAGAGAAGCTTTTTAACCTGCTAAATGAAACTATTTTCTCCCTAAGGTAACAGTAATTTCCTTTGTGTGAATCCTGAAGAAATACAAGGAAATCCTCTCTTTTCTGAAAGAAATAAGAAGCTACCTATTTAACTTTCCTCTTCTATCAATGGGAAAATTGAAAATCTGAGAAACAACTACAGAGGAAAATTGGATTTCCATTGATTTCCAAAGCCTTTCTTTTTCCTCTGGAAAAGTGTGGAGTTGGCTGTTGGGGAGACTGAGACAAAGACTGTCTATAAACCACAAAGACACACTGCATTTTCGGCTGGCATGAATCAGCTGAGACCCATCTCCTTCAGTGGATCTGTTCCAATTCACCCACATGACAGGGAGAAGGGAGTCACAAGCAGTTGCAGTACTCTGCAGTTCTTTATCCTTCACTGTGACTCTTTCTCCACATTGCATGCTAACCAAAAAGATTTGAAGATAGCATGTGTTTCTAAGTAACCTGCATTGTGGAGTAGGGATAGAATTCATTAACATTTCCTCCTTTTCCCATTAGCATCTCCTTTTTGCACAGAATGAACGTAAAACTGGGCGTAAAAGACACTACAAGCAATATTTCCTGTGTCCTTTTAACTGCTCTGAGAAACAGCTGCCTTAGGGTCTCTTAGGACCACTGCATTTGTGCTCCCAGCACTCATCTCACAGATAGTTAATAGATACTTTCAAAGATTCTCCTGATATTTCAAGAATCTGTAATAGAAAAGCACAACTGATGCTCACACTAGCTGGTAAAAGATTAAATAATTGTGTAGTTGTTTCAAAATTCATATATTTACAATTTTTAATCAAGACAAAGACTTAAAATAATAGGGTTTCTTTTACCTTATGTTTAATTCATGAGTTTATGATACATACTTATTTACTTTTTAGAGAATGCAAGAATTACTGGGACAAAAGTGCTCCCAAGACACTTCACATTTTCACATGTACTGGTCTGCAGTAAACACTCATATAGTCAGGGAGGGGGTAGTTTGCTCCTTTCTTTTTTTTTTAATACCTTGTGGATTTTTGTGTCCTTAATGAATGCTGAAAATCCCTAGCTCACAAGACTGTTGTGAGGATTAATTAGTGAATGTTTGTAAGATGCTTTGAAGATGAAAGGTGTGATGTAAATGCTAATTATTTATTATTACTATCTTCCTAATCTTGGACAAATTTGGTTGATGTGGAAGTGAGTGATTGATCTTGCTAAACAGAGGTATGCACCATGGGAGGAGAGCCTTTACAAGCTTCACATTAATAATTCTTCCTATGAGTCTCAGCCCTGTTCTGAATCTCTCCATCTACCCTAACTGACTGCCTCCACATGGCTTTGACACTGCCCTTCACACTAAATTGCTACTCTACTGCAATCTCTGGGTCTGATCCAACAATCATGAAATCAGAAAAGATTTTTCCATCAGTTTCAGTGAACTAGGCAAAAGGTCAAAAAATAGTCTTTTATGCAGTATTTTGGAAAATAAATAAACATCAAAAGCCTGTTTTCTGAAAACTGCCCATACTTGCTCTCTGCATGATTAGCTTGATACATACTGTCAGGTTTTGTCAGTTGTGTCAGATCATATTCATATCATACAGCTTCCTTTGTGCACAATAACATGATTCTTTGCAGGTCTGTTCAGCTGTGAATCTGTAGCTGTCTTCTGCATTAAATTATGTGCAATTTTGGCATCAGTATACTCTATCTCATAGGGCAAGACATTTTGGTGCTCAGGGCATGAGAGCTGTTTGGTTCCCTCTCCTAGAGCACACTGAAAGTAATCTTTGTGAGGTGAAGGGTCGCAGCTCCTGCTGCCTTCACAATTCAGGAGAAGCTGCAAGGTAGGGCCACCTATGTCTCATATGCTTGTCTTTGTGATCTGTACCTCATGTGCTTCCCATGCTGGAAGCTGCTCCCTTCAGCTTTCTCATTGTGAGGACACATTGTGGGTCAACCACCATCATGATCATGAAATCAGTTTTGCTCAGGGTTGGGCTCCCTTTGACTTTACAGACCATTCCACCATAGAAAGAGGTGTTATCACCTTGAATCTCTTTGAGGATGTGACTGCTTACAAGAGTGAATTGGTATATGACAACATTTGTCAGATACAGCAGAATAGGAAAGTATTAACTGAGAGGAAACATG
>JAOXXN010000102.1:14362272-14372624 GCA_026770055.1 Myrmophylax atrothorax
TATTAAAGTTCTGAATGATACAAAGAGGAATTCTTAAAATAATGTTCCTGGTTTCTTAAGGCATGAGGTACCCAAAGTAAGCTATAAGTAAAGCAACATAAACCCTGCTCAGCAAGCCCTTTTTTCAAACTTAACAGTTTATTGCAATGCTTTTTCATTAAAATGCACATCCTTGCCATACAAAGCATTTATTAAATCACTATATATTTCAAAAAGTTTCTAGAGTTCATGAATTCTTAATTATATAGAGCTCAGACTTTGATTATGTATCCTTTGAGGAGTTCCCTTTCCCCTGAGTTTAGAGATCACAGCAGGTCACCACATTCAACCTTGGTCTCTCATGCAACAATGAAGAGTTTTGCTATTTTCTGTATATTCTCCCATTACTCTGTAAGCTTTTTGGAGATGAAGTTGGCATGTTATAGATACAAAATAATATTTAAATTGCCTTGCATAATTTCTGGAAATATTCTCTTCTGACATTTAAGTGCATGACTTTTAGATGGATAGCCAAAACTAATTTGCAAATTCTATTTAAGAAATAATAAATGACATGACACAGAACATTAGAATGACTTTAAAATCCATCACTACAGTGATGGTAAACTTGTATCTGCAATACCATGAGGAATAAATCCTGCCTATTTCAAAAAATACACTTTCTAATTCACTACTTTTATCACTTTTTTTTCATCTGCCCTCAGGCTTTCAGGCAAACAGCCAAGTGAGTCAAAGGGCAGCATTGCATGTATCAGTTACAATTCATGGCTTGTTTTCACACAAAAAGATTCATGTGAAGCAGCTAAAGGTGAAATTTGAAGTAATTTAGTTGTGTTACCTTAAATCCCCATGTGTGACTACTCTCATTCAGAATAAGTGATTTTAAACAGCGCAGAAAAGGATCTATGGGGTTTAGTTATTCATGTTTACAAGGCTATTTAGATTTTAGCTTTCCAAATCCTCTTGTGTAAACACAGATCTCAAAATCACCATGTTTGGGGAGGTGGGAATGGTTTGAAATTGTGCATGAGTCTTGAATAGCATTGCAGGGTCCATGTGGTTTCCACTGCTTTTTATGAGAGTTTTCACTGCCAAATTTAATTTCATCCTATTTATTGTACACTGCCGTCAGCTGCCACTGGAGTTAGCCCAGCCTGCAAGCCAACAAAGGCATTCATACTTACCTAAAACTAGGTGTATTTCTGAGTTGCATCTCAAGAGAGCCTTCTAGCAACTGCAGATCTGGGTCATATGATTCCAAAGACAGGAAAAACACAAACAAAAAACCCCAATCACCTAAACTAGAACTGCCATTTTCCTGTTTTCTGCTTGCACAGGATGGTTCATGATCCTTTATTTGGGAAGGAGATGCTCAAATTTTTCACAACCAATGTATGGAACCACACTGTTCCTCTGTTATATAACTGTTCTGTATAATTTTTGGCTATGCTGAACTTAATTTGCTTACAAGAAGTCCTTTATGCCAAGGACAATGGAGTATACAAAAGTCTTCCCTGTGAAGCTGCGAAGGTCACAGCATATGTGCTATTTCTGACACAAATCAG
Source organism: Myrmophylax atrothorax (assembly GCA_026770055.1). Classification (NCBI taxonomy): domain Eukaryota; kingdom Metazoa; phylum Chordata; class Aves; order Passeriformes; family Thamnophilidae; genus Myrmophylax; species Myrmophylax atrothorax. The sequence continues at coordinate 14,363,838 of JAOXXN010000102.1, forward strand.
AGGCAGGCCATGGAAATTTAAGTTGATACAACCTTCACCTTCCCACTGGTACATCTTGCCATTACCACACTATCTTTGACCCAATGTACCACAAAGTGCTTCTTTTTGCCTCTCTGCATACAATCTTTTCTTAAAACCCCTTGTACTATTCTGTTCATTATTCTTCCTAATCTTTCTCATGTGTCTGCTTCATATCAGGGATTCACTTTCTAGTTTTGTTAAACTCTTAATCAGCAAGATGGAGAGAAAGAGTCAAAGCAAAGAAAACCAGGTGTTTGTGATGGCCCAGAGTTCTCCTGTGGTGTCAGCAGACTACCTCTACTTTTTTCTGTATAAGAAAGAGTTAATTTTTATTAAGAAAGATATTATATTCCTGCTGATAGCCAGGTATAGTGTGCAAAATATATTCTCTTAAGAGTCTGAAAATGCACCCCTCTCTCCTCTTGTTTGTGATCTCAGAACCACCTTGGTTTATCTTCAGTCAGAGTAGTCTGTGCTCCAAGTACTTCATCTGCTTCAGGATAGTCAGTCCCAGCCTCCCTATTAGAATACAAAGGAGAATACCCAGGTGATTATTTCCTGCCAGCACAGTTATGTGAGTGCATACTGCTAACCACCCTATCAATTATATACTGGAGAAATGTTAATTAATGTTAACGTTTCTCACCCTATTTAAATATGACTTAGTTTTAATAGTCCATACAATTTTCCTGGAAGTTAGGAATTAAAAGAAGTGCAATGTTTTTCTGCATTTTTCTAGAAGCAGCAATAGTTACCATCAAACAATTATTTGTTTTTTAAAAACAAGAATGCTTTCATGTAAAGGAGTCTGGGTGCTAATGCAGAGGAGACCAAACAGTATTCAATGCAAAAGGATCAAACTAGGGCAGGGTAGGGACTTCTAGAAGCAAAACATGAAAACATCATCCCAGGCCTTCCTTTAATTTGGTGGTAGAGTTTTAATACATCTTTCTCAGGATGCCCACGAGGGCTTCCAGCACATAATTTCTTCACAGTAAAACTCAGAAAAATTTCAATAAATGCAAAATAAACTCAAGTGTGTTATGTGTATTTATGCCAGTACTGTCAAGGAAAGAAAAACACATTGCTGTTGAGTGCCTCATGTATTTCTGTTGAAACCAGAAACAGTGGCAGCTAACTTACTCTGAAAGAACTTTTTCTTTTTAATCTGGGACTCTCACATTTACTGCCTCCTCTTCCTTGTCAGTTAAACCACACCCAGCCAATTAATTTCTTTTCAGCTTCTGTAACATTCTTTCACTTTTAAATATTCAGGGAAAGGCACTTTTTGCTTTCACCATAGTGGCCTGGCTTACTATCCTGAAATACTCCTCTCTTTTTCTCCTTGCAATGAATGTGGGACAGGGACCATGTTTGCTCTGCTTTGAAATGACATGCAAGGAATCATGTTTTATGATGCTAAAATACACTTCACCCTTTCCACTTTGAATTTTTAATAGGAGTGGGATCATGACAAAAGTTTAGTGATTAAATAAGTGGCAGATACAAAGTTCCTATCACTGTCTTTATATAAATCGTGTGGTAAAACAGATTATTTCTTACGTGGACATGCCATCTATTCATTTCTAGCAGATAGGGTGCATATGCTCCCCCACCCTGAGCCTCAGAGCTGACCTACGGGACTGCCTGCAAGGAGAGGGCAGCTACAGTCAGTTAGCCACGTGCCAACTGGTAAAAGTGTCTTTTAAAAAGTAATCGGCTCTGACATTAGACAGCAACCAACCTCTTCAAGTTTCTGGATGTCAGGGAGACAAGTGCTGGGGGCAGGTATTTTGCAAGAGATAATTCAAGGTAGCCTTTAGCTAAGCAAAAATAACTCCACTGAGACAATAAAATCACAGAAACGATGCATTTTCTGCATTAAGCTGTAAGATACTAAAGAGTTTGGCTGTGGAAGTGGCTCCCACAGCACCCATTTGTCCCTGATGACTATGTGATACAAGTTAAGTACAAGGAAAAAGACCGTTTTTATGCTAAAATGAGAAAAACTCAGCCCCTGCACATTTATCATCACATAGCCCTGACATTCCCTTATTGTACTGTGGAGATTAGAAAGCAGTTCCTCAAGACTCACAGTCAAACAGCCACATAGTGGTTACTGTTCATTTTTGTGGTAGTTGCAAGGCAAATAATGATGGAGCTGTGGTAGAGGCCCTGAGGGAGCCCCATCAGTGGAAAAATGCTACCCTGTGATAGCTGAGGGTAGAGGGAACAATTCGCTTTACCTCAGCAACAAGAATTAGCTGCTAGGAAAAAATATTCCTATAAACAATCAGGAGAGACTTTTTCTTTTCTCTCAGAGTTTCCAAATCTTAGATGACTATCCAGAGTGGCATTTATGTTTGATACACATGTGAGCTTGAGCTGTCCCGGCTTGCTGGGCTGAAATCCTGTTAACCCAAGCATTGTGCTTTAGTCCTCCAGCCTGAGCAGCCTTAAAACCCACTTGAATTGCACCAAACAATTTCGTAGTCTCTGAGAGCATATCTTTAAAAGCACGCTAAGAGATGGCAAGATGCAAACATGCTGACTCTCTAGAGAATATTAATAGCACATCTCAAGCATGATTGTGTCGGTGTCTCCTCAGTTTACTGTTCACAGTTAAAGGTCATTAACTGAAATTAGGCCAAAAGAGCATTTGCAAGCAGCAAAACACAGTGGATCTATAAATTCTTCTTAAAATCAGTTTCAAGTACATCAAAGTCCTAATTAGTGCCTGGTGTAAGCGCACTGTTTCCTTCTCAGCCAAAAGGTGTTGCTTATTGCTGTAACCAAGGAAAAGAAAATGGATGACATCAGGAACATGAGTTTAAAACAAAATGGATGTCCTCTTACATTTAGTTTGCTCAGTGCTGCTTCTAAGAAAGACCCTGCCTGTCCTCAGAAAGTTCTGGGCAAGAAAATGTATGTGCTTTGGGTGGGACAGACTGGACACGTCCTCCTGAAGTGTTTTAGCTGCAGTTTGTCACCTGCACACTGTCCAGCTCCCTTGCATTGGCAGACACAGTTGTGCTGCCATGGGTGCAGCACTCTGCCCACCTTGCAAAGGAGTGCTCCACCAGTCTTTATAGGCATGAGGACTAGACTGCTGGCAACTTCAAAGCCAAAGAAACAGTGAGCGATGTGACACAGATTTTACGCTGTTATTCGTGATATCATATTCTGGCATCAGAAGAGGGACAGTACTAACTGTGCACAGCAAATTCACTTCCAAAAGTGAAAATGGCATATAGTATTTTTGTTTTAAACAAAGTAGTTACAAGCTGTTTTTTAAAAAAATTCCATTTAAATGAAATTTTCAGGAATACTGAAATTTAAACATTATTAACAATGACCAACTTCATAGCAGAGATTCCCCAAACTCTCTTGATTTAATAATTAAGTTGAACATCACTAGGACTGAATCCTTACCACAGGTGTGGTGGAAAGTGTCCTTAAAAGGCTGTATCAGTAATTACATGTCTCAATATAATATCTTCCAAAAAAGACTTCAGTACAAGAGCATCTAACATATACTGTCCCATGTATTGTGGCATGTTCCTTCTCATACAAAATCATTTACCTGTTTAAGGGTTTCATGATCAGGATTTGAATGCCCGTGACAGTGCTGCAGTGAATTTTACTTTTTGCAAGAATTGAATTATCTTTGTCTAATCAAAGTACTCTTTCATTTTATATAAATATTAATTAAGGAATATTTACCTTGTGTTAAAATGTGTTATTGGCTGCTGGTAGTTTACACAGCAGGTGGGCATGTCATTTTATGTCACTCTTCTGTGTGAATAGACTAGAAAGTCATCATTCATGTTGAAAAAACATGACTTAAAAACAATTGCTATCTCAACCCTAGAGAAGATTCCATGAGTGCCTACATTTAGCAAAAAACTGCTGACTGGATAACCAAGTTCCTACCTTCATATCAAACTATTGATATTGTAAATGTTAAGAGTGTCTGTAAAATAAATATCTAAAAATGTCATCAAGCATCCACATTGCTGCATTTCATATAGTTCAGCAGAGATTTTTAGCTTTCTTTTTCCTCTCTCTTTCATGTGTTTACCAAACTGTTACAAAACATATGCACTATTTTTGAGGAAAAATAACACAAGCCAAGCAGACAGATCTATTCATGATCAGAATGCAACGGCCTTCATTATATTCCAGTTTGCTTATAAGTGACTGATCGAGAGTTAGCAGATGGTGTTTTCTTTCACCCCTTTGCCTTCCTTTTATTTAATTACTCCAACTTAGTTTATGTGCTGGCTCTATAGTGCATAATAAGCATGTATATTTGTAAGATCATCACTTCTATGATCTCCAAATTCATCAATGCCTTATCTATCCTCTTTTGAGTGTCTTAGACCATGTATTTAAGCTCTACACCTAAGACCAGCCCAGCCTGACCTCTTACATTTTATGTTGCCCTTGGATGTGTTTCCATAAAAAGAACAACCTAGCATCCACCAAGCTGTGGGACCTGCAGAAAATAAGTCTGGTAAGTAATGTATTATACTTGTGTCCTTCCAAGCAGCAACAGCTGGGGATAGGAGTGTCACAGAGGGACTCAGTAGCTTGCCCCACTGGGCTGTGAGGGTTCTTCTTGGTCTGAGAGGGCAGGTTTTTCAGGGCTGATATGTGACCAGGCAGGAAGGAAGCTGGCAGATACAATGCTCTAGAGCTGTACAGAGAGAACATTGCATCCATTTAACATGATAATTAAAATACACACTGTTATTCAAAAATCACAACAATCCCACATAAAAATCTTCTTCCTCTAACTCTCTAATTTTGTCACAACAGCAACCATTCAAAACATATCTGGACAAGATTTATGATGGGCCCTGACTCTCATCTGATGATGCTTCTTTCCCATCAAAGTCAGTTCTGTTTCCAAACCAAATATTTCTCATAGCTAGTATCTCATCAGCAACTCTTTCTACTGTTTGAGTTCCAGTCTTGGTGAATTTACATCAAGTTGTGACTTCAGAAAGCTCTCTCTGGGCCAGAGCCTGACAGACTACTGCTCAAGGGGCATCCCAGAGTAGAGAGCCCTCTTTAGCAGAAAATCTCAACATAACAATTCACCCATAGTTGAGAAGATTGAGCTTGGGAAGACATGAGGGCATGGGACAAATAGAGTCCCCTTTTGTCTGCTTTTTCATCAATAAAAACTCAAGAAAGGAAAATTCTTCAGACAGGAGCATATACAACTTCTAGGGTTGTCTCCCCAGTCTGCTGCCTCCAGTGCAGTCTGGCAGATCTGTGTGTGCAGCAATTAAATGGAAAGGTTTTGTCTCACTGGATTGCTTTAACTTGTCCATTCTGTCATTTTAACAGAATTTCCCCAAGATCAGAAATTCAGCTACAAGTTCATTTTGAAGTATCATCAAACATGATACTGACATAACTAGTTTTTCCCATTACCAGGGAGAATTCAGAAACAACACTGCACAGCACATACATTCTGGAGAATTATATTTGCTGAGTGATCTACTAGAGGACATCAAAGACACAACTAAACTCTGCCTTTGTATTGAATCAAAATCAAGAGATAATTTTATTTTCTTCTTAGTTTGGTTTTAACACTCATCTATGTGGCACAAGTGAATTTAGTGACACAGAAACTGTGAAAAGATTTAATTGGTGGAAATGAATACAAATGTTTGTCTCTATGTGGCATGCATTATTTATATCCACTACAAATGTCCAACAGATAAATTCTGCTTGTTTCCATTTAAGGTGCAGATTGTGGGAACTAACCAAGTCCCTTCAGCAGCAATATTTTAATCTGTTCCAGGACATCTGAACTTCTGGAATATTTGGAAATTTATCCTTCTGATTTGCATCTTAAAGCTGAGAAAGACATTAGTTTAATTTTCTCTTAGGGGTGCTTTAGACATCTGGCAATTACTAGACAGAAAAAACAGTTGGGTTTTCTTCTTCCTCCTGGCTTCAAATTACTTCTAAGATAAAGAATATAATTATAGAGATAGTGGTTTAGAAATGGTCACAAGATCAACTCCAATCCCTGTGAGAAACCCAGATGTTCCAGTAAGCTGGATTTCTGGGTTGTTTCTAGCTCAACAGGGATCTACCATGGCCCCACGTAGTATCCATGATCTGGTTCATCATGGTTAAAGATATTTTTAGGTTTCTTGTCTGGTTTATTCATGACGCAGTCCCTACAAGGCCTTTGGATAAGCGTTTCACACAGTGGGGGTGAGGTTCAGCTCTAAGGACAGCGTTACACTGCATTAATCCAACGACTTCAATACCTCTGCTCCTACTGTCTTACAGCCATGTAGCTGAGAGCGAATCAGGCTGAAGATTTTGCGTATAGGTGACTCCACTATTTTTATGAGGCCCTGCAGGCTCTAATTCTTTGCACCATGTGGGAGCCTTCCATGAATACAGAGTGCCATCTGTGCTTGGGTCTCATTCCTTAAAGAAACATTTAGCTTTCTATTCATCCTTTCTACATTCCTGGGGCTGAGCAGTGTGCGAGTGCGTTACCCCTTCCTCCCTTGTGTCACCAGAGTTTATTGATCAGCCTCGGGACTAAAAACACAGCAGAGAGCCCTGCTGTTTCCAGTAGCTGTTGCCTATCTTTTGAAGCAGAGATGAATGTTTGAGCCATAATGTATTCTTTCAGTACAAGAGTATTAACCTATTGTGAAAAATAAATGCAAGTGATTCTCAAACTGGGAGGAGAAAAGGCATTGGAGCATCAGAAAGCTTGCACACCGAGCCTTTTGCTTCAGCTCTTGCAGCCTGAGCCTCTTGTATCTCTGACTAATTCTCTCCCTGTTCACCATAGGAATACTAATTGCCAGATGAAGCTCTTTGTTCAGCTAATGCTCTAATTGTTGCTTAGAAGAGGAGTTTTCTATTCCAAACATTTATTCCTAAGCAAATGCGAAACTTTATTTCTGTGGTTGTGCCCAGAGAGTTCAGAGTTATAAAGTTACTGAAATTACAAGACCAGAGTCACTGTGTCAAAAAAAACCCCACCACATCCTTTCTGTAGTGGCTTGTTCAAATCCAGATGTGTAACATTTTGCCCTACATCATAGGTGAGCTGTGACAATATGAGTACCTTGCATTATTCTACCATGAAACCAAAACCACAAGACATCTGGAGTTTCTGTATGAATGAGAATCCATGAAGTTCAGACATATCACAGTCACGTTTGACTTACCAGCACTAAACCACAGGAGATTATAAAAGCTACCTGAAAACAAGAAACACTAAAACAGAAAAACACAGTCTAAATATATGTAAACTTGTAAATGGAATAGGTCTTTGAGCTGCCTATGTTTTGATTTATATCCATCTAGCCTGCACTTGAACGGAAAAGTTTAAAAGAGCTCTTTGTTACGCATGGCTGCACACCTCTTCTGCTGCCCACTAAGAACAAGAGCAACTCTTTGGACATAAGTTAAACTTCTTCATCTTTCTCAGTGAATAGATTTGTGATATTCTACATGAACCCAAGAACACACAGTAGCACAAACACACACACACAAAAGTATACCCGGGCTAATAAATAAATGAATTAATTTCAAAAATGTCCTAGTTTCTCAAGTGAAAAAACACACATAACTTCGTGAGAGAGAACAGAATAAAAGTAAAGGAGATGTATCACTACAAGCAGGTCAATAAACTGCGTAAGGATAAATCCAATGCAGGAGAGAGTAATTAAGAATTGAGAGACTTTTTTTCTGTACCTGAAGGCACTTCCTGGACTTCTTTCTCACCTTAGAGAGGACTCCATAGTGCATGCTCTGCTGCCTGTGATCCTAGGCATGGTAGCTACCAGGTGTCATCCATTCGTTAAGACTAAAGTGGTCTAATGAAAAGCAAGATTTTTGAAGATTGTTAGTAGCATAAACTAAATCAGAACAGATATATATATATCCTCCTAATACATTGGTAGCACATCTTAGAGCTACCTACAGAATGTAATAAAGATCCTACAAATTTCTTTACAGAATATTTCTTCCTCTCTGACACACCATACCTTTGAGCATTAGACTGATCTGATTTCCTTTGTCATGACTTTTCAAAGCTTGATATTACCTTTAAGTCTCTTTTATGTGGTCAGGTTTCTTATGCTATCATGTAACCCCTGAACATCCCAGATTTGTTCAGGGTACGACTCAGCTTCTGGCTGTATCACCTTTGCTTCTTAATAACCAGGAGTGAATGTTGGCTATTGCAACCACTCATTTCCCAGAACAAAACTGCATGTCCTCACTGTCCTGTGGGAACAAAGGAGGTGGCTGTGGAAGAAGCCCTGTAAGGACAGCAATCATTATGCTTACAAGTGCTTGCTGTGCCTGACCAAGAATGTTAGAGAATTCATTACTTTTAACACTAATTCTGCTCTTTATGAAGTATGAATTACTGATTAATGAATACCAATCTGTTCCAGCTACATCCTACACCCCATATGGCATATAAAAAACCTCTTAAAAATAAAGTTATAAAAAGAGATCTAACAAATCACAGCCCAACCCATGACTAAAGCAGGGGGTTGATCTATAATCTCATGACTTATTACGTTATTTGAAATAGTTTTATAAGTGACTTACAAGGATTCAGATGCTTCTTTGGGAGATTGTCACATTCCCCAAAAACTGTGTTAGCAAATTTTGGCAGATATTCAAGCCAGTTATTTCTTCTTTTATAGTAGACATTGGTATTGAGTCTAGAAAGAACAAAAAATGTTCAACATAAGCCAA
>JAOXXN010000102.1:14384654-14426888 GCA_026770055.1 Myrmophylax atrothorax
AAAAAAACCAACCCCCCCAAAACAACAACAAAACTATAGCAATAATATAATCAGTTAAAGCTCATAAGTGACACTACGATTTCTTGGGTCTAGGCCATATCTCTCACATTATTTGTACATGAAGTGACAAATGCAACAAAGGCTATAAGGTTGGACTATTCATTTAACCCTGAACTGCTTCACCAGCTGTAGAATGCTCAGTTTCGTGGGTCTTTGGCCAATTGTTTATAGAGGACATTCTCAAAGTTTGTTCAGAACTATCAAGTCCAAGTGTGATTTCTTCTTGTCTGAACATGGATGAATTTTATAAGTTTTACATTTTCATTTTTAGAATACTTCAGTACTTTCTTATGTGGTATTTGGGTGGAACTCTATATTAGCTTTCTGCAATTCCAGCATGGTGCTCTCTATGACAGCAGGAAGACTTGTACCCTAGAACCTATCAGCCAGGGTTTCTGATACTGAAAGCACTGGTGCCACAGTGATTCCATCCAAACAAAGCCAAGGAGGAATGTAAGCATAACTTGAAGAGCAGCACTGAAGGTGCAGTGTGGTTACTATGAAGAATTCTTCCTGCTTCTGTTTCTAGAGTATTATCACTGGATGACAGAAATATATGGTTTAAACCATAGCAAGGACATATTTTGACATATTTTGCACTATTGCAATTTCTCTGTCCTCTGGCTCTCTTATTGACAGTGGAAAATGCTTCAAAATAAATAACTGCTAAGAAGCTTTTTATCTTTTTTAGCAGCAAAGGTATTTATTAACAATGTTGGAGGCAAGCCAGTTCATATTGGGCAAGAACTTGCCTGGCTTGTTTGTGTAAAATAAGCCATTTATGCAGTCTTGAGTTCATAGTTACACCTTCTAATTTCCATATTAATGACTGGGCAAAATCTTAGGTGGAGCTTTCCTTTTGGCTTGAAATTTGGCTAGCGGTCTCCTGACTTCATCCCTCGGGTGGTCTTGAAGCGTCTTCCTCACTGTGGGACTTCTGCCTTTTCTTTGTTCAATGACATGACCTGTCCAACTTGTAAAACCTTGGCTTTAACTCTGCAAAATCTTGGCTCTGGGTTCTCATACCGATTTCAAAGATCCAAGTGTGCTTAATTCATTACTTCTAATACACGGTGCACTGGTCTCTACAATTGCTGGGCGGTGCGTACCAGAACAAAGCGACTCATCGCTTCATGCTGTGTCATGAGTTAAGTGTTCTTGCTATGCCAGAAATACTTTGCAGAGCAGAAATAGAAATTTCACAAAACTAGGGGATTTTTGGACTCTTTTCTCTTTCACTTATGGACAGCTCCTCATCTCATTAGTTTTGCTTGTTCCTCATTTAGGCAGGGAGTTTCTCAGTGTTTATATAAAGCTACAGCAGTGTCCAGTGTTATCCTCTCATGAATTCTCTATGTGCAGAGCAGCTGCAGAACAAGTTGGAAAACAACACCAAAATCTATGTTCTGATTTCAAGAAGGCACAGACTGGGTTTTGGTCTCCTGTGAATTACCTTTTTTTTCTATGTGTGCATGTTCATAGTCACAAATATATCTGTATTTAACCAGTTCTTTAAATGCCATGAGAATTGGATTGAGACCAGTTCCCACAGACTCGATAGAAATGGAAAATTAGGAACTGGGAAGAAATCCAATGTATATGAATTATGTTTCTTCACTTCCGCTGGTTTCTGTTTACAAAGAGCCAGAGCTGATAATGACACTCTGAAGATTAAAGAGTCTAGCACTCCAGTGGAGCTACTTTATCCTCTGTCTCCGTATACTTATTATTGCTAGTTCTTAAAAAAAAATTACAATGATAATGCAATATGAATAATTAAAGAAAATAATGTTGATTTCAATATAATTACTTTAGGAAAATGTACTACAAAACTTATATTCCTCATTAAGCTGTGCAAAACCATTTTCCCTCTTGCTGTTGTTCAGCAACTCTTTTGTACCTTTAAGTGCAAGCATGAGGATTTATATCCCTGCCAAAATTTTGAATATTATGACTCCTTAAGTTTCAATGTTAGATATATCTAGAAATAGCTTAACCCAAAACTTGTTCCGCTCCTCATTTTCATGATATCATACGTAAACAGGAACCATTGACTAATTCTGTCTTGTGAAAACATTCCTCAAACATTAAATGTCTTGTAGTCTGCCAGAGAATTTTGTACTTTCAAAACTATGTGGCCAAGTAAATTGTTCAAATGCATGAAAAACCTTCTGAAACTTCTTAAGGGATTAACTTAATCCCTTAATTATAAATTGAGCTGGAGATACAGTTACCCATCTTGAATCTGAAATACTACATGTGTAAATGTCTATCAACTGCTTTTACACAAGAACCTGTTGGCCAGTTTCAAAGAGCCAAAAGTAACAAGAAATCTGGTTTATGTCATTCTTTTTAGAAACAATGTTCTGACATTGTGATGATACTTTAAATAGGTGATATATTATAATGACTAAATGAAAGAAAACACGCATATTGTCTGTTTGAGCTCAACATCCAAAATCTACTTATTCATCTTTTGGTCATCCTTGTGGTTCTTCAGATGTTAATAGTCAATCTTAAATGTCCACGAGCAGCTGTGACACCCCAAGGCTCATACCTGGGTGTGAATCACAATGTGTTAATGGGAACACCAGAGAAACTGTTCTACATGATCTCTTACCACTGACTCTAAGCAAGTTCCCTATGATATGGCTCTTTTTAATCTGAACTCAGAATAAAAATAATCTTTCATATGTTTTCCTAGTAACTTGCTTGGTTTGTGCAAATGCCAAATGATTTAATGAGTCTCCTCACTACCGTGAATATTTTTACTTCTTGTTCTGAAAATTTGTTGAGACAAAACTCAGAAAAAAGAAGGAATACCTTGTTTCAAAGATCTTCATGTAAAATGAATGACTGGTGTTACAGCTTTTGTAACTACAGATCCTATGAAAAATCATTTTTCCAAGATCTGGTGGTGAAATGGAATCCATTGGACCTGTACTCCAAGGGCAGTGAAATACCAGTGGTGTAGTATCAGAGGTGTAATAACGAAGTGTAGCTACTGGGGGGAGGGGGGCGGAATAAAAAGAAAAAGCAGGATAGGAGGAATGTCCTATAGGAAGAAACAGAGGAGTCTATTTGTGGATCCTGGAAGCAGAAAGTAATGCATTCATAAAAAAAGATAAGTCAATTCAAATTGAGAAGACAAAACTGTAAACAGGAAAAACAACATGAAATGACTGTAGAGTCTATTAAAGGTGCTATGGTAATCTTTGGAAACTGTCCATAACTGCAGGCTCCATGACGGGCCTTTAAACATTTTGGAGTGGTTTTTTAATCACTAGTTGTAAGAGTTTCACAGTATTTACTTTGTGAAATTCTTCTTTATAGTTGTAGGGAAAAATTGGTCAAAAATACTTCTGCATTTACCCAGGCCAGTAGCAGATTAAAAGTTCTCATATTGTGAAAGTACATCTTCCTGCTCAGGCAAGAGGATATAATGATTCAAGTTCCAAAGATTGGTCAAATAAGGAGCATAAACATGTTTTAGACAAGTCTTTGTATAAATTAAAAATTCTGCTCATGTATCTGCCAATGCATTCTTTTCCAGGAATATGAAACTGAGATCTTCCAAATTTGGCTTTCCATGTTTTTAACAGCTTTTTACAACTGGATCTGACATTCAAACTGATACCATAGCTCTGTTTTTCTTCTCTGGGTTACTGCAGATTGATGACAGATTGAAAAACAGCTTTATATGGAAAGAGTTTCAAGAAGCCTCGCAAACTGTTAGCAATTTATTTATTTTTCTCCTTTACTGTGGAAATGTTTTGGCTCTGCATTGCAAGGTAGCATCTTTAACTGGCATCACTCAGCTGGTTTCAGGCCATGTGGTTCTATAGGGAAGCTCCAGCAGTCCTCAAGCAAGCTCCAGAAAGGGACCCTTGAACACACACACATTCCTGTTCATATCTTCATAGACTTGCTGTTATTTTCTCAGTAGAATCAAGTTTTGGACACCTCAAATCACCTGACAGGAGTCAGACATGGAAGAAATATACGGTAGGGCAATATTTATGCAATACTATACCTATACCGTGCAATCCAAACCCAGTCATTGGGTGTGCCTGTGGTGAACCAGAGCCCATTCCTGCCCTGCCTGCAACATAGCCTTTTTTTTTTTCTGCTATTTTCTGCTGGATTTGATCCCGTGTCACCTGAACAGAGCTCTGGCCCTGAGCAATGGCAAGGGCTATGAGGAGGGGAAGCAGCTGAGTGCGAGAGTTCCCTATTACGAGTTGTTTAACTTGGCAGACATGCAGCTGATGGGTGCACAGCTCCTGCCCTGGAGCCAGACCCGAGTAGGAAGGAACCGTTACTGTTTCGTTTCTTGTGACACAACAAGAAGCAAGTGAAGTACTGGTTACAGAGCTACCAAAACACAGCTTTAACCCTAATAGCAAGGGACCGTCAATAAAGACAATGTGAGAGGAAGTAATTACATTTTCTGGGATCTTTATATGACGATATGAGAGGTTTTATGCTCAGTTGCTCAAAAGAGAGATTTTGAAGAAGAAATAATCAAAAAAAATGGGCATATGCACAGTTAATTTTTGCCCATAGAGTTCAAACTGACTGCAGGGACCAAGGCCTCAGTGACTCCGGTAACCTCAGAATTCTTCAGTCATTAGGCTGTATCTCAGATCTAATCTCTATCACCACAGGGGGTTAATGGGCTGGTGTTTTCTGCCGCTAACCTTGTACCTATGCTAAGGTTTCTGCTTGCAGATGTAAAGACCCTCTTAGCCTTAGTGTTTAACTTCTTAGGTGTGGCTAAGAGTTACTTAGGCGGCTGCTTTTCTTTTTCCCTGGCATTATGTGTATCTATGCATATCTTACTGGTTAGTAGCATGCTATTCTAATTAACTCTTTTATTCTACCGTCAATATGTTTAGTATAGTTCCTCTAAACCCAGGTCTTGGGAAAAAAATGTTTCTCTAGATACTGATTTTTTGATATTCATCTCTTTCGCTGGGAATCAACATGAAATGCTTCCAAATACGATAATTAATTTTTAAGCTCTTCTCTTTATTTAAATACTTGCATTTTGCATTTGCAACAGTTTCAACTCCAGGTAGGCTAACTCAAGAGTGTTTTCCCAAAGAAGTGGCAGCTCCAGTGCAGTGGTCCTCTTTCACAACTCCAGCCCCAGCGAGCCACTCAAAATTCCCTGAGAGCTGGCAGAGCCTATCATGGAATCACAGAATCATTTAGGTTGAAAAAGACCCTCCAGATCATTGGCTCCATCCATAAATGCTGGGTACATGTCATGGTCCTGACAGTAACAAGAACACTGTACCTGAACTGAGCTTCCTCTGGATGAAAGTAGCTGTCTGTCTTAGGAAGAAAGAAGCTTTGTGTGGTGTCAGGAAAAGCAACTACAATTTAAAATGTGAATAAAAATGAAATATGTACCTGTTGATGGGTAAACATCTTAAAAGGTCACATGCCAGCGTTGTACAGACAGAAGATGCACAAATGTAACTTTCTGAACTCCCTTAAAACTGGAAATAATCATAAATAACTGTCTCCACACATACTTTTTCTTCTGTATGACTTTCCAGTTAGCCAGAGTCACTCATGGCATGCAGCAGTCAGCTCAGTCACTGAATAATCAACTTGCCACGTCATTTTGGTTTGTTTGTCTCATGTGTCTCACTTCCTCTGAAAATTCTCACCCTTGCTGCTGGGTGGCCCCACAGCCTCTCCAGACCTGGAGTGCATCACTACGTATTGAATTCCCTGGATTTAACACCAAAATTTAGCAACCAACATTCACAAAATTGCTGTGACCCTTGTGCAGAAACTTAAAGAAACACAGGCTTCTGAAGGCAAGGAAATAAATGGTAGGGAAGGAGCCTGATCTGGAGGGCACCGATGAGGATTATTGTATACATTTCAACAAGGCAAATGCAATGAGTGATGTAAGGAGACACAGACTGACTTACTCCTGCATGATTGCCCCTCCTAGCTCCCTAAGGATGCATGACCATGATTATCAGAGGCAGATGGAAGAATGCACAGACAAGCATTCATCTGCACAAAGAGGATCATGGTTCAACTCATAGTTCCCTAAATGTTCTCATTCACTGCCCACAACTTGAACTTCTTTTAACCTGCACTCTGGCAAACAGGCGGGTGCAGCTGAGATGAACTTCTCCTTAGGGCACAGGGATCTCCTTCATCCACATGTGACATGAAGTGCAAATCATCACGTCCCCTGGCACATATCACACAAGGAGACAAGGAGCTGCTGGCTCAGAGAAGACAGGCTGTGACATCAGTCACATTCCAGCAACAGAAAGTACTGATTACATACCAGATTTGCAAGTAAACAAGACCTGTGTAACTCTTACTCTTCAGATGAGCTGTCCTTATGCACAGACACATACTGAAGTACCCTTCTAAATGAGACAGACTCCAGCATGTGCCTATTCATAAGAGATATTTACAATTATTTCAATTATTTCAAGTGCAGAATGATTACAGAAAAATATTTTTAACATATTTTACTATCCAACATACATTTTTAGCTAGTTTTTACTGCATAATTCATAAAAAAACCATGTATGTCCCTGAAAGCTTTTTTAATGTACTAGTTCATGTAACTGGGCTTAAAAACTTTGAGACAAAGCTGCTCCTTTTCAGCTTGCTCTGTTTCCTTGGTAGCACTGAACACTGACTTGGAAGGTAGATATGAGAAAGGGAAAAGTAATTCCATGCTGAAACACTGCTTTCATTGCTCTAAAAACTTGGAAATTAAGCAGAGTGCCAGAAGGTAGGGATATATTTGAAAGCTAAATGCTTTCCAGTACTTTCCAACATAAATATCTGTTAGATGAAAGCACAAGACAAGAAAGAGGAAAGACCATATGGTTCCAATGCTGTCTATGTGAAAACAATGCTACTATTAAAAATAGTTAACTGATGATCTTTCTGAATTAGATCAGACATCTTCCTGCCATTGAAGGGAAGAAGGCTTGATAGTGCATGCCACACATCGTGTGTTACAGAAAAAATCCTTGGTTGAAGCAACTTACATATGTAAATAAATAATTTTACTGGTTCTAACAGCTATTTTTATAGACATTTTTGTGTTTTATTGGTGGCTTGGGAAAAGGAAGAAATGAGATAAAAAAACTATAGAAAGAGAGAGTTAATGTCCCCAAAGTAGATTTCCTACAAGCTATGTAAACTTTTTATACTTAAAACAAATGGATTTTTAAAAGTTTTAAATATTAGTTTTTCAACAGAAAATTTACAAGACGCTTTTTCTGATTTTGGTTCTCATATCTAAAAAAGAACTCTCTTCATGAATCTCTGCAGCCTATGTCTCAGTTTGACATGCTAAAAACATTGGTTGATCTCAGGTTCCTTGCCTAATGCAAATATTCCCAAACGGAAATGTCAGCTAGATTACAGATAGAAAAGCAATGCACAAAGTTTCTGGGACAACCAGGGAAGATTGTGCTAGATCAGGATTTTTCAAATTTTAGAAATTCATGGTGACCCCTTTTGGCAGGAGGGAAGAAAATCTGTGCCTGACTTTGAGTGTTTTCTCTTAATCTCCCACAACCTTGTAGTTGTCTGCACAAACTGCTCAGCCTACAGTGGGTATGGCCTTGGCTTGTCTGTGGATACAGAAATCCCCTGAAACCACTAGTTAGTTCCTGTTTTCACATTTCCATGT
The DNA here is from genome assembly GCA_026770055.1 of Myrmophylax atrothorax. Classification (NCBI taxonomy): domain Eukaryota; kingdom Metazoa; phylum Chordata; class Aves; order Passeriformes; family Thamnophilidae; genus Myrmophylax; species Myrmophylax atrothorax. Next base: position 14,392,408 of record JAOXXN010000102.1, read on the forward strand.
TGGGAAAACTGGTCTGCTGCTAAATCGCTCTGACCTAAAATACCGTGTGACCCTCTATGAAACCTCTTCTCATCACAATCCACAATATGCAAACCTCTGATCTTTCCAAGCATATTGATACGATCATCTTGAGCTCTCCACTGCGTATAGGATTGTATCAGAGTTTGGAGCTTGATTTTCCAGCCACAACAAATGTACCTGTGGACTGGGCGAAATCACTAGTAGGTTTTTGGTTTGCAGCTGAGAGCAGTGCAAGGGCCCAGGCATACACTGCTGCATGACTGGGCAGTTTGGCAGAGCCCCTGCTGCTGCTGTCAGCACTCTCAGCCTGTGGGTTCTCCAATGCCATTCACATTCACTTTTTTCCTGTGATACCGAAGGGCAAATAAAACTTCACCTGCCAAATATACACTGAGGTTTTGCTTTGCATAGGCCTCCACCAAAAGTTTTGACTGCCTTCAGTCTTTGTAAGGGAAACATGGAATTATCATATGTGGTATTCAAAAAGATTCTGCCACACTTCTGATAGGGAAGCAAGTAGCCCAACAACCAATGAAATTAAGAAGCACTCTGGAAGCCCAGCAGCATCAGCATAGTGTCGGGGTCAGATTTCTGGGTTCAGTTTTTCCTTGAGAAACTAGGGTTTCATTTTATCTGCATTCATGCCATTTACAGTACCAACTAGTAACGTGTGTCCATTATTACAGTATTGTATGCTGTGATAGAGGGGATAGAGGTAAAGAGGTTGAAAATGCAACATAAATCCTAGATATTTATTGTGCTAGGGTAACATGGTAAGGCTGGGAAGTGGAGAGGAATGTAAAAGTTTTTTGTCTTTATTTCCATGTGAAACTCACTGTGTACCTTATGAAGATATAACTACTGTTATTTTTCATTTCTTATGGATTAGTCAATAATCTCCCAAGGGATGGTAGACCTCAGCAAAATCAACTTAGTTCTACAACTGCCCTCCTAATAAGCTGAGCATTTACTTTGGTGTTTCGGTATACAAGTTACTCTTTCATAACAGGAAGTCCCATGTTAGACAAGAAAAATGTTGACTGGAAAAATATAAGCTACACTTGGTTTTGAGAAAAACCTTGAAGTCCTTGTAGAGTAGCGAAAGGATGTGGCTTCAGTTTCTTCCCATATCTGAACATGGGAACTATAAATAGCAAGTAAACTGAAGCACTTAAATAAATAAAAAAAAAAAGAAAGAAAAGGTATGCAAGAATAGCACATGATCAAAGAATGAAAAGGGCCTTTACATCTTGACACACTTGGTCCTATCTGGGGAAACTACCTTGATCATTGATCAAAGATCAGGGCCAAGATATACAGAAGGCTAAATTGCTCTCATGATTACCATAGTACATACTTCTTTTTCTCAGAGTCATTTTTACTTACTCCCTGAACATAAATTCACTGCCTTAACATTAATTTATGAAAAACTACTATAAGTTTTTTTATCAATAATCTGAGGGTTTCAGCTCATAGAGTCTCAGTGGACCCTTCATGCTGGACTTATCAGGAAAATGTCCTCTGACCAAAACATGGCTACAGCTAGAGTGAAACAGGCCCAAACAACTCATGGGAGGTGAAAACATAAACTGTATTTTCAGCCTCTAATTCTGTCTTAAACACAGCAGCCAGGTGAGCTCAACCTGTTCTCTTCATGATGTGAAAACTGAAATGTTGGAACTTCAAGGAAGTGGCCGTTAACTCAGACTCTGAAAAAAATTCTCCAAGTCCTCTGTCTGTGCAATGTGAAAGCAATACATCTTGCATTTCTGGGGGTTGTCTGTGTTTTGTTCTGAAATTAGCTTCTTTTGTTAAGCTTATTTTGAAATGTTGTTGATTTCTTAATGTTAAATTCTTACAGTTCTGCTTTTTTCTCTTCCTCTCTTATCCCTTAAGATACGAACCCAAAACATTTCACTTCAGGCATCTAAACCCAAAGCCTTTAATAAACTTCAAGAGGATTTAAATAATTCTAAGGGCTTGCTTTTTGTTTTAATTTTCTCTTGTCCTCTAAAGTACACCATACTGGTTATCTTTGAATTCCTGAAAGGCCCATCACAAAGGAAGTTCTGAGTCAAAGGACAGCATCCCTCTCCTTTTTATAGGCCACCACCTGAATGAGGACAGGAAAGGGATTGACATCCACGGTCTCAGATTGAAAAGATGGTGCAAATGCTGCCATTGATAATGTTAATCCTTCCAAGCAGCTGAATTTATATAGGGAAACAGCCCCTGTGGTAGCAGGATCTCTTACAGGGCTTAGTGTCCAGTGAGGAATGCTGACAGGGAATTTCATTCTGCACTTCATTTACTCTGCAGTGGAAGATCACAGTGCCTATTCCACTGTATTCAGAGTAAGCTGGATTTCCTCCTCTTTCTTCTGGAATATCTGTATACTGAAGCAAAAAAAGACAGGTTCATTCTAGATAGCTCTTACTGCAAGAAGTCAGCATTTCTTGATGAGTTAAAGAGAAGCAAGGAAAACTCCAGTGTAAGGAAAAACCTCATTCATATAGTGCAAATTCAGTTTGATTTGAGTAAATACATTTATCTGACTCCTTTGAAAAGCCTAAAACTCATGGAGTGATCAGCAATGTAAGAATCTATAAAAGAAATTAAACAAAATAGAGAAGTAGCCAACAAACTGAAACTCTGAGAGCAAGAATGAGACTCTCCTTTGGAGGACAGTTATTCTGTGTTGACTAGTAAGTCCCAGCCCATATGGTTGATCATTGTTTAACCAGAATTTCTTACTGATATAGACTTGATTTTTTAAAAAATATTCATAGGCAACAGAACACCTGAATAGGGATTGTATTACATTAAGACACTGGGTAAATGCTATAACATATTGGTCAATTATCAACCTTATTTTCACTCCAATGGAGCAGTAGAAAATCTACACTATTATAATAACAGCTATTTGCTCAGCAGGTTTACTTAATGGAATGATAAGAATTAAGAGAGAAAGCCGTACTGCCTCAGCACAGCAAGAAATAATTCCCAAGGCTTTAAAAAGAATCTGAGAAGATAAGACTGCTAAATACGGCAATTTAATTGAGTAAAGTTCTTATAGAAAATCCATATATTATCAGCTGAAAGCACTGAAGGCACAATTACTAATTAAGATTATATATAGTCAGATGCTTATAAGCTAACTTCCAGGAGAGCACTTGTAGAATGACACAAAAATTAAAACTATGATATTTCTTTCTCTAGTTCATACAGAGTTCTTTTTTTATTTTCATGATGCCAACAACCAAATATAATTATATATATTATATATTATTAGTAGTAAGCAGCTGTGAATATGTTTACACAAGTATAAACTTGTAGTACTTATAATTAAAGTCATAAGGAATGCAGTGCTGTCTGTATTTCTGATGTCATGTTGTTGAACTGTATTAGATTAGGCATCACCCTTTGATTTTGCAATAGGACCGCAATAGGAGGAACTTAATGAGATTTTTTTTTCCTGATGTCCCCTGTTCCCTCAGTAACCCTGATCTGCAATGATAAATGTGATACTTTGTCTGTAGATTTTGAGCAAAGTTTATGAGTCTCTAGCGTAAGGGTTTTGTTATTAATGTAACTGTCACCCTACAGGATAATTTTGGAGTGTGAGGTTCATAGCCTTCAACTCCCTGCTGAAATGAGACTTCGTTTCAGCAAACAGTATGTCCATGAGTTCTGAGCACTCTGCTGAAACTTACCATGCTAGATGTTGGGCTGCATTCTGGTTTATGACAGGAAGAACTGTGCCTCTGAAACAAACAAACAAAAAACCAAAAAACAAAAACACCTGTAAAAAATATTCAAAAAATTAAAATATTTGCATATTGTTGATGCAACTCACAAGGACACACTTAAGTGTCTAGGGCAAATGATGCTAATTTTGAAGCCAGTGCATTTGAGCAAGGGAAACCTGAAAGCCAAAGAAGATGCCAGCTGGGAAGCCCACAGCTCAAGCACAGACCCACAGGCACAGATCATCATCTGAATCACAAATCCATGCCATGTGGGAGCTGAGCTGTTGATTTCCTTCAGGGCACAATAGGGATTATCTGGTCATAGTACCTTGGTGGCTCCTCCTACAGACAGACATGAGGACCAGTGCTGTCATCAGTCAAAGAACACTCATCTGGAACTGCAGAGAACCTGAAATTTTACATTAAAAATGGATTTCAGTGTCCAACTCTATGAATGCAAGAATTCATTTCACTGTTTGCCTGCAGAAACCAAGACTTCCTTCTCTTTTCCCTGCAATCCTTACAGTGAACACAAATGTACCCAAGTGTAAGCAGAAAGCACTCTGCAGTGTATCAGTAGAGTATCCCATAGAAACTTATTAGCAGCTGTTCTAGAAAACCAAACAAGCCTTTAAATTAAAAGCAGCTTCACTTTGAAGCTGATGAAAAAAGCTCTTTTGGCACCCTTGAGGTATCTTCCTCTAAACAGAGGTTCCCATTGTGACATTCCTGCCCAGAGCAGTAACAACGTGGGTTTATTCTGTTTGATAAAGCTGCATGCTTTAAGTCTGACAACATTCACGATACCTTGCTGCCTACCAGCACTTCGAACAAAGCTCCTTTTTCGCTAGAAAACAGTGCTAATGCATTATTAAGAATAAAAATTGCAAGTTATCAAATGGAATTTTAGAAGTTGCTCCCAAACACTGAGTTTTACAACGCAAAACTGAGATTTCATAACATAAGGCAAGGTCTTCACTGACCCCAGTGGGACCAGCAAGCAGGTTAATGGCAACTTCTAACAAGATCCAGTTTTCCTTTCAGCAGCAAATATGACTTGTGTAATGCCTCAAAGACATACAAAAATAAATTCAGATCCACGTAAATAAGTGACAGTACTGACTGTTTGCTTCTCCAAGTCATCATTTCATCCACATCTACAGCCCAGTTTTCCTGATACTTGAGGTGTCTCCATGCCATGGTGAATTCCCTGGTGTGGTTGTTCATACTCACACCTTGAACCAGTTCCAGCACTTATCTCCACTGCTGCTGTGGCTCCAGGAAATAGCAGGGAGCTGGGCTCTGATGCACATCCAGTTGTGGCAAAATCCTGTATTTCCCTTAGTCTGAATTTTTAATTCCCCAGTGGGGCACACTCCCAGGTTAACACATTTCAGTCCATCCACATCCCTGAACAAAAGTTACAGTGGTTAGTCACTCTTGTGGGAGCTCAGCGCTGTCATCTGCCTTTGAGTCACTTGGACTGAGTAACAGCCGCCCAATTCTCTGCAAATGTAGCCAATATACTCTCATATATGGCAGGTTTTGTTATGCACTTTATTATAGAAAGTGCCAAAAACGTAGAAATCAGGTCACTTGAAATTTCAGTGTGCCTTGCCTTCTCTTAAACCACTTACCTTGCAAAACAAATGGTCTACTGTGAGTGGTCAAAAGAAGCCCTCATTATGTTATCTATCAGCTCTACAGTCTGCTTCAAATAAACACAAGACCCCATCCTTATCCTGAGATTTGGTGCCTGTATTTTTCTTCTTGGCAAATTTGGGCACTTCTATGATCTATTAAGCAAAGTTCCAGATGTGTTTGCTGACACTTAAAAATTCATAAGGAGAAAATATTTTACTCATAATAATGTTTACTTGATTAGATACATTTTTAATTAAAAGTTGCAGCAGACATTAGATCATAGAAATTAAATAACCGCCTCATTGACTGATTTATTGGAAAGATCTCACAAGAATATTTTACTTCAATAATGGTGATAGCATCAGTTTCCTCTTTAATGTGTGTTTTCAGAGTTATTTAGCCCACAAATATTTCAGAACTATCTCAAGTGTAGTATCAAGTTGTTATGGAGGAGCTGTACAGAAGTAACCAGAAATACCAGATCTGAATTACAAATACATCTTTTTCCCTTCTAAATTTATGTATAGAAAGTTTAAAAAAAAGGTTCATTTTATTAAATGTTAAACATAAATTGGAAAATGCAAGGATTGAACAAATGAAGTAATTTTGAAGCAATGGTGCTGTAAGTAAACATAATAAACCAAATGACAGCTTTGAAAGATTATATATGATTTAAAGTTAGCTGCAACTCCCATGCTGCCATAACATTTAAGGTAAAGATATATTTGAAATTATAATTTTCTAAATTCTGAGAAGAAAGCTTTTCACAATTGATTTTCATATCAGTTTTCTGCATGTATTTTAATCAGGCAAATTATTTCACCAGCAGAATATAGTATGCAAAATCAAGTTTCTGTTGTGATCAAAAGATCACTAATGCATTACTTGAGTAGATGAGTTTTATTTCTAATGGCTTTGTCTTTGTGAAATCATCCTTGCCAAATGAAGAAAAAGCTATCTTAAGCTCATGAAGGCTGAATCCTGGAGCAGTTACAAGCAGATTGTCCCCAGATGTCATGTATCCATCAAGTTTATCTCAGTTTGCATTGTTTAGTGTGCCCCACACATCATCTGATCCTTGGTATGAAAAAAAGAAGGCAGAAATTGGTGAAATATCTTTTGCTGATTTTGAATCACAAACATGTGAAACTGGCATAAAATGTAAGGTGTTTTGTCACATTTCTCAGCAAACCTTAAAAGCAATGATGATCTTAATACCAAATGGTTCTGTAACCAGCAGGAACATTGTAAAGTCAATGAACGAAATCACTTGGGCATTACTCATGCTTGTATTACCAGGGCTGTTCTCTCTTTGCGAGCGTTCATTACCACAGCGATTCAAAAATAAAACCAACTTCACAGTCTCCTTTTAATTTAAAGGATATTAAATAACTATCTGTCTGAGGAACATAGCCGAGCTCCACAGCTATTTGTGCATACAAAACCAATTTAAAAGCAATAGAGCAAGCTGGTGGTGGTACAATATAATAGCTCTTCATTTTGTAATGCTACCCAGAAGTCTCACTCAAGCAGGATAAACATTCTTCAATGGTTGTCAGGTATCAGTTCCCCTGAACTATGAGAAATTTTGGTTCAATGTCTGTAGTAGAGACTGCAGACAAGATGAAATAATTTGTGGTGCATGACAGCTCTATCCTGAGCTGATTCTTTTGACATTTCTAGAGTTCCAGCGTGGACCTGACAAATTAATACCCCAGGCAGGTTGTAGCTTTGAAGTTAAATGTGCAATTATTCCAGTTGAATGTAAAATGTTTTCGTAACATGAAGTGCCTGTGAGGCAGTAATTCATTTACAAAACTACAAGATAGAAGGTTTAACATCAGTCATGCAAATGGCATTTTAATCTTTTCCCATCCCGAGTAAAAATAATTGCAGGGCCTTGTGGAAATAAGTAATATGACCATCATCAAATGCTTTCCTTTTTTATAATTTGAATATCTGATTCTCCTACATGATTAGGAATCCACTAGTACCAATTTTCCCAGTGCTCATGAGAAGAAGAAATCTTTCTTTTAGAGAATGTGTAGGATAAACAAAATCAATGTCAATTTTAGGAAGAGGACTTAATTCAAGTGATGTGTGAAACCAATAGAGTTCAACGCCTGTGCACAGAACCCTGACTACTCTATTCTGCATGCAGTGCTAAGCTTACATGGTTACAGAAAGCAATAGAAAAGCCCAGGAAATACAGACACCTCTCAACAACCTCTCAAGAAATAGAGCAGGTCTCAGGAAAAAAAGTTAATGATTGGGATTGAGATTGTGTAGCAGGAAATTTTGACACAAATGTGAGGCTAATCACCTGTTATTTTTATATCTCAGTATCTGTATGTTTGTATACACAATGCATATAATTATACATCAATATTAGAAACCATGAGCAGAGAGATAACCCTTCCACCATTACAATTGTACACAGGGTAATCAGACCTAACCTAAGAAGTCTGTCATTCTTTCTGGTGAAGAACAGTCCCAAAACTTTTCTTCAAAGGAAAGGAATGGAAACAGATTCTTCTGAGAAGTTGTTCTCTTCATTAGGAGCCAGAACTATCATATTCTCAATAACTACTTTCATATCAGCATATCTAAAGGGTGTTTCTGATTGTTTCATGTTTTCTAAATTTAGGCATTCAGTAAAAATGAATTTCTTATGCTATTCTGCATATACTGAGGCTCTCTTGCTAAATAATTCATTACATCTGTATTTCCTTGTACAATGCAAAGTAGAGTTCATTGAAATCAGAGGGAAATTCCCAATAAATACAGAGTGTCACTACTAGAGCTAAGAACAGTGTGGAAGATATCTCAGTGAAGAACGGCCTTAGATGTAAGGAATAAATAAAAATGAAACAAAAGCTCTTCTGTTTCCTACCATCAGCAACAGTGTAGTTTTGCAAGCAAGTTTGGGAGTAATACAATTGAATTCAAGTTCCCTAAGAACCTTGCATGTAAATTTTGATATGCATGTGCATGTGGCTTATGAATGCCACTATCACCTCCTTTATGCATTAGCTAGCTGTTTTATTTATTACCTTGCTGTTCTAATTTTGAAGCGCCAAGGAAAGGCAACCCACGAAATACAATTCTTGGTTCACAGACTGCATGTGCATCACAACTTCATAGCCACAGGTTTGTTCTTCAGTCAAGTAATGTGTAGTACCGCCTTGAAAACTCACAAAATCACAGAATGTGCCAAGTTGGAAGGGACCCACAAGGATCACGGAGTCCAGCTCCTGACCCTGCACAGGAACATCCCCAAGAGTCACACCAGATGCCCGAGACTATTGTCCAAACGCTTCTAGAACTCTGTCAGGCTTGGTGCTGTGATCATTGCCCTGGGGAGCCTGTTCCAGTGCCCAACCATGCCCTGGGTGAAGAATCTCTTTCTAAAATGCAACCCAAACCTTCCCTGACACAACCTCAGGCCATTCCCTTGGGTCCTGTCACTGGTCACCACAGAGAAGAGAACAGTGCCTGCCCCTGCTCTTCCCATCTTGAGGAAGTTGTAACTGCAATGAGGTCTCCCCTCAGTCTCCTCTTCTCCAGCTGAACAGACCAAGTGCCCTCAGACTCTCCTCACACACTTCCTCTCAAGGTCCTTCACCATCTTCATTGGCCTCCCTTGGACATTCTCTAACTGCTCTATATGTTTCTTACATTGTGTTGCCCCAAACTGCACACAATATTCAAGGTGAGGCCACCCCAGGGCACAGTCGAGCAGGACAATCCTCTCCCTCTCCCAGCTGGTGATGCTGTGCCTGATGCCCCCAGGACACGGTGGTCCCTCCGGGCTGCCAGGGCACTGCTGACTCACATTCAGCATCTGAATGCCCCAGTCTGTCTGTACATCGAGGGTTGCCCCATCCCAGGTGCAGAAGCCGGCACTTCCTCCTCCTGTTGAACTTCACATGGTTGGTGATTGTCCAGTCCCCCGACCTGTTGAGGGTTTTTTAACAAAAGTCAAGTAGTATCACCTGCTTTATAATGCACAATGATTAAACCAGTCAGTACAGGGTTTTTGCCCTGTACCAGAAACCGTGTTTGCAGTGTACAAATGAGGTAAACCCAAACAGCTGCATACCAAATAAATCAGTGTTACTCTATTTAACCAGAGATTTCCTAGGGTTTTTCTCTCCTGTATTAAAGTTCCAGCCTTTGGATGTTCAATATCAGAAGGAGATGAAGGGGTGTTTATCATGAGATTAGACATGGAATGATTCTATAACTGCACACAAAGTCCATGCCTCATAACTTGGAAGGTTTCACTGTGTGCTTTGCTAGGCTTTTGTTGGAGTTTTTGTTTTGATTTAGGTGTTTGTTTCTTCAATTTGCCAAATTTCTTATTTTGACAATTACTAATATCATGTGGGTGGAGAACAAGACCCTGGTTCTAAATTCCCACAGAAAAACTACAGGGATTAAAAGACATCTGTGTAGGGAAAACAATGTCCTGTCTCTTGGGGTTCTTTTAAACTGACACCCACCTAAATTTTCTTTAGGCTGCCAGAGAGCAAATAAACATTAAAACTTCTGAGGTTTTTGTTTGTTTGTTTGGCTTGGTTTTTTCTTTTATTGTCTGTAAATACAGGAGCTTCCATAGATATTTTGGTTTGAACACTGACTATTTATTTTGTAATAGCTCTTTTATAGCCCACTGTGGATGATAATGATATAATCGCAGTCCTTTTAAGGCTACATCACCTACATGATAAATTAACAATTACCTGATTACAAGAATTTGGGATACAATTATTAAGTACACAGTGGGCCACAAGTCTGGTCAGATGGGCAATTATGGAGCCACAACGCTTGCAGTTCCTAACCTCAGTGTATCCAAAAGCGGTGCTTTGTGCGTGTGCAGAACAAAAGTTTAAAACCTGGCTATCTCAGATTTCTTTAATAATATTAAAGAGTAGCATATGTTAGTTTGGGTTGCAAACTGTGTTCTTATTTTGTGCATTTATTTTTAAGTTCATTCTAATTTGACACTAACGTAAATCTGTCGTACCAGGTGATATCACTGTGAAATGCCATCTTTAATCCAACTCATTGGGAGGGATGGAAATGTACCCAGACAGGCCATGAAGAGGGTGCAGGGTGCTGGGGAACATCCAGGCACAGCAGCTGCACTTCTGTTCAGAATGTGTACCTGTTTTATCCCTGTGATGGCAGAGCTGGAGATACCTTATTTTGAGGGTGCTGGAAGTACAGCTCCCCCCAAGCAAATCTCTGATACCGCTGCGGTGGAATCATCAAAATGTTCCTGTTGGAAAAGTTTCTGTGGAAATACATGAGAACAGAAATAGTCTCAGTAATTTTGGTGTTGTTTTTTTTTTTACTTTTGAATTAGAAGAGTAAGCAGCATGTGTGGGAAGCATAATCATCCATTGCTTGCAAACCACACATCTGATCTTGCTTAGCCATTGCTAACTGCCTGCTTTTGTGAATTCTCAGGTGACTGACTGGTACACACAAATGACCACAGCATCCAAAAGGCAGTGTGTGTAAACATTTGGAAGGGCAGTTATTTTAATTCCAGTATCCTTTTCTGTACTTGAACCATAATAGCAATGATGATAGTTGTATAATCCAACTGAGCTTTTAAAAAACTGTCACACACATTTTACTGATGTGTTTATGAGAAACTGGTATTTACAAGTGCATTTTTGTAAACAAAAATCATACCAGCTTCCATGTCAGTGAAAATAGCTGATCCTGTATCTTGAGATTTGCCTGTGTCCTGGGAAGTAGGCCTAGAACTGTTCTGCTGTAAAACAATTTCAGGCCTGGATCTCAAGCTGTGTTTGATGGTTGTGCTTCCCATTTGTGATAGAAACAGACTACTTTCCTACCATACACATTTGTGAGTTCATGAACTATCAGAGGAAGTTTTCATATTGTAAACATCTGGTTTTTTCCCCATTCAGCTGCACAGCTACAGCTGGGAAATACATGAACTGAGCTGTTAGTCATTTCTGAAATAAAAATAGATATAGTCTATGACTTAGACTTGGCTGTGAGCCTGAGACCATCCTTTAAGGCTTTTTATTCCACTACATTGTATTCCATTAACTTACCTACTTACAGGATTCTTATTTAAAAAAGTATTTGAAAATAGCGGAAAAAGGACAATCTCTCTTTGATTAACTAAAATGCTTTTTAATGGGCTATCTTCCAAAGGCATCTAGTTGTTGTAGAACTGCTCTTCAATTGTTGACTAGCCAACACATCACAGACAACATGCCCAGATCCAAACAGTTGGAAAACTGGCACACTACATCTTTCCACTGAAGCACTGATTTCTGCAAGGCACTTCGTGTAATGGTGTAGCAGTTCAGATGTGGCCTGTGCTCTCTCCTGCAGATTCAGCGCTAAGCAGTACGATAATATATTAGAAAAATAATCTAAGAATTACTTATTATGAGTAATTTTATTTGAGACCTAATTGTAACATGGTAAATAGAAGAAGTTTATCCATTCTTATGAGGAAATAGTGGTATTGGGCAAGTTTATCCACTGGAGACACAAGGAAAAAGTGTTTCCCAAGCCATCCACCTCTGCTGTATTAAGGCTTACCAGTCTGAAAGAGGTGGGGGTCTCCCAAGTGAAAAGAGTATGAGCCAGGAGTGGGAACAAGGAGTATGAAATTATTTTCCCTATGAATACTTCACAGTTAGTAGTTTTTCAGGGCTATATTCTATGCTCCATTTCACTTTCAATAATCCTTTAACTAAATCTAGTCAACAAGGAAAGCTGTTTCAGGTGATTGCAGGTGACTTAGGTGTTGCTTTGTTCAGTATACTGCTCACCCAACACTAACTCTAGTGGCATGAGTATTTTTACAAAGTTTTATTATGATCAGTGTGCTCCCCAGTCCAAATCAACATCTTCAAGCAGCCCCTAAGACAGTTTATGAGGTGCTCTGACAGCTAACACTGGCAATATTCTTGTAAACACAATGTGAGTTCACAGGGACACAAGAGAGATACACTCATATGCCAATATTTACAGCCAGTCTCAGTACTGGGACAAGAGCAGATAATGAAGGAAATAATGGCCTCTTAAAAATGAGCCCCAGAAAGGGAGGTGATGCTGAACTCTGAAGGAAATAATCAAAGATCTTTTTGCAGACATGGTGCAATCATTTTAGTGGTACACTTGTATGACTTAGTGGTTAAATTCATCTTTGCAGAAGTCATCCAGGTAAGACATTCTGCTGCCTTTGACTGGTGGGACAAATGTGTCCCACCCTGACAGGTGGTGGCCTCATCTTAGATATGTGTCTTCTCTAGCTGTGTGGAAAATAGCAACACATCTGGCCATGAAACTGAATCTTTAAAACACATTGACAAAGAGCAGAGGAGCGTGGTGCCCTAACCCCTTTCCTCCTGGTAAGCCCTTCCATGTCTCCCCACCTTCTCTTGCCCTCTGTAAAACTCAGGAAGAGGTTTAAGGTTGGCAGCAGAAATCCTTACCATAGGGTAAAAGTTCACCTATGTAGAAGACAGAGTTGTGCTGGAGTAATCCCAAATTAGAGAACAAATCTGCGCCAAAGAGAACAGGTACTACAGACATCCCTGCTCTATGGCCTCTCTTCTCTCATACAGAGGCTGTAGGACACATCTGTATTGTTTAAAAGGGACAAAAAAAACCCCAAACCTCACAACTAACTTTTTACATTAGACAGAGAATGAAAAAAAATGACCAGCATGTGGTAGAAGTGTTAGTACTCTACTTACTGTGACTTTTCTACGTGCTGTGGTGGCAGGCATTGCTGTTGCATCTTGTATCATCTGTTCTGCAAATTCACCTCATAAAAGAAAATGCGCATCGGAATTTTTTCTTTAATGTTCTCCCATAAACGTGTTAAACACTGTTTCTATTTACAAAATGTGTAAGACAGAGCGTGTGAGAAATCATCTCAGGAGTGAAATGGGAACTTGGACCAAGAGGAGAGTGTGGCAATCATTTCTCTCTCCTACCAAGGATCAGCTGTCCTCTCTCCTCCTGATCTTCCTCCTTCTCTTCCTGCCCCACTTTCTACTGTCCTGTCATCTTGTTGTGAATTCTTCCATATGCTTCTTGTTTTTACAATTCCTTCCTCCCCTGGAGATTGGAGTTAGATCACCATCTTCAAATATCTTCTCTTGAAATACACGTTTTCTGAGATGCAGAATCTGAGGGCAGAATATGTCTGACAATAGTAAATGCCATGGGTTGCCAGTTTCTGTCGATAAGAAGTATTAATTGAGTCTTGCTCCAACAGGAAATTATATTTTGCTGATTTTTTTAGTTGTCCCCTATCTACCTACTTGAAAATAATAATACACCTATGTTAGAGAAATTAATAGTCATGTATATGCACGTGTCCAGAGCAACACACATAACCATTTGGAGGTTGTTGGTATTGATACCTCTGTCCAGACCTGTGAAAGAAATGCCATCTATGTAATTTCTGTTTCATCCAGAACAAGTTGCTTCTGTCCTGCTTGCTCTGCAAACCACTTATTTCTTTAGCTGAGATACGAACCTAGTACAGAAGAAAGGGGAATTTCTGTATCCTATTCATGAGAATAAAGCAAAATTCACTTTTTGAAAAGATGTGGATTATTTAAACTCTGCTACTTTACTGTACAATGTTGTCAGCTAATAGAAGGTAGAACCTGGGTAGTGTTGATGCACTACAGGAAACAGTGGTGAAAGAAAATGGTAATGGACAGGAAATTGGTGATACTGTAACTGTGATTAGTGAGAAAAAAATATGCAAAACCATGTATTGGTATTTCCTCTGACACATTTGCCTCTTTGGCTCCCAAGACTGGAGCATCTGCACAAACTCTCCTGCTTTTGCTACAAAGATTACAACAGCTGCTGTGAGAATTGCTTTATTTTCCTGCAGTATAAATAATTATTCAGCCCAGAATTTCTACCAAGTATTACAGAAGGTTTGAATGCCCATACAGATTAAACAGACTGCATTTCTCTGCATATTTATCAGCAGAGTGCACAGTGGTATAATGAATGTGTTGAGCTCCTTTTTAAACAGCAACCCCAGTGTTGCAACTCAAAGCCTAATAAAAAAATCTCAAACAAACATTTCCTGAGGTTTTGAAAAAGTCCAGCTGTCTTTTCTAAAGTTGAACTGCTGCTTTCCTTTAGCCTTTACCACAGTCTTGATGAAGACTAAGGCTCTGCACAGCAGAGGTACCACAAGCTGCTGTAGGTGAGCCCTTAGTACCCTAATTCTGCACAGCAGTTTGGACAGGGCATATCACATACCTGAACAAAGGGAATCACAGAGTTTGAATAAGAACCTGGCTGATCTTTCCCTTGTGATGTAATCCCTCTGGTGTGCAAAGTGGGGCCAATTTCTCTTTGGAATCAATGGGCCAGGTCCTGAATTCCTGCTAAGGGGAATACAACCACAGCCTTTAGTTTATATATTTGTTTTGACAAATGGATTTCTTGAAGGCAAATTGAACCATATTTTCTTTTTCAAAGTGTTTAAATTTTCAGAATCTGGGATTCACTAACAGAAATTTTAACTGGGAAGCTAAAGGAGCCCAGACAACCCCCTGCAGCTCAATCAGACAACAGGCCCAGCAGCAGCTCCAGGGCCACCAACAGTACTGCTTCAGGAACCTGTGGAGAAACAAAATACTTCTATATACAAGAGAATGCACTTTTATGACCCTGAGGCTTCTCTGTGCTTGGAGAGGAATCTGCACCAGGGCCAATACACTCATGGCAACCCTCTTTAAAAAAAAACACATATTATTAAAAGACATCTCAAGTTCAAGAGCAGAAAACAAATGAATAAATGAAATCAGTTTTGGACTTACTGCTCTCATTTTCTCAATGACCAGCTAAATACAAAGGCATTGGATATGACAGGCTCCCCTCAAGCTACAAAATAGTATGTAAAGCAGGCAAAAGTTCCAGGAAATGTTTGGATGTGCTCTGATTCCTTCTAAAAGAGCACAAATTAGAGAGATGGTCACTTCTGTTCGGTGGAGAATTTTATCATGATTTGGTTTCTTTGTCTATTTAATTATTAGGTTTTATGGTGATTTCTTTGTGGCTGTGGGTGTCTTACTACATGAGGATGATTTTTAGGTTCTTGAAAAGAGCCCTGATGAAGTAAGAGATTGCTCCAGATTTCAGCATTGAAAAACTCCTATACTGTCCAGTTATATAATGTTAATTCTTGTCTTTGAGTTTGCTTTTATTTTGGATATTCAAAATTCAAATCCGTCTTTTTATTCCATGTGCTGGCCACTGGGCTTCCACAGCTGCCTAATGGGAAACTGTGGTCACAACAACCATTCATCTCCATTTGTTTAAATGTCACCTTTGCCCCAGTATCCTCTGCTAACTCCTTCTCTCATATGGCTATAAAGAGGTCTCAAATTAAGATGACGGCATGTATCCTAAGAATGTTTGACCTCCATCCCATCTTTCTGGTTCCCATTGGACAAATTCCCAGATCTGGCAGATTTTTATTTTTTTATCTCAACCATTGTGACACTGTCCATCAAAATATTAAACCCCTTTCCTAAAGGCAGAGTCCCGGCAATAGCTTGAATCTCTTACCAAATTAGAAACTCTGATACCCACCCAGAACCTCTTCTAGAAAGGAGAAAATGTCCTTTTCATTTCATAAACTGCAACTGCACATCTTTTCATGTTTACATTTTTCAATTATCTTTTTTGCAGGTTTGTTCAAAGTATTTTACCAATTTATATTAGATCTATAGATCAAGCACAGGGAATTTGGTGCTTAATTTAAAATTTGTCAAGCATTGATTTCTTTTAAAATCACTGTAGAAGATTGTAGCATTTGTGTTTATTTTTCATTATTCAAAACACAGTTTTATCCAAAAATTTTCTAAGATCATTTAAACTAATAAACTTTCTGCCAAAATCCCAGAGGTTGATACACTTTTCAAAGCACACATTTCATAAAATTTCATTTATGAGCTTTGAAATGGTTTCTTGAGTAATGAAGGAAAGATTTTAGTCAAGAAAGAAGCCAGTATGCTAAATTAAATGGAAATTATTTGGGAGCAAAGGAATACATTTAAATTTTTAGAAAAAGTTTGCTCAAAGCATTTCACAAGGCAGAAATGTATAAACATCCCATCTAATATTTGGCCGTGTTTTATCTGATATCCGGGATTGCTGTAGGATCAGAGGCTGAGGAATTATCTCAGGACATATGGAAATTAAAATGTCTTCAGACCCATATGGGAAACATCTCTGAGAGCAGCAAAGGGATTTACAGGCTGATGTTACTTCCTGTACAAAAAGAAAATTCTTTCTACAGGAACTGGTTTTGTCCCGTGTGCTTC
Source organism: Myrmophylax atrothorax (assembly GCA_026770055.1). Lineage (NCBI taxonomy): Eukaryota > Metazoa > Chordata > Aves > Passeriformes > Thamnophilidae > Myrmophylax > Myrmophylax atrothorax. The sequence continues at coordinate 14,409,194 of JAOXXN010000102.1, forward strand.
CAAAATTTGTTTCCAAAGTTTTATATATAATTGTGTAAGTTTTCCTGTGCCTACTGGTCATTCATTAGGCTTTCATAGCATTTCTATTGACTATCTTTCTTCAGGGAATAAGTTGGGCTGGTTTGAATTTATTGCAAAAATTTTCTTCAAAGCATGGCTGGACTTGAGCTTAGAGGTCTTTTCCAACCTTAATGATTCTAAGAATTTTTTCTTCCTTCCTCTGCAGTGTCTTTGAAATGTTTAATCATGTAGAACAAAACTGGTTATGTAGCTCAAACCAACAGCGAAATAGAGACAAAAGAATATGGAAATAACTGACCAAGGCTCCCTGTGCCTCTGGCTCAAGTTTATTCTAACCACGTCAGGGCTTATTTTTGTGAGTACATACAAATGTGTGTATGCAAACCTGCCAACACGGAGAAATTCAGAAGTGGCTGTTTCATGCCCTCACTGTGCCCACACAGGTGATCTTGGAAGTCTTTTCCAACCCAATCGATTCTATGATTCTATGATTTACATGTTCAGGTGAACTCAGCACCAGGGCCAGCAGGAGCGATGAGCAAATGCTCGGTTATCTGAGCTCCTAAGAGAGGAGAATCACATCTCTTCCCAGCAAATCAGATACCCACAGCAGAGCTGATAACATCTGAGGGAAGGATGGAGAGTCCATTAACCTCACAACAAGGTCCTTTGTTCAGGAACAGGCACAGAGTTTACTTACACCAATACATGAACTCTTCTTTTTTACCTTAATGTACAAAGGCCAACCAGATCAAGTGATTTATGATTCCAATAAAAATATCAAACCCTGTTAGAGGAAGGGTTAGAATAACTAGCTACCTTCTGTTCTGAACCACTGTGCTTTAGCATCTTTACAGCAGTTGTTTAAAAATATGTGTTAAAATCAAATTTAGCTGAAAGCCAGACACCCAGGCAGCTCCCAGGAAAACAGAGCTTTAAAAAAAATCATTCAAACAAGAAACAAGATGCTATGTATAGAATGGAAGAGAGAAGAAAAGACTTCAAAAAAAACTTCTGAAATCCCTGAGCTATTTGATATGAAGTAATCTGCAACCATCAGCTCTCAACCTGTAATCACAACCTGGCATCTGAATTCCAATGAAGGTCTTACCATTTCTCTCCAGACTGACTGAATTATTGCTGAAGGATGAACTGTAAAATTAATGAAAAATCCACCTGAAGTAGCACTTATTGCAGTGAAAAGAAATCCTCTTGACATTGGCATAGTTGAGGCAATGTCATTCATTGTGTAGCAATTAATATGTCTGCATTTTTCTGTCTTTAAAACAAACTTAAGAACAACAACACAAACACCTAAAAAAATAACTTCCATATGACTAAGGCATGTTGATTTCATTAATGAAACTGCTTGGTGTGTGTCCACACAGTGCTGCCTGCTTGCACTGGCAGCAGGGAGCTGTGAGATGGCATTGCTCAGGGAGACATTCACTCTGCAAAAGCAACAGTCTGTAATTGCATCTCTGCCTATTTCAGTCGAAAGTGTGACACTTACCGGCTCACATGGGAGAGCAGTGCTGAGGTTGCTGGAGAGGACAGGAGGAGGCACTGTGGCAGGGACTGCTTTGCCCTGTGCTCTGCATTGGCACAGCTGCCTGACTAAGAACAAAAATGGGCAGCCTCACTTGCTGAGAAATTCAGCTTTGTACCTCAGTACCCCGATGGGGAAAGGAGAGTGGGGTAAATAATTTGGCTACTGGTCATGCCGTTAGCTGTGCTAACCAGCTTCAAAGCTGAGGAGAAAGTTCCTCCTTCCCCCCAGAATGCTGGCATGCTCAGTAAGAGACAAATATAGCAAATTCATCTGCTACAGAATGATTTATTTGACATTGCCAGCACTTGTAAATTCAGTAACCAGTTTCACATGCTGATAAAGGTTTATTTTGCCTGATGTTTCGTACTAAAGACAAGAATACTGCCGTGTACCTATCTGGCAGTTCTCACCTCTGGCTCTCAGGTTTAAGTATTACTTGCTGTCTGAAAGAAAAAAGGTGCTTAGAAATGTTTTCATCTCAACAGACTCCTGTTGCTTTTGCTGCATGTCAGGAAGTGACACAGTGCTGAGACTACATCTTTATTGCTTTGAGCAGCACAAACAGGAGAGCAGCTGAATTCTATCTGCCCCATGCCTTCCTCTTCATCCCAGCAACCCTCAGGGCACCTCCACCAGAGCCACAGGCATGCCCAAAGGAGATGCTGCACCCAGCAAGGGCAGCAGCAACTTGTCTGCCAGGTGCTGGCTGCAGCAGCACCCACTTTGCCTTACTGCAGTCATGACTGTCCACAGAGGGGAGCTGAAAATCAGCATGGACATGGTCCGTGTGCCTTGTGTGTCAGGTACACAAAGGAGGAACCCTCCTCAGATGCAGCCTTGGTGTAACTCAGTGCTGTGTGGCACCCAGCTCAGCACGTGTGAGGGGCTGCTGGGCTGCACGAGTGTTGGCACTGCAGACACATGGCACTCACCCAGGATGTCCCACAGCCTGCCGTGCTCAGGGGCCCTCAGCTGCTCTGTTCCCTCAGCAAGAATGTGGGCATGCATGAGGAAAAACTCAACCACCTGTGGATATTGCAAGTCCATTGAGGAGAGGAAGAATTAAATGCCTCTGCTTCTCTTTATTTCTTGTGGCATGTGCACCACGTTACATCTGGTTGTGTCAAAACACATTGTGTCATGTGATGCTCTGTAACCTGGTGGCACTGAAAGTGTGTGTCGGGCTGCAGAAGTAGCTTACTCAAGACAGACTTAAAATGAACAAAAGAGAAAAATTCAGCAACAGTTTCCAAGACAAGGGACCCAGCAGAATTTGCTCTCTTGCCTATGAAAGTGTGCCAGCTCTGCTCACAGAAATGCACCCACAGCAAAACCACCAACTATTTTGCCCTACTCATATCTAATCTCTGCAAAGTGATAGCTGAAGTTTATTAAGCAAGGGAGGGAAAAGAAAAACAATCAGAAATAATCCTTTTTTATTTCAAAAGACTTGGGGTGTTTAAGGCTTTCAGCTGCAAATTGTTCAGTTGGCTGCCTTGCACATGCATGAAAGCATGTTTCTGCTGAGGGAGTTATTCTTTCCTACTTCACCTCTACGATAATAATGTTAAATAAATGCCAATTGAAATATACAGTGTTAAAATGCTAATTTTAATTTAATTTATTTAACATTACTTGTGCTTTAAAATTTGAATTTAAACTGATGCTTGTTTTTGCATTTAGGAATTTGGAAAAGAAAGAGATGTGTGAATCTTAAAAATATCTAAAGCATCCAGTTAACCACTGAAGCTCATATCTCACTGAAACAACTGGATATGGGAATTGCAGAACTGTTGCAAATGGCTGAATTAAATGACAGAAGTAAATAGCAATTTATTATGGCTGGGTTATATTTGTGACTGTAAATGGTAAAAACATACCCTTCTTTGAAAAGAAAGACTAATATATCAAAAGAAAGACTAATATATCTTCTATGTCATGTATATGTTAGAAATTGGAAGGAACTCATAAAATACACTATGTGGATTATTTTCTCCACTCACAGCTTCATTTTTCTAAGCTTCAAGCAGCAGCTTCTGCTTGTGAAGAGCCTCCTGTGTGGTTACACTGCAAGCTTAGCAGTCTCCTGCATACAATTAGCTCAGCCAAAGCCCTTTGGGCTTCCCACTCTACGTAGGAATAAAGGACACCCTGATGCCACAGAAATGACTTTATAACCCTGTAATAAAACTCCTGTAGTAGTAATGGTATCAGCCATGACAGTTGCTCATTCAGGAGAAGGAGGGATTTTTTGCAGGCACAGACAGTATCTTTTGTTAGACCAACCAAAATTAGAAAGTGAAAATGTATCTGTGTTCAAGCATAAAATAATGAGGTTAAACCAAACCAAAAAAAGGGTTACTGTGCATGAAATTTTGCCAATTTTCACACAGTTTTACAATTCTTTCAGCTGTTCTAGTAAGATGTTAAAGTTTAAAAATGAAAATCAAGGTAAAATACGTATTCCAGTGATTTGGAGAACAAAAAAATTGGTTAAGCTTCCTTTTCAACCGGGCTCCCTTTAGCTCTACCAGCAGGTACATGATAAAAAGGCTCTACTTTTTCAAGGTGTGGGTGAAACAGACCTTTTTAACTCTGTAGCAAAAGAAACTTTTGCTGTTCTTGGCATGGAAATGAAAGAGAAGGTATTCCTTTCAGTCCAAAACAAATGTTCCCTTTCACTTGCAGCTGAACATCAAGAGTTTTACCCTGAAGGGTGTTTCTTTTCATCGGTCTCCATGCAAGTAAAAGTTGCATGCAGTGTGTAACTAAATGTATTGTGTTGGACTGTTCGTTTCTAAATAAATGCAGATCATAAAATATGCATTCTTATTGAATTCTGACCAGTATTGATTTAGTTTTAATAATGTGAAAATATAGAAACAAAGCTGCACAAACTCACAGATTTCTTTTAGTCTATTTCCATGAGTAGAAGGAAAATACAGAAGGAAAGATGGTTCTTCTCTTTTTCTGCCTTTAGCTCCACAAATTTGCAATATGGTAATGATAGTTTTATGTGCCCTTGTAGCAAACAACTAGTGATAAGCTGTGGTCAAGGAAGTGGTTTTCTGTTCCATATAACAGCAGGTACAAATGGTGCTGCTTGAGTCAGGCACAGAATTTCTGTAATACTGAGAAGTCAAATTAAGTTCAGAAGCAAGTAATGAGAGTTACAACTTTTACTTTGCAAGGCATTTACTTGGCTCTAGCCAAGTGAAGCAAGGACACAAACATTTACTCGTAGTAATTGCCACCAAAAGCTGTTTTGTTCCTAGAATTTAACCATCCTTAGTTCTCTTGTGCCTCCCCCATCCTTGGTATTACCAAGTTCCCAACCTGTGCAAATACAGAACTTCACACTACCTGGAGAAATTCACAAGTACCTTTCCCACAATTTGGCCCCAACTCATCTATATATATATGTGTTAGTTTTCACCAGGATTGAGTCCTGATATTTTGCTCCTTCAAGACTCTCCCAGTCTGGCTATTGTTATGCTTATTTGCACCTCTAACAGGCCACAATAAAACCATAATTTGCACCTTTCAAGGGAGAAAATTCAGAGGCAAAAAGAGAAAGGTGTTACTGTTCAAAAGCTGTCAAAATAGAAACTTAATCAGGGGAATACATGTAAAAGGGAATGTGGGACAGTATGTGATGACAGCCTCTTGTTACGATGCCTGTGCACAGCATGGGGCTTCTGGATCACACTTCTTCTGAGCAGCTGAGACACACACTGTGCTTTCCAGGTGTCTGAGCTAGGTAAAGCAACCTCTTCATCATCCCACTTCCTCTGTAATGTGATCGAATCCATCATTCCTTTGGTTATGTCCTTTTGTGTTTGCTTTCCCTCACAGTAATCTGCTAACTGCAAAGCAGGCAAGTGCTTTAAAAACATACAAGCCTGCTGCAAGCTAAGTCATACTTATCAGATGTGCTGGTAATGAATCATGCTGACAGATTGGCTCTGTTTACCTCAAACAAACTGTCAGAAATGTTCAGTACCCGAACCAAAGCATGGAAAAGGCTTTCAAATACACAAGCAGATCGGATCATAGCCCAGCAAGTCATATTTTGCATATTTCATAAAGGTGTCACATGTCCGTTTGCATGTAACAATCTGAACATGCTGTTTACAAAGATATTTGGTATCTCTACAAGAGAAAGCAATTAAGACTCATGTAGCTAATGGGGCAGGAGTGGATTTTCTTTCACTTGTCCTGTCCTGCAAGGCTGTTTGGGGGCTGCTGGAGCTGCTGAGCTGCAAACGCTGCTGTAGTGCTTTCAGTGTTCTGTCCCTCTGCTTCACACAAGGCTCCCAATGGTTTCGTGTCACTCTGTGCTGTGCTGGTACTCCAGATGGACTGTGGGACCACATGGCAATGAGGAGTGCAGCAGAACAGACAGCACAGGCTGCTGCAGTGGCCAGAGCACTCACTTGTCATAAGAAACAAGCAGCATTAAAATGTGTTTGCTTTACATTGCCTAGGAACTTCCCCCGCCAGAGCAGGCTGTATAGAACAATCCTGCTTTTATTTCTCTTTAAGTTTCACTATTTTGGTCCTAAGGTTAATTTTCTTGGGAATTTTGGAAACATTTTTAAACTTCTTGAAGAGTCACAATCCCTTGAAATGGACATGTTTCAAAGCCTTAAGCGCACATGCATACAGCTATGTTTATGCACAGTTTGTGTTTTCTGTGTTTACCCACCTGCTGCAGAGACCTATCAGTGCATAAATGTAGGCTGTGAAACCAAGGTGACATTCTTAAAAATACCCTGAGTTTTTTGTGGTACTATTTCCAGTGCTCTTAAAAGAAATCCTTTCTTTGTTGTAAAGATCTTTTAAAATAATCTACTTCTCTTAACAGAACTCAGAATTAAGAGTAAAATTATACAAACCGTGGTTGAAATTTATGATTGTAAAGTTCAATACCATAAAATCTGGGGAGCTAAACAGTTCACATTAAACAACTTACCCATAGCCTTGCTCAGTATTTAAATGGAAGCCAAGTGTGACAATCTGAGGCTAGAGCAGAGGAAGCAGCAGAGGATTGTTTTGTTTTTAACTTCTTGGTTTATTTTTCTGTATTTTCTACATGTGAAAGTGTCAGAAAGTCTTCCCTGTGGCTGTGAGGCATCACAACTAACTTCCCTGAGCAAGGACCAACCCAGGATTCTCCAGATCTGAACTTACCCAAAGGGGCTCGCAGTGTTTAAAATGCAAGAAAAGTTTCTCACTGGAAATAATGACAACTACACTTCAGGACTGGGAATGTTCTGGTGAGAGAGGGAGGACTGGTTACAGCTTATTTATGCATATAGGAATTCATTTAGGATCGACCTGGAAACCCACCAACATTTTTGGGATAGGGTGACCACAAGAAAAGGGCTTTCCAGGTGTGTGCCGTGCTATAAAAACTGGCTTGGAGCTGCAACACCTGTCCAGTCACTAAGTCTGTGTGTTCCTCAGGAAATCACAGCCTTTTTGCATCCTGTGCCACTGAACGTGGCAAATCAGGCACTCTGAAGGGTTCTGTGGCTGGACTCACAGTGGGTGGATGTGATACCAAAGCCTACTTTGAAATCATGATCCAGGGCAGGTTCCCAAACTGGCATCTGGCCCCACTAGAAAGTAATTTAGTAAAAATTAATACCCTGAGTCTGTTTTACTGCTAGTGAAAAATGGATTTGTTTATATAGGGAAAATAGGGCATGTTGTTCCTTTTCATGCTTGATTTTCATTATGTCAGTTTTGCTTTGATCTGAGTTTTATGATCTTTAGCCATCAATCACTCTAAGCCAACACTTGCAGAGTGAGAGAGGAAATGGTGAGTTGTTCCAGCCAAAGCACCTGCAGTACTCTGGCTGCTAGAAACTTCCTTTCCCTGCATCTATGATTATCTGATTATCTGTTACTAGCCTTTGGAGAGGACAAGGACAAGAAGGTCTACAGAGATTCTTGTGGGTCATTCAAATCCTTTTCCAACTGTGGCTTTAAAAGGATCCATCAGAAAGACGGAAATACAGGCAGACACAAAAGCTGCCTGAAAAATTACTTTCCATGATGTTTCCTTCATTTCTTTTCACGGCATTTAGCAATATCATTTGAGCTTTTTAAATATGGCAGACAGATTTTTTTCTATTTTTATTCAGCTTTTCACCTTCATAAATCTGGAAATGATGTGCCACTTGTCAACTCCAAATGAAAATGCAACCCTCTGTTCCCTCTTGAGTAGTATTATCTGCATCTATAATACAGGCTACAGGAATGGGGAAAGCAAGTTAATTAAGATATTCTCCTCATTCTATAATACTAAAGTAAACTGCAGATACATTAAAAATATCCTCTTCACAGTATTTTAGATGTTATATAAAGTCCTGGAAATGAATTGTCCTCAGATGGCTGATATTTTTTAAACAACAAACTAAAATGAAAAAACTTTCCAATGGAATTCAGATAGTTCGGTAAAGCAGACTCTGCTCAGGCTTCAGCTGTGGGCTCAGCATTTAAGTGACTGAATCTGTCAATCACCAAAGGGCCGTGGGCTCTTTCTTGTCTCCTTGAGTTTGTTGACAGCAGCTTCTCAAGTCCTCAGCCCCTGATGCACCACCTACATAAACAAATGTACACAAAACATTTAAAGTAATGCTTTGGAAATAGACACAGCTTCTCCTTATGAGTTGAGAACAAAATTTTTTGAGGAGTATTTTTAGTGTTGTTACAAGTATATTTCTTTAATGGCTCCTTCTTAGGTTTTTTTTTTTTCTTACTGAAGCCATTTTTATTCGGTTCACCGATGAACCTACTGAAAACCAAGCCTTTGGAGCACCATAATGGGACACCTTTTACATCACCAGAGAAGACACAAGTGAAAGAAAAGGCTTCTCAGCCAGAGGTTCCTGTGTGAGATAGATATGCTAACATCTGTTCTCCTGGATCTATTTATAATATCCAGTATCTGGCAGTTTCAGTGGAAACTTTCAAATCTTGATGAGGCTATGGGATGTCCCAAGCTGCTTATAAAAATGCAAGATCCCGTTAGTCAGCAGTCTCTTTTTCCAATAATAGACTTGGGTAAGGTCTGTCTGACCCCTCATTAACCAGGTTTTGTCATATAATACATAGGAAATGAAAAGATTCTGACTTTTTTAGATGATACCTAGTTTACTGCAGCTGTTCATATTTCAGACACAAACTTTTCTGCAAGTAGCTGTAGGTGTCACAAGGCAAATCTCTGTCCATTTACTCATCCCAGAACTGTCATTTTTTGTGTGTTCTGTAAATCCCTAATTCTCCTTCCCCTTATCCCTTCCTCATTTCCCCACCACCACCTTTAAAAAGTAGCATTCTGCTTTCCTATGTTGCTATGGCAACATTTACACTTGCCTTTTGAAGGCAAAATATTTGGCTTCCTTCCATATTTTTGTCAGCTCTTGTGTTAGAGGGACACACAGGGGAAGGGAGGCAATTGCAGATAAAGCTTTAAGCAGAGGCCTGCATCTTTATAACACCATAAAGGTCATTTAAGTGGGTCTAGCATGGATTTACCTATGATCTAATTCCTGTCTTCCCATTTCCCTAAGGCTGATTTATTCAGTTTAGTCTTCTGAATCTTCTTCTGTGCAACAGAAAATTGAAGGAGAAACAGTGAAGACTTCAGATCTGCCCCTCTCTCCTGTCCTGCTGTCATGTAGGCAGAAAGACAAGTAGCAACACTCACAATGTTCTTCTAGGACTTGTCAACTATTTACAGAGAGCAGCTAAAAGAAACTGAGGGTTCAGAAAGGATGCAAGTTACTTTTTTAATCAGAAGGCAAACACAAAGAAAAAAAGCCCTTTCATTTGCCCTCCACTTGCCCAAGGGAAGGCCTTTGCAAATGCCGCACGTTGCACTGCGAAATACAGGCACTAATGCCTGCACCTGATAAGAGAGGCGGTTGGTACCCGAGCAGAGAGGGTGCTGCCTGGCCAAGGGCTTCCCATACTGTGAGCAGACTGGCTGAACTCTGCCTCTTCACAGGCTGAGAAGCTTATTGGCAGCTGATCTACAGCAGAAGTAAAGAAAAATTCTCCTCCAGAGGCAGAGGTTTTGAAACAATTGGGTCCTTATTAGAAATACCAGGAGCTAAAAAAATCCTCCTTTGCCCAAGGGACTGGCTGTCCTATTAAAGTCACAGGACCTTACTTAGTCAGAGAAGTCTTATGGGCTGCAACACTGTATTTAGAACATAATAACAGATGAAGATATCACATTTCCTTCCAAGCAATAGAGATAGGCTGGCTTAGCTGATGCTTATTTCAGATGTCTTTAAAATTGTGTAGGAGAAGATATGCAGCAGATATATCTTTATATTTCTGGCACTGTTAGCAATCTGAACTGCCCCTCCTTATTAAGGCTGTGGGAGCACTGTTGGGTTTTTTTAACAGAACCTGTGTCTGAAAGACACTAGCTAAAGAAAAACCTCCTTCTTGCTGAGCATGGGAAAGTCCCAAACTCTGACCACTTAGAACTTGCTGGGCCTCTTTTGCTCCAGCACCAGCCCAGGACTGTCTGGTAAGTCCCTGTCATGACCACACCCAGAGATATCTTTCAACAAAATGCAATCTACACAGACCTTCAAAGGCAGATAAATGCACCGAAAATTATCAATGTAAAACAAACATGATTTGCTCAGGGGCCAAGTCAACTCTGCAAAATGCTGGTGATACTTCCACTTTTGGCAGAGAGGCTGGATACTCATGATGTCTCCTCAGCACCCATCTCCAGCTGTGGAGGAGCAACTTAGCAAAACAAGAAACAGGAGGTGACTGCAGCTGTCCTGCATAGAACCTGATGATCTCTGCCCCCAAAGGCTGAAGTCTAAATCCCATCTCGATTTCTCAGCTCCATTTTTCTTGGCCTGTGCTGTTCTGTCAGTGATATCCTCTACCCTCTGGATTTTCTTTGTGGTGTCCAAATTGACCGCTGTCAGCTTCTCAATGTTTGGGAGGTTTTTAATCTAAAAAATATATGTTAGAACTGAATCCTGCCATCATGAAGGACAATGATCTGAAGAACTCAGTTTTGCTAGAAATTTGCAGGACCTGGGATCTACAAAAACATTACTGAAAGGCAAGTTTTGGCACACATCTTTAGCATGTACTACATAAATGCTGGGAATAGTTGTTCCTGTGTAATGTGAGAACTCAAGGGAAAAGGCAGATGGAGTAGGAGCCTCTCAGTTTCCAGACCTTTATTCTGTGAGAAGGCCGTTCCCTCACATGGTCACTTCTGCCCCCACTGCAGAGCGGAGGGCAGCTCCGGGTGGGATGTGTTGTGGCCCAGTCCCACACACAGGGGCAGCAGGAGCACCCTGGTGCCCACACAGCAGAGGCAACAAGGCGCAGCAGAATCTCACTGTGCCTCAGTCCTGCTCCCTCTTTTCCAGCATGCTTTTATGGCTCTGCACAGATTGACTGTGGCACATTTATATCCAGCAGAGCTCCTCTACAGCAGGGAATTCATGTTGTGAATTTATCGCTGGATTATATCCCTCTTTAAGCTACCTCATAGGACAAAGCAGCTGTAACACATGGTCCTCACAGCACTCCTGCACTGGAAGCAGGCATGAGTAATGGGTAGTCTCACCCAGCCTCTGTCATGTTTTGTCACAACAAACCCCTCTAATGTGGTAAGAAAATTTAGACAACACCCTTTTCTCTCAGGTAAACAGTTTTAAAGCTCGTATTTCAGCTGAGCGGTTTAAGAAAAATAGGAAATTATGTACTCATATCTTCTGAAAGCTTATTTTCAAAATTTGACCTGCATGCTTTATGTATTTTGATTCACGTTACACCATTCTGGTCTCAAATTCTGTTTTAAAAAAATCCACAACATTAATATACATCAGACAAATTTGTTGTTGTTTTTCTTTTTCTCCTGACTCCTCAGTACCTCAGTGATATTACTGCATGTATGCAAATAAGGGTATATTTATTTGTCCACAGTGCCCTCTCTCAGCTCATTGTTCTGTCCCGAGAGAGCAGTCTCAAAATTTTAAGTTTCCTAAATCAAGTAATAATAATAAAATAGTTTACTCTAGGGACAGTGAAGATTGCCAGCTCATGTTAAGTTCCCAAGTCAGAAATTCTAGCTGCTCTCCTGCCATGCAACATTGTGCATATTCCTAAAGGACTAAATGATCTTTACCTGTAGCTCCCACCAAGCACATAGAGTGAGATACTGCTTTTGTTCTGACTGGCATAAAATATCAGTCTGGAGACACACACATGGATGCAGAGGTTACAGTTGGTGAATGCCTAACCCATTTTAGGGTGTGCTGGTAGTTGTTCTGCTTTTATTAACAATGTGGTTGCTTTGTTTTGGTTTTAAAACAGAAACAATGAAACTTCACTCATCAACCATGGAAAACAGCTTATAGCCTGACATCTTCCATGACAACGGCTCTCTTGATTTTCAGTCTTAATTTTCATTCCTTTAATTTCTACTTCCTAATTGGAGTAGTGTATGACATGCTAACTATTTTCTTTCCATTTTCAGGCTGTAATCCTGTACATATTTATGCACATTATTAACTCTATTATCACAAGGAATCTGAAATAAAGCTGGTAAAGCAATAAATGTGTATATGTGCATAAGGTGTGTTGGGGATCTGAACCTCCTCAAATATCTCTTGACTCCAACAGCTACAATCTCTTAAATACCACATTATCAACCTACATATTTTGCCTAACTTAGTCTCCTTTCCAAAAGAAATCCGTCCAGATCATTAACCATGTAGTAATTTTTCCCTGTTAAATATCCAGTCTCTTCACTTAATTGACTATCCTAATATGAACACAATATTCCAGGCCTGATTTCTTTACATCTGTCCATTATCATGTAAGACTCATTCACACGGTTGGTCACAACCACTGATGTACATTCACGTTTAGAAAGACACAGCTCCCAACTGGAAATGCTCCTGAGGGTGAACAGCATATGTTCCATTTTATGACACTGGAATGCATGTGCATTGCTAAAAAATATTCCATACTTTTTGTTATAATGCATGAAATGCATTAAATAGGACAGAAAGAGTAAGAAGATTTGATAATGCAGAGCAACCAAGAGGAATCAGGCATGTCTAAATGTGCAGCATTATTTACAATGTTCTCATCTGAAATTAATAATTTAATGTAATTCAAAGCTTTTATCTTCAATAAGAGCATTAGAAGTTCCAGAATTTTGTGGTGTTTTCCACCAAAACCACAGAAGAAATAAAAGAAAGTGCATGAATATGAAGTAATAGTGTGTTAATCATTTTGAACATAGAAATAAATAAATAAATCCTGATTTAACCCTCTTCTCACACACTTCTAATGTCTTTCTCAAACAGAGATGATCTGGCACCAATGTCCAGTAAAATCCAGGCTGTGTGACAGTGACAGCCATCCCTTGGACTCAGCGGGTATTTTTATCAGACAAGCAAAAAAGAAAGTTCATGAGCTGTCGTCACTACCGTGGCCCCTGAGGCGGTAGCAGGTGGAAAATCTTAGAGCAAATACACTGTGCTGTCTTTTTTAATAATGATTCTTACACACATTATAATACATTTAAGTGCTGTGCTTGCTCTTTAACACGGCCTCATCTTGATAATCAATGTAGCCAGTCTAGTGAAGTGCCACTTTCCTGCTGTGAGAAAGTACAATTCTTCTTACTGTCACAGCCCCCTGCTGACATGTTTTACAACATTTAAGCAGGAAACTGTTAAACCTTACTTCTCTCTTTTCCCTCTGTGCAGACAGAAATCTTCTTTCCTGCTGGTTTCTCACTTGAATTAAGAGCCGTTAAGATGTGCCCTGACTTTTACCCTGAGCATTGCCCTAATTTTAACCTCCTGCAACGGTTATTTTAATTTTACTCAGACTTCTAAAACTGACTCATTCAGTAAGACAAACTGAAAGTGTCTGGTAAATGAATAGATTTCCTATAAGCTTGGTAAAAAGTTCATCTTTGCCCCGTTTTCTTCAGAGAGGGGGCAGGAGGCCGCCTCAGTGCACTGGCATACAAATCCCATCGAGTCAGTTCAGGGCATTTTTCCTGCTGTAAAGGTTGCAAAAAGCAAAGAGTCTGTGCTTGGAATTCTACATCTGCAACGTCAGGCATGCATTTTCATGCCACGAGCCCCACTTCTCACCAGCAGCATTTTTAAAGAAGTGAGGGAAAAATGAAATATAGGAGCCTGTGGCTTCATCAAGCTGATTAAGCACCATTAATGGATGTTAAAGATTGTGACTGAGAAGCTGATATAGGTGCAAGTTTTATGAGTTTGAAACTTCACTTTGACATAATGAGTAAAGTTCAAGCCGGAGGCTTTTATGCCATCATGAGAGGCTCTGTCAGTGAGCACTGTAACCTAATTAGTTTTGATGCAGCAAATCAGCAAAGCCACTATTGGTTATGACCTCTGCCAAGAGCATGAGAGAGCCAGACAAATGAAGCTTAAGATGTTATTAGTTGTTCTGCTGCAAAGTTCCAGATAAAATATGACAGGATGTTGTTGCTTGACTTCGGCATCAGTTCTCCAGATGGCACTCAGCACTGGCTTGTAGCGAGGCTCGCAGGGAGGCTGCCACATTGTCTCTGTCAAAACGAAAGTTTTCCAATTACAAAGAGATTATTCGAAGCAGTGCAAACTTAATCTCCTGAACGAAAGGTTGCAAGCTGTGTAATAGCAGTTGAGGGGGGAGATTTTGCATAGTTCACTTGCTGTAAACACTGCTGTTCAGGAAAGCTTTATTATTCTGCCCAGTGAAACAAAGAAATCAGATGCTCTTGACTCTGTGTTAGGGCAGCTGTGGCTGGACAGAGCGGTGGCACAGCCTCTCTGGTGGAATTAGTGGGTCTGATCCGTCTGTTGGGCTGTTGGTGCAGATCAGGAAAGATGCACCTGAGGTAAAATGGTGCAAGATGGATCTTAAAAGAAAATTAAGGGCCTTTGAACTAGCTGAGAGCTGTACTTCCATTTCATGGTAGACCAGGTAACTTCTGCCAGTCTGGTTGAGGGAAATAAGGTGTATTTTTTTCTCAATTTTCTATGAAATCTTTAGAGGAAAAAAAGAAACAAAATGTCATGCAAGTGATGAGCTTATGGGATTTGACACTGATGTTATGAAATATCTTCATATTTATAGCACTGTACCAGGCATGTTGAAGCTATTTAGCAGCAACTGAGACAGAATGAGGAGGTATTGGCCTGATAAGCAGAAACAGCATCTCACCCAAAGATCATTTTGAGCTTCTGGGAAACATGAGGAATTGTATAAAGGATAGAAGATACAGTCAAGAAAATATCTTCCACTTGACCTATGTATATAAAGAACTGTTGAATGAATGTACCACATCCAACTTTACAAGCTCTCAGCAGTATAGCTTTTATGTCAGTCAGTATCAGTAAGTGTATCATGGCTGTGCTTTTCAGGGTGTATGTCCTCTTCCGTTTGACACTCTTCTGATGTTTTAAAGCAACATGTTTCACGAACATTATTTGAAGCAATTCAATGCATGAAATTCCCTTTAAACACAGGAGAAAATCTTACCCGGTGAGGATGGTCAAACATGAGCACAGGTTATCCAGAGAAGTTGTGGAATGCCCCTCCCTGGAGATACCTGAAGCCCAGCTGGGTGGGCAGTCAACAGTTGGCTCCAGCTGACTCACACTGAGCCAGTGGTGGGATTGGACCAGCTCTGGAGGCCCCTTCCAGCCCCAGCTTTCTGAGTATCTATGAGTCTATTCAAATTATCATCAACTGAAAATTATTACCTAAAACTAACCAATCTAAAATAAAAGTCATGGTCTCTGTCTTATTATAAGGCTGTACATATTACACATAGGAGAATATGTAAATGCAGACAAGCAATCATGAAACAGCAGGATTATTTTTGATTCCCCGATTTCTGACTAAAAACAAAACTGCCCAAGCAGCTGCACCAGCACACAAAGTGAGGGGATTGCTGACAGAATGTGGGGAGCACCAGAAGAGCCTCATGTGACTTTGTCTGTGTGCAGCCTCCCAGAGGGATGCTGAGGGCTTTGCAGGTATCCAGAGAGATTTTCTTGGAAATGGGCAGCTTGGATTTGGTTCCATCTTGCCCCTGGCCTGGTGCTCTGCAGTGGTGCCCACTGCCCAAGGTGTGGGGGCAGCTCTGCCCACCAGGTGTCAGTAGCCGTGGTTCAGAGAGTGCTGGGGCAGTTTTGGGCCTGGGACTCACCAAAGCACTGTCTGGGAAGGGGAGAGTGAATACGAGAGGGGCATTTTCCCCCTTTCTTGTTTTAGAAAGGCCTAGTAATAGTGAAGGTGTGTGAGGCAGGGGCCAGAAGGAGACCCTACACATGATTAAGCAGAGTTAGAATTTTCCTTTTGGGAGATGAGTTGTAAAACTAAGGATGACAAGGGAAAAGTGCTTGGAGGACTACAGAGGAATCTGGATTGTGTTGCCCAGAGGCAAATCACCAGACAAGTCTTCAGGAGGGGCAATTCTATGCTTATTTTTCAGCCTAGTCCAAACAGCAAATGCAGAGACAGCAATTTCTGACTTTAAAATGGAGGTTTTTTCCAAAGTCTGTGTATGTGTACTCGTTAAGTTGGCACGCAGTTTCTCTTGATGGTACACTAATGGCTGTCATAATTGCCAGTGTGCCTCAGCCCCAACTATTTAGTAGGTAAGAAATATCTCTGCTTAGCAAAATGAAGCTCAATGGGGATGTATATGTCTATACACAGAGCCAAGAATGGCTTGGTTTTCAAAGAGGTTACTGTCAATGGATTGTCTTTGCATGCTGTACCCTTTTCCTCTCGAGTAGGACAGACAATAAAGGGAAGAAAACTTTTGCATGTTTGATTTGGTAGAGATGAGGAGGGTCTTTTTTCCTCAGCAAAGTTTAATGCTCCCTCAAATGCATAGCAGACCAGGGCCTGCCACTGCTTGCTGTTTAAAACTATATTCTACCTTTTGGCTAAAAAGAACTATGAAAAGCATCCTACTTCAAAGTGTACCTGTAAATTCAGCATTAATAGTGCAATAGAGTAAGAGGAGGACACTTTTTTCCTCACTGAAAGAGCAGGATGTGTAAATCTCCAATGCAATTGAAGCAGGACTGAAAGAAGGACTCTATAAATGATATTAAAGAAGTAGATAAATGCAAAATGCAAAGAAAGGAAATCAGACATTCATGCACAGAAAAATGAAAATGTCTGAAGCAGAACAGCTGGGAGGAAGTGATTCTGGTTTCACACAGGTGTGGATGACAACAAAACAGTGGTGAAAGGAAACGCCCTACAAGGTGACACATATTTACTGAAAAATGTAGCAGGGCTGTGGGGTTCATGGGTCTAATTCTGTGTCGTTCACAAAATTTTCAAAACTTTTTGCCTCTAACCATCTCTGCACAATGAACTGAGCCCTGCCTTTTCTTTCTAAAGAAAACTAGTCTTGTTTCCTTACTGAGGAAATAGAGGTTTGATATAACCAAAAGTTTTGCAAGAGCACATGATGTTCATCAATATTATCTTTCATGGAAATTATTGAAAATCCCCTCTGCACTTTGGGTCAGGTGAAGCCACTTTGTTCTGGCTGCTCATTTGGATGCTGATGGGGGGGTTCTGGAAGGCACATATGCAAATGGCAACATCAAAACAAACCACTATCATCTTCTCTCAGCCCAGTGCCTGACTAAATTCCCTTTGGTATTCCCAAAGTTTGTGGTTTTTTCTATACCATGACTCTCAGAATATCAACTCCTTATTCTGTTTTGGGAGAAAAGGAAAACCTGAAATGTTAAGCCTAATATTTGTTCACGTGTGTGCAGCAGATGTAGAGATTAATCAAGGTTTGAAATTTTCTTTGGTTGGACATTGTGTATGGAAATTATTTTAATAATAAGATTCTGTAGCATGTTTGAAAACATTCTTTCACAGCTGTTGATGTGTTAATCCAACATGGGGAAAACTGCAAAGACATTTCAGCCATAGGGTTTATATTTATATATAAAATTAGAATACCATTAAAGCTGACAGCATGTTTACATCTGGATCCTGTATGATAGCAGCTGATACATTTAATCTGGCATGTGGCATAAA
>JAOXXN010000102.1:14426988-14477847 GCA_026770055.1 Myrmophylax atrothorax
ATGTGGCATAAAACAGGATTAGATAAGGTTTTCTGCTTAGCCATAATTCTCTTGTGCAAAAGAATATTTATAACAAGAAATCACACTGTAGTGCTGAATACCATGTTGAAATGCACCGTGCATCAGCAGTATTTTCCAAAAGTTATGTCCCTGTGATTTGTGCTAATTAGCAATGAATTGACTCTGGAGTAGAAGACATGCTCAGGAGGATTATTAGAGGTTTGATTTCAAAAGCTCAAGCCAACCAGACCATTCCCCAGATCAGCTGGTGTGAATGTATCTGAAAAAATAGGCTGGAGCAGGGCATCACAAGGTCTGCTTCATTATGCAAACCTGAGGAAAAAATACGTGTTCCTGTGAACTTTGGGAAAGACGGGACTCAAAATTCTAGGCAAGGGTCCAGGTGCTACATCATTATTTGACATTTCTTATCTAAGTGACATAGTCTTCAGGTCCTCCAGAACGGGAAACCGCCCTGACATCAATTTGCATGGTCCTTATTGGCTGCTGATTTCTGTGTGCTCCTCATCTCATCTCCTCAGCTCCTACAGCACTGTCTTTCCCAAACTGAACACACAGGTCCTGAGTGTGAATTTTTTTGTGAAAAGCCTAACTAAAGTGTAATCATGTGTTCAGAGGAAAGGTTCTCCCTCCTATCCTGGTGCTGAGCATCTCTGTGTACATCGCCACAGAGGCTGGCTCTGTGTACTGCAGGCTGGAGGGCCTGGCACTGTGGGCCTCAGACAAAAAGTTAAAAACACGCTGAACATCTGAACCAAAGGTAGCTGTAGCATGTACTGCTGATCACTTTCCACTGGCACTCCCTACCCAACACCGAGAAGTGCTGAGTGAGGGGAATGGACACTGAGTACACTTTCCACCTGCCAGTCAGCAAGACTGATGCCTGTACATGTACAGCAGGTACAAGTTCAAATCCACCTTTAAGTAACAGTGGCATAAATGAAGTTAAAATACACAGGGAGACCATGCTGCTGGTCATTGTCTAGGCTAGAGGTATAATAGGGTAATTTATGATGCTGTCAAAAAATATGCAATTCACAGCCTAGGGAAAAAAAGGTAGCTGTGTTTTCACATGGCTGCTAAAGACCAGAAAGAAAAATGCACATGATTTCTCTTCTGTAGGCAGTAGTAAACACTGCTGGCATCACTCTATGTCTGAATAAGAACACTAAACATTATGAATATAGAAATAATGAAATACAACAGGATTTGTATTTGGAGAGAAAGACAACTTATTTCACTATGTATATTGAGTGCCTTTATATAGTCTAAATGATGAGAAGGTTTAAGCACCACAGACAGGTAATAAATAAACTCCTAGAAATGCCTGCTCTGGTCTGTGCATCTCTTATCATGGAATGGAAGCATTCAGTAGATAGGAAAGTTGACCAGACACTGACAGGATATAATGGACTTATCTGTTAAAGCAGTGGAGAGAATGTAATATTTAATATGCCATTCCTGATAACTGGTCAGGCAAATCTATCTGTGCCAGATTTCCAAGGTTATTTGTAATTGAATGCAACTGAATACCACTGCAAAGCAGTGTAAAAGGAAAGGAAGTCCTGCAATTCCTTGTCAGGTGTAGAGCACCTTCAAGTATGAAGAGAGAGTTTCCATCCTGAAGAGCTTACAGGTCACAATTCAGGACTGATTTAGATTTAGGTAAGTAGCTAAGCAGTTTGCAGGGAGAGGGCAGCTCATTTTCCTGCCACTGAGAAGGACAGACATCTTCTCATCCTCTCTGGCCCTGAATCTCTGCCCCTGCCCACAGCTGTGCAGTCTTACCCATGGCTGTGCATGAGCTTCAGCACCCATCTGACCCCAGAATGAGCTGATTTAGTGTAAAGCAGCTGCATAAAACTAGATCTTTACCCCTATATTCCTTGTTTGTTGATTTAAAGAGCTGGGTTGGCCTGTAGTTCATTTCTCAGCTGTTAGAGGGCTGGAAATTGCAGGTCATGGTGGGTACAATTCTTAGTCCTCAGTGGACAGTAGTAGCCACTGGATGTATGGGGCAGGGCAGGGCTGGCAGGGCTTCTTATAGTGATTTAACAGTGATTCTGATGTGTTGAATGACTGTTGCCTTCCTTAGTGTAGGCTCAGAACCCCCACATCTGCACTAGTGCAGGAGCTGTTTGTTTTGGTGCAGCTGGTGTAAGGCCAAGAGAAAAATTAGGATGGTGAAGTTTGAATCTTTCATGGAAGACATCTGGGGAATTCACTTTACATATGTATGAAATCAAAAACTTTTCTTTTTCTGTTCTTGCCACCTTTTTTTCTCCATAATTCCAGCAAAGATGGAGTTCATCCAAAAAAAAAAAAAAGGAGCATTCATTTCTTAATGTTGAAGGCATTTAGAAGAGATGTATAGGACAAGCAAATTCCCAGTAAATGGCATGTAAACATTTAGGGATACAGAACTAACCTGTGGTACTGATTTTTATTTGTTTTATTTTTCCAAATATGTCTTGGTTTCTAGGACTGAATGGAGGTATATTTTGGGCACCATTAGAGGGTAGCTCTGCAAAAGTGGCATTTTGTCTGCAACAAGTGGAGTTGTGTGGTGCTTCTCTTTTTCATTTACAGGTACTTTCTGTGGCTGCTCAGTCTTGGACTTCCAGTCTTCTGATAATTTATTGATTTATTAAATTAATTAAATTTATTATTTAATTAATAGCCTTACAGTTCCAGAACCAGTTTTACCCCTAAACCTAGTCCTTGTCTGGGGCTCGGGCTGAGCCTGGGACACCTGAGCAGGGACCAGTGTATAAGCTCATCCAGGGACCAGTCTTTAGGCAGGACAACTTCTCTCTTGGTAACCCCTATCCT
Source organism: Myrmophylax atrothorax (assembly GCA_026770055.1). Taxonomy (NCBI): domain Eukaryota; kingdom Metazoa; phylum Chordata; class Aves; order Passeriformes; family Thamnophilidae; genus Myrmophylax; species Myrmophylax atrothorax. Next base: position 14,429,842 of record JAOXXN010000102.1, read on the forward strand.
GCAGTACTCCAGCCCAGGGCCAGGCTTTGTCTGTCTCCTAAGCCCATCCCTAACTCTAACGGGATAAGAGCAGTGAAGGCTCAGTGGGATCACAGCCATCTCAGAAGGCAGCAGGCACGGCAGCCAGGATGGGAAATCTGCACCTTCCTGTCCATGTCTTTTGTCTCACAGTTGAATTACCATCCCTCTCCCTAGGAAGAGGATGAGTAGAGCTGTCCATCTGTTCATTTGCCACCAGTCAGGCCTAGCTCCAACATGTCAGTTTTATTTTCTTTGCTCCCACTGTCTCCTTCCTCTTGTTTACCAGAGGAGTCCTTTAGACTGGTCCAAGCTTTTGGGTTTTATTTGGTGAGGCTTTATTTCTGCCCTTTGCATTGTGTTGGATTTTTGCAGTCACAGTGGAGGCTGAGCTGGCCCTCAGTTACCAGCTCTCTGAGGAGCAGAGACCCCCACACTGAGCATAGCTGGCTCCTTGCCACCTGCTCCTGTGATAGAGGATAGGTGTCAGAACAAAGCTGGCGGCATGGATTGGCATGATGAGGTGAGAAAGTAGGGTGCACGGTGCTCCAGCTGATGCTTGCCAATGTAATTGCCCTTCAGGCAATAATTCCTGCCAGTGTGAAGGCCTCCAGGGACCTTCTGCAAGCCAGCGTAAGCCAAAGCCACTTCTGCTTCCCCATCACTCAGCTGCCATGAGTGTTAACCTTATATTAATTCAAGACTGAACTCCTAGCTTCACATTAGTCAGTTTTTCATAATAAAAAGTTGAAGGGAATTATCTCTCCTTTCAAAATACTTAAACTGGAAGGAAAAGAAAGCATTAGCAAGGCTTGGAAGGATGGTCTTGGGAGAAAAATCTCTTGTACCAGTGCACAGTATAAAAGCCACGGGGAAGGTGTACTCATCTGGTGCTTGCAGCCTGCTTGGCACTTGCTACAGTAAATTGGTTATTCTTAAACCAGCAGAAGCAGCTCCCAAAGCCTCTCTCCCAATGTGTTACAAGAAATGGCAGGGCATGTCAGAGTCAGATTATAACAAAAGTAGGAAACAAGAACTACTGTAAACTTAAGGCAGAAAATAACACAGAGACAAGATCTGGAAAGAGCTAAGTCAGCTCCCTCAGTTGTCTGCAATGATAAAAGATATTTAATTTTAGATTCCAAGATCCAGTCAGATCCTCACAGTAACAGTCAGCTCTAGCAGGTCAGAGCCAGTAGTATCCCTGGGGAATTTTGAACCTTTTCATCTCCAGAGCTTCATGTTTCACAAACACTTGAGTCCAAGGATGTTGCAAAGACCTCATCCACTCTCTTCTGGAGAGCTGGCAGTTGAATACCAAGGAATAACTACCTTGTCATTACACTTTTAAATTGTTTTCAAATAATATTCTCAGTTGATTCTTGTTTTGTGAGCATTTTTATACTACTTTGCAGCAAAAGTTCCTTAGCTCTGGGTAACTCCTGTTATACAAATAGGTTGAGTTGGGTCATGAAATGTATCTCCTCTCTTTGTAGTTCCACCCTTAAATGGAAATTTGGAGGCCCCTAAAGCCCAGCCTCACTGAACAGCAGGTAGAAGGTTCACCACCTCTAGGGAATGAGCAAGATGATCCCTCGTGTAGTAGCAACTGCCTATAGGGAGTATCACTGTGATGGATGGGGCAGATGGGCCATGAAGTGCCTGGCGTGGGGGCACAGTGCCATGGGACCTCCCCATAATGCTGCTCTGTGCCAAACTTCCAACCTGAATCCTGGCCTGACTGGAAAAACGCTGGTTATTTAGAACAAGCTTTCCAAGCACTGCTGCTGACCGTGTAAATTGGTGAATATTTAAAAAGTCCACAGCCAGGTAGTACTGGTTCCTCCCAGTGCAGCCAGTGGGATGTGGCAGTACTTCTGTAGGATTTCCAGCACCTACAATAGATGTGCAGACCTACAACACAGTCATAGCATACATCTCAACAGTATCCATCAACAATTCCCCTTTGCAGTTTATGGCTCTGTAAATGTCTTTAATAAAAACCCTACCACAGGAAATGTCTTAAGACAACTGCTATTTGAGAGGTTCACTACAAGTTCTTACTGTAAGTTAATAAGGCAAACACAATACCTGACGTTTGCAATGATAATTGCCCAGGCCTCACTGTGAGTGTTGGCTAAATCTGGTTGTGCGTGACTTCCACTGCGGAGTATCTGAATTACAGTGTAGGCTGAGGCCTGAAAAATCAATGGCTGCTATAATCACTCAGTTAAAGACTTTGAAAATCATTAGCAATTTGGTAAATTTAAAATACTTAACCATGCGTCATTTTTAAACAGAAAGTGCCAGACCAGCACAACTCCATTTGTTACACCAGGGAACTGCTGCCAGAGGGGTAAACAGGAACAGTATTAGTGCACTATGGCTGAGTAGGCAAATGTATCACCGGAGCTGAAAAGCTGAAAAAGACACAAGTCGCCACTGTGAGCTTTACCTGATTGACAACGCTGAGCTCACCCTTCAGGTGGCCAAATGCAAGTCAAAAGCCAGTAAAAACCTTGCTAGTTTACAGAGCAGTATTTCCCCCCCAGCTGCCACAGGTTTGGATGGACTCCGAGACCTGAGCAGCAGAATGGACTATGCAGAGAAGGAAAGGAAGCAGTGCCATTAGAGTCCTCTGTTACTGAGAAAAAAACAGTGGACTGCAAGGCCAGTCCTCTGAGTGGGACTTATGAATGAATATGGTCTATAAGAAGAGGAAAAAGAACTTACTGGTGCCAGGAGCCTAATATTTAATCTCATAAAGAAACCAGAAACTGAACATGATATTTTACTCCATCTGGACTAAATCTACTCATCTGCAAAGATTTAACTTTGAAAGATAGTTGAAAATATCTTTTCTTAACTTGCATATTTCTTTTCTTTAACAGCCTGTTCTTTGGAATCTGTGGCATCCAAGAGCAGCACCACTATTCTAAATATATGGTCTCTCTTCCTGAAAAAAAGGAGACACTCAGAGAGGATGAGCAAGTTGAGAGGCATCGGCTGCTGCACCAACGCCTCATGTTCCTCTAGAGCTGTTGGACTTATGTAAGTGCTGTTTAACTTTGTGGAGCTTAATGAACTCGGGAGAGGTGGAGTGTGGGGCTGGGAGCAGTTATTTCAGTGATCCGCTGCAGCTTCTTATTTTTAACAATTCTGGGGTAAAAACACGTATTAAAGTGAGTAGCCTGTCCTTAGAGTGCAGCGCAGCGGCTGTCGAGCAGAACAGGCAGCAAGTCCTCCCGCTGGCACCCACCCATTCCCACGGGATGCGGGATGGTGACGGTGCGGCCCCGATGCATCCCCCGCCGCTCTGCCCTGGGAGGGCACCGCGGGCTGTGCCTGTGCCTGAAGGCTGCCGGGTCCCTGTGACCCCCTACCTGGGTTCCTGTGTCCCATGCCCGGGTCCTTGTGGCCCCTGCCCGTGTCCCTCTGTCCCCTGCCCGTGTCCCCATGCCCGAGTCCCTGTGCCCCCTGCCCCGGTCCCCGTGTTCCCTGCCCGTGTGCTCATGCTCATGTCCCCGTGTCCCTTGCCCGTGTCCCCTGCCCGTGTCCCTGCCCGGTCCCGGCGCCCCCCCCCCGCCCAGCGCGGCCGTTCCCGGTGCGGCAGCGCCACCTGGCGGCGCCGGGGCCGCCCCTGCAGCCGGCTGTGGAAAAGCCCTCCCGAGGGGAAACTACTCCCAGGGTCTACCGGGCTCTGTCCGCGGTTTGCGCTTCTGATTCGTCCTAACTTTAGTTTTTCCTTATAGAAAAGTTCAGACTCTAATGTTTTTAGGAAAGGTAACTCAGGTAAATTACACTAAAAATATCAACTGAATCACCGAATGAGGCTTAAATGATACATTAATATTTTTAGTTCTTTCATTAAATCCGTATTTTTGAAGAAAAAAAGTCATTTGGAAACAGCAACAGGTAACAGTGACTAGAATAAAAATGTCACTTATACGTAATAACCAATCATTCCAGTGAAATGGCAGCACATTAGCTTTCCAGGTAATAACAGGGAAACCAAGGCAAGGACAAAAAGCAGAGTGCTTAAAATTTCCTCTCAGGCTACAAGTTCAAAACAACATCACTTTAATTCCACTACCTATAGATTAGGAACCCTAACTACTGGGAACCTTTTTTAAGTATGCAGTCACAGAATCACAGAATATTCTGAGTTGGGAGGGACCCACAAGTATCATCGAGTTCAGCTTTTAAGCGAATGTACAGGGATCGAGCCATGACTGTGGCGTTATCAGCATCATGCTCTAACCAACTGAGCTAATCAAAAGAGTCCCAGCTTGGTTCAAGTTTTCACAAATGTATGTGTATTTAAAAAGCTGAAACACATAAACACAACCCCAGAGTTCTGCGCTTGCACGAGGCTGCCTTCCCTGTGTAAGCACTGCCATCGCGCACCGCGGTACTTCAGCAGTAGCTTCGAATCACCGCTGCATTCCCAGCCCCACTCATTCTGCCTGGCTTGGTGAACACACACTAGACTGCATACTCTGACCCAACTGTACCCTGCAGAGAAACGTCCAATTGCTATGTTCAGAGGAATGGTCTCCCACAAGATTTGTGATTTGTCCCTGTCTACCTATATGATATCCCAGAAAACTAATCTCCAGGATGACAGCTCATTCAGCACTCTGGAAATTTATCCACACTGAGCTCCTCTTTAAATAATGACCTGACATTTGTTCTGTAGAGGGAGACAAAGCCCAGACTGATGAAAACATTTGGCAGCTGCTTTCATTTGTGCCATTCAGAAGCCAGATGATAATTTGTCCTCAGGGACCTATCACTTCTTGGCAGACAGACATGTCCACTGCACTTGGCTATTACTTTTGCTGTTACCTCCCACCCCTGGTGGATGCAGCACACACAGAGAGTCAATATTCAAGGCAGACTAAACTAAAGCTGAGTGCCAAGAGTCATGAAGGATTTCATGATACTGAGAACTGGGAGATAACATCACAGATGAATTTGGTGCTGATAAATACAAAGTAGTAGATATTGGGAAAGACAAATCCATTAAACTTACAGAAAAGGTTAAATTAGCTATTGCTCAGAAAAAAATATTCCAGCCTCTCTGAACACAGCCTAATGACATCAGCTAAGCAATAACGGACAAAAGGCAGGTCATTTCAAGCTACTAAGCAAGAACACCAAACCAGAAAACAATATTCCAGATGAATTGTGAGTTCACCTTTTGCATACAGTGTGGAGCTCTCATTCCTTTAAATTAGCCAGAGCAGAATTACAAAATGTACAAACAAGGGTGACCAGGATAATCAGAACATCTTCCATACAGGCAGAGATTAAATAAATGAAGATTTTCCAGCCTGGAAGAAAGAGGTTACCAGGAGCTAATAGGAATGATGGTACATAAAATCCTCAATGGGATCAAGAAGGAGAACAGATGCAATTATTCATTATTTCTCACAATACAAAACTGGCAGACATAAAATGAAGTGCTTATGTAGCAGGTTGAATGAAACAATCACTTAAGAAAAAATTTTTTCACACAGCCAATACCTAACCTGTAGCATTTACTGTCAAAGGATGTTACAATGGTAACAATTTAGAATGGTTAGAAGCAATATTTACTTTGGATAAAAAAGCTCCAAAATGCTTCCCAATGTGTAAACACCACATAAACAGATAAGGCTGTCCACACTTTAGCTGCAGAAGAGCAGCAGCAACAACAGTGAAAGAGCGACAACTCTATGCGTTTATATTCATGCATTTGGTCCCATCACATCTTACACCCCTCCAGACACAGAGCCTGTCGTTGCCATGAGGGGAGAAGATACATATATTTTTCATGCTGTGCCTCTTATTCCCTGGTAGTTTTTATTTTTAAGGATCCCTCAATTTGTTGCTAGTATGTTGGATGCCATCTATTCTACCCAGCAACAGAGGTAGTTGTAACTGCACTGCACAGACACGCATGCAGAGAGGTGGGGAGAGACAAGCTGAAGAAGGTTTCCATCTTTAAGGATAAAAAAGCAAAAGCATCTGTGTGCTGCAAACATTGCAGCAATTATCTTCCAAGTGCACTATCCTCTCTGTCACCTAAAATGAATGTGTTGAACAGTGGAACGTGTCCAATTCTCATCGATATGAGCAAGATCAGGCAGCAGCATAAGCAGCCATGATGTTGTCTCAGTTCCTCCTTTAGAACAGGTACTTATTACATGGTGTCCCCTGTTGTCTTGGGGTCCTCTGCAGCCACTTTCAGTCGGGGTTGGTTAGTCAAGGAAAGGGAGCAGTAGTTCAGCCTTGGAAATTACTGTGCAATACAAATTCAAGTGGTGCCACCAAAGTGAAGTCAAAGGGACACTACACAAAGCAGCAGTGATCTCTCAAATGCATCTGTTTCCCTGGCTATAGCACAGACTGCAGAAATACAATGCTGGTTTATGGCTGAATCAAATCTCCTTTTAGTCATGCTACTGTCACCACCCTTTGAAGTTGTTTTAGTTCAGGATGCCTACACAAGCCTTCCTTCTTTCACATAAATATCCAGTGCTGATTTTTGCTGAAGAAAATGCAGACAAGATGGAATTCACTCTTCAGCCTGGAGTCAGGAGTCTTTTGATGCTTGTGCCCACACAGATGAAACCACAGAGGCAGAAGACCACAGGAGCAATGCAGAAACTTCTGTGGGGGGCAGCTTCTTTCCCACAGCACTGTGGTGACCCAGGCAGGGCCACAGGGAAGCTGTGCAGCCAGGCTGCCCTGAGGCTCAGAGTTGCACCCAGCCAGCACCCAGCCCCTCAGCCAGAGCCCTGCGGCACTCCTGTCATGGTGCAGGCAAGTGAGAACATCAAGGCCACAAATCTGGTTCCCACAGATGGTGAAGAAAGGGAGATACTTGGTTCCACTTTCTGCAATACCCACAAATTGGCTGGTACAGAGCAGAAACTGGTGTGCCACAAGGTGTGGAAGAGTTACCTCTTCCCCCAAGAGGCAGGGAGGGAGCAAAGCACAAACCAGACCTGGTTCAGTTGCTGCTTTCCTTACGAGGCTGTGTAAGCATCTTGCTTTCTATGACTCCCTTCCCTTCCTGAAGGCTGTAGACTTCAAACCATCACTAGTCAACACTGACCAGTGGGATGGTCTCCACGTAAGATGTACCACACATCCCTTAGACACAACAGAACATGAAGCAGCTCCCCACATTAGCACATTAGTACAGAAATAGGAAGGTGTCTTAGTCTGAGGAAAACAAAAATGTTTACTAAAACCAGAGGAGAGGATTCTTCTTCAATAACTATGTCATTCTTTATTAAATTTTAAGAAAAACGAACTTTATTTAGAAAATGGATATAAGGATAACTGTTCTTAACTACTTACTATCTATCTATCTATCTATCTATCTATCTATCTATCTATCTCATCTATCTATCTATAGATATAACTATAAACAGACCAGAGCAAACTACTCCCCCAGCCCAAAAAAAAAAAACAACAAAACCTCAAAAAACCCTTGTAGGTTCCTCCCGGTGCAGTTATATTTATGGACAGTGTCAGTGTCACACCTCAGCTGGCTGCGAGGTGAATTCTCAGTCTTTTCCCGGCGAGGCAGAGACAAGGGTGTGAACACTCACGTGGTGCAGGATGGAGCCTTTTTCATGGAGGAAAAGCAGACTTTCTCTTTTTCTCCTTGTCTTTTGTTCAAAAAGAAGAAAAAGCTGGGAGGAGTGATGATAATTCTCAGGAATTTCCTTGCAGTCCAAGTTGGTCCCCAGGAAGAAAAGGTCTGCAGTGTGTCCCGAAGCAGCTGTGACTCTCTTCTCTCTCTCTCTCTGAAGCTCAGGGTGCCCAGAGATGGAGGGGGGAAGGCCAAGAGCAGAGTCAGAAAAGAGCTCTCACCAGCTTAGCAAGCAGTGGCTGTTTTCCTGCAGCTGCCCAAAACCGAGAAAGTCAAGCCAGCACACAAGGAAAAACCTCTCCCACCCCCAGGTGCTGGAGTTCTGTTTCTCCCCTCCACCCCACCATTCAGTTGGCATCTGAAGTCATCAGCCATCTTTTGTCCTCAGTCCTGGCACTCCAACGCCCAAACTTTTGTGTTGGTAGGGTGAGAAAAATTCCATGAGAGACTCCTCCCAACACCACCTTCCTTTGTTTGAACCTTTAATGTCTTTCCATTGTATGAAATGTATTTATTTTTAATACCCTTATAATATTTACCTATCCCTTCTCATTTGATAGGACAAAGTATTTGCTCTGAACGTAGCCATCACTTCAGCTGAAAAGTGCTTGCCCCTCTCTGTTCCTCAGCAGTGTCACAGCTCAAAGGCTGGGACAGCCAGGTCCTACATGAGATCTCCTTATGCCAGATCATCACAGAAACCAGTCTGGGCAGCCTCCCAGCCAGCTGCATGTGTTCCCCACTCAAATCCCAAAGACAACAGAAGGAGAAAACCCCATCCAAAATGGAGAGGAAGAGGGTGTGCAGTATCTTCAGCTGGTGCTTTCACAAAAATGTCATTCCAGTTCACTTTTTCCCAAACACAGACCCCAGTAATTGGTGATAAGAAGATAGAACAGAAAATTAGAACTGTAAAAGAGGATCAGTGCTGTGCTTTGGTAGTGCTCAGTATTCACCCCAGCACAGCCAGCAAGAAAAAGGTTTGAAACAGCAGATGCTCTTTGCAACTGCTATTTTGGATATATTTCCAGCAGGGATTTCTTCCCTCCCCATGAAAACAGACACACATTCTCATTTAACAACTAATTGATTTATTTAACAATACAAATTTCTTTCTACTGCATGGTTTAGCAGAGAGAACTTGAGAAACAAAATTAGCTTCTTCTCTTTTTTTTTAAAGTTTAAATGTTTACACAAAAACAACCTTTACTTCAGTAAATATAAAATTTACACACAAAAAACTACATTAAAAAAGAACAGAATCATGACAAACCACCAAAAAAAACCAAACCACACCAACCCAACAAAAATTAAAAAAAAAAAAAAGGATGGGAATTCAGTGTAAAGGATCCAATCGCAAGGAAGGCAAGATGGGGCAACACTAACAAGGCATCGCATTTGTACACCTAGGTATCTGAGGTTGTAGGTACAATACAAACGCAAAATACATTAAAATTAGAATTAAAACCTGTATTTTTATACCATAATAAATTATGATATAAATATCTGTAAATTCTGTAGGCAATACAGATAATGTGTGAAATACATCGTTTGCTCTTCACTGGAAGGTCACTGGAGTGCTACAGGAGCACCGTGTCACCCACGAGTGCACTAACGCTCAGCTGTGAGCAGACTTTAGATGTCCAGTCCAGATGTGATAGCCCCTTGTTTCTTTGCCAATCTGTGCTATTTCTCATACATCCAATGACATGATAAGAAACTCTGGTCACCTTCAGCAGTGATTTCCAGCACTTCATCTCCTGGCATTAGTCTGTTACCTGACTTAGGCATATTCACCTGCCAGATCCCATTTCTCATTCCCTTTTGCACTTTACAACCTGAACTCTAAAGCTATTTTGTAGCTACCAAGAGAAACTGGCTTCTAGGTCGAGATATTTGGGATACACAGTTCTTCAAGCCACCTTCAGGAATCTGTAGAAATATTTAAAGTAGGGTGGACAATTCATGGTCAAAGGTTATGTGATACAAAAAACAGGGACCTGTATAGTGATGGTTAACTTCAGATCTAAATCTTTAGCAATTTTTGTACTGCTTAAATATTTAAACTTAATATTAAGTTTTCATATATCAAATGAGCAGAACATCTTACTGATGGAAGTGCTACATTGTCTCCAAAAACACCAGGTAGTAAGGGAGACTGTAAAGTTTAAGTGTAATTTTAAAAATCATTTAAAGGAATCAAGTCTCTTTTTTTATTATCAATATTGTGACTGGCAACTTATAAAAGCTTAAATTATAAAACTATTAGTGACTCTAATTTTTAAACTGTATGTACTATAAAGCTGTATTTCTGTTACTTACAGATGTTACAAAATTTTCAAACCAGAAAGTGAAGGGAGAAAAAGGTAGTCTAAAATAGTTTTACAGATTTCATTTTTACTAACAAAGGTTCGTTTCCCCCAAAACTGTTTTTATGTCATAAAAATCTGATTAAATTTATTCTCCTCCTCTCTTTTCTGGGCAGATGATACAGTGTTCAATCATGCTTTGGAAGACCTTTTTCAATGGATAACTGTAGTTCTCTAGATCAGCAAGTCCAACTTGCTTTACTCGGAAACAAAAGCACCATCTCTAACTTGGCCCTACTTTGTAGCAAGACCAAGGCAGTCTGTTCTGAGAGCAGGACTGGCCCTGAAGCAACCAGCTACATTAACTTCTGGAGTAAGCATATCCAATGCTCTCATTTCAACTTGAGAAAGAGCTGAAGAGTACTAAATTTAAGAAAATAGTAGAAATTTCACTTGTTCTGTTAAAAACAAAACAGGGAAAACTTAAACAATCCACAGGTGTGCATTAAACATTTAATAGCAAACCCTTGCTTATGTATATTAATTTAAAGAATATCCACAGGGATCTGTGATACATTGGCCCTGCCTTGTTACTATAATTAAATTTATTAAAATATTAATTTAAAATAGGAAAACAAAGAAACTACTCCATGGGGAACATGTTTATTGTGTTTGAGATGATACACTGGGTGCTCTCTGAGCTACAAAGGGAAAAAGGAAATCCTTTCATTACAAATTGACAAAGGTAAAAGTTAAAACAGTTTTCACAACAGCATGTACCACATATTGGAAATAGATCTGGGTTTAATACAAATGACATAATTCCTAGTAATCTACAGCTACCTTTAATAACTTCATACAGATAATGAATTAGGCTAAAATGCACTATAATATTTGGTTGACTTCAGGAACAGTATCCTTAGTACATCACAAAATACATTTTGATATCCCAAAGAAGCAAGACTTGCAAGTAGGCATTTTAAACATAACTAATCTACAGCTACAAACTTCTACTCTTGATAGCATTTACCTTTTTGGGGGGGCAGTATCCCAGTCTTCAAAAGGATAAAAGCAGAGTAGAATCAGTATAACATATACACAGAAGTCCGTATTGTAAAGGCTATAAAGATTTGTTGCACACTGCAAAGTTGCCTTCTGCACCTTCACACTGCACAAGTAGTTTGTCATTTATGTTGCATATCTCTTGGTCCACTGTCTGGCTATCCTGTCATGTTCTGCTCTGTTGGTCAGGTACTGAGTGGCTATGCTTCCAACCAGAGGGTCAGCTGTGAAAGGCAGGAGAAAATGCATCAGAAACAATTCCACAACTAAACCAAAAAACTGACACAAAACAAACACATGATTTTAAATAGAGCATCCATTCCAAAATACAGTGTTTGTTAGACCAGAAAACGCTGTGAGATATAGTGGAGCTCTTACCATACAAGACATCTCCAAGAAAGCACAAAAGGCACAATGAACACAAAAAGAAAACAGCAAAGTCTGGTGTGGTTATGTGCATATGAATGAATCTTGTCCCAGCCAGGCGCTCTGCTTTCACCCTTTGAAGGGCCGCTGGGTGCAGGGCACTTGGAGCGAGCGCTGCCTGGTGCCTTCCTGCCACTGAGCTGCACAGCACCAGGGGCTGTGAGGGCAGCAGGGCTGCAGCACCACACCGAGGGCAGACAGTTTGCTTCAAAAGTCATCACACCTTTGTACCAAAGAGGCTCCTCCATTTCCCCCAGACTATGACCGCTTTCTGTAAATGAATTGTCACCTTAGCACTATTTCCCAGTTCCTGCCTTGACTGCAGGCAATTAGCATTCATTGCCTAATGACACTGGTGGCAGTTGTTGCTGAGAAACTGTACTAGTCCTGGTGGAGTTCCTTCCTTCCCAACAGGAACAAGGAACTCTCTTCGAAAAGGGGAGAAATCTTTCTGAACATAACCTCCATCACATTTGCAAGACTAAAGCTTTTAATTGCTGTCTTAAGAGAAGAGACTTCCTGTGGCCCCTTCTGATATGCAGGATTTATGAATTTATAACTCAAGAGAATGTTGTTGCTTTCCTGGATCGACCACTCACTTGCTGGAGCTCCTGCAGTACAGACCTTCAATGACATCAGCTTATTTTCTTCATCACACCTTGAGAATAAAAAGACTTAATGCTATTTACATTCTGTTTGGCTACAGGAGTGAAAGCACCATTAAATGTGGGACACCACATCCAATCAGGAGTGTTTCATTCTCAGTTTAAAAAATACTAAATTTTATTTAATCTGCATGCAATCAAATATACAAATTATATTCCACAGCAACTAAGTCAAATGACTTAGAGCAGACACTTCAGTGAACTCTCAGCTTCTTACCTGGGTTGCAGTCTGTCAGAAGAGAACAAATAGACAGAAGAACCTTTGAAATAGTCAAAGCAGGGCTCCAGTTGTCTTTCAGGATATCCAGACAGATGACTCCCTGACTGTTGATGTTGCAGTGATAAATTCTGGTACGGAAAGTAACCTGGAACCACAGCATTAAGAGACAGAGTCACTCAGTGCTGCCCGGGGCCGGTGCCCCTCGGCTCTGAGCAGCCGCAGCACCCGCAGCGCTCCCAGTTCTGCAGAGCTTCTGTGGAGGCAGCTCCACTCTGCTCGTCTTTGAAACCACAACTGGTTACAAGAGTTTTTGAGAGTATTTACTGTAGCCATGGCTGCCTTTACGAATCCTACCATGAAGAGATCAGGTGCATAAACCGCTTTCGTGCAGGTCCCCTGTCTGGTACCCACAGCAAAAATGAGGACCTGCTTTATAGTACTGCAGCTATTTAAGGAACATACTGCATGTTAGGAACATTCTGATCACAAACATAACTTTACTGTAGTTTCTGAAGGTGAAGAAGTTGACAGAACTTGTCTGCATGTGCAGTATTAGTTGATCTTTTTCTTTCTTTCAAAATCCTAAATACAGACCAAATAACAACATTTGCAATTTAAGTATTGTATTATTCTTGTTAAATTAGCAATGAAGTATTTGTCTTACCCTTCATTAGGCAGGATATAATATACAGCCAAAACAATGTTACTACATTAACTAAATTCATCCTTGTTTTTAAACTATTTCAGACTAATATCAATAGAGCATGTGAGCATTATTCTGCACAAAAAGTCAGAACTATTTAAAAGCTTTAATTACATAAAGCACAAGAAGATAAGGAAACACTTCTATTTTTTTAATGATGCATTGGAGGAAATCCACCATGTTTCCTGAAAATTCAAAAATCATCATGTTCTTAAAAAAACCCCAAACCAACAAACCTACAAGATTTGAATGAGGAATTTGTCTAGAACTCTGCATCCCTACACTACAAGAGTCTTAAATCAGAACATATTAAATGGTGTGGGGTTTAGAGAAACGTGAAATACATAGAGTATACATAACTCTTCATGCTGCAGTCACTCTGGGAATTAAAAAAGATACTTGGTTTATAGCAACATTAGAGCCACAAAAGCCATTAAGTTGTAGAATGTTGTGTTGTAGAATGTATTTGGTTTTCTGACTGTCAGCAGTGTCATTTCTGGTGACTTGGTCAAGACTTGTAATTTGGCAGTAAGGGAGGGGAGAAGGGAAGAACCTTTAACTTCTTTGATATCTGTTAGTAAACTACAATTTATTAAGTGTCAATACTATTTCTGATTAACAGATTGACATTTTAGTTTAAGTTAAGACTTGTTTAATCTAATAAAAAGAGCTTTTGCTTAAAAACATCAGCAAACAAGGTTGCTGATTTTAGCAGTAGACAATAGACATTTTATAATAATGGAAATCATCACAGTAGTTTGAAGTCATAATATAACACTCTGGTTGCCTATGTAAACTCATTTTAGCTTTCTCTTATTTTGCTAAATATTACACGGTAATATTTAATAAAGAATCTCCCTCACAACAGAAAAGATTTTATTATACATATATTTCAGTAGCTGGAATAAGAAAAAGGAAGCATAAGGTCTTGTCTTCTACTAGAAACAAAATTTCTTGAAACTTACCTCTTGATCAGAATTATCATTCATTTATCACTTGGTGAAGCTTGGAAATGGACTGTGGTAATGAGGAAATAAATTAGACAGGATTTCTCTGAGACTGCAAGTCAAGATTTTGAACCCTGTAGTTTTCAAGAGACCATAAACAAATCTGATATTTAGAAAGCAATGTGCACTCACTTGGCTGCAAATTACATTCTTCTCATCTGTGAAAAAATAGTAAACACAGTAAAAACCTTACCCTTACCTTTGGTGGCTTGAATGGATAGTCCGATGAAAATGTGATATCCAGGAAGAAAACGCCTCCCTCATATACAGAACCTGGAGGCCCAAGTATAGTAGATCTCCATTCATAAATGTTATCTCCTTTAGGACCGGCACTGCATAAAGAAAAAACAGGAGAGAAAAAGAAAGAGTCAAATGCACCTTTGAGAGAGGCATTTTATGGACTTCCTTCTGCAGTCATTTTGATTAATAGAAACCATTTCCCTATCTTTAACATCTGCCTAATTTCCAACTGCTTTCAGTGGGCTCAGTGTTTTAAACTGGCACAAAAGCTGAGTACTCTGCAGTCCCTTTGGAGATACAGCAATGAAACAGAATGATCATGGACTACTGGACTTTTACTGTCAGAAACAGATCCCCAGATCTGCTTTCTTGAGTATGTGGTTGCTCTGAGGTTCCACACCACAGCCTTCCAATGACATCATATTCATACACAAAAGAAGTTGTACATCTTGACCCCATCCATCTTCTTAAAGCATTTAACAGATCACACCTTCATAAAAAATGGGACTTTCAAGTATATTGACACACATTTATTGCCACTTGTTCCACAGGCCAGAGTGAAACGTTACACCCTTGGGCAGCAAAACTAGGGAAGCGAGAGAGAATCAAGGAACATGGAATTGAGCTTTTTACAACACTGTCATTCCTAATAACTATTTTCTTCAGGGTATATTTGTGTTATGCCTCTGGGCAATCGGCAGTGAGATGAAGAGACAAAAATAGTTTATTTTAAGTACAATACTGAATGCATTTCTCACTGGGGGAAGGGTTATTGCATAATTAATTATTGAAGTAAAGCTTTGAAAGAAGTTATAATGAACCCGCATTTCTTGATGTCTGAGCTACCATTAATGCTATTATCACACAGTAACCATCTAACCTCCTCAAAAGAAAAAAAAAAATGCAAGCAAGTCTGGGTAAAAACGAACCTAACCTTCCACAAAAGGTCCTACATATGACATCCTGAGATCCAAAGTGACTACTATAGAAAAAAACACTGCGGAGCTCAGGCAGACGTGGTAGATTCATCACATCTATGCAGGTAAGTCAGTAACACAGCATTGCAAAAGATCTTTTCAATTCTCTCCTCCTCAGCAGCTTCCCAGACACCATCCACATCTCCCAGACACATGGTTAAGTGACCCCATCCTTCTCCTTCTGTGGTCTCAAGGAACAGGCACAGAGGACTGTCATATGTGATTCCACATGAAGCAAGTGACAGGGCATGACATCCCACTGTAGGCTGGGAGTTTGTGGATTCTGGAATTGCTCAACACTGAGAGGAGCCTCCCTGCAAGCCCTCCAAGTGTTAAGGCTCTTTCTATGTCACGTCACCTCACATACTTGTCATACATATGTTTGCAGTCTGTAACATGGCATATTGGACATTCATCCTCACTATGTAGTCAAATATGGAGACAATCATCAGAGACAAGGAATACGAGCAGTTTGCATTATGCATCTGCAATCCCCACACCAAGAACTGAGCTATTTTTACTTTAAAATCATACTTGAGAAGAAAAACCAAAAGCTGATTTTGATTATCAATTCCCTTTCAATTCATAATTTTCCAGGATGTTTTTATCTTGTAGACATTTCATGTACCAAATGTTGCAGGTCTTTCAGAAACAGGACAAAATAATTATGGAATTTGGCTGACATCCTATTTAATTAAAAACAAAAAATTATTTGATGAAGCTGTAGCCATTTTCCTGTTGCCAGAATGAAAGTAGGCAACAATGGAGTGCTGGTCTCCAGAGCACAGCTAGGAAAGAAAAACTGCAAGTGCTGTCAAAATAAAGTTTGGGTCTAAAATCACTCACCTTTCTATTTGCAATGCATGTGTAAAAGTGGAAGGAATATAGCAGACAATTTTTATGGAAAAAAGGGAAATCCAGAAGCAAAGAGGTCCATTTTTGGTGATATAATGAACCATTTGTGCCATCTGTTGCTCCAGAAGACAATTTTATTCATGATCCCTAAAAAGCAATTAGTGTAAGAACTGAAAATATTGGGGCAATAATGACAATATTTAAACCCCACACAGGCCACTGAAATGTTTCAATTAATTCTTGACAATCATCAGGCTTATAGCTAATTAGTATTGTGCTCGAACCCCAAACTTCCATGGAGCAATTCAATTTCAGCATTATATATCCTAATGACCGCTTTATATTTTAATGCAGAGGTTAGTGCTTCTGCCCTGTGTGTCAGGCCCCTTTCTTTCCTACACCTCTAACAACGGGATGCAATTCAATCAGATTAATGAAACAGATGAATTAAATCAGTGATATATTTCAGCCCAGTGACTCACTCACAACTAAGTTGGCACCAGCTTGTTGCCAAACTCTCTGGTGCTCCCTTCCCGAGTCAGAGCACGGCAGCCACCAGCTGGTAGCCACAAGCCAAGTGCAGTGGTTCTCTGCCCGTTGCTGTCTGCTGGGAGCTGCCACTACCCCACCGACACATAAAAGGATCGGGTGGTAAGATGGCAAAGGTTACAAGGTCCCAACCTTGCAGGAGGAAGAAAACACTGTGCTTAAACTGCATCCTAACTGCTGAGGAAACATTTCTGCAATGTCAACAGAAACACAAAGCTGTAACAGTAACTGTACCCAGATAAAGGAGAAAATTTTAAAATGTTAAACCATTACATCTGAATGAGGTTTGTGAAATTTCTATTTAACAGTTGGTGTCTCACTTCCAGTGGTGTAAAAGAAACCCCTGCTTCACTAGCAGCCTGAAAATTCCTGCAGTTGCTATATTATTGGTGAGAGGAGACACAAGACACCACACTTGGCATCTACAACCTGCCTATTTCCACTTGGGATCGTTCTCAGGCAGCCATAGTCCACTTTGCCTTCTGTATACATACCAAAGTAATCTCTTTTGGAAGTAAACAAACCCACAGACTGACTCAGCAGTAGACACCGGAGCTATTCATGGCAGTCTCAGCCTCTGCAGTGATTTCCACAGGGGCAGGACAGTGGGGCTGCACCCACCTGGATGACTGGAGGCTGAGCATAGTCAGTCCTGTCCCAGGCCACACCTCGGTTGAGTACCGAGCCGCAAGTGAATGTCACTGCCTTTGACTCTCCATCACCACAGAGCATTGCCTCAGTGCTGCAGAGAGACACCAGGAGGGAACTGCCTCTCCCTGGGGTAAACCTAACTTCTCCATTCCCACAGAAAACAGCAAAAAACACAGGCTGAAAACTGGGAATAAGGAAGCTTTACTCTGTCCACAATTTTCTGTTTCTTTGACAGACCCACTAGAAATACTGTCCTGTTGGGCACTAAAGAGGCTGGCACAGGAGGCACTTCTAGGGGCTATACTTGAGCTCTTTATTCCCAGAAGCTCTCCTGGTGTTTCAAAACCACATAAGGCTTCAAGCATCTCACCTTAAATACTGAGAACTGTGATGAGTGACAGCCCAGGACTCTTCCTCACTGCCTGCCACACTGGACAGAACACCCAGGTAGAGCACTACAGTGGGGAAATTCCATGGTTTTCTTCCCCTCCTCTTTTCATCACTGAAAGACCCAGCTCTTTATGACCTCCCCCATGGAATCTATATGGACCAAAATTCTCTCCTGTCCCTTAAAACACAAAATCTTGATGAAGCAATGGGTCTGATGACGATGTCAGTGTTTCAGCCACACAGCATACCTGTGCAGCACATGGCTAACAGCCTGCTGCCCTCCTAAATCAGCTTACAGGACATCACAAATTCAGTAAATGCACCAGCAGGATATTCTCAATAAAACCCCCACTTGATTAATTTTTTACAAGATGGGCTAAAAACATCTCAGACAAAATAACAGCACAATTTAATTGAAATGACAAAATGTTATTTGCAAAATCAGGGGGTTTTACTTCATACATTAAGGCTGCATTGATTTTTTACAACAGATAAAGTCCACTGGCTGCATCTTAGTAAATATTCATTATGCCGCCTCACTGAGGGATCTATACCTGATCCAGCTAAGACAAAGAATTTATAACCATGCTCTAGCCAAGCTAGTCCAGTGAACAGATTACAAGTGTGACTTTAGATGGTGAATTTGAAAAGATGTGAGGTTAAACTTGAGAGGCCCATGGGTTCACACCAGGTCCTTCAAACCCAACTCCGCTGACCCCTGGCTCTCAAGTTTCATGAAGATGAAGAACAGCTTTTCCAGTACAGTGTAATGAGCATTCACACGGATGCAACAGTGTTCACACCAGCAAGAGGCCTTTTAAGACTCCTGACAGTGGTTACAGAAATCCAAATTCAGCTTTTGTTACAATTCGTTGAATCAAAATGCATTGAAGCTGCCCATCAGGAACTTGCTGCAGGATGAGAAACTAGGACAAGAAATTTCCAATGTACATGATATGCTTGTAGCATGTTGCTTTCTGCACTTGCTAAATGTGCTTCTGTCAACAGCACTCCTCTGAAACACGGGGCTCTAAATTTGGTGACAGAATTGCAACTTCATAGTACTGAGACATGGTAATTAAGAAGAAAAGGATGACAGAAAATGTAATTTAGCCAGATTTGATGTTAACTCTGTGCTGTGCTTTATTATGATAAAGAATATGGGTCTGTAATAGGATTCAACTAGGGGTGGGCAGGTGTGTTTGTTTTTTAGGAAGCTTCTAGCAGTGAACCCTGTCAGATTCTAAAACACTCTTATGTCATTGGTATGGTAACACCAAAGGTACTGGTCTACATCTCGAGTAAACTGCTGGGGGGTGCCCACATAGCACAGATTTAGGTGGTGGAATATTTTCCCACATTCTCCTCTCAAAGGGTCTGCCCTTAGGTGTGATACCCAGGCAGGCAGAATAATAAAATCATTAAAGGCTGGAAAAGACCTCTAAGATCATCACAAAGGCAGCACCTAACAAACCACATGGGGCACCAGGAGTGAGAGTTAGGTAAGGAAAGAGTTACCTCCATACTTCCCAAATGTTTATCTCAAAATGAGATTCAGGAAAAGTAAAACTCCTAAAGCTCTTCACAGACTGCTCAATCACAACTCTGTCACAATAGTATAATTATGATTTTTACAGCAACCTAAGTGGACTTTAAGACTTTTAAGTGAAGTGCTTTAAGAGAAGAATGTATCTTTTTTTATTTTCCTTATTTCAACTGAAGGCACTAAGGAAAGGAAGAAGGAATGCCCTCAAGTATGGTCCACAAATTTGCACTTGAAAAATCCACTTGATAATGCTACATAGTGAAGTTCTGCAAAATCCACAACACAGCTTCAGAAACTGACTTTTACAAATCCTGCTGCAAAGAAGGCACTCGGTATGTTACCAGCACAAAAAGCTTAGTTTTGGACAGCAATATCTCAACTTCAGCTGTTGGATGTTATTCTAGTTCAGTACCATGCCACTAGAGGCTAATGATCCTACCATCATGTACAATTCAGGCAAATACACAGATCCCATCTGTAGTGAGTCTGTCTGCCGCACCATCTCAGCTTCTGAGCTTGATAAACTCATTTCCAGTGGAAGGAGAATGCCCCAAGCTCAGGTAACTTCAGCTTATCCCAGAGGTGGAGATTCATATCTACCATGCAGTTATCTAGTGTGGATGCTGATGTTTGCACCTCAGACTTCCCAGACAATCATGGTGGAGAGATCAATGACTGCAGCATAAGGAGCATCTAAATACTCCCTGCAACCAAGGTTCTCCCTTCTCCCTCTGGTGACACCCACTATTCACTGACTGCATGGGGGGCCTGGCTCCTAACTCAAGCTGCTAAGCTTAGTACCTAAGAAAATCCCTCTCACTCTCCATGCAGTGAGAAAGGGTTGTCTAGCTCTGTTTTCACACACTATCTTTCAGTACAGTAGCTTTTTATCTAGCTACAGATACACACTGTCGTGGCTGTTGGTAATTAAAGAACAAAAAATAATCTCACCAAAGGATCTCTGTCTGGTGCAACTTGTCTGAGAGTTACTCAGTGAAGCCTGGAGAGAGCACAAATCACTTACCAGTAGTTGTACTTTAATGTTAAACATGGGAATGGAAAGATGCTGAGATAATTTTCTTGCTTTGATATTTTCAACATTTTGAAAAAAATTTGTTCACTAGCCCTTTTTTCCTAATCTTCTTTTCCGAAGTGTGGAGGCACTCTTGTATTTTTGGTTACAGAGTACAAGAAAGGAAATGAAAATTAATTAAAAGGCATACATTTGTGGGTGGCTCTCAGTTCTGTGGCCTGTGACAAGCATGGACAGCAATTTCCATTTTCTTTCAATGCCTCATTACAGGGCTCTCTGGAGTACTTATTCTCAGCATTCATATTATCAGCACCAGTGCCTAAGCACCTCTGCTTACAGAATCTGGGTAGTACATCCTCTAGACACGGAAAGCATACTGGTTTCACTGGAAGGACCCACAAGTATAGCACTAGTTTTAGGATTACAGCATTTTTCTACATTAGACATGTGGGCTGTCTACAGCAATGTCTCAAAACCATGTTGAAAACACTTTTTGATAAGGTGCTCACTATTATTAAGGTTTACAGGTTACATGTCAGTGTTTACAAAGAAAAAGTTTCAGTCTATTGTGTTCTTTATATAGCTACAACTGTTCTTATTTTACCTGCCACTGAACTACCTGCTACATCTGCTTGCTGAAAAAGGTTATTTACTGCTTCTAGCAGATCCCCAGAGGCTCTGCGGAAATGAGGATACACAGGGTGTAGATCACTGTACAAACCTTTTTTCTGTCACTTCCCTAATGTCTATCATGCCCTTAATATTGAAATCTAGAAACTACCCTTTAAAAAAAATAAACCTACTTTTAACTCATGGGTTCCCTGATAACTCAGCTCGTTGCAAAGCCGTGCAGGGCTTGTGCCTGAGGACACGGTTCAATGCAAAGCAAATCCAACTTGAGAGCTTCTCCTACCAGACCAAAAGCAGTGTGGCTACTCTCAAAGCAAAGTGCTGATCCAATCTATACTAATGTGGCCAAACTGTACACATTCAAAAAACTTCAATGGATTAGCTTTGTGCTTAATCGGGTATCATTACCCTTCTGCAGTCAGTGTAGGGTATAAACGTTGGTCTGCTGCTCTGGCCTAGAGTATAATGTGGCTGTCCCTGGTTCACACCCAACTGTACCATCAGGGGAACCCGACCGAGTGCAGCTCTGCTGCTGCTCCCCCTAAAGAGAAAGATGTGGCTTTGACTAACAGAACCTCCAATGCCAAACTTGCCATTAGTAGAAGAATACCAAAGGAAGCTGAGTAACAAATAATTTGCTACTTCCATCAAAGCTGTAATACAAAGATAACCCAAGTATTCTATTTTGGAAAGCTGACAGTTTTTCCACTGGCAAAAGCCCTATTAAATTAGTTAATTGCTACAACAGCTCAACATCACTTTCCTCCTTGTATTCCTTCAAGTTCCTAGGACCTTTCTTGCTGCTGTTAGAAATCTGCTCAGGTTCTTTCCATCTTTCAGAACAACCCTAGCCAATTATGGAGGCAGAATTCCTGTAATTTCTCTTTTGAACATAATTTGCTAAATTACAACAGAAATACTGAATTTAAACCATGCAACAAAAAATATTAAATTGCTTCTGTCTTTGCTCTTGACAAAGGAGTTGTACCCTGGCAATACACCAAAAAGTTTACTAAACAAGAGTTGTTTTTGAAAACAGCAATCTCAGGACTCACAGGTATGAAGAAAGTTCCTGCTGAACATTTGGTTTATTTTAAGTAACTTGAAATCTGCATAGAAGTCCCTCCCTCTCACATGTCTACACAGAAGCAATTATCTATACTACTTATTAAAACACAGAGCAGGACAGCCAGTGAAGGGAAACATTTCCTGATACTCTGCCATGTGTTTATAATAACAAAGCTGTAATTTAGCACAAAAGATCAGCTCCCTGTTATCAGTGTTGAAACACCAGTAGTACCAGCGTCAAAACATACTATTTTCTTGCTGTTAGTATAAAGCTCAAATTGTACTATGGCAAAATCTCTTTGTTGAAGAAATTTGTCTCGCAGGTACACAATTCACATTTTCCTTCCACTCAAAATTACTGATGAAAGTGGACTTATCAAATATGGAAAACTCTGCTTTTCTTCCCCGAGAGAGGATCCTTCCCAACTCCCTAATATAAAAAAACCCTCATTTGGGATACACATATATTTTATTCTTCAGTATGTTTAGCCTCCATACCAATTCTGGCACTTCATACTGAAAGAATCACACAGTACCTGAGAACTTGTGCAGCCTTAGTTCAAGGCTTCTGTCCACAAACACAAAATGGAGGCACTCAGACACAAGGTCACCTGCCTAATGCCATCCAGAAAATGTGTGCTGTGGAGTATGAGTGCAATGCAAATCTTCCAAATCCCAGACCACCTCTTACCCACTAGACTAAGATTACATGGTTAGCGGGTCAGTCAGTGGGTCTGTGGCATCCACGTGTTTTACACACCAGTCACCTCCATCATTCACTGCAAAATCTTCAGGTCAGAAGGCTAAGTGGCAATGAGAAATACAGTTTAGGCTTTCCTACCAATGTTTTCAACAAGACTTCCTAAGTTTTCTAAGGAAGGTGCCTTCATCCAAAAATTGAAAGGAACACCCCTGAACAGTGCTTTTCAAGACAGAAAGCACATCAGTGAATTAGACAATCACCACCACCTGACAATTCAAGCCGAAAGGCACAATCTGTGATTAAACTTGTGAAAGGCATTAATGTTGTGGAAAAACATTCTTCTAATGTTGTAAGATGATAAAGTGCAATTTACAGAACACAATTTATTCAGGTACTTCATGAAGGACCAAGAAAGACAGAATTACTGAGAAGTCTCCTTCACTGAAATGTGGGTGTATCCACCTGTCAAGAACATGAACACCCAACGTATCTGGTGCTCCCACAGGGAAATTCCTCCTCTGCCTCCAGGATGTCCAGGACTGGGCTTCTCTACCACTTCACAGCAATACAATTAGAGCTGCCTTTTCCCCACTCCCCTAAAAAATCAGCTTTCAAATTCAGCCAAAAAGTTCCAGCTTGCCCACACAGAAGTAGATGAAAGACAAAACCAGCCAGTCAGACAGGCTGCCTGTAATACCACCATTAACACTTTGAGTAAGAAACACCTAGGCAGGGATTTAATGACCATTCACACGTGCCTTTTAGTTTTGCACTTTCAGTTGTTTCATCCTAACTTCCTGAATCATAACATGTAGCAAGCACTGAATATTTTCTTTCAAAGTCTGTATTTTCATCATCTAAGTCAGCTCTTGGTTCAGTCTTCCTAACCTTCTAGTACAGACTTTCTCTCAAATGCAATTCTGTCATTATTTGTAAATACTTCCTCCCTCTTGCCTTTATCCATTTCCACATCAGGCTGTACAGCCCAACAAAACAGAAAATGCTGTGCTGTAGCTCCCTGTGTCAGATGCCTAACTTGACACCCTAAAACTCTAATGGAAATCTTTGTAACTAGTAAAAGGCTATTTGTGCTATATTTCTAAGAAGAAAAAAAAATAAATTGTCCTTTCCCAGTTTATATACCAAGGCCTTCCCCACATCACATGCAATACAGATACCTCCTCAAGTCTGGCTCCTTTCCAAAGAGAAAGCAGTTACTCATTTCGAAGTGGCATGAACCTGATTAGCCAAAATCCTACAACCCTGTTCAACACAACAGTCCAGTGTTCAGGAGGCCTGTCCTTATTCTGGTCTCCACACTGGTTAACAAAATTTCCTCCACTGAGGGTCGATGACTTTCATTTTTATTTTCCCCCCACAAGATTCATGCTTGGAAATGAACATCAGAACCCTGGCTATGAGCTTTAAATTCTGCTTAAAGCAAAATAATGACAAGTTTCAGATTCAATGCAGGGCAGGAGTTTATAACTGTTGACAATTTTTATATATCTAACCTATGATTTGATACTAGAAATTTTTTTTACCTTTGTATTTTCATCAAAACAATTCTGCAAACAGGCTTTTGATGATCTGAACACATAAAGCAGATCTCTAGGGTATAGCACATTCCAGTAGACCTGAGCGCAAGGTGACTGGTGCTGTCCCACAACCAATGAATCCCAGCAAAACCAGACCCATGCCTCTTACTCCTTTCCCTCCCTTGACACCTGTAGTGGTGCTTGTGAAATCTCATTCCAAATTGAGAAGCTGTTGAGAAGTAACCAGTGATCGCTGCCAGGACTCCTGGAAGTAGCAGCTGGCTGCAGACTGGCATGGATGCCATCAGCACAAGAACTGCTGCAGCAGGGAGTAGGACAGAAGTGGAGGGCTGCAGCAGCTCAGCCTGAATTGGCCTAAAACATGCTGGAATTATACTCGAGAGCAATCCTGAATCTGCAGTGTTCTATTTATAAAGTAGAGGCTCAGGATCATCTCTCCCATTCTTCACCATTCTACTCTGTTCATTTAGTAGGTAAGTTGTAGAGTGACCCAACACCATGCACAGTAACCGCCCTGTACTGAGCACAGGTAGGCTTGATTAGGGTGCTAAAACATCAGCCCAGCAATGCACACTTCACTAGTAGAATATGAGTATTTGGAGTTTCAAAATAAAAGCAGCTGGGGATAAGAATCTGTTTTGTATACTGCAGAACTGGAGACAGCTGAAGCAACACTTGGTACAGAGAATATATAAATGTAATTTCTGGATAAAAAGCATTAAACCCCCCTGTGAATACCAGCTTTAGTTCCGGAAGCACAGCAATTCAAAGGAATAGAGAAAGCATCATGCATACAAATACACAGAAATCAATGTCTGATATAATTCATTTTACTCCACAAAGGTGTACTACACTGAAGAAAATGTGAAAATAATAATCATTTTAGGGGGAAAAAAGTCAATAAACATCTAAGTGAAACAAGTCTCACTCAGTAAAATCTGTTTATTGAAAAGTCAGATCCAGCCTAACTGCTGCTCTCTATAACAATATTAATTTAATGAGTAACTCTTCAAAGCAAATATTCTCTGTGGAGGTATCTGCAGTGTGTGGAGCAGAGGCTGTTTGGGTTAGCCTTGGGAGCAGGGCTTTGTACCCTGCCTGTGAGGGAGCTGCCACTGCTCAGGAGGAGGCAAGGAATTTGGGATCTGTACAGAACTCTGCTGCAGACCTTGGGCTACTGGAACCACTGGACTAAGATACGCTGCAACTTCCTTCCAAGGAAAGTCATTTTCTCCCACAGCCCATATTCAAGGCAGCTGTTTGGAGAGTGGCTCTTCACTGCCTGCAGTAGATACAGCAACTCGGACCTCGTTGAGTCAAAAAGCACCTGGGCAGCACTGACCCTGGGCCCTAAATCCTTCTTTCCAACAGTTCAGGGTGCAGCACCAGCTGCACTGCATTCAGGAATCAGATACTGCTACAACACAGACATGGAATGGCTGTGATCTTAAGAAGAAAAGGCTCAGACTGCGTATGGTTTTCATTTGAGGTTATTTGGCATGATTTATCAGTAGAAAGAATACACTTAATGCCTACCATTGCAAAGTTCACCAGTTATATATGAATTAAGTATAATCTCTTCCAACATGTCCTAATATTATATACTGATACATAACTCCACTTCATTCATATTCCCAGTCAGTATAATTTAACGAACACCATTAACCACACATTGGCTTACACTTGCAGTCTAGGAAAAATAATGTCCTTTCTGATAACTAATCTCAATAAAGCTTTTTCTTTGCTGCACATGCCTAATTTTAATGTACAACATTACTAGACAAATTAACTTAAGACAGGTGGCCTGCTCATAGTACTTAACAGATTCAGGGCTGAAAGGATAAACATTTTTACTGGTATTTAGCCTGGTGGGATTGATTACTGATATTTAGATGATTAAATATTTGTAATAAACAAACAAAAAAAGAACTACTAGTAAATATATAATTTTGATCTTAATCATTTTTACTGCAGATATTTAAGATGATCAATATTCTGTTTTACAGAGGGAATAACAAACATAACTGGACAATAACTTGATAAAAGTGACTGCACAGTAAGGGTCAGAGAACAGGGTACAGAAGTAGTCTCCCACGTCTCTGACAAGTAATGCCTGAACTTCTGAAACCCCACAAACACAGCCTGTCCTATAACCAGGGTGTAGATAGGTGCTTCCAAGAGACAGCTTACAAAACTAATTCAAATGGCAAGTTTTCTCTCTTGCTTAAATCTTCCTTAATGAAACTTTAAAAAACAGTGCTGGAAAATAACAGTAGTAGCAACAGGAGCAGCAGCAATAACAACAATAACAATAATAATAATGAAAAGACCAAACCCTGGCCTGGCTCTGGGTCCCTTGCAACCGAGCGTGCTCCCTCACTTCCCTGGAGAAGGTTCCTCACCACGTGCCTGGCTCTAACAGCAGTGCCAAGCATCCCTGGCATTTTGGGCTGGGCAGGGGAGGTAACCAGCCAGTGTCACTGCAGCAATTCTCAGCTGTGGTGCAGTCCCTCGAGGTCACAGCAAGCTGGTGCAGGGCAGGTGGAGAGATTGGCTCAGGCAGGGAAAGCCATAAAGAAACTCTTTGATAGTTTGTTCCTCCTCCCCACTGCACCAAGAAAATACCAGCAGAGAAGACAATCCTGCAAAGGGAGAAATGCTGGAGGTAGTTTTCCTTAGGGGTACTCTGAGACTCTTCAATAGCCCACTGATGATTTGTGAACACAAAGATTTAGCTTTTCGGGGCTATGCCTCATCCCCCTCCTGGTTCCCCCTCCAGCACAAGCAGCGGCAGCTTTCACAGGGCAGGGCTCCACAGGGGCTGGGAGCTAATTACCAGATGTCTTGTAAATCTTTCCAATCTGCACCACTTCATCCAGTTTGCAATGCTTAGCATCAGCTCTTTCGGAACCTTTTCATCCTTATTTTTGTGTAACAAATTTTCAACAAGGCGGGATTTCTTTGTTCTTTCCTAATAAAATAACCTACAATGTTAACACTTCAGCATGAAACTAATGAAGTAAATGCACTTTTCTGGAAATGTGAGCAAAAGTACAGGCACATCCAGATTTATGTGAAAATTCATTAATTCTAGAAGTCCTTTAGGCCATGTTTTTAAAATAACTCCAGAACTACAAAAATTAATACAAACAACAGTTGTAAGTTATCTGTGTGTTTTGCCAAACATATGGCCACTCAAATGCTGTGCTTATTAAGGATAACTTAAAAGAAAATCTCACAGGGGGCTGAAAAGAGAAGTGGACCAATTCACATGCAACAGTTCTGCCCACAAAATTTTACTCCAAATAAGTGTTGGTGACAGTGCAGAGATACTCTGCAGAGCACTGAGCATCCAAGTCTACAAATTACAAAAATTGAAATGATGGTTAAATGCCTCCTCTTGGGGAATACAGTGAAAAAGATGAAGAGTGAAGAGTTGGTTGAGTATTTCTGCTCCTGCAGTGCTGCTGGCACAGGAGACTCAGTTTGATATAACCTGTTTCAGTGTGATGCATACCAAGAAACCACATGGAGTTGGTTTGAAGCAGGAACATAGACCCCACTCACATGAATCCTACAGCTGGTAGAGCTGAGAGGGGATTGAACCGACACAGAAGAAGATTGGTAATTGTAGGTGCAGCTCATTGCGAAGCAAATACCTGACCATGCTCTCACTGTGCTACCAAAGGAAAGATGACTCTGAAATACCTAGGAAAAGTGTCCTATGCCCAGGGCCAGGAGCTCTTTTTGGTAGTTGTACAGTGGGAACATCCTGTTTAACATCCGAGGTGCTTTATTTAAACGTTTTTGGACAAAGGAAACAAAGCAAGAACTTTCACCTTGGGCAAAACACTCAGACTGCTGGATGCCACCTGCTCTGGAAAGACTCTGCCATGATTAAAACTGGAAGCAGTACCATCACTTTTATTTTGTACAAATCCTACCCTGTGGATGTTGTAGATTACATGGTATAAAAATAAATAACCTTTTCCAGCACACAGTTTTAAAAGTATTTAGATGCATGCATTTTAGGTAATTAGCCTAAAATACATTGTACTTCTTGGTAGCTGAAGATCATCTGCTACAAGCAGCATCTTTCCATGTTCCAAAATACTAACTTAAGTACCTAAAAAACTGTTCTCAGCAGATGATAATCAAAAGCATTTAGGAACATTAAGTCTGATTACAGAAGAAACAGCTATGTCCCATACCAAGTGACACTTAAATCTCAATGTTCCTTTGAGCTGCTGTTGCAAGCAAACACTAGTATTAAGTACAAAACCTCTGTAAGCTAAAGAGAAGTGGCAAACAGATATAGAGGCTGGGTTCACATGTGGATGTCTATCCAGGAGGACTGTGGTTTGATGAAGCTGCATTTTGGCAGGAGCAGAATGATCTGATCCCTCCATTGCCAGTGTGGCCACAGCTCCCAAGTAACGAAACTCAGAAATGACTGGCTCCTTCTACTACATGTTACATCCCCTGTGCCTTTGGAAGAAAGGAAGCAAGAGGCCTCATTCATGTGTAAGAATTCAGGACAGCAGGGTAGAACAGCTGCCCCCATGTGCAGGAGTGTGGCTGCAGCACCTGAACAACAGTGCTGCTCCTGAACTGCGTAACTATGAAGAACTCGAGGCCCACGCGGGTTTGCCACACTGGAGCCAGTGCTAGGGCAGCAGCAATGTTGGGAGGGTTGTCCTGATGCGACAGCAAAAAACTGTTGCAAATATATTCTGTGAACAGAAGTACTGCAAAATCTGGTACTATTCTCCTGATGACAGTCAATGTTGAAGAGATGAACCAGTAATTTCTGACTTTTTCCATATGCTTTCCTTGCGCTCAATGAGAATAGTCACTCTCGTCAGCTCCAAGGAGCCCAACCTACGTTTTTGTGTGTTAAAGATAAAGAAAATATTTACACTGTTTTCCTCCATGGCTCTTGGCTCCCCATGGTATCCTGAATGCCCTAAACACTTAGGAGTTCTTTCCTTTAAATGTTAAAAAATTTTCATCATTATTAAAGCAATTTTACCAGTGTGGTTTCATGAAAAGCTAGATTTCCTAATATACTCTGAAACAGTCAGTCTACTGTCAACACTTCCAACATGCCTCTCAAACACTTCAGAGCAGGCATCTCCCTTTAAAGATCTGACCTCGAGAAACCTCCTGCACCCGGCATGACCTCATTAACCACTGACTCATTTGAGCCATGGAAGATGCAGCCGTCCACCTTTGATACAAGGCACTAAACCACTGAAGGTATGGAGACAGTGATTAGCAATATGAAGTGCAATATCATGATGCTCTATTTTTGATGATGCTTCTTTCTTTCTTCCATTTTGAAAGCTTTATATATACTCTGCAGATTGTCATTTCTGTGCTTCTCGGATCAACTAAGTGACTATGCCAAGCCTTCCTGTAAATAAGTATTACATTAGTCACTTAAAAATCAACTGCCTACACAGCCATACACTAATCCACATAGCTCAACTACCCTGGAGTTACAAATTCTGATCAGATCTGCAATGTGATGGGAGAACTTTGTGGAGCACAGAAAAGGATGAACCTGACAGGCCCTGGGGAGAAGGTGCCATTGGGACACACCTTGGAAGACCTCCCGGGCAGCCGGTATGGAGCAGAGAGGAGCCATCTGCAAATATCCCAGTCTTGAAGTTCTCTAATGCTCTGAAGGTCAAGCTCCACCCTCAAACCCATATAAAAGCCAGGAGGCTATTTTGTTGGCACTTCCAATAAAGTGCAGCCTAACAAACTGGCACAGTCTGGATTTTAGCTTTTGAATGGTCTCCAGGCACAGCTCCAAGCAGTGGATCACAGAGACAAGGAACAAGGTGAAGCAGGTATTGATAAGGGTCGCAGCCAAACAAGATGGTACACTCCATATGCCAAGCACAAATAAACTAAACATAGCTGTCTATTTGTCATCAGAAAGTAGATAACAGAAAAGGAAATTGCAACTTTCAAACACTAACCTCCTCCCACCTTTATCTACTTGTTATTTGATGAATTTTGACAAGTTTGGTCCACAAAACTAATGCACCACTTCTGCAGACTGTACATTTCCAGCCTCCACATAGTTCAAATTTTCAAGCTTTAATATAGAAATATTTCAATAGTGAAGACTAGAAAAAGACAAGAAAAATTACAAGAAAATATTAGAGATGATTAAATATTAATAAACTAGGTAATGCTAAATTCAAAGTTACACAACAACTTTAATTCTAAACCCTCCTACAATTTCCTAATGTTCCCCTTAACTACCTGACTATATACTCCACCTTAAATAAATTTTCCCAACTTTAGAGACACCACCTCAGTAAGACAAATGTTTTGTATCTATAACTTACAGAGCAAACTGTCTGTACCCAGCTTCCTGCCAGTCAAAATACTCAAGAACATCTATGGCTTGTATACTGAGCCAAGAGCACCAGTAACATCCCTTGAAAGAATCATGAAGAAGATAGTCCCAGTGTTAAAAGGAATTACATGTTATACAATTATTAACCTTCATAAGAAAAAAAATCTTGGAGAATAGTGGGGCTTTTTTTCTAGAAAAGACATCAAACTAATGCCAATGTCATAACATAAGAATGAGGCAAATATATAAGAAATAAAATACTACAGGATGTATTAAGTGCACATCAAAACAAGTAAAACCAGCATTCTCAGTTTGAGAAACAAATAGAAATTTAAAGGACCGTACAGTACAGGACAGTTGTATGTACAGTTTTAGAGATATTGCAAGAAGTCTGCTTAACATAAAAATACATAGGCATATTCAGATTTTCAATTGCTTTACACTCAGACATTTGTAAAGTTATCCAAGCAGCAGCAGCCACACTCCTTCCAAACTTAGCATTCTGAACCCTCATTTTCTCTAGGAAAGCTTAAAACTGATAAGCATAAAAAAAATTCCTGATTTCTTCACAGCAATTCTCAGCCAAACACCCTGAGAGGTTGCTTTCTTGCTCTCAGCCCCTTGACTTCTACCTTTTACACACTTGTCTTGCACAAGAGGCTGTTTCCCTGCCCCTGCATTTCTTTCAGCTACATGACACTAATGTTACTTTTCTTCAATTAGCTTTTCTTCAAGTAGCTAAATCAGAGCTTGAGATAATGCAAGTTAATACTCAAATAATCACAAAAAAAGACAAAGGACTGAATAATTTATTCTGCAGACTCCCACCAGTGATAATGGCTTTCATCTGTAAAGGTATAATCTCATCTTCCCTCTATCTCAAAAAATAACATTGTAAATGTAAACAGTTTTTAATGAACACACAAACAACAGAAACCTGCTTACTTTGGATTTAGTTTTCTAAAACACTGTATTTTTAATTTAGCTGAGGACTTACATTCAAAATATAGTTGTACTACTGAATAAGACACAAAATGATCCCAGCAGTGGCACATCTGACCTAAACCAGCTCTCCCTGATAGACAAAGAAAGTTCTTCACCAGCCTGAGGCTGGATATCCCTGTCTTGCAGCACAGACACACTCACAGAAGACACATTGGCAAATCACACAAAACACAGTTAAAACCTACAAAAACATTCTCCTGGATTTCTGAACAGCTACTGAGTCACGACTGAATTCTTCAAGAACGATCAGGCCCCAGCAGTACAAACAAGTAACTAGTAAGGAAGCAAGAGCAGCAGAAAAACTCCACCAATGTGTGGTGCACATAAATAAAACAGAAAAATATTACAGTTGCTTTTCCCAAAACTCACCTCAGTGCCACACACTGCTCTGCTCTGGGAATATATGACACACCAGTGGCTGAGGGAGGCACGAGCAGGCCTTGTCCATGGTGACTCCATGAATGAAGTCTGGAAACAAGCCAGCTTGCATCTGAATGCACCATCAATCCATCTTCCATTAAGACAGGTAATGCTGAGAAGTTAAGCTATCTATACGGTGTTTGCTGATCCAGGCCTCTGGGCTGTGCCCTACTCTGTAACTGAGAGGAGTTTCCAAGGTCAAACACCACCTCCAGACTTCAACAGGTCCCATGGGTGTTGTAACAACAAAAACAAAACAACAGCAAAAACCCAGAAAGACCCAATGCCCATAAACTACACCCTCAAACTCTATGTGGTAGCTTTCTATTCACACTTTCCTCAGAAACATCAAAAATAAACTCTGCTGAGGTGGCGACTAATTTGGTTATTTGACAAAGCAAACCCGACTGTATCAGCTGACTCGGTGCTTTCCAAGGAACAGTCATCAAACGAAGATCCTCACATGGGATTTTAAAGAAAGAAAAGTCTGTCTGGAAAGGGGTCAGTACTGTTCCCTCAGTTTTCTGTCCTCATATGTCGTGCACCAGAAGGATGGACAAGATGCCTATACTACTAGACCTGTTGCTGATCTTAGATGGGAATACCTGTCTAAGGAGAGTTTACAGATGTCACTGTCCTGGCAGAAGTACCACACACACAGCAAAGCGACACCAAGGCTGAAATCTGACTCCATGATAACATTAAACTTCTCTTCTGCATGCTGACACAACGTTAACTTTTAAACCTAATTATGATCATTGAAATTTCAATAAACTCACTCCACTGTTGAACAACAAACCAAAACATGTTATCAGGCAGGGATTTGTTCAGAGCTGCCAAGGATACACTTGGCATGTCCTACTCCTCTGTTCATTTCAACGGGGCTGTTCCAGGACAAACATGCTTTCAAAAAATTCAAATAGTCTGGAGCAGCTGGATGCAATCTTGATTCTTACTTAGAAGAGCAGCGTACAAAAGCATGTCCAAACCTGAAACAAAGGCAGTGTGCTCAGATCCAGACCGGGAGGGAGAATTCACATGGCTGCTGAGGAGCCTGGGTCCGTGGGAACTGGTGGAGAGGAGCAGGGCAGAGAGGACCATTCTCTCAGTGGTTACAGAAAGTCAGACAGTGGCTCAGTTTTATTATCTGGGAAATGTTACAAATGTCAGCAGCAAGAGGTCAGCTAAACAGAGCCTTAAAATCATAAATGAGATCACCATAATACACAGTATTACCTTCTGTTCCTAAAGAGAGAGAGTTTATGTTGGCTGGAACAATTTTAGAAACATTCTGTGCACAACACGCTACAGGAGGATATCCTATTCTTCCCTTTCCTGAAGATTTATAAGAGACCTTGACTAGATCTCGGGGAACTGCAGGGATGCAAGGGAGAAGAGGTGATTTCTCAGCTTCAGGCTGGACTAGTCACTGCCTATGTCAGTCTGACGAGCAGGTTTAGCTCTTGAGCTGTTAATGGCTTTTAGTTGCAAATCCAGGACATGCAGGAGGGCAGGAGAGAGGAAGGCAATAAAGACCAATGAAGATCCAAAACTCAGGACATTTTTCTTTTAAATGCTTTCTGGTTAGATGCTCCCCTCAAATTAAATGGAGGAGGTTGAAAAGATTTCAGCAAAGCTATTTTAATCTGTAGCTTTTCACAGGACGTATGCAGGGTATGTAACAGTTGGTATATTTAGTTGGTATTGGAAATATTTTGCTGGCTATGCAATTAAAATTAACAAGCATACTCAGCCTTCCTTTGACCAAATTCTGTTCTCAGTCTTGTCTGAGTCTTGACTAAAGCCACTAAAGTTAGCAGAGTTGCTTTGAAACAATGCATTGTGTTACACATCAAAAACTTAAACACAAGATATACCAGTAAGAATTAATGTCCTTAATTCAAAATTCATAAAGAGACAGCAATTTGTGCTTTTATTTAAAAATGCATACATATGAAATATACCTTAATGTATAGCTAATGAAATAACAATAATTAACAATTAACAATAATTAACATTAATAATGCATAACTAATGAATTAGTATAGCTAATGAATTAATAAGTAGTGTAAAAAGAGGCAATAAAATTGAAAATGAAACAGACTGCCAGTGCTGTAGATAAAAATTAGTTTATAATTTTTTCAGATTCAGTATTTGTTTTACAGAAAAAGCCATCTCCCACAACATCTACAATCTCTCCAAGTAAGATACAAAGTCTCTCAGAATAAGATACAATCTCTTAAGATAAGAAACAAAATCTCTTCAGGTTAATTCATTGTTGCTCGGAGTAAAGGAAAAAACCCACAATCTCATTATTTGCTTTCTTGGTAAACAGATTAGATCCACTATTCAGCTACTGTGTTGCATATGCATGTGACAGCCGCTGGCCTATTGCTCCAGCAGTGCTCAAGAACACATTTCTCTACCAGTTAAACAATCTTTCCCGAAATAAACACATCTTTTCTGTTATCGCAAGCTATAAAGCAGTTCAAGAGCCCTGAAATGATCTTTTCATTAGTTTGAGATGCTTAAGCATCTCAGTACTGAAACATCCCATATAAGCCTTATGAGACAGGAAGCGTATAAATCCAGCCCTCCCATTCCCTTAATGAGAATGCCTAATAAAAATGTAAACTAATTCTCTTGGCTGCCACTATCCTGTCTGCTGAATGAAATCTTCTTTTTCCTCATCATATATTTCTATAACTTAAAAGCTACAAGATATTTATGGCTGTTTGAGATTACTCAGCCAATACCACAAGCTGGCACTAGTTTCTTAACTTCCCTCATTTATTTATTTATTTATGTATTTTTGCTTTGACTGAGGCCAGACAGGATTACCCACCCTGTTAGCAAATCCATCAAGTCAATACTGTAATAACCTCACCAAAGTCCATCCTCCATCTACAAAGCAATCACAAAGCCCTTAGGCTTGCAACATCTCCTTGTTGAAGGTATACTTCAGTAAACTTGAATTATCTATTTGATTATAAACATTTATGGGCTTTTAAGCTCACATGAATATTAAATATGCTTTAACTGTGCTTTCCTTCCTCCATAAATGTCTGCTTGTTCTTACTCAAACAAAAACAGACAGTGCTTCTCCCCACAACATTTGTCACTGTTAGTTGCTAGGTGGTCACTTCTGTCCCCTGTTCTGCCTACACAGAGGTCCTTGTGTAGCCCTTTTCCTCTGTCTCCGGGTTCTCCACTGGGAAGTAAGAGCTGAGGCAGGCAACAATCTGAGTGCCCAGCAACAAAAAGAAGAGAGTGGATATTTCAGCTCATTTTCATGCCAGACTGGAAGCCAACCGACAATGTCAGCAGGACCTCAGGAGCATTTGAGAGGCTATGAAAGAAAAAATAACCCTGAAGCCTCCAACTAAAAACCAGAGGTTATCAAAGAGACCCCAGAAACCCCGGGATGATGCAGAAAAGCAAGTTGTTTGGAGAATGGGTCAGAAAAAAGCTGAAGCATGGTCTGTTCTCTGATGTGGCCAGCAATTGCAGCGAACCACAGAGCAGAGCCATGCCACCCACAGCAGCCTGCTTTTACTCTCTGGTCAAAAGGAGGATCATAAGACATGTTTCAAGGCAAAGAGGTGGAAGTTGCCAGAAAGCACACAGAAGATGAGGCTGTTGGAGAGCTGGGCTGCCTTTCACCACACAATGCTGGAAACGAAAGCAAGTTTGTTTGGTCCTGATTGGCCACTGAAATTGCTGGCAAGCCTTCTGTAAGGAAGGGTTTCTCCAAGCTCACTCCTGAAAACACGCATCTTGCCAGGGGCCAAACATGGAGAAGGCTGCCAATCTACTCTTCCCTTCTGCAGCAGACTGCTGCTCCCACAGCAGGGTCAGCATGTGAAAAGGAGCGCTTGGGCCCCAGCTACCCAGAGGACACAGCTGGACAAACTGATTTGTTAGGTGTGCTTCTCCACAGTTCTGCTGGGTGCCCTCCCTCCTACTGCCTCACACTTGCCAAATCACAGGTTCAGTATGGACTGGCAGGCACCCAAGCTTGTCCCTGGCTCACCCAGGTAAACACTTACTGCCAAGGAGACCTACTTTCCCTGGAAACAGCAATCCTCCCTCTCCTTGTCTCACATCTAACAGGCTGAGAGAGTGACTCCCTGGCCAAAGAGCAGGATTTCAGGCAGAGAACATCCTCAGGAGTGGAGCACCTGTGAACATCAAGGAAAAGCAGGAACTGTACACCACTACTCCTTTGTGAGTTTGTACAATAGGAATTAGACTACTTAGTCTCTGGCTCATTTGTTTACTGTAAGAGGCCTAATGCACAATTAGGTATTCCCTTACAGTATTCCTCCCTCTGTGGAACTCTGCCTTTTGGCAGCCCCTATCAGGCCTGGGAGCCCACCTGTGCTTCACACCCCAAGCCATCCTCCCAGCAGCACGGGAAGGGGAGCTCACTGCCACCACCGCCTCAGGCCTGCTCGGTGTTCCCTAATGCTGGCAGCCACACACTCCAGTTCACATGGAGAACAGCTCCCAGAGGAGTTAAGAAACTGAGACAGAACCCCCAGTAGAAGCCCATTGTCTGCAAGCCTGGTCTGTACTTCTAAAATATGCTCATGACTCCAAATAAGAGCTTGCTGAGGCCACAGTGTTGAGGGGTTTCATACAGAAAATGGCCAAGTGAGTGATCCAGACTGTATGGACTCTGTGAGATTTAAACTTTGCAAAGAATTAACAAAGGCACAGCTGCTGCTGAGTGGTAAAGAAGAAATCACTCCCCAGGAGTTCACATGGCAACTCCCCAGACTTTCACACAAGAACTCTTGAAAGTTTCTCTCGGGACTCTTGAGATGCACCTGGGAACCGTTAGGATGTTTTATGAAAACACTGGACTTGTGAGATATGGAATATAACCAATAAGAAATGTTGCTTTATGGGGTGAAAATTACTATAGCAAATTAGCACGCAGCTTTGACCCTATATAAACCACTTGCAGTGCATGAATAAATGGCATTCTACCTAAAACCATAATGGTTCATCATGTGATGTCCTTGGATCCTCCACATTTATCGCTTTACCACAGTGCCCCTCACCACAGCCCTGCCCAAACACGGGCTGAGGCCTTTCTCAGCTCCCAGGTTCTGGAACTTAACATGACTTTCTCTCATGTTCACAGATCAGACCCAACAAATGTCATCCAAGCTGTTTTGATCTGAAAAAACACAAGTGGGATGAAATCACCTGCAATCTCATAAAGGTGCATTTCAGGTGCTGAGGGCAAGCCAAAATGTTTTTTTTTTTACTGAAACTAATTCAAAGCAAACAGAGAAATTTACATGCCTGGCACTGAGGTTAGACATCAGATCTACTTTAGATGATCTGCAATGCTGACATTACACTGGGAAGCTCAGCTCTGTGCAGAGGAAGACAGTTTCTGTAGTGAAGGCAGCCTCTTCAAACACAGATTCTCAAGTTTGCCTCTCACAACCACTAAAAACTGCATTTCCTTCTATTTAGCATTTTTCCCACCCTCCTGGAAATGCCATGGTTAAACAGCTGGGGTTTTTTTCCAAGAAGTTGTGATATAAAATAAACACACACAGTTTCTTCAAGAAATGAGAACTTAATTCCAATTCCAGTGATCACACAACTGCTGGAGGAACAGCACCCAGGCCAAGGCTGATACACACAGAGAACACTGGCAGCTGGGCAGCCACCTCCAGAGATTGCCCATTTCTGCTTGGTGCCTGAAAGGGACGGATGATTTAAGGTGAAGCACCCTAAGGCTCATCTCCTCCCACCACCACGGATATGCAGACATTGCCTATTCAAACACAAGAGCTGCCAAGGAAGGGAGTGAATGAGGAGGGTCTGCAGGAGCAGTTGCTGGGGGTTACAACCTGCTCCTGCTACAAGAGGACAGCTCAGAAAGACACACTGACTCCTGATCTGACTTTTTCTTCCACCACCACTCCAGATTACAGCCCAAAGCATTCACAGAGTACTGTGAATTTGACCCTGCTTTGGGTCATTGCCCATTTATGTGCTCTGCTAATGAATTCAACAGCTGCAAATCAGGCAGGGGAAAAGGGGGTTGAGAACTATGACTGCTTCAGCTGGCTTACACCAGCATTACTGGCATAGGTGCAAAGTGCATCCAGACAATACTCTCTTCACTTTAGATAGGAACCACAGGAATTGCCCACATCATGTGGAAAATGTATTTAATTGACTTCAACCAAGGACGAAAATCCTCTCTAAGACACTGGAAGGGGTAAGTGCTACCTCTCTATGCAGAGTAACGACTTGAGCTCGGTTTCCTAATTATGCCTGACCTGGAGGTCATCAAGACAAGCTATCGAGATCTCTTTTTCAGCCAAGCAGGAGAACCATTAGTTATTGCAGATAAATTCTTTGGAGCAAAACCTGTTCCTTCTGAACATGTTTTTGTTAGGATTAGCACAACAGGGTCCTCTGACAAGCACCCCAAGAAAAAAAACAAAAGGCATTTGCAGTGTTGAGGAGGCCGGTACAAACAGGCAGTGCAAATGAACAAGAGCCCATGTTGCCTGTCAACCCTGCTGCTTACTGGGTAGTGCTGTGGTCTGCCCACCCTTCTCCCACATGGGAGCCCAGAGACACTCCTGCCCTGAGCATTACATGCTTCAGCACTTACTGATGACAAAAGAAGGTGCAGTTTACACTTACTTTTACAGCTCCATTAAAAGGTGACCTGCAAATAAAAAAAAAATCAAGCACATTTAGTATTATGTGCTGAATGCCCCCAAACAAACAGGATTAGATGAGCATTCAGCCCTCATGTAAAATTTAGGTGAAAAAACCAGCACCAAATGTGTACTTTGATTTTATGGTCATGAAACAGCAATGTAGTGCGTGCTTCCTCACAACTTCTGGCTCCACACTTCCACCTCTTGCTGCTTGCAGACAGCACACTGGGATGGAAATGTAGCAGAAACATTATTCCTTTGAATGGTCTATTTCTGAAACTGCTACAAGAAAGCTGGCAAAGGTGAGAGGACAACAGGCAGGTCCCACTTCCCCTGCTTCCTCTCTCCTCACTCTGCTCAGGCACCAAAGGCTGCGCTTTCCAAATGCACTGACCTGACAGAGGGCTAAACCCTTGTGGAGCCACTGGTGGAGCACACGTATTTGAAGATGAGGTTCTGAGATCTGCATTGCACAGCTACAGGCAGAGCCTTCCCCTGTAAAATCATGAACACAGTAGCTATTTCTAGCTCATGGTCACCATGCTGGTTTCCCCTCTTCTTTCTGCTTTTGGCCCCACTTAACTAACTCCCCTCCCTAGGACCCAGCTCAGCAAAATGTTTCTGCATGTGCTTAAAACCCACCAACCTCAATAAGAGACAAGCAAGTGTTTCAGTACTTTACTGGCTGGGGTGTTCAAATGAACGTAGACCTCTCCCACCAGTGCTCTTTTGTACCAAATTTTGTACCTTTATTATCAATTACCTTGAACAAAGTGATGAAAAATCAGCCCATAAAGTGATTTGATTACTTTATAGCTACTCCAATTATTATGATCTAAAAACATATGGACATGTAAAAGAAGATTGAGGGTTTTCCTGTCCTGGTATTCCTATACAGCCCCCTGGCACACGTGAGGAGGCTGTTAATCATCGTGCTGCAGTTCTCAAACAACCTTGCTCTCTCCCCTAAATCTCATTTGCCATTTCTCTGAAGTGAGGCTTCACAAAGAACTACATTAACCTACAGAAACACACTGCAGAGGTTTTCAGAAAGTAGCTCAGATCAGGTCTAGCATCTAATTTCAAATCTCTTAAGTAAACAGAAGCTTTAGTGACCAACTGTTATCAAAATACAGTTTGGTACATGCTTATTGCTAGTTGTTTGGGTTTTTTTTTATTTTTCATTGTTTTGTGAAATGTGATACTGTTTTACAAGTGTTCAAGCTGTTAATGTCAATCCTCAACACAATCCTACAACTAATATTCTACTATAAAGTCTTTGAAGATACTGTTTCATAAATATAAGTGCTAAAACAACTACAGATGTGCCCGCTCTACATCTAAATGTAGAATTACAGGCAAACTGATTGATAACAACTAGAAACATTATTTAAACTAAGAAACCAAAAAATGAGTTACACCAATTCCTGCCAACAACAATTATTTAGTTTTAAGTAGACTGATAAAGACATCTGCAATGAGTTAAGAAAGAATTTAAAAATAACTGTAATTTCAAGTAGGAGATTTTTTAAATTAAAAGTGCTCACGAACTAAGAAAAGGGAGTAGGTTACGCTGAATTCTCACATTTTAGAAGAGGCAGATGATGGAGCTGACCTGAAAGCCCTAAAGAAAAGCTGCTTGGTTCATCATTTCTCCTCACCGTCCTCTCCAAATAAACCCACCTACCTGATGTCTTTCTGCTTTCAGCTAAATACACTGCTGACATGAAAGGCAGGTTTCCTCTTGCCTTGCCTGGGAAGAAGCATGCCAGAGGACAGTGTGCAGGCAAGGTCATGCTGCACGTGCAGGCACAGCGGTGTCATGCCAGTGCTGCAGCCGGAGCATGACTGACCACGGACAAAACAGAGGAAACCAGCCAGAAGAAAAAAGTGCATGGTGACTGCACCACAAAATAAACAACAGTATAAAACCCCAAACAGCTTTATTTTTTTTTTAATTTCATGTTGCCTGTAATAACAGTGGACGTCATACTTGGAAAAAACCCCAGCCATCCCAGGAGCTTTCTGTAAAGTAACACTGGCATGGCTTTCTGTTGTCTGTCTCTTGGCAGCCTCCAAGCAGTCCTCCCATTAATATTTCAGCGTACAATTAAAAGAGGCTAATTGTGTACAGAACCATGCATGAAATAGTGGCACAGGGTCTGGCTGAGCCTTGGTCCTTCAGCATGTGACTTCAGGAAGTTTTCAAGCAAGCCAAGGAAGAGTGAAGAAGCACAGCAGAAACTGCTACAGCAGACTACTTGCTCAAAGCTGCAACAGGCAGAAGTAAGACTTAAATGAGACACCCTCTCTTGAGCAATTAGAAGCATGGCTGATAAGGAAAAAATACCTAAGACACACACTGAAAGATTTAAGTATTTTTAATTACTCTATTAATTTACATTAATTTCATCTAATTTCAAACAAACTTTCAGCTGTTAGACTACTAGACAACGCCATCTAGCGATGCTAGATGAAAAAAATCACGCTCCATTCTTTGTTGCAAAATTCTTGTTAGTGGAACTACAGTATCAAGACTTGCAAATTTTTCAGCACTTATGAGCATTTTCAAACCTGCAGAATTAACTTAGCATAAAATTCTGAACCACTTTAGTTACCCTCAAGTAATTTACAGAACTAACAACACAGAAAGAGAGCTGGGCTAATCACATCAGAATTTAAACATGCACACCATGTAGTGTCGAAGTCATGTAGGAATACAGTGCAAAGCCCAATAAAGGACCTTCCAGATTCCAAAAGTGCTACAAATAGT
Organism: Myrmophylax atrothorax; assembly: GCA_026770055.1. Taxonomy (NCBI): domain Eukaryota; kingdom Metazoa; phylum Chordata; class Aves; order Passeriformes; family Thamnophilidae; genus Myrmophylax; species Myrmophylax atrothorax. Next base: position 14,471,382 of record JAOXXN010000102.1, read on the forward strand.
ATTTGTATGATAAAATAATGTACCTAATTTTTGAAGATTTCTGTTGGTGTGTGTAAAATAGCTGTTTGAAAAAACGTTATCCCAGCCTTACAATTTCAAGGCAAAAGAAACCCTATGCAGGTTTAAACTTTCTTCTTTGAGAGGTGGAACCAGTCAGTCATCTGTTGCAGATAGCTGTGAGCTGTAATTAGCTTCTGGTGGAAATTGCCAGTAGATGCAACTAGAAGTTTAAATCAATTGGCTCTGCTTCCTCCTTACAAGAAAATTGGCATTTCAGGACTGCATTCTAGTGTGATGGATCTAAGAAACCAAAGCCAGTTTGACAAGAAAGGGAATTGTCCCTTTTCCTGGCCTGCTTTAACCCAGAATATGCCGCATGTTCCTGCAGAAGATGTATAGTTTTTCCTTCTTTTTATTCCCCAGAGAAGGTAACTATTATTAGAAAAGAAATATTCCACTGAAAAATAGCCAGTGTTCAGTCCCATTTACACTTCAGAGCTGTGGAGGTGGGAGAGGGAGAAGATACAAAAAGTCGGAAATGGTGAACAAAGGCAGCATGTGAAACAGGACTTGAAGAGGAAGCAGAGCCTGGTGCATGAAAAGCCAAGCAAAACCCAGAAGCACCAGTTCTGCAGCTGGCCCACACTCACCCCAAACACCATCGGTTCATGGCAGTTCTGCATTTTGGCTGCACCACATTGCACCTTTCAACAGTTCCACAGCAAATGCAGCACAGGCACTTGCCCTCACCCTGCTCTGCTGCACACCCTGCTTTCCACCAGTTTTCTGCATTTGATCAATACTTCATTATTTCAATATTCAGGGCTTGATGAGTGTGTAGTGGCATTCAGGCTGTGCATTCTTGTGGCCCGTCCTGATCGCATCCTCCTTCATGTCCTTTGTCAAGCAGATATTGAATGTTCAGCCATGACAAGGAAGTGGCATCATTGCTTTGCCAGCTGGGCTTTGTATAAGCCTTGCTGGGATTTAACTTCCTTGTATCTAACTCCAAGAGATACCTCAAGATTTCAAATAGTAAAGAAACTTCACTTCACCAAGGCCACCACTAATTTGCAATGACCACATCTAACACATAAGCAAGTGTTCTTCAATGAGATGCTATCTCTTAACTGGGTGTTGCAACTACTCATCAGAAATAACGACTTCTTCACAAATCATGTAAACATCTACATCAGGGGATGCAGAAAGCCTCCGTGTCAATGCACTCATACACACCTGCCTTATCAAACCAGGCAGCACATAAAGAGTGAGGATTTCTGTCAGGCTGCCTTTCAGCATCCACTTTATCTGTATACTACAAAACTTAGCTGATGATGTCTTCAGACTCACCAGAAGTAACGTGATTTGAGATATACAATAAGTTCACATGCAAAACATACTAAGTACAGCACTTACACAAAAGCTTAATGGAACAATCAGAAGTTTAGTCAAGCAGAAACTCAAGCACGGCAAAGTGGCCTTTTTTGACAGCAGATAAACCAGTCACATTGTAAACTACAAGAATTATGCAGATCCTGCTACAACAAAGTGATACTAGCAACTGTTTTGATGCATTTCCTGAAAAGACATGCAGTGACAGCACAGCAGAACTGCCACGACTGCTCTCACTCCAGCTGCCCTACATATATGTACAACCCTCTCCTAAACATCATTTAATACTCACTTTGTAACCCTTAAACAGGTCAGCTTCTCAAAAAGGTATGTGTGGGGGTTATTTGCCAGAATGTTACGAGCAGTTTAACCAGAAAAAACATACATGCACACACTTGAGTAGAGTATTCTCACACAATATTAGACTTTTCACAAAGTAGGTTTAAGAGCATTCTTAAGGATTTTATTTCCTTTTAAAAAAGCCATTTTAATATCAAACCTCTTTCAGCATACAAGATGGCTTTAGCTAGATGGGATCTTTTCCTCTCCAATTAAGAAGAAAAAAATCCTGTAGATCTAATCCTGCCCACAGGGTATCTTATTCTTTCTTTTTTTAAAAAGCTAACCCTTACTACTTAATTATAAATTTAGTGTTTTGCACAAAAATAGGATCTTTCTTAAGCTGTCTTCTGTTCTGTCCTCCTCTGAACTGCAAAGCTGTTTCCCAAGACTTTCATCATGTCTCTCTTGTTAAACAGTTATTCTTCCTATTAAACAAGCAATAGAACAAATCCTGATTTCCTCTTTAAGCAGTGAAAAAGCCAAATTTCATCCAAAGAATCTACATAGCCAAGAATGCGAGCTAATGTACCTTCATTGCTTTCAGGGCTAAAGCAGTTTGCACCACATAGGAATCTCACCCAGGAGCTGAAACACTCCAAGACATACGCTTTTCAGAGGGAAAAGGAGAAAGAGATTAGTACCTGTACAAAGAGGAGCAGGGAAAACTGGACTCACACTTAGCCCAAGGATTCCTCTCACACTTAAGTGCTGTGGAGTGCTTAGCCCTCTAACCCTCTGTTTCACAGGCTCCCTGTTCCAGGTGGTGTGGGGCCGTAGGACACTGGCCAGCAGTCCGGCTGTGCCTGAAGTCCTTCCTGCTGGAAAGCAGGTGGCTCCCAAACCCAACGTGCCGTGTACAGTGCCTGCATCATTCTCTGCCCCTCCAAGACACCATTCACTCAAAACCCAACCGAAGTATCTATTTGGGCAGAAATACAGCTCACAGGCTTTGCTACTCCCATTGAGATCTCAGCCGGTTTCTGTATATTTGCTCTTTTCCAAAGGGCAGAACAAAGAGAATATTTGGCTTTAAAAATGCCTTGGAAACTACAAATGAAAAATTGCATGAGAAGTTACAGCTTTAATTACAGCTCTCAAGGGGACAAGATAGTATTTTTGCGTCCCCATCTTGTCTTCTCTCTGCCCTGGAAATTCCTAAGATGATTGGAGGTACAAATGTTTGTATTTGTAGGGGGGAAAAATGACCTACATTAGGTCCTCAGTAGATCATGTAAATAACAAGATGTAAAGTCTCACAGAATTAGTTTATATTTGAAACATTTTCAAAATATTGTTTTAGCTGGGTATAATAGACCACCATAAGATGTGACACACAGCAAACACAGGGCTGCAATTAAACAGCTGGCAAACAGCCAGGAAGAGATAAAGGCCCAGGCTGTCACTTGCTAGACAATATATATGGCTATTTTGGCAGCCAAAAACGAATGTGATAATTGAGCCATGACACATTAAAAAGGCACACAATTTCCAAGGAAGGAGTTCCTGAGCACTAAACAGGGAGCATCTATAGTGTGCTTACAGCAAACCAAGCTTTATGAGTAATAACGAGCTTGAACTGATGACAATTCAGTGGTGCAAAGCAAACCTTGTTTCATGCACTGCACCACTGTGTGCAGTTACATACAACCAGACTCAAAAACACATGAGTGAAGCCCAAAGTGGCCAACACAAACAACAGAAACCTGAGGAGTGTGTGGCACTGTCTTGAATTGCTTCTCTGCATATTTTTTATATTAACAAGGATTTTATACAGTAGCATTTTTATCTCCAGAAATTACAGTGCACTCTATTTTACTTCCAACATTGGGAAAAGCCACGATCTATATAATTCCATTTTAAAATAAAAATATATAGTAATACATGAAGCGTAAACAACTCTTCAGAATAATACTTTTGCTGTAAAGAAAAATGACTGCTTCTTTTAAGACATGAAGAACATTAACACTGACAGCAATAGCAGCTTGGAAGACAAAGTCCAGGAGCTCTTCTAGTGTTTCCCTGAATGTTTTATTAAATAACCTAAGGACACAACAAATGAACAAATGCAGCAAATGAAGACACGGTTTTAAGTTAACACCCAACAGCTATATAATGCCTCCTATAAATGCACTCTCTCAAATTAACATGCTGACATCAATTGCATTTCCTTCTTGAATAAAGGATTTGAAAGTCTTCACACTTCAGCCCCCAGTTCATTCATTCACTAACCTCCCACAAAATGCAGGTACTGAATGATCTAAAATTGCACGTATATAAAACAAGGCTAAATTTAGGCTCTGTAATAGGAAAATCCCAATGAAGAGTTTACTTCCTATTCTTATTCCAAACTTAAACACATTAAAGATGTAATCAAATAAGGAAATTGCATGTGTAGGTAAGTTGCAGTGCATCAATAGAGCTTAAAAAAATTCTAACAACCCACTTACAGTTCCACTAGCACTAGGGATATGTAGAAGATGATTTCACAGTTCTCCATAATGTCAATACCAATGAAACAGAACTCACTCCAGTGATACTGGCAAAATTTTTGGAAATGATCCCTTGCACTAAGCAAATTGGGGGGAAAATGAGAGACATTAAGTCGGGGTGCCTTCAATGTAACTAGATTTCTTATCTCAAACAAAAGTATCAAAGTGCTCCAAACCATACAGATTTCCCCAGAGCAAATTCCCTACCCATCTCAAACTCAAACACCCAACACTGACTTCATATCCAACAACCACAGCAAACTGGCATTGCCATACTGGACCAAAATGAAGAATCAACATCAGTAGCTGACTTTGTACTAAAACCAGTACAACTGCAATAATTACACCATCTATTTCTATAAAATTATCTTTAATGGCTGTGATAGTAAGTTCATTAAGTGTCAGTAAAAGAAATGAAGAAACTTAAAGATGAGGTCAGAACATGCACTTTTGGCTGCTTCCTCAGGAGCTGCATCAAATAATGCTATTCCTGTCCAAAGAACAGCAGAATCTTGAGGGTAGATGTTATGCAGCCGCCAATAGAAAAATGAAATCATGACATGCATTTTTCTGACTCACAAATTACAAGAAGCATAAGGAGACAATTGCAAGAACAGATGAGTCGACCCTCATCTGAAAATGTCATACTATTGCATGAATAAATGGCATCTTATATTAGTGAAATACATTAAAGGAGTATAATCTTTATTTTTTTTTGTCACCCATACTGCAGCAGAAATACAGGGATGTTCTTCCATAGGCTCTGCCAAGTGATGTTTAGTGGCAGCTGAAACAGGGCCAATTCACACTGCCTCCAGAAAAGCATTTAAACACACACACACGTTTCCTGGAACACACGAGAAAGGTGTGCTTTTTCTGACTCAGGGCCACAAAGCAGAAAGGCAGTAATTAAAAAGGTAGAAACCAAAGAGTAATGAAAAGAAGTAAGTCCCAGTTAATTCATACAGCTCATGCACTTGCCCTTGCCCGAATAGCCTATGAAATATCAGTAAAATCACAGATCTTGTATCCAATCTGATTGTGAACAGACAGTTATGAAAAGAGTTTCATGGAATTACATTGCAATCAAAAAGCAAATTTTCATATAGATTAGAAGAAAGTATGATGGGAAACTGTTCTAGGAAAACAAACAAACATAAGTAGCTTTGAAAGAAGTATGAAAACATTCGAGGACTGTGAATAAAACTGTGTCAGGCAGAGAAGGAAAAACTAACTTACATGAAGAGGAACACTTTATTTACACCTACTGGGAAAACAGGGAGTCTTTCTCACAATGGCTGTGTTAACTCCAATCAACCTTTGGCCACTAGTAATCAGCTGTAATTGCAAAAGAAACTTTGGACATACAAGGAACTACTGGAAAAGTTTTTAATCTTCTGCTACATAGAGCAGTAGCTGTAAAAAGGTGTGTCCCAGTATAAAGCAAAGCACTAATCCTCCCCATAAAGCAGAATACCCTGGAGTAGATAATGACATTCTCTGCAAAGTAAATCCTCTCTTTATTTATACTCTGGCACTCTGGCACAGTTTCCTGGTGTTTACATTTATTCAATAAGCCAAAAAATTACTCAGACTTATTTTTTCTTTATATTTCATGTTTAGAAGAACGGCAAAGCTCTGAGCACCTGGACCATAATTAAATCTATAACTCATCCAGCAGCATGAAGACTAATACACAAATTAACTCCACCTGCCAGAAGGATTAATAATACCAGGAACAACTTATTGCAGATTCCAAAAATGAGAACAGAAAGGTTTTATGGTAAAGCTTCCATCTTTCAAACTTCCCTTAGGAAAATCTTTTTCTCCAAATTTCTATTCCAGTGGTGGTACAGACTCCAACACTAAAATGCTAGAGGGTAGGGAAAAAATATTGAGAATATTGACAGACTGAGGGGCACAGTACCTGTTAGCACAGTCCCTTTGAGCGATGCTACAAGCAGAGCATGGCTACACCACTGACACACTGGGCCACTGCTGGCCCTTGCCAGGAGAAAGAGGTGCCACAGTCAGTGATGTGCTATTGGCTCTGGAACAGAGCCAGGGCACCCCAGAAACATGTTCACTCCAATGGAGGTCTCAGTCTCTTGGGACCACATGCAGCTGGTGCAGTTTCAAACAGCACCCAAAACACTGCAGCTCATCCACCCACCCTAGGACAGAACAGCACAGAGGTGTTTCTCTGTCCTGTCCTCACTCTTGGACTGTCCTGCTCTGCACAC
>JAOXXN010000102.1:14477857-14489538 GCA_026770055.1 Myrmophylax atrothorax
ATAAAAGCCAGGCTCTGGCTTGCACCTAGCTAAGAGACTGTAGTTACACACTCCAGCAGTGCCAGGATGACTCACGGTGCTTTGCACTCTGCCAGATGACTTTGAACTGAAGAGAGATGCTGCATAGGGAAAGCACAGGCAGATGTAGCACAGCATCTCACAGACGCCGCTCATCAAGCATTCATCGCTTATGGCATCTACTGCAAAACTACCCAAACCGACCCCTCAGTTTTGTGATCAGCAACCAACTTCAGAAAAGGATCAACAGAATTACTTTCAGAAATAGCATTTAGTGCACTGCATGGACTACTCACTGCAGAATTCAGTGCTGCCTTTTTTTTCCTTCAGGCTTCAAAAGCCTATGGCTCTTTCAAAGTTAACAAATACAGAATGCTTCTGGGCACAAACGGATTTGGACTAAGACCTGGGGCAATAAGGTCTTCTCATAATTATGTGTTCTTGCACTTTCAAAAAGCAGAAAACCAAAGTGATATTTCTATTAGTGCAGCAGTATTTTTTCAAACAGTACTTATCATCCCACCTCTGGAAACCAGCTGCTGTCACAGTGGTGGGCATGTGCCATCTTAATTGGAAAGCTGCCCAGCCTGGATAGATGATTTTAAAGGGGAGGTATCCAGCTTATGTCAGGTGTAGGAAGAGGTGTGCTCACTGTCATTCCTGTCTCCTTACTCCCATGTTTGAAAACACAAAGAGAGCGCAAGCACAGCTGAGTCTGACAATCCAGATAAGAGATTTTATTGGCATTTATTCCAAAGTAAGAATCTGAATAGAGGAGTAAAGAAAAATTAAGCACACTAACTTGCATTTGTCAGAGAACAAAGAAGAGTTACCAAAACCTCTATTACAATGCTGCCTGAATGAAAAGCAGGCAATAGTCATCTGCAACACAAAGATCAAGCACAGCCTGCAGAGAAATTCAGAGGGAATGCAAACAGCCTAAATAGCATCCAGCAGGATGAGAAGTCACATTTATCCACTGAATGACACAATCCTGTACTTAAGCAGCCTGCAGAAGGTACAGGCACCCATTAGTTGTGGGGAATGACCAGCCACCACACAGTCCTCTCGCCCTCCTGGGACTTGGGCTGTATCAGTTGGCAGCACCATATCAGGGATCTCAACGATGTGATGTGCCCGCAGCCACGTGAATGAAGCAGCCAAGAAACCCAGAAAACTCAGTTATAAATTCAAAGATTTATTCTTCCAGTGTTAGGTACAGCCGAGATATTTGCAGGGACAAATTAATTTTGGCTTACAATTTCTAGGCTAGCAAAGCTTTGTCTGTCTCAGATTACAGAACTCTCCCCAAGGCTTAAATGGGGTAACGACGCAGGGAATTCAAGATTTCCAAATAAAATCTCAGTCTGAGGGTTAAAATGCCACCATACAACTGTTTAATTAGTGATCAGCTAACAGAAGTAGTCAGGAAATACATTTGATCCATTCTACAACCCCTCTGCCTAACTCGACTCACATCCTTCAACTACAAGTATGCAAGGTGCAAAATTAACTTCATTCCATGAAAAGCAGAAGGTGACACCACACAGAATTAAAAGAAAAGAAAAAAAATAAAATTTTGCATCTGCTTCTCCAGCATTTGAATTATTCTGGAGTGCAGTGACAGACCTGGCTGCAGAGACTGGGACGTGGCTGGTGTAGGCACAGCACGGACGTGCTCCAGGGGCCCTCTCTGTATCCACCACCTGGAACAAACCCCTGAGCCAGAAAACCTCCGCAACCCAAACAAGACACAGGTTATTGTAACCATTTTCCCACAGAAAAGGGGTAGAGAGAAACTTTGAGGAGAATCTGCAAATACGCAATAACTGTATTAACAAGCCAACACTAACGTACTTTCTCACTGTTTGTGTCTGAAGGGGTAGAAGGATAAAGGTGAGGAAAATCAGCTCAAGTAGGAGAAACCTTTTCCATCTCTCCAGCCAACAATTGCCTAATGAAAAGTGCCTAAAACAGCAACCCTTCTAACTGTTAAAAAGAAAAAAAAGAAACAATATTCTAAGACCTTTAAAAAATATACTACTGAAAACACCTATAATGTACTTTGTAACTACAACTTCAGTGTTATAAACTCGTGGTTCCACAGACAAAATGTTTCACAAGTGCTGCTTTTATAACTGGGCATCAATTTGCAGAACCAGCTCCCCCTTTTCACTTCCATTAGTACACTGCAGAGAACAGTAAGGATCACCATTGCACAATGCCGGGTCAAATGTGGTTTATTAGACCTTCACCCAGTAATTACTTTTAGCTTTACTCAGACATTGTATGTAAAACACAAAAAAATCACACAAAAGACAAAAAAGTGCAGTTAACAGGAAGCAACAGTTCCCAGTTTCTTCTCCTCATATCAGAACTATTGAAGTCTCATTCTATAGGGAAAGAAAATGAAGTGATAACAGTACATTTATCTGAGTACTATAGCTCACATCTCTCTATTTCCTCCATTCCTGACCCCACCTTCACTAATTTCTAGTAACTGGTCATTGTATGGGAACTTTGCCCAGCATGCCCTTTATATCTGTGAGAAACACACAGTGCACAACCTACAATAACCGTTTTAGTACTGACAACTGCTACTGTTAGCTTACCTTCCAACTGATAAGAAATTATTTTCCTTCTTCTATTTCAGAAACAAAAAAAAACCCAAGCAGGCTTAACAAAAACCAAAGACTTTAAATAATGCTAGTCTGCTGTATTACCATGAAAAATAACTAAGCCACCCAAAACACTTGAAAGTAAGATGCTTTCACTGTATTTGTTTTCAGAGAAACTTGAAGGTAACTGATTTCTCCACATACTGATCTATTTAAGGTTTGGTACTCTATTATGAAACAAATCACTGCTCTGTTTTGGTGACATCCCTTTCACTTCAGTAACTTGGTTGTTTGTTTTATTTTTTTTTTTTTTTAAAAAACCACTAAGCTGTTGTGTGTTTGCTCCGGTATAAGTAAGGACACCACCTGGAACTCTGGACTCTGGCTTTCAGCTTTATAGAAATTAAGACAAAACTTTTTTTTTTCCTCCTCTGAGTTTCATATGTCCAAAATTCTAAACAGAAAACTGGCTATTTGCATAAGGGTGCAGGTTCACTGGGCCCTCAAGGTGTCTACAGAGGGAAATGTTGCTAAATCTGTAGTGTCCCACTAACAGCTTCTGCCATTGACATTAATGAAGTAGATACAGATATGCCTTGGGTATCTATGAAAAGTTAGATGCACAATGACAACACAGAGCTCTATGTCAACTAACCATCCCTGCACCACTTGTCCCTCAGATCCTCCAGCCTGGATGAAGTCTCTGATGTTAAGATACCAGGAAGAAGGACAAACACTAGCTAAAGTATGAGCAAACCCCAGGCAGCAACTGCACAGTAGACAAGTCCTTTGTCAGGAAAGGTGTATAAGGGAGAAATCTGCCCATTGTCTGCCACAATAGCTGCAGCTTCACAGCAAGAATCTCCTTCAGCTGAACATATCTCCTATTGCACAGCTTCTGATCTATTGTAACACTTCCCCCACCCTCCAAAACTCCTTCTGCTCAAAGCATTTACAGTGTAAATGCTTTACTCAAATTGCAAACAATAACAGCTTTCTGCTGTTAACCTTCCCTTACAGAAAGGAAAACACTCATGTTTCTCTTTGCTGTTTGTTTTCCATTTGTCCAGTGAAATCTGACCAGCTGATGCTCTACCGATTTACTCTAGCTTCAACATTTTGGTGACTTCCATGTCTATGCTTTAGAGTGAAGTGATAACCTGAGTTCAACCCTTAACCACTTCAGTCAAGCTCAGTGAAGTGACCCGGCATAACTGAGAATCCCTGCCTTTCTGCAGCACCCTGTACTGCTACTCCACGGGGTGGCTTCAGTGCTGAGCAGCCTTTGCTCCAGCTGTGCTCGTCCAGCTTCCCAAAGGCAGGCTGGCTTTGCACTAAATGCACACCTTGATTTGCCAACCGATTTCCAGCCTTGCCACTGAAGCTACATGAAGGGTTTCTGGCAAGGGAGGAGCTCACCTCCAAGACAATTGTGTTGTGAATCCCTGAGGCTGGCCTTTAGCTGTGCCATCTGTTCTTTTGACTTAGCTGGCCACCCTCCCGGTGCCTGCACCCTTCTGCATGCCTCAGAGAGGAACTACTGAAGTTTATAGCAGCATTAACTCATCACCTGGAAACCCGCCAGGCTGCTTAAATTTTCACTACAAACGCCTGAGCCCTGATTACAGAGGGTGCTCCAAGACAGGATCCATGGGCAGAGGCAGTATAGCATACAAGTTTTTCTGATGTGCTTGGATCCATTTGGGGTGCTGTGCACAGACACTTTAGGGCTTGCATATATACTGCAAACTGTCTCTATGAAGGAGAAAAGTGTTCCTTGCTTTTTTTTAGCTCAGTATTTGAGGTACTGATGTGCCTGTGTAACAAAAGCAGAGAATCCAAGCACAGACCTCATGAATTATCAAAAATCAAGACCTACTGCATGACCAGTTCTGTTAATTTCTCACAAAGGTGATACACCTCTGGAGAGCCAATGACACATGTCTAGCTCACTTCTAGTTAGCAGAATATGACAACTTCACGCAATTCAAGTAGGACTGGACCCAAAATGAAAACAAAGTCAAAACTGGGGGGAAGAGGGAGAGAATAATAACTCAGCAGAAACATCAAAACACATTTGCTTTTTTTTAACTGACATTTGGACAAAATCTGTGCTTCCAGTGACTTTTTTAATAATTGCTGTTGCTGCTTGGAATCAAAGAACCCATATGTTTTCCAGGATGATTATACTACAAAATCCTGTTTAAAACACAGCTTTTTAATTGAGAGGAAAAATCACTTCCTGATGAGCTTTCCTTTAACATTATCATTTAAATCTTGTATAGTGATAGTTTGGTCAAATTGGTCTTTAAGAGGTTACTTAGTCCATTTCCTGCTTAAAGGTAGAACCTACTCTATCTAAACTGCTCCTGTCAGTCATTTGCCTAAACTCTGTTCTTAAAAACCTCTGGTGATGTAGATCCACCACCTACTTTTGCATGCTATTCTTATAGCTAGGTACTCCTCACATCTGAATTAGGTCTCTGTTATGGCAGTTTAACCTGCTCTCTATAACCAACCAACCAACCAACTCTGGACTAGCAACAATCACTTTATTTCCTTTTGCAGCAACTTTCTTCTATATTTAAAGATCTTTTTCTTTCTTTCTTCCTTTCTTCAAAGCACACGATCCTCAGACTGGCTACACCTTTTCTGAAGAACTGCTCCCTACTGAGCTGATCATGACTGTGCAAGTACAATACTTTATTTGAAGAAAAACAATAGAGAAGGACAAAGTTCAACAGAGACCTGTGCTTACATCTCTAATTTTTAAAGTTTGATTTGACTATGACTGGAATTAATAGATTTTTTTGTCAATAAAATGAAAATGACAGGCCTAAAATGTCTACATCTGTTCTTTACATTTAAATATAGACATGTATTTTGAGACAGATGCTATGTTTGCTCATTGCCTTTTTCCAGTAATTTACATGTCTTCCACTAGTATCAAAGGAGAAACTCTACCAGTTCCAAGGTTGGTTCAGCCAGTCCTAGAAGGAGCCTATGGTGATATGCAGCAGACCTAGGTGAGTAGCCAATACCCAGTTTAAATCTGTTTTTGTTGTTAGCAATTATGCCCCTCACATTCTGGATGTTTGACTTCTTAGTAATGGCAGATAAAAAAAGGCTTTTAAAATTGCAAAGGCAGACACACAGGTCTGTGTACCAGAGTTTACTAAGATCACTAAAAATACAGCATTAACATACAAATGGGAGGGACATGTCATAGTCGTGCTAATTATACATTTAACTTGTGAGCCAGGATGAGAAATGGTAAGTCAGGGAGCAGCTGAACGTACCCACGGGGGGACCCGCTGGAACCACACACTTCTTGTCCCCCCGCGTGGCAGGGGGGGCCCCCTGGCCCCTGGCGAGCCCCTCCTGCAGCAGCTCCTGCACGCGGCTCTCGTTGATCCGCGGGAAGGGCAGGATGTGAACCCGCAAGTGGGAGCCCTCCGTGGGCCGCGGCACCTTCTGGAATGCAATGTGGGGATTGGGATTCTCCTGCAGATCAGAGCAAAAGGTTACACACAAAATGTACCACACAGTGCTACCACTGGTCTTCCCCTAAGTTTACTGCTGTTCTGTGTTTCTCACATACCTGAGAGATTAAGAAGTCAAATATCTAATGCAGATTACTAATAAAATGTTTCATATTCATATCACCCTTGACTCATTATCTGGAACACTTCCAACTTTAAAGGCTTTTATAAAATTATTTTTGTCAACATGCAAAATTCAAAAAGAAAGACAGCAAAAGAAAATCACTGCTTAACTTAGGTTGATTTATGCAGCTGAACGAGTATTTAGGACTTGAATAAAAATTAGTTTGACAATCCATTTCTTCATTAGAGAGAAGGTTGAAGACTATCTACCAACATTTGCAAGATCACATCTCATATCTTTAGGAGTACAACGATCAGTCAAACAAACCAGAGTATTTTCACCTCTGCATTCATAGGTATCAGGGGTAATATTAATCATGTCTGAATTTACTGTTTTCCAGTTTGACTCTCTGCTGTTACTTATTACTGGCTACATACCACTGCCAAAGAGTGATACTCCAATTAGGTTTCTGTTGTAAATGAACAACTAGCTTGGAAGAAAACTTGTAAACAGGAGCTGAATACTTTGGTTTATGGATACAAAAGGCAACAAAGAGATCAAATGCATCAGCTTCAGAAACAGCACTCAAAACAGACCAGCTATTCAGCCATATACATTCTCTGCAAAGAAAGTTTCATGAAACAAGCCAAAAATCTAAGGGGATGAGAGCAGCAGATTCCAGGAGAAGTGAGGCAGAGAAAGGGAATAAAGTCTGAGCACAGGGTAACAGAGGACACAGAGCAGAAAATGCCAGAAAAGGAGAAAAACTCTCCACAATCCATTTCACTGAGAGAGACATTCAGATGAAATACACAGAGGTACTTTAAACTTGGACAGCACAAACTTTGTGTCAGACATATATGTTATTAGGCATGTAGGTCCAATGTCTTGAACTACTGAAATGGTATATGCCAAAAACTTGTCTAGATTTTCCACTTGCACCACTTAACACAAACATTATCTCTCCCTAACCAACCTTGTCTCTCACATGTATCTAAACTGTCACAGTTACAATATGATGACTATTAAAACTGTGAAACAAGGTGTCAAAACATATCAAGCAGTCAGATTAAAATCAGGCAGCTCTAGGTGTAACTTCAAGAACCAGTGTTACTCATCACCTATATTTAGTCAAAGATAGATATGTGCATAACTGCTAGAAATCTGACTTCTAAATGCCCTAAGTCATCGACTTAGTGAACATAAGTGTAGATTCCTATTAAGTCACTGACTTAGTGATAGTGAAGTAGCGGGTCAATCACAAAGGTATTAATGAATCTCATCATCAGAGAAGACAAACAGAACCCAAAAGAACCCCCAAAACACTTTGGAACTTAGCAGTATTCATTAATTCTTGGGGGGTTTTTACAGAAGTGTAGTTGTAAACCCTAGTTTTGGGGAAGTGGGACATAGAAAAGAAAGGGTGACAAGGGTGTCAACTGATTGTGCAACAGATAATGCTCTGTGGAGTCTGAACAGCCACAGGAGCTGTGAGAAGGAGGGAGAGTAGCTGGGGACAAAAAACACTCCAAGAGCCCCCCAAAACCCACAAACAAAAAACCTCCAAACCAGCTAACAGAATGGTAGGAGACCTTACAAAAGCACTACGTAACATAAACATGTGATAGGAAGGCAAGAATGAAACCAGGAGGAACGGCGGGAAACCCAAAGGGCACGAGACAGAGGCTGTAAAAAAGGAATGCTTGCTGAGCACACAAACCATGGGGACTGGGTCACACAGCAGAAAAGATCTGCTGAAAGTACACATTATGCCAAATTGTATCTTAGCTTCCAGGGAAAACTGCTGGGAGGCAAGTAGACATGTATGTGAGGTGGAAAGGCTGCAGCAGAGAAGGTAACAGTTTATATACGTTCTATGAACACACACTAAGAAAATCGAGTGATAAGTAGAAGTAGCCATATATAAACCAGTATTATTAAAGTTCTCAAGTCTTTTACCACAATGTAGAGGCTGACTACCATAAGCTGTCATTTCCATTTTCAGATACTGGATCAAACTCAGAAACACGAATTTTCAACACTACCATCTCAACTCTACAGGTATAACAGGTATAATAAAACTTACATTTTTGAAGAGCTGTTCTGCAAGTTCTCTAACATGCTTTATCATTTTTGGTGGATTGCCCTCTTCAGCTTTAATTCTTTCGACTTCAAAGGCTACCAACTTTTTTTAGAAAAAAGAAAGAACAAAAATGCTGATAATTCAACTAAAAAAAATTAGTTCCTGTTTAAACTATGAAAAGTTAATCTTGTAACAATCTTAAATTGAAACAAAGGAAGGAAAGCTGAATGCTGAAAAATGTGCAATGTCATGTTGCTCTGGAACATGAGACATTTTCAGGATCATATATAGAGCTTTTGTCACCAGCCTTTTTAGTCCCACCTACCATAGAAAATCTTACAGACTTAAGACATTGCCATCACATTTCTATACCACAGCCCATATTTCTCATGTGCAGTACTACTACTACACAGAATTAATGCCAAACTATATTTACTCTACATTCAACTAAAAGCCAACACAGTAAAAATATGGCATTACTTTTCAAAATAAAAAATGTTTGTCTCAGTTTAAATTGTTAGAGTTGTATTTAATATTTCTCAATGAGTTTTCTAATGTTTCATAGAACATAATTAAAATACTCAAAGTAATTCTATACTGGCATGTGATGTATTACGAAGCTACAAACCTTGACAAGAGGAATATCATTACCATGATTTATACAACTATTTAACTTCATACATATGAGCAGGGCACAATTTGATGAAAGTAAGCTAAAAATATCTGCTTAGTAGAAAATGAGAATTGAGAAGATTGGTATAAATTTGATATGATAAGCAGTGAGGATTCAGAAGCATTTCAGTAGTTTTTGCACATGCTGATATATCATAGGTACATCATAATTTACTTAGGAATACAAAAACAGTTTTCACCTCATCAAAAAGATCACAGGCTCTGAAAGGAGGACCCCTCTCTGACACAAAACCAGCAAATGCCATTCCATTGAGAACTTTGGTTAGAAAGTCATTCTCAATCAAGCCTCGCTGGCCCAAAAAGGCTGCCTGCAACAAAGACAGAAAAAATGCATGTATTTCATCAATATCAAAACTACAACTAACTATTTATGTACTAGCAGCTAAACATTTTCAGCACCTTATCAGCTTGCACTAGTATGTGGTACTTTCTAATTACAGATGTTATTATACATAATATCTTTTTATACCTAAATTCAGAACTGGAAGTTTGATGCACACATTTTTTAGATCTCACAGGTAATAAAATAGAAAACTAGTACCTTCAAGCAATGTCTTCTTATTGCATATATACGTTTTCAAAATTCCACACTGATTCCTCAAATGTTTATTTGTACTAAATTTAAATGTTAACTTTACCTTTCCTCACATCCCTGCAATTAGTCCCACTAAAACACACTGATACACTGCTATGCCAAAGTTATATGCTCCTCACTGCTATGCCAAAGTTCTACGCTCCTCACAAGTACATAATTTTATTTATGTTTTTAAAACCACTTGTTGAGAAGGCAAGCTTGTGGGAACAACATGGCACAAATGAATACTGACTGAATACACGTATCTGCTTCTCTTTTACCTTGTGGAAATGAATGACTGGTTCAGCGTGGATCCGGATCAGCTGCAGACAGGACCGGTATCCTTGGAAAAGTTGTGCAAATAGCCTGAGGAAGATTGCTCGCACTTCTTTATCCTGTAAGCAGTAATTGATGTGCTGTCAAAGCATTTTCCTATGGTAAGCTTTGCCACATTCTGGTAAAAGCCGCATGAGCAATGCCTACCCATTCCTCAGTGCAGCACATGAAGCAGAGATACCTGCAGACATATGAGGTTGTCCCACAGAAGGGAAGGGACCTTAAAGGCCATCTTGTTCCCCTGCCCTGTGCTCAGATGGCAATGACAGACTCAGCACATGGGCACCCCTTCACTCCTGCTGACCTGTCCCGCCTGCCCCACAGGCTCCGGGCAATGCCAGTGTAACTGGGGGCTGGTCACGTGGGGAAACACATGAATGAATGGCCACGAGAGAAAACTCATGTGACATAAAGAAAAGACAGTATTTTAGCCTGAATTTATTCCTTAAAATGAACCGTAGTTTTGCAGCACTAGACAAGCAGTGCCACTGGAGTGGGCAGGGACAGCAGGAAACCATGGGAGCCTAAGGTGGAACTGCAGCTCCTGAAGAAACCAGGCTCAGAGCACCCCCGGCATCACCAGAGCTTTAAGTTTGCTCAGCTACCTGTTCTGGACCCTTCCAATTCACGCCTTCACTTGCCAATTTACTGCTGCCAAAATAAGCCAGAGTTACTTTAAAAAGTTTTAAATAGTAGACCTTTAAAGTCCTGGTTTATTTTATTTAAGTAGAAGAGTGCCTCATACACACTACCAGAATAATGGAAAGGCTGTGAATAGCTGGGGGCAGATTGGGGCAGTGACATCTCCACCTGGCGCAGATTGCATTGAAGACTGACATCAAATCCTGTGCCACACTGTTATGTTATCTCAGCTCAGGTACCTACTCCTACTGCAGCCATGATGAAAACCTGAGGTCCTAAAAATTGTTTTATGGTGTCCCAAAGGTTGTTTTAAACATACTAACTTTACACATCATACACAGCAAAGAATATTATATTTACTATCAGGAAACCAGTTGATTAACAACTAAATACAAGCTAAATAACTTAAGATAAGGTATATATAGGATTCTACTATGCTGTCATATAGGAATATTTTACTAGATGTCTTTTACTTCTTCACTGTAACATTATTGACGTTGTTTTATTTTTATTTTGTAAGGCCTCACTCTACTCATTACAGGATATGCCCATTTTCTGCAGCTCTCTAGGATTTTAGCAGGTACATCTGTACCCTGACTTTTTCAACTATCTGAACACACAGTTGCTTCTTTCAGATTTAATGAAGTACTTCTTTGATATAAATTATATTAACTTGTAACTTCCCTGTTCAAACTGAGATCTTAGCTGAATTCTGTCTTTAGTTTAAATGAAATATGGATAACATTCTCTGTCATTAGGAATGAAAAAAAACAATCTTAAACTAATAAATAAGTACAAAAAATACATTGTACCGCATAAGAGTTTTACATTTTCAAATACATCTACATGAAAGTGTTCTTAAATTGAACAGGCTTTTGGATTTTAGTTCAGACTACTTACTCAAGTTCAGCTCTGAACACAAGTAACAATCTATGGATTAAACTACAGACATACAGTTTCATTCAGGCTGAGGTTCATTAAAGCCATTTACTAAGTAAAATCCATATAACTATTTTCCCAATACATTCAACCATACCATGCATAATAATTATCACTATTATTGTAAAACCAGTGGCTCATGTTCTACTCACAGAGCTACCACTCCTACCTT
>JAOXXN010000102.1:14525107-14541614 GCA_026770055.1 Myrmophylax atrothorax
CAAACAAATACTATTTTTTCCTTTCCCTCCCTCCATCTTTTAACACACATATAAAAACCAAAGATCCCCCAAATGCTATGGCAACAGGTGAAGGAAGACCTGGAGGCTAGGCTCCCTCCAATAGTTGGAAGTGATTAAGGAAGAAAAGACAATAATTATTCTACCAATATTTGACAATATTCTCTGCCTTCTGAAATAGTATGCTAGTACTGCTGGTAAGACCATCCATCAGGCCCTTAGACAGAACTAATAAACATTAAAAATGTGAATGACTATTTCTGGAAAAACATTTACACTATTTGTATTAGTCCTAGGAATGAAAACTTATGGCAGCAATACTACTCCAATTCATACTGAAGTGATTCACACTGAAGAAATGTTTCCACGCAAAAGATGAACAGAATAGCCAGAAAGAAATTTCTAACAGCTACAAAGACTGTAACAAAAGCAGACATTGTGGCAGTAGAAAACAAATTGCCAGCTATTGTAAATCCTATTATTTTCTCAGTGTGCCTAAATAGCATACTACCAGGGCTCCCACTGACATTGCTAGAATGGAAATAGAATATTATTGTGAATGCATTTTCAAAATATTATAGAAGCCAATAGGGTCCACGTTACTGTCTATAGAATATGCAATATAAGCTATCAAGCTCTCCCTCTCCTTTCACATCAAGAACACCTGTTTCTTACACAGAGTGAGCCTGCTTTTTGGCAAGGTCTCTGTTTCACCACAATAAATATAAGTAAATACAACTAGTGCACTCATAGGTTTAAAAGATGTTTTTACCACCTGATTTCCATTTGTCTCATGCAGTCTGCTACAGTTTTGATGTGTTTCAATTTCATCACAGCTTTTCTCTACATGAGGCATGTTGTGAGGAAATGCAACATGTCATGGCTGAACATCGTATGCATCTCTGCATGCTCACACATGAACTGTTAGAGATGTTTCAAATCAGTTATCTTGGATACAAAACAGATGACACTGAGTGCTGCAATGATGTTGAGCAAAGTTTTCCCAAAAGATCTGTAAAAAACCAATGTTTTGCCCAAACCTGTCTTATCTATCAAAATTCTTTCCTCCCTCCATGCTAAATTATTGGTTTATACATAGCTTTCAAAAGAACTGAGAGGGTTTTTTAAAACTCCTTTTCTCTGTTGTACTCTATAGTTAACATTGTAAGAAGCTCAGTCATACTTCAAAAGACAAACAGTTCATTTTGTTGATGACACACTGAGGGAGAGAAGTTCACACACAAGCATGTGTGCATGCACACACACATTCCACGCACTCTAGAATAAGCTTGCATCAGAATATTTTGAAAAGTTCCCACAGGATTTACAGCCTTTAATGATCAAACCAGTTCAAATATTTAGATTCTAAAGCAATCAGGAAAATAATGATTTTTACAATAAAAGCTGAAGAATTAAATCCCTAGCAAGTACAAAGGAATACTTGGTTTCACCAATACAGTTCTTACAGCTCAATTGTTTTCACTGTCATATGACACTAATTTAGATGTCCTCGTTGCCTGTGGGAATTTCACAGTGTGTTAACATATACAATTAAAAATAGTTTGCTTCAGATGTGTAACTTTTAAAAAATCAACAAAGTGCTACTTAACAAAAAATGTACATTTTTTTAAACTCTAGTTATTCATATACTCTGATATCAGGTTCTTACATGATCCTAGAAATTTAGATTTTTTTCAAAATGATCATTTTGAATAGACAGATAACTTGCTTGAGATCTATGTCTTTTAGTTCAATGACTTTAGTATTTCTCCATCACTTCCAGTGTAGAAGCTTTTCTGTCACTGTAAAACAATTTTAAAAGTTTTCTGTAGTGGTGAGTAATTTATTCAAAATAAAATTTAAAGTATTTCATCTGTGTTTGTAATAAGGAGCTGGGACAGCATAAATTAGCATGTAAATTAAAACTTGTGAGGATTGGCAGCACTGGGTTTGACATTATAATAGTACAAACTTCCAGAATAATCTCAATTTATAAAAGTTTCATTATGATTGCCAAGCCCATTTAAAGCTTATCACAGAAATTCAACTACAATATATTATGTGAAACAACATTTCTTTATGGAATTCCATGAAGAATCATATGAAGGTTTGTGAGAAAAATCTTGCTACCTCTGTAGACAGAGTTTTGGTAAATTCTGTAGTGTCTTCAAGATCTCTTGCCTGTGTGTGCCTTGCGTGTCTGTGTACTGAGCACTTGCTTTGCTACAGTGCTGCCTTTCTTTGCTTTGGTAAAATCTGAACTCCTGGTTACAATGACAGTTTTGTAGAATGCACATGTGAGCATCTTGTGGGAGAGATAAGTGGTGCCTTCACAAAAGACTCAGTGCAAATTTTTCATTGTGTGGCTTGGATTTCTCAGCCTGCATATACAATTTGGGGCATTTAATACAGTCCCTCCAGCACACCTGAGCGAAGTACAAATGTTCACATGAACAGCAGCCTGCACTCAGTACCAGCCTCACAATAGACCGAGAACCGATTTTCAGTATGTGAGGTGGAATAGATTTTAACATGCCTTATAAAAATTTCTCAGCTCTTTCCAGAAAGGACACGAATTAAGTAGCCTAAGTTTCATGTTGCAGGCAAAATTAATTGCAAAGCACACATCATTAAACTTTTACAGCAAATCTTGTCCTTGCTGGAACATCATGAGCCGTGTTAGGCACATTCCACACCATGTTACATTTTCACAAAATACACATTTTACTGTACCTTCAAAGATTTCAGGAGTGTTAAATCTCATAATGCAAAGTTCAGGAGTTCAGTATGAATTTCACTGAGCAGTACTAGCTGCATATTGCAGTATAGATTGGCCACACTACAGCTGAGTAAAACCTTCAATGTATGGGTGGATTCAAAATAAATTACATGAAATTATGTCACTCTAGTATTTCTACGAATCTCAAACAAGTACCAGCAGTTTTCACATACAGCAGCTGCAAAAGTTACAGACCTTACCTTCAAGCACATCCCATACCTGCAGGAGCAGGCACACATCTGCTCACCTGCAGTTATTGGGTGGGTTCTTTTTTATTCAAAACAAACAGAGAGGGGAAAAAAATATCACACAAATGCAGAGTCATTATGAGAAATGTAAACAGTTCAGATGAGAGACAAGTAGTGTTTGGATTAGGAAGTGGAGAGCCACTATGCTACACTTAAATACAGTGGTTAGACAGTTAATGTATCAAACAAATTCCAGCAGCTTGGAAATGCAGGGAAAAAACAATGCAAATTGAACAACTGTGATGAATAATTGAAATCATACCCTCAGTGCAAGCTTTTCTGCACAGTTTTCTGTCTTGACACAGATTCAAATTTTATACTGTTTGTACAACACAAGCTTCACAGAACACAACTAAAATTATCCCACATGGAGAATTACTGCACAATGTGGCTGAATGTGGAAACTGTTTTGCAGAGTTTTCATGTGTAACAGCCCCAGCAATGGGCTTTAAACTTTAACTTTAGTTCTCTATTGACATAATCTAGTAAAGAGCATGAAGAAGTACCTGCTGGAGGCAGATGTCACCCGTTCACTTCCTGTTGTTTCACATGCATCCTGTGAATTTGTTCCACCCGCAGCTTGAGCAGTCTTGGTAGAAGACATGAAATATGTGTTGTACAACATATTTGCAATTTTTGTTGCACAGATTTCTTCATGTCCTGATGCTAAATCACCATCAAAACAGGCACAGTAAATAACTAATAGGAAAAAAGAGAGAGAAGTGCTGTATTTATTATTGGTATCTACTTTAAGTTTGGAGGGACAAATATATCTTATCAGTATAATAATCTTGCCACCTGACGTGATACCTGTTGGTTGTTTCTCAATCCTGATAATTCTGAGGGAGCAACAAGACATACTAGAGTACATTTCCTCCTGTCAGCCAGCCAAAGGATTAAAGCTAGAGCTGCTATTCACTACCCAACCTTAGCATCAAAACAAGTTGTTGTGGGTTTTTTTTAAACTACAGTTTGAATTTGCTAATGACAAAGGGAACTCCCAGTGGGTGTGACAATCATGAGATAATCAGCTTTAGAGGATTAGAGGACCCCAGGGGGGTGATTAGCTCAGGTTGGCCAAGCCCTCTGTCATGAATTAATTCAGAAATGAATATTTGCATTCCAACACCGCATCTTAGTGAAACTGATTTCCAGCCTATGAATTTTTTTGTTGGTTTTTTCTTTTATGAAAAGCAATTCACATTGCACAAGACAATTGGCAGCTGCAGCTAATGAAATGTGAGATGATTAAGCAATAAGGATCTGAATTTTGAGTGATTTACTTCTGCCAATGATCTTTCAACACAAAGAACATGTTCATTGTTATTTTTAGTCTGTCTTTTTTCCTACACTTTCATTAAATGCTTGATGGAATATTTTCAATTCATTTGATTCCATGGTTGACAATCAGATAACTTTTCCTTCCATAATTAGCAATTATCAACTGTACAAAAATACTGAATGCCATTGGGTTTGCATAATAAACAAAAAGCAGAAGCGATGATAGCAAGTTTGCTGAACTGAAAATATATCTTTTGTGCACTTGACAGCTATTTGGGAATTTGAAATGGTGTTACATACTTATGGATGCATTGGTGAAATGGCCTATATGTCTGACAGTTACATTAAATCCAACCAGGAAAAACTGTCGCCTGACACAGATTTAGCCAATGCATTTGATAAAATAGGCTGGAGAAACATAATCTGCCAATGTAACAGTAATTTAAATCTGTTTTATCAAATAAAGGAAAAGAATTATGTGCAATAAGAAAGAGATAGAAATTTGTATGGCTAACTTTTTGTTCTAAGAGATATCATTGTATGTGTGGAGGATAATAGACAAACAGCAACCATGTGGGCTACTTAATATGGCTACATGTGCACTCTCTCTTCTTTATATCCTTTTGCCTCCTGATTCCACAATCTGTTCTTCAGTGTTGGCAATTTCTTGGATATGTATTTTTTGTAATCTCTGTGTTCTGATCATGTATCTCAATTTCCATGTCTATAAAATGAAGATGATAGTGATGAAATTTAGTTTCTAGAAGCATTAAATACCATCACTAAAGAGAATTAATTTTCCAATTTTCTTGCCTGAACTTACTTTTTTCCTTCTCTTTGGGGAAAATAAAGAATAATTCTATTTCAGTACTGCCTATGTTCCAATCTGAAATTTATAACTGAATAAAGGCATCTTATAATAGTCATTTCTGACTTTCAGCTTTATCAGTCCATTTTTCTGTCATATCCACCAAATATTATATAATCTCTTTATAAAATGTTGCCCTTGAATTGTGATAGATTTTTCTGCTATATTCCCTGGGAGAAACTAATGTTTTGTGTTTTTCTTTTTTGTTCAATTGTCTTCATTTTCTGCCTAAATACTTCAAAACACTCTGCAAAAGCTGAACTGTTATTTCTTTACCAGTAGTAGCAATAGTCATAGCTGTAGCCTGGGTGACAGAAAAGAAGGAAAATTCTGTAAAAGCCAATAATTAGGCCTCTTAGCCTGACTATTAAATTGTCTTTTTGTATGTGAACCTGGAGAAGGGAAAAGTATAGAGACTGGAGTTGATGGACTTTTGTGAACTTTCTTGAATCATAGCACATGCTAATCCAAAACCTGAAAGTTAGCTACTACTTTATTCTTAATATTTGCATCTGCCTTGTTCCTGTAGAGCACTTCTGTACTTAATATCCATTATTTATATTTTAAAAGGAAATTTTAAGGGAGTTTCTATGGTTCTGTATCCCTGCTGAGATTCTTCTCCCTTAAATCCTTGTGCAACCTGTTTTTCTTTCTTCTCCTATTAATCTCTCCTTGACTACACTCCCACCCACTGACAAACATATCCATGGATTGTATGGCTTGAATATTGTGCCTTAAAAGCTGAAAGGCTAAGTGGAATGGTGCAAATCTTATCTTATTGCTATATACTGCCATAAAGCACTAAATGTAAAAGAAGTAGACTTCTTGTTAGCACTGCAGTCAGTAACAACCTGACTGTGAAAAAGTTTTAGACATAATTCCAGTTTGATTTTAGTGGGCCTCCATAATTCTGGCCCCCAGAGACAGATGAAGAAACAGCCTTTAACTGTGAATGGTCTTATGCAATAGAAAGCAGTCAGTGTGAGCGCAACTTCATTGATAACATTGCAGTTCATCCATATTCAATGCAGCACATTGCCAATAAAATGGTATTCTGTATTCTGCCTAATAGCTGCTGCTAAGCCTGGGTCCGTTTACAGGGACAGGACCTGCCTAAGGTGCATGTTGTCAGTCTCTGTAGGAGAGAGCAGACGAAGAACTGGGCTCCTCCCAGTATAACTGCAGCCCAAACTGCCACTGTTTGGGAATTTTTTCCTCATAGTCACAGTCAACAAAATGCACAGAGCTGCTGTGTCAGAGAACGCGCTGCGGCTGCACACCCTGAGCAAAGAACGCTGCCGGACTGGAGTGCTCCGCGGGGCTGGCCCTCGGCTCTCTCAGCGCAGCCCAGGGCTGAGCTGCTCACACCCAGGCAGAGCACGGACTCAAAGCAAAAGGCTGGACTAAGAGGGTGTGAGAAACTGCACTGTTTTCTATATGGGCTGTTTCTGTGCAGGTATATTATGTCAGAAACAAAGGAGTAGGGGGACCAAAACTTAAAGGTGCAGACAGCTGTGTCTGTCCAGCGTGACATTCACACTGACAGAAATGTGGGTTGAGCGCATGTATGGGGACTTCTGAAATTCCACAGGGTGCCTTTCTGCATTTGCAGGTGCTGCTGTGTTTGAAAACTGTGGACCTTAAGGTTTCCATTTCAGGAGTTAAAGTACTTTGCGAGTTCCATTATTTCATGATTCTAATTCTTAAGCATGGATTCCCTTGATGTATGGTGAACAGATGTATTTTTGCTTTCTTGCAATGCATCTTGAATGATTCACACTATAACATTTTAGAATGATAACTGTGGTACAATATATCTTTTGTATTTTCCTTAAAAGGATAAAGAAATCTTAAAACTGTTTAAAGCTGAGTTTTATCTAAATAAAAAAGCATTGGCTGCATCTAGTCAAACAGCATGGATAATAGGTCACTGAATTGAATAGATTTTTCTCAGGCCCTAAATGCTATCACAAGCACAAATGTGAAAATTCTGCTGCACATGTTACAGATAATGGATTTTCATCAGTCAGGGAAATATCCCTTCAGGGCTGTATTATATTTACAGCAACAAAAAAAGTTTTAATCTTTTATTAGAATAGAACTTGCAGCATTTTTTCAATTACGTTTATTCTGTAACCAACTTTCTAAGATTAACTGAAAGGGCAGATAGGTAGTAATGCAACAAATGCGATGGGGATGGATTTCTGGGGTTTGTAATGTTGTTTTAACCATTATGCTGTTTGACAGCAAGGACCATAGAAAGGGTCGTATTCAACACTCACTAAAAATATAAAAAATCTGGCTTCAAGTTAGATTATAAAAATATCTGTTCTGGAGTTTGTATGTGGTGCTCTAAGTTTCTATTTTTGAGCAGTCACGGGCAGAGGAGTTTTCACCAGTGAGTCGCTTCAAGGCATTGAGGTGTTGTAGTAGTGGAAGGGACCAGTGTCTGAAAGGCTCTGAGTCCAAGCTGATGTCTGGCCTGGAAGCACCTCAGCAGTGTTCAGCACTGCTGGGTAATTCTGAGGCAGTTTAGAAAGTAGTTGCAATAGGTGTTTTCCAGACATAAGTATCCCATCCCTTTCACGGTAGCAAAAGTAATTCAGTAATAAGTGCTTGCTAACCAGTATTCTCCCCACCCCAGCCCTCCCCAACACAAAAAGAATGAATTTGCTTGGCAATGATGAAATAGTTTGTTCTAGAAAAAGCTGCATGTTAGTTTTTTGTATTGGTGAAAAGGACATTCAAATGGTTGCTTCAGTGATAAATCAAAAAAATCCTTTCATGAGAGGTGCATGGCAGGGCACACACATCCTGAAAAATCTTACAAGTAAACTTAAATTTTTGCATTGTACAGTAATTTCAAAAGGCCTCTTTTCCTTTCCCAATGTAAATCTTTTTAAAAATGGAAGTCTTTGAAGACGTATGAGATAAGCCATTGCTATCAGCCAACCCCCACTTGAGAAAAACAGGCCAATTCACCAACTGACAGCAAGGTTAAAAACGAGATTTGATCAAAAATTTTCTCCAGAATTAATTAACTGAAGGATAAAAGCTGATTTTTCAAGGCTAGACTTTCTCAGATTGTTCTACATTTATTTTCCATGTTTTAATTTTGTGATGACAGCTCTATGTCTGTCCATTAGCAATGTCCAAGTCCCTTTTGATCACTTTTAGAAGGAGCAGAGCAGCTGCTTTGCTGCAGGGAAAAAGCAGAGGCACAGAGTTTCCTGCTCTCTGCTATGCCTTGTTTGGATTAGGACATGGTCACCTATGGATCTCATAGCTGCATTTTGGATCATCCAGAGTGGAAACTTTCAATAATATCCCCCTAGAGGGGAAAAAAAAAGTTACTTAAATTGTTTTCTTACTTAGCATTAAGGTATTGGGTTTTTGGTTCTTTTTTAAAACACACATCATTTTCCTAATATCCATAAAGAAGAAGAAGATGCAAACTTTGCAGCTTAGACTTGTCTCTTATATGTGTCTCTTATATACTTAAAGGAAAAATCCTTTGCAAGTACATTTAATAACTGGGATTAAAAGTTTAAAGGTAAAAGTAAAGCACAAAAGACTTTGTGCTTTCAATTCATAGCAATTCATAGAAATATATCTGAAAGGGAGAAAGCGGGGATTTCTTGACAGAAAGCAAAAAACTGAGAGGAGACAAATTAAGTTTAGGCTCTGCATTATAATTAAAACTTCTAATTACCACATCTCTATCCAAAAGCATACTTCTAAGCAAAATCATTGTTTAAAGACAGGAGGTCATGTGGTTAGGGCTCAAAATAAAAACTCCTTGATGAGTTTCTGATTTTTAACTATGTCTCTACTAGTATTGGATCATGTAAGAAATTTATGCAATAACATCACAACTTAATGATTATTATCTTACTGATTTGTACTATTGCCTTGAAAATATCTAGTGCTCTAAATTCTCTGAATGAAATTCAAACTTATTAATATTAATGAATAATACAAAAGATAATTTTAGATCTTGCAGTTATTCAGAAGTTGAAGTAAAAGGTATCTTCAGAGCAAAATGTTTATCACTCTACATCAGCAAATAAAATCCAGGGAACTGAATGAAATATCTGCCGTGCTATTGAGGGAGTCTGTGCACAACTTTGCATATCAGGTTTCTTTTGCATCAATTTATCAGTCTTACTGACAATCTTACTATTGGAATGAAGTGTGACTGTATATGGTTACATTTCATACTGGTCTTAATCCCCTCAGTTAACAGGAGCAACAGAAATGATTAAAACAAATAAACCAGCCATCTTAATAATATACAGTAAAAATCATATGAATTTGAATATCATTGAGTGATTGTAGACAACTCTGACATCTCAATTTAGCCTCCATTTTTTTTTAAGTTAATTGCACATACAGCTTTGATTTTAAATGCTAAACGGCATCTTCTCTTCTTTTCCCCTTCATTCATAAAATACTGGATTTTATCTTCTATTTCCACAGGAAATATGGGCTGTGCTAGCATAAAAGTCTGATGGCACACCACAGGTAACATTGTTCATGGTGTGCTGTAATCTCTGGTTAGCTGCCAGGGCTAACTGTTGGTGTTCTGGCAAACTGGACCAAGCAGAGCCCATAACATGCCCAGAAATGTTACATCAACATGCATATTCTGCATATTCACTGCACAGATGGAAAGTAAAGTGTGACACTGATTTCTGACTGCTGAGTTGGGGGGTCAGAAGCTTCCTGGGAAAGGCAAAATACCGCAAAGATCTTGTAAATGTGGAAGCATCAACTGCTGTCACCCCTAAAGGAAGGTCATAATGTCCCATCCCACCATCTAGATATCTTCACCAGCTACCCAGTTTGCCTAGTGTTAGTATTTGCCCTGAAATATCAGATTGCCACGGAAACTAGTTAGTGTGTGTAGTAGGGAGGTAACATGCTGTTATTACAGCTTTCCAGTCCATGCTGTTATGTGTGAACGGGTTTCTGGATCTGCCCAATACTTCAATTTCTCTGATTTAGAACAGTTATATTTGATCAGCAAAGGATGTTTGGTAGTGAAGAGGAGTTTTCATGTGATACAGCAGTGTTCAGTCAAGTGTAAGATGTGTTATATTGGATCTCAGATAAGAAAGTGAGGTAGTAATCAAACCTGGAGCATCTTCAGGTTTGGTCTTGATCCTAACATGCTTAAGCGGGGCAAAATGGTACAAGCATAAATGAATATAGAACAGAAATTAGGGGGATATGTTCCTAATTCTCATATTAGTGAAACTCTGGAAGAGATATCCACTAATAAAGGGACTGTTTTGAATACAGAAATGTTTCTGTAGGGCATTTACTGACAGTAGTGTTGGAAGTGTTGGAAGACTGACCTTGATTAACTAAAAGTTTCCATCCTGTGTTTCTAAGGTTGCTAACATGCTGGTATTGTTTGTATTTTCACTCACCTGAACTATAAATCTGGCAATAAATCTGTGGGAATGTTCATAGTACCATTGTTAACATGTATAAAAGCTGGAAGGATTTGGCTTTTTGTAATTTAGTAAAAGGACCTTATGACTCTGAACTACTAAGTACTAAAAAAATGCAAACATTTTGTAAAGTCTGCTGTGGTACATGCAGAGAGGGCTGTGGCCCCACAACACAAATCAGAAACCTTGAGGAAAGCCCTCAGAGTGTTTTGGGCTTTTCTTGTTTGCTTCATCCCCCAAAAGATTGAGAGAAGTTTTGATCTACAAAGTTGTGTGACATTTCATTTTTCTTGAATTCTGCATTTCACTTGCACACTTGCCATGTGACCACTAGTATCAAGGAACAGAGAGCATTTTTATAAGTGTCTTCAGACAAACTCAGATTTCACAAAAATGATTTAAAAGTACATCTCCCACTGTAATTACACATTATTTCATGTTAATACAGGTTTTAAGTCTGAGTAGATTTTATAGTGTAAAAAAGCACCTTCTTTATGAGTCAAGTGAATAATTTACTATGAATAATTTATAAGATGAATTGAGTTCTTCTTTCATGTACCACCTACATGTAACAATTTCATTTATTTTACTTTTTTGTTTCTGTTTTTGTTTAAATTCTGAGTTAATATGCACACCTGAAAGCTGAGCTTCTTTACCTAATGATGCCTGGTCAAATAAGATCCATGTTTCTATACCTTGAATGGATAAACAGAATATAAATATGTTGTACAAGCAAATGTTTTAATTACAGATTTTAAATCTGCTTTTGAGAAACTGCTTAATGTGAAACCTGCTCTCAGAAGTTATTACCAGGAGTAACATGAAAAGGATAAGATGCTTACATAAATCAAATACAACAGAGTAATCAGAATCGTCTCTCAGTTCATGTGCAGGGGTTTTATGGTTAATTCTCTTTTGGAATAGATACAGAGGAGGCACATGGCTTACTCTAAGGGTCCCAACGTATCCCTGAGGAACAGAGCAGTAAGCATAGGCAGAGAGCAGGTTTTCCTGCTCTGTGGCGCCTTTTGGGAGAGTCTCCAGAGAGCAGCATTATCTGACAGAAAGCATAGCTGAGGCAATCACATTATTCTCTTGGTACATCAAAGACTGCCTCTGGTGTACAGGTTAGGGCAGTCTCAGTCCCTTTTTCATACAACAGCTAGACCCATTTCAAGGTGCCCAAAAGAAAGAAGTAGGAGCTGCCTCCCTCCTGTGTTTGTATTCTGCACCATCTCAGAATGAATCAGGCCCATGACACCTACTTTACACAGAGTCTTAGACTCTTAATCCTGTTTAAATTTTAATGTGAAGGCTTGTTACAGTTTCTATAATTTGAGGCATTAAAAAGCAGATGAAGCATCTTTAATCATAAAAGCTTTGTTGCTCTAATTTACGATACCTGCGTTTTAAGCCCCACCATAAAGTGGATTCTGTTTGGGGGATGATAGTTCACAGTAAGGAAATGTGATCCATCAGGAAACCCCTTTACATTAAAACATTTTGACAGCATGAGTAATTAAACCTGTTTCCCAGGTGCAGAGCAATATTTTAAATGCCCCTCTGGCTACTATACCTTCAGGTTTGTCTGTCTTTCTTCCTTATCATCCACTGTAATAACAAGATAATGAGAAGATGGCACAGTATAAGGAGGGCTGGATTAGCAATTAATAATCTAAGTATATAATCAGAATGTTAAAATCTCATTTTAACTGATTTGTGCATTAGTTTTATATGACACTGACAAATTCTTTTGTGCATTTCTATGTGATTGAGAAACAGCAAATGGGAAATCATGGCACTGGTGCTTCCTGCTGTGACAAGTTATAGCCTAAAATGATCATTTCTGACTTTGAAGTGTCAGTTGGCTCTAGAGCACAGCTATGCAAACCTTTTTATGCAGAGAGCATGTGATTTTTTTCTGTGAACCTTTGAATAACAGTGCATGAAGACTGGCAAACCCTAAAAACCTGATGAACTCATGAAAGCACAATTTGGACAAGTACAAACTTGTGCCACGAAGCCAGGGGTAAGATCTATTTGACTTACACACATTGTAATCAGATGCTGCTCCCTGTCAGACTGACAAAATTCTTTTAACACCCCATGCCTATGCTCACTTGCTTCCTACCAGCCTCCATCTTAAATGCCCCAAACTGACAGGTGAATGGGTACTTAACCCTCCACTATTGCCATTTTTTGTGGAGTAGCCAGTCAGTTCTGCTCTTCTCTTCGTGGAACAGAACACGGGTTACAGTGCTGCATTTCCCAGCAAAGGATCTTTGGAGGAAATCTTTGGAAGCAGAGTCCCAGGCATGAGTCTGCTTTTGCTGCTTTAGCCAACATAAAATTTTGTAATTCTGAAGACTGAGCCCTGGCACACATAGCTGTATAATTCTTTCCTGGTTTTCACTGCATTGTCAAGGCCACTATATCTGAAGTGTACAGCTAAACCTGGGAAATCTGATTACGCTGGAAGGATGTGGTGGCTTCTGGCAGTGGGCTGAAGGCAGGAATAGCAATCCACTTGTGAGAAGTTTTGAGAGGGAATCAGGCAGTCACAGGAGGTCTGAAAAAGGAAGGTTTTAGTCCCACCCTATTGCACAGCCAAATACAATGTCTGCAGCTGATGAATGGAGAATTTTCAATTTTTTAAATGCTTGAGAGTATATACATCATATGCTTAACTGAAGTATTTATCACTTGAGAACACCTTTAAAAATATCAGAAAGCTATAATTTTTGAAATCCTAAATGTCATAACTTTTATGCCTATAAGGCTTACATGCAAATACATGCCTCCTCCCGAGCTTGAATTTTTCCCCTTTCATGTAATTTTTTTCCCATTTTGTGTAATAAGGCATTCCACAAAACGGGCATGTCACTTGTACAATCTGTAGTCATTATAATACAGTCTTAAATGCTGAATCAGAAACTCTGGGAATGTCTTCATATTCAGTGCTAATTCCAATAGTTTCTACGGTTGCTCACCAGCTCTACAATGTGGTCAGGAAGTATTGTAGAAATATTAATATCATGGGTCTATGCCTGGTGCAAATGAGAACCACAGCAGACTCAAAGGGATTTTTGAGTGTTTATTACTTTTTGTACATACATGAACATATACAAATATTTGTTAGAAGCAGAAGCAACTGTTCACCATCCATTTTATTGATAATGGAAGTAATCTGATTTAGCATAAAAAACCAAACACGTTTTTTATCTGTATAGTACAGATGTTTGTTTAAAAACCACAACAAAGTAGATCACCTGAGACATTGCTCTTAAAAGAGAAAATATGATCATTGTTCATATAGCTATTGTCAGAGGGCATAAGTGGCTCTATGTGTCCTAATACCTTTACATGCTGCTCAGCTGAAGCACATCACACTCATTTCTATCTGGGTTTCTAGGGTAAGAGGCTGCCTGGGTCACCAGAGGACTAGCAAGGACTGTCTCCTAAGCAGTGTAAGAAATATCTGTTAGGAGTTGTTGCAAAAACCTGTGCTACAGGAAAGTTCATAGTTTGCAACAATGACTTGTGTTTGTCTTACAAAATGTCAGTTCTGCCACACTGTGTGCTGCTGCTGTATCTGTTTAATGTTTAGATACCAACAATCAAAGTACTTCTGTAACCACAGGATTGGGTCATGTCCTGTCTTGTTCATTGGGGAATTAATTGTACTTGTTTTAGAGTTAGCTGTTAAGGAGATTAGGAAGGTAAAGCATAGCAGGGTAGCTGTGGTTGCATGGCAACTGGAAAGAACATCTGGTATTCTTAATTTTCTTAGAACCTATAGATCTTAGTGCCATCATATGAGTAGTATTATTTCTACCATCATGCCTCATTTTTTCTATTTGTTAGCCAATAGGTAATGTCCTTGATGTTACCAGTTCACCCAAGGGCAAAATTCAATACAATATTGGATGCTGTGATGTTCAAGTCAGCTTCCTAATTGCCAGGCACTGCTAGCCTGAGAGGATACTCTCCAGAAGCAGCATAGAGGAAAAGGTCTATCCTCATATGAAAGACTGGCTTTGAGGTTGGTCAGACAGCCCTGTTAGCTACTTGAGTGTATGGTGTGTCTCCTGTCTGCTTAAACAAGAGATCTATTTGAAATTTTGTTTGTTGCCCTCCTGCAGGACCATTTCTTTCCTTTCAGGAGGGCAGAAAGACCAGGCCATCTGGCACAAAAATGGCATCTATAAGGAAAACTGCCTCAAGTGCACTTTGACTCGTCTTCCTTGATAATTTCCCCACTTGTGGTTCCAACTTCTTTATGAGATTTTTTTCCTGACAAACAAAAGAGTCCTATTAAAGCCATGGTTTGCTTCATTCATTTTTTAAATAAAAACTCAGTAAGTGATGTGGTGTCAAGCATAGACCAGATTGGTTTTTTTCAGCTGCCTTTAGCATTTGACATCATTCACCCACCCTCTGGCTTTCTTCAGTGTTTACTTTAAAACACAAGGAACAAAAGGGTTTTCCACAGAGCTTCCTGCTGGGGAGTTGCACACATTGGGCAGACTCAGCAAGCACCAAGGCTCTGGGCTGGTATGGAGCCTTGGAAAACCTCCCTGGCCTTGCCACACCAGAGACAAGCTCTGTTTTAAGCTCTCCTTGCCTCTGTTTAGGCACCCAAACCAGCCCATTTCTAGGGCAAAGCTACTGATTTCATCAAACCTGAATGGCATTTGGACTCTGGAGAGCAGAAGCTGCAAAGGAGGGTGGATTTGCTTCCCACACTGCTCAGCACCTCCCTCCTCTGGACCCACTGCTCTGCTCAATGCCAGACAGAAATAAATGCCCATAACATGCCAAAGCCCCTTTTTCAGTCTGAACACATTGCTGGAAAGATCAAGCAGGGACCTGGAGTTTTATGAACATCAACAAGGAACTGTTTTCCTCAGTCAACGAACCTCAGTGAACCCTGTATGTGTGTTTGCTTGGCTGCTACAATTCTCATTGTCCCCCAAGAAGCTGATGAGAGCATTTTGAAATAACTAACAATTGCATAAACATAGAAAATTAATTTCTTATATTTTAAAATGTTGACTAGACTAGCAGATTCTATAATTGATGCATAAAAATATCCTTTTGCAAATCCTGCCTTTAAGATATACATCTTTGTACATCCTCTTTTGCTACTTCCTGTTCATCCTTTGTTCAAATCTTTTTGAGAATCAGCCCAGATTAGAATTCATCATGTCTAAAAAAAATGAGATGCTAAAGGTATTCTTTCTTCAGTGTTCATCTCCAGCCTTTCTTGACAGACTGTCAAGAAATATGTCTCTAAAAAGCCAGGTTAGCTCCTCAGAGACAACCAGTGATGCAGTTCTTAGTAAGGTACTAAAACCCAGTCAGAGTGCACCTTATTGTTGCTGTGTGCAGTGATGTGACATCTGAGTTATTTGTTTTCTCTGCCATAAGATAGCATTAGGGGACATAATGTGCACAGATCACTCATTTGTGGAAGTATTTATGGTGCTGCTTTCGAGGGATCATTCAATTCCAAAGCAGATGGCAAAGCATGGATATTCATGGACTACTTTAAAAGCTATCTTAGGTAAAATGTTTTCACACAGAGCAGCTAAAGCATGTAACAATCTGATATTTTACAACACTTATTACTTAATGTTTACCTATATTTACAATAAATCTTCATAAATGCTACTCAAGCAAGAATTTGTGAGTTCCAGGTTTTATTATAGTATATCCCATGGGATCTTTATCGCTCAGGCCCCTGACCCTGCAAATATCTATGCATGAGTTAACACTCAGCTGAGGGGGCCTGCTGTGCTCAGTGAGACTGAGTGTTTGTAGCATGGCAAACTCCAGGAACATGTGGCTTGTG
>JAOXXN010000102.1:14555967-14573185 GCA_026770055.1 Myrmophylax atrothorax
TGCTAGTGCCACACACTCCTTTGTCAGGATTTGTTTACCAGACTGTTAATAGATGAAAATTCTTCTGGGTTTAGATGCTTTAGTTTGGAGTTTTTCCCTTTCTGAGTAACTTTGGATTTTAAAAGCGTGATGATTTAGTGTGGTTTAAGTGATGTGCTTATGGATGCAATATAACACTGATAGCAAAACTAAGTGCCTAAATGAATCTCTAATGTCAACTACAGTTTCACAGAGCTGGGATAAGCCAGCAAGTAAAGCTGTTTCAGTGCAGCTCTCAGCTGGAGCTGATGGCCGAGGAGATGGAAAGCCATTCTCCCTTTCTACCTCAGGCCAGCTAAAGAATGCTGGTGACATGCTGGTCCCCATTCCTTCTTCCTTTCCCTGCCAGAGGCAAGAGAGCAATAGTAAATGCTGCCAGATGTGGAGACTGTCCTGCTGTGTGGCTGTGGTTTTGAAATTTTACTATACTTTTTTGTATGTTTGTAAAAAAAGCTTTCTATACCTCAAACCTGTAGACTGGTGTAGTCTATAGCTCAGCCCAGGAAAAGCATCACAGACAGTAGCTGTCCTGAGTGAAGAAACAATCATGTTTGATTACTTCTACCACTGAATTTCTTTTTTAACATCTGGAAGCTGCTCCCACACCTAAAACTTTGAGAGAAAGTTGGAGTACTTCCTAAGATACCATGCCTCTCCCTTTCCAGCTTGTTCCTTGATTGCTGGCTGACATAAGAAAACAAAAATAATCTCTAGTGGAATTTCTCTTGCCCTGGAAAAGCAAAGTATATGAGGTGAGCACCCTGAGCACTTTTTTGTCTGTTCCAAATTTGAGATTTCTCATCCAGAAAGTGTTTTCTAATAATGATATAATTCAGTCCATCACACATTGATCCTGATTTCAGTGATAAATGGTACATCTTGCCTGGACCTCTGAAGTTCCTGGTTTGCTGATGTATTTCTCATGCTGTAGGTTACTTTCCAGACCCTGAGGTACCTGAAAAACAGCTTTACCATTGACTTGTAGAGGAATGGGAATTTCCCTTTCTTGGTATCTGTGCTGCTGTCTGAAAATCAAATCTGTGACTAAAGTGAAGATTAGGTGTCACTTCCATTGCTTGGGATTTCATGACCTCATTGGCATCAAGAAATACTTGCAGATATGGTAACAATGGCAATAATCTTTAAAGCATCATAAAAGTATAAAAGAAGCAGCATCTGTCAGGACCTGCCTGGCTCTAGCATGTCCAGGATATGAAGATGCAGGCAGAGCCATTATTTCTGTGAAGGCAGAGTGTTCCTGGGAAGCCCAGTCATCTTCAGATATAAAAGCTTCCTTTCTCCTTGGAATTTTTTTCCCCTTTACCAGGCTGGCATTGTTCCCTTAGGTGTATCACAGCTCCACCTCCGTTTGCCTGCACTCAGTGTGAGTGCTCATTTGAATGATGCATCACATGTACCCATTTTATAGAATATTGTTGCTCATTATTACAGTGGAGTTCCTTTCCATGGTTTAGTAAGTGCACTTCAGTAACTGCTGATTCATGTCTTGGGTCAGAGTATTCTCCTGGTCAAAGGAACAGGTATCATTAATTATATTCCCTACTTATATTTCCAGCATTTCTGCTCTTGGCAAGCAGTTGGTCTGTGCAGCCACTGTGGAGTTGTAGCCTTCAGCCTCCCAGCAAACAGTGTTGAGTGTAATCTCAACATGAGTGTGCTCAAGGTAGAGTAATCCAAGTGCCAA
Organism: Myrmophylax atrothorax; assembly: GCA_026770055.1. Taxonomy (NCBI): domain Eukaryota; kingdom Metazoa; phylum Chordata; class Aves; order Passeriformes; family Thamnophilidae; genus Myrmophylax; species Myrmophylax atrothorax. Next base: position 14,557,712 of record JAOXXN010000102.1, read on the forward strand.
ACAGCATTGGTATGGTGATGTAAAGCTGCTTTTTCCATTGCAAATCTGTATTTCACTACCAATCTGCTGTATAGACCAGTCCCTGAGATGGAAACTACTGCTTGAGCAATAAAATAAAAAGGTTTTCACTTTAGATGATGCATTATAGATCTTATGCCATAATAATTTAGGGTAGATGGTTTTTCTTATGGTTATTTTTATATTGATTAAAATCTGATTTTCACACATTTAACAAGCTCAATTGCTGAACCTGTACGTGCAAATAAATCTGCCTATAAACTACCAGACTGGTCTTTGTTGCATGCATCCCACCTCTGCATAGACAGGTAATAGGCTTAGGTATCAGTAAATCTGTTTCAGTGTAAATTGTTTGCTAACTTGGGTTTAGATTTCTAGAAGCAAGAATCATTTCCAGTAGTATTGACCTTGAATCGAACATTTAGTTAGAGCCCTGTCATTGCTTCTTGCTCGTCATTTAAAGTCAGGTCTTCCAGCCTCCTTTGTAGTATAAGCAAGAGGTCTGCATCATACAAAAATGTACTTGTTTTACAGTGCTTTCTATCTTGAGCTCTCTTTAAGCTGTGCCATTGGAGAGTGATGCCACTAACATGAGCTTATTTATAGCTTGTGCAAAAGAGCAAGGTATGCTTACTCTGTTTGGAAATCCCTCTTAAAATTTCAGGCACTTCATGTTTCTCCTGGCTTTTATACATCCCCTCACTCTTTGCTACCTATTAACTGATATGCCATTGAACTTCTTTCTGATTTTCTCCCCACTCCCATCTTTGAGTTCACTGCCAGGCAAAGGCAAGATTTTTTCCCTTCTGAATAAGACAAAGACTGTGTTGCATGTGAAGCCAAGGATATACTTTCTACTACTTGAATAGCGGAATCTATCTAAAAAAAAAAACCTCCTCAAGTCAACTCTTCATTGGTTAATTTTGTTTCAGATGCTCTTTCTGTCTCACTAAATATGTAGGGCTGATTCCAGAGATCTGTGCGGGGACAAATTAATTGTATGCCCAATTTGCTGTTAATCCTTTTTTTCGAAAGGCCCTTAAATCCTGCAGTTCAGTGGCAGTGTAGTTTATACACATGTGAATGGCTAACTTAGTGCAGAATCCCCTCTTCCCCCAGGGGTGAAGCTACAGCAAATCCACTCCTTCCCTGTGGAAGGCTTCACTGCTATCCCATTATTGCTCTCTTAGTGTTTCCCTCTTATGAATGGGAAACTCTAAGTTTATGCATCCTTAAGTCTGAATACAATGTAGTGGTATTTCAGCTCCTTTGCAGGGAGGGTGCTGATCTGGTTTGGAGTAGGTAGCTCTGACCTATCAGTTGTCACCTGGCACCAATCTTTAAATGTTTAAAACATTCTGAATGTTACAACTGCTTTTGTTTGAGCTCGTGGGGCATCTCCTGTTGGCTGTGCAAACGCCCTACTTTGGATGAGGATGTTGCATTACTCAGCTTAGCACTGGGCAAAAGAAATGTGTTTAGAGAGAAGTGGGCAAAGAGGAAATGCTAAATTTTAGTGGGGCATTTCATTCCAGAACCCTTTGGACTTCACCTATGGCATCACCCTAGAAATGATCACAAAACAGCAGCTCACTGAAACTGCTTTTTTAATTCAGGAAAAATAGTTTCTCCTCAGATTTTACATGCTGAGGCATGTACATGTAATTTTCAGCCTTTGGTTTTACTTGCCCTGATATCAGGCCTGTAAAGGGAGTCTTGGTGTTTATTTCTGTGGGTGTCTGCCCTGGGACTGGATTAATTTTAGAATTATTGTAGCAAAAGTTCTGGGATAAACAGTCCATGCTGATATAACCCATCTTTTCAGGTGACGAACAGTCATGCAGCCTTGCTTAAATCTGAATGCACATGGTGGGAAAGTTTAGCTCGGATACTTAGAGACAGCAGGAGACAAACACTAGCCTAGTTAAAGCAGTGAAATTTTCCAATAGTGTACTCGAAGAAATGAGAGTAGATAACCCAGTGCAGACTTCTCCTGTTTTGTGTGACACTGATTCTTATTGCTATGTGTATCATCTCTATGGGGATTCATAGCCAAAAATGTACCTAAATATGAAAGGGAAACATAACTCATGTACAGCTATTTGTTTCCAAAATGTTCAAACTTAGACCTACACACCAAGTTTAGGTGTCTCCTTCATGTTCTCAGTAGATTAAATGTGTGTGGTGAAAGTGTACATTGTTGTTCTCACTACATCGTCATTTTTAACTATGTAAGCACAGATGCTTTTGGGTATGTTAAAATTTAGATGCAGCTAAGATGATTAAAGAGATTGCTTTATTACTACATCTTTGTCCTATCTGAATTTTCCACCCAAACATCTGACAAGGGAATTCTTAGCTAAAGCTTGCTTTTCTTTTCAGAGCAATGAAAATTACTTTTTGCCCTTCGAGCCAGGAGCTTCTTTCTGAGTCTGTTTTCTTGTACAAACATTGCTTCCCTCTGAGGCCCTTGGCAGTCGATCAGCCACTGTTACAATTCTTTCTGCAGTGTAAAATGAGGATAATGGCATCACTAATCGCACCTTCACAGCAGTGTGCGGAGAACGAGCCAGTTACAGTTTGCAAACTGCTTTTATGATAACGTGTGTTATTGGTTCTAGCCTCGTTCTCATTGAAGTCAATGGCCAAAATGATGTAAATGGCATAGCATTCTTCAGCACACACACATCCCCCCTCCCCCAAGTTAAGATGAAAAGTCCCTGAAGGCGTAAGACTATCAAGGAAACAGAAGTCAAAAGAAAAAAATCCCTAAATTGTCTTCAGGAGTGTTTGAATTCTGGATAATACCATGGTGCATCTATAAAATTTGCTATATTCTATTAAAGTTTAAAAAAAAAGTGGTTTGATTGTCTTCTGAGCTATATAGTTATACTTGGGTGATTTAGGAGATTCGAGAAAGCAATGAAGAGTGTGAATTTAAATGAAATAATCCATGCTGAACTCCTCCATGCAGGTTTCTGTAATTGCACGATTATTTGAAATGTTTCCCCTGGCAAACAGGTTTGCTACAGAGGCAAATCTTGGTGTACTCTAACAAACCTTGTCTATGTTCAGATGATATTTTTGATAACTGATCTGTAACCCTCAGCAATAGCCTTTATGTATCATTTGCAACTGATTGAGATAGACTGTTGCTCACAAATCTGAAAGTGTATCTTTCACTGTCGGGAGTCTCATTTAAGTTGTCTACACGAAGTACAGATTACTTTTCTGTATCCTTGTATTGGGCTTTTGTATAGGTTGCCTGGCGAAGTTAAAGTTGTATGTTTGTTGTTACATCTGAGCTCAAAAGCAACAGTGTTTTTGTTGAAGCTGCATTTTTGACTGGCAGGAGCGGCAGCAGGGCACTGCTGGACACACCTGGGCTCCACCCTGAGTGAGAGAGAGCAGTCTGAGAGCTGGAAGCTTTGCTCACACTGTCAGTGCATGCATGAAACTCTGGGCAAAGACTGTCTGCAACAGACTTCTTAGGAGGATTCATGCCTTTGAATTTGTTCTGCTTCTTGTTACGTTAGGAGACTGCTGAAACACAGCTAGCAGAGAAAATACTCAGTAGTATTGTGCCTTTTCCCACTAGCGCAGAAAATGTTTGTTCTTAGTCATTGTTGGCAAGTAAGTAAACTTTACCCTAACCTCTGGTGAAGGACAGGATCAAAGGATTCTGCAATGCAAAAGAACGTTTCCTTCACAGCCTAGTATAAAAATTAAGTGTGTTAATTACAGAAGACCCCAGCTCTTTAATGGAAGGAAGTGCCTTAACCTGTTATGTGATCCAGGCCATGCATAGGATCATCTTGTGGTTTTGCATCTGCTAAGATTTTATCTTAGAGTACAGCAAAATCTTCAGTCAGTTTTCAGTAGTATTTCATTTTTTGATCAGATGACACAGGATTATGATGTTTAATTTGACATGTTCCTTTTCTTAAATAAAGTGATTGCTAAGAGCTTGTTCACTTTTGCATCAAATATCATGTATGTTTCAGAGTAAGAGCATATTAGAATATATTGCAGGGCAAGCTGAACTGTTGTGAAGCGTTCAACCTTTGTAATGCTATAAGAACAGATTAATTTTCTCAATTAAAATGCTTTGCCAGAGTGTAATATACTCTAGAACGTACTGGGAGTATAGGTCAAAAATAAGGAATATGATGGCTGAACTGCTTCATTAGAGCTGACCTGCTGAAACCTTTGCAATCAGTCTAGTCTTATCTAGTGTTCTGTCAGTATGAATATACCAGTGTGCTTTACATCCTCGAGTTAATTCAGGCTACATTTCAGTAAGTGGATTGAACAATATTACCTGAAGCTCAAAGTTGCAGCTGTTCTGATTTGTCTCTGATAACCATCTCTTTTTCACTTGGTCTACTGCCCTCAGTAGCTGAACTTCCTAAATTTCATTCAGACACAAAAAGAGAGGGAAGGCACCAAGTGAGTTCTTGTTAATAGTGTGACAGAAAACATCAGCTCTGTCTAACAGCTTTCCAGCCCAGTTCATACATTCAAATCCTGTGAATTGGTGGGGTTTTCTCAGGTGTCACCCTGAGGCATAGTGACCATCTCACTTTCTCCAGACAGTGAAGTGCACTGGAGCTGATTTCTAATATGTTGATCTGGGATTTGAGAAGGGATGACACTGTGCTGGGTGTAAGTGGCAGACAACTTTTTTGTGAGTGGCCTTCTTCAGTAGACAGAACCGGACGTTTCTTCCTGGAGATGTGATCTAATGATTCTTTCAGTCCCTTACAGGGATGAGGTGATTTCAGATTCCATCCCAACTTGCAGATGCTGCTCCGCATTTTGCGTTTTTCTGAGCAGGTTTTTAGAAGGGATCAAGTGAAATAATAGGTGAAAAGCAGTTAGCTAATGCTGGCTGAAGAAGGACTGAGATGATTCTCATGCAGTAATGAAAAGTTTTGCAGGTCTTTTGTTACTGACATGCCATCAGTGTTGGTCTACACACTCAGATTGCTCCTTGATCCCTGGTTTTCAGCCTTGCATAGAACAAGCTGGATCTTTTTTCTGTCAGTTGACTGGAGCAATCACAATAATCTCTGTTTCGCACAAATATAGCTGTACAAGTGAATTATGAGATTGTTTAATAAGAATTCACTAGTAAGTAAAAACAGTTGCTATATTTTATAGAAGCTAAAGCTTTTTTTCTGGAGAAAATCCGGGGGTGCTCTAGTGGCATGGCCTCATGCCTCTAGGGGTTTCTAGAGTTGCTTGGTGGCTATTAAAGGCTTGGGAGCTCCGAATTTCTTCTACTGATGAGGAGCCCAAGTCCCATCATCAGAAAGGGGCTCTCTCTTCACAGATTTTGTCGTTACACTTAAATACCTGCTTGCTTTTTTTTTTAAACCTGGGGAGTGAACACCTGTAGAGTGCTCTGTATTAAAGTAAACCTGAGTTGTCCTCAGACTGGAGCGAGCACAAAACCCAACAGCTTATTTAGATACCCGCTGAGCAAGCGTGATGGTATCTACAGTCCTCAGACTGCACTGGTAGCTTAGTGGTTAGAAGATGATATTTAATGGGAGACTTCTGCTTTCTTGCAGGTCCTAAAAAGCTTCCCTAATATATGCTATGTTTTATTGTTTTGTTCTGTTGTGCCTGTTCCATAGAAAGGAGCTCACTGGATGTGAGAGCTGGTGAGCACCGATGTTACTGTCCTGGGTTCCTCTGCCTCTATAGCCATTTTATCTCTCTTGGAGATAGGCTGGTAAATAGGCAAAGCTTCAAATGCAGTTGTGTAGATGATGCCTTTATGGAGTTCTAATAGGATTTCTTGTAGCTGAAATATGATGGCAAAACCTTCCTCTTTTGAAAGGAATTTGTTTCTGATACTGTTCATAGCCCTTTATGTAAAGGTTAAGAAGAACATTATTTTCATTTTTTTTAAATGTGTGTTAGTACATTGGATTGATCATGTTGTAAGGGTGGTAAAGGAAGATCCTATTGTAATTTTAAAGTCTGGAGACTGGAAAATCTACACCTCAGTCACTTCTTCCATGTTTTTAGGTTTTTTTGCCTAAATTGAGAAAAAGAAAGATGGAGATGCAATATAGAATTGACTCAATGATATACTTTACTCTGGGGCTGCTTTTCCAAAGAGAACGACATCTTGCACTTTTATGTATGAGGCTGCAAAGCCCTGGTAAATGCTTTTGCTAATTTTGTCATACAGCAAATAAGACTGCACAATCCCCAGGCCAGAAATGGTATATTATGTTCCTTGATAACTGTTTTTCTTTCCAGGGAGTAATGTTATTTAAATAAGTGGCACTTGAAAGCTGTTTGTGAGGCAATTTTTGCATCATTAACAAGTATAGGTTTTCTAACTTAATGTCCAGCCTGCATTCAGGGAAGCATGCAGTGAGAGGTGTTTGCAATTTTCTGATTTGCAAAACAAATCTCTTATGGAAAAAAAGTAGCTCAAGATACTGCTGTTTTGGTGAGTAGCATGTAATATTTGCTGCTGCACAAGAATTTCAGCACTTGCGGGTGGGCAGGACCTGACAAAACAGAGAGAGGTCGGGACAGGCCCCTGAGGCAGGAGTGCCCCTGCTCTTGAGCCTGCTCCTGCATCCCCTAACCCTAGGGGTGTCCTGGCTACCCACCAGCATGCTGGGGATGCTCTTGCCAGATCCTGTGCTCTCTGAAGTGAGAAATAAAACAAGAGTTGATACCAAGCCCAGAAAAGAATGGGTGTGCTATGCATGTGACAGTTTTTAGCTTTCATGTTGCTCTGGGCTATGCAACTTTTGGTATAAATTAAAAAAATCTTTGACTATTTCTCACTAAAATTTCTTGCTTTTGTGTTTTCATTCTTTCAGCTTAATTCTTACTGAAATAGCTTTATGCAGAATATTCTTGCCTCTGTTCCAAGGAAATTTGTATAGAATATTCTTTCCTCTGTCCCAAGAAAATACTGTTGGATTGTAACGAAGATGTAAGCTAGGCTGAATGAAACATGACACACTTCAAATACCAGAGGGTCTGTGAGCTCACTGTTTTCACATCTCCATTGCTGGAAAAAAAACTGAAATGAGAAAGTTTGGTGGAAGGAGAGAATGAACTAAATAACAGAAGTTCCAGGACAAGAAACAGAATTACTTAGATTCTACATCGCAAGAAAGAAAAAACCCCAGAGTTAAATTGGACATGCAAAGTGACATAAGGGGAGCAACCAATTTATCTTCATGGACCTTAAATAACATGGTCCTGTGCAGGAGTGTTGCTGTGCTATGGAAATGTGTGCAGATGACTTAAGAAGGTACCTGTCCCAAGCTCCATCACTCCTATAAACACTAACTGTTCACAGTGGTGGGTTGGATTAAAACATGTAAAGGTGATGTTACATAGAGCACTGTGGTGCCACTGTAACAACAGATCAGGAGAACAACTTTTCATCTGTTCTGGGCAGCTTTAATTCCCTATGGTAAAGAACTGGGTAGCCCTGTGAGGCAAACCTTTCCAGGCCCTTCTCTTGTGCTTTGCTGTAGGTGACAGGATCCCACAGGACACTGCCACAACTTGCTGGGCACTGCTTAGACTGTGAGCAGGCATGCAGCTTGCCCAGGCTGTGACAGGCTGTTTGAGCTGTGACAACAAGCTAGAGTTGGATGGTATAAAAAAAGATCTGTGCAGTCCTCTTCAGAAACTGAATGTTTTCTTTAGCAGTTAGTGAAAGGCATGGGAGTAGATAAATGCATGCAAAGGACTTTATCATGCAATTGAACGAGGAGACTGAAATACCCGTAAAATCCCAGAACATGATGGAATAATGGTTAGTATTTCAGAAATGCATGTCTTATTAGTTCATGCAAACTCAGACACTGTGTAATCATCCTATGTGATAGAGAAAGCTTGGGCCTTCATCTGGATTTATTAACATGAACTACTTATGGAAGAGTTCAAAAATCTGTCTCAATGTTTAAACATTTGAACATATAACTGAGGGCAGACACCTAACAATTCATAGTGAGTATAATCAGCCTTGCATGTCATAAAACATAAAACAGAATCCTTCCTTTTAAAGCAGTTGTTATGTCTAGATCAAAGGCAGAGGATTATGCAGTATGCCCAGTTTAAGAAAAGTGCCATTCAAGAGGTTAATGTAAGACTGTGAACACCAACACTTTATGGTTTGTCTTATCAACTATCTTTCTATTATGTGGAAACATTAGTGAGTGTTTACTGCCAGCCATGCAAAAATTCATTGAGCTCAGATGAAGAAAGAATAAAGGGAACCTTGAACTGTGGAGTTTGTATTTTGAATTGATGACCTAGAAGGAGCATCATGTTTCTCAGTGTTTCTGATCACTGGATATTGGCAGGCTTTGTCTCTTATCATTTTAAACAGTAAGGTGTTATATACACCTGTCAGCCTGTGAATCTGACCCAGCAATGAGTAAGTTTATGCTGGGTCTTGTGGCCCGGGTGTCAATAGTGAAAGTGGTGGTCAGGTTTGAACAGAGGCCAGCTGCTCTGTATCACCTTCAGATCTTTGTTCCATGTTCTGTGTGGCTCCCTAGAGGGCAGAATTAAAAGGTGTGTAAATGTGATATGACTTTGTGTGCTTTTATTACACATTTATAGAGATTTTTCAAAGTAGAACTAACTAGCTTGAATTTCAAGTTTCTTGGGGAGTTTGGAAGAGCAAAAGAAAGAGCATATACAACTGCTTTCCTTTTCCTGGAGCAATTTTGACTGTTGTTGAGATTGAGAGGTGATGGAATGTGGCTTTTCTCTTTAAACAAAGCCATTTTTCAGAGGACAAGTACATTAGCAGGAATTCCTCCTCTCCAATCCTTTGATTCTCTGTAGTTATCTGTGCTTCTTCAAGATTTATGGTGCCTTCTTTAATGAGAGCAATCTCATATAATGTATGCAGCCTTTGTACTTTCTAGACTAGACTTAATCCAGCTCTTAGTCCTTTGAAAGTGCCTTCATGTCTGCCTGCCTCTTTCAGATCTTAGGCTTTCAAAGTGTAAAGACCTATATTTTTAATAATCTTGGGCCTTATACTTTGCTGATGAAGATCTGGTAAATTTAAAGTTAATTGTGAACCAGATCCAGTCAGAATAACTGGTGGGCTGAGTGCATAAATGTGTACATACACAGAGTATTTTAATGATGTAGGCAATCTATTGATACAGTAATAAGTGTAAGCACTGCATGAATAATAGCTTTTAAGTTTGGTATTATGGCTGGTTAGTGCTATCTTCTGTGATGATTCATTATTATGAAGCCTAATCGTTACAAGCTACAGCAGCGTCTCAGGCAAGTTGGCATAATTACCCTGTGTTTCATCGAGAAAACATAAAACCTTTGTCTGGCCATCGCTGAGTAATTGCTGAGCAGTTACATGTTTATCTGATATGAAATAGAAATGATACTATAATAGTGTCTCCTTTTTTTCTGACTGCCCTCCCCAGTTATCAGTTTCTGTGTTTTGTTCTGAGTTTGGTGCTTTGGTTGTTGCTGTTCGGTGTGCCTTTTTGTTTTCTCTTCTGGTTCACATAAAAAAAATGCATCTCCTCTTGCTGATGTTTATTGGTAGAATACACTATGCTGATGCTGCAAAGTTTGCTGCCCCATGTGGTTTCGCAATTAAGACCTAGGCTTGAGAGATAAAGTACTCTCCCCTAGGATTTAGTTACTACCATTAAGCAGTGCATTGGATTCAGATGTCATTGAGAGTTGTGCCATGAAATACATGCTGCTCTTTTTGTGCTGTGCTCACAGTAACTGAAACTTTTGCCACTTTTAAGAGTTCTTTGTTGCTGTATTTGGGTGGCTCTTCTTCCTCCATGTCTGAGCAGTCATTGGTTGTGTGTCTTTTCTGCTGCCTTTTTTTTTTGGAGTGGGATGCAAGTGGGTTGTTCTTGCTTTATGAGTAAGCATGGAGAACAATCTTATTTTTATAGGAAATTTGGAATTAGATAAGTCTTCTCAGGTCTCGCTATCTTCTAAAAGATCTTTTTTGTTCCTCTTCAATCTCGGGAACATTTGCTTTCACAAAATAGTGTCCCATTCTCTCTTACATAACTCAGTTTATAAATCCTATTGGGAGTAAAACACTGTTACAGAGTAGTAAAGGAGCTGCTTCTGTCATTTCACTTTTAAACAGGCCATTTCACACCTAGGTACTATACTACATAAAATGTATGAATGTGAGTACATTGGGTAGAAAAATAATAGAATAGACAAGATACACAGTTAATGTGTAAGTGTATTTGTCTGCAGAGTGTCTGCAGTCAAGCACGTGTGTTCCAAGGGTGTGTTATGAGGAGACTGAATGGAGCATGGAAAGGCCTGCCCAGGAGTTCCACTTGAGCCACTGTATCTGGTCAGAGGCAAAAGCCTCTGAAAACATGACTGGAAGAATCTTCTCGCACTTAGAGCGAGTACAGCCTCGGCTTCATGGGATTTTGTTCCAGTTAACCTCTAATTTGGGAATGCCATATGGCATGTTGCTCTAAAAGCTGATATTCCTGTTATGTGCAGCAGATTTTGGAAAATGATTTTCACTAAGTGAGCAAGAGATGGAGTACTTTGTATTCCTGTTACATCCAGCACTTTTAAAGAAACATATTGGGGCAGACAATAAACATTGCTCAAACACTGTTTTAGTGCTTCTTGCAATACCTTAATACCACTGTCTGGTGAACTGAAACCACATTACAGCTTATTTGTACATTCTTTTATATAATTTAATGGGCTTGTCTGACAAGGTGCCATGCTTTGGTCAGGGAGCTGAACTCCTAGAACAGGACTGTGGTATGATTGCTGAAATACTACACACTTGTCTAGCTTTGTTCCCCAATGCTGGGTGGGTGCAGTACAGAGCACTGGGAATGCTCACAGGTAGGATGCCTAGTTCAGCCCATTCCAGCTCCAGCTGTGTTCCAAAAAAACCCCATATTGCTAACTGACTTGCAATAGGTTTGGCTTATGCAGGTTTTTTGGATCTGGCTGATTACTCTTCAGCAGTCATTTTGGGATGCTTATCTAATCTCAACTTCTAGACCTTCTGAATTTCATGTCTTGAATCTGTGCTGCTGTTCTTGAGCTTGTATTTTTAAGGGCATGCTAAATATCCCATGTTGATTAATGTCATCATAATGTCAACTTAGGCAATGAACGTTCATTCTAATTACTTCATGTGGTGATAAAAACCCCAACCCTTCTCAAGTGTTTCTTCATCAGTTACTGATGAATAGGGTTCTTAAACTGTGAAACAGCTCTCCCAGACTGTCTTTCTGGTTCTGTTCCAGCTTAAACATATTTTTGGTTTGAAATAAAATATGACTATCCAACATCTTTAAAAAGAAATTGAACCTGACCTGAGCCTGGCATTAGTTGCTGTTGCTCCTGTCTCTTTGAATTGCATCCAATTTGAAACCAAGCAACTACAGAGGACATTGGCAAATACAGAAAAACATATGCAAACAATTAAATGTTATGCTCAGCTTTTACTAATTATAATATTTTAAAATACCATAATATAAAGTCTCAGACTAATGATTAATTGTTCATAATTAGTAAACAGCCCAGAGGAACAAGAGTTTCTTTTACACTGGCAGAATAAAAGGAAGGAAAACTATCTTGATTCTTATCCTGTGGGGAAGATTGTCATTATTATGAATCAATTTAGGGAACTTATTATTAGGAAATAAAAGTTCAAAAGCAAGGACAAATGTTGATAGCCTCAGCCTGCATGTTCACACTTTATAACAGTGTTATTTCTTTGATAATAATTCCTCCTGGGAACTGGAGTGATGGTGTCTTTTTAGCAAGAAATCCTTTGCAGCTAAAAAGGCAGTGTACCCTCTTGTGCTGTGACCTGAGGTAAAAGATAAAATTAGTCTTAAAAACCTGCTCTTTAGAAGGTATTTATTCCTTTGTATACCATGAGAGAAAAGAAAAAAAGTGTAGTGTAATAGAGCAAAGGAAGGTAAGGGTTTTTTTCCTGTTGATGGAATAGTCTCTTTTCTGCACTTATAAAATATGTGATGATTTAAAATTAAAATGAAATTAACTTTTCTGTTAGGCATTGTGAGGCACATTAATAGTGTACTGAAATAGCATTTGAATTTGTTCAGCAAGACTTGTTATGCTTTCTTGCTCACAATTCAATCAAAATTAATGATAGATAAATAATCCCATTTATGGAACAGTTGGATATTAGGGACATCTTATTCCATGGAGATGGGCTTTCTAATTTGTTTTTCTAGTAATTCCAGTAGCTCTGTAGGACAGGACAACTCTAAATTAGGTTTAAGCAATGGTCCAGTGGTAATATATAACAGTGTGGATCCTTGTCTTAGATATTACTACCCTTTTAAACATCCTCTTTCTTTGATATTTTTCAAATTAATTTTCTTTGAAGCTTACTTCTTTATTTTCTAATTGATTAAGCAGAAGTTGTAATCATCATGCTGACCACAGGGGGGTTTACGTTATATTTTACTTATAAACCTTTTCATGTTTTACTCATTAAATAATCTATTCTCTTCCAAGTGTGTGTATGTTGTCAATAATAAGAAACTACAATGACCTTGGTGTTCATCTTCCCCCCACACACACACACACTTTTTAAGTGGGGATTGCTAAACTGTCTATTTTGTTGCAGTACAAGGTGCTTTACAAAAAAATGCTCATTAGCTGCCCCAGTTCACCAGCCTAGAGTGATAAGCACTGTAGCTTGCTTTATACTTTGCAATTTCTCCCTTGCAAAAATAAAGCATCTACTGCTCCTTTCCTCCCCTTGCAGAGACCTTCTCCAGATCATGTGGAACAAATGCTGCTTCCCCCCATGTTTTCCCTTTCCCTGTACTTGAGGCAGACATTGCACTGTCTTTGTGTTCCTGTCCCTGCTCTGGCTTATCCAAACCTGCCACTGGCATCTGCTCTTGTGCAGTGGGAACAAGGGTAATGGGGTAGAATCTGATCTTGCAGTAAGTGTTACTCCTGCCTCCAGTGGGACCAAGACTTAAGGCAAATTCTTTTCACAGCCCCTGTGTATTTTATTTCACATGGTTGTTAATATTGCCCTTCAATATTTATCAGTAATTAAGCAGTGACAGAGGGATTTATTTGGTGAATGCTTTTGTGGTGAATTGATACCCTTATATATAAAGCACAGTTTTACAAACAGAATTAGACAACTAAGTGAACCAATGTGTAGAAAATCACAGCAGCTAAAACAAAGATTTCTCCCTCCTTTTAAATAATAAAAAGTTATGTGACACTTGCAAGTACTGAACAGATAAGTGTGGAAGATATCCACCAGGATAAAGTATTTTATCCACCAGGATTAAAGGTATTACTTTTAAGGCACTTTGTGTTTGTTTGAATATTCAAAATCTGAAAGAGTATTGCTCGTTATACTAACCAGGAGTTCAAATCTGAGAGAATTATATGCAGTGATATCAGGTAGATATGTTCACTCTAATACATAAAGTTGTGCATTCAATCCATTTGACTGTTACTTATATAGTGTTAATGATAAATTTCAGGTTTCTTCTGTATTATGAAATGACATATCCTGTTTTTAAAAAGTAAAAAGGATATTCTAAACAGCAGTGTTACACATTTATTTTTTAAAAGTCTTGAGAAAGCTTGTTGCAAATAAGTCAATTGAACAATTGTGCCTTTAATTGCTAATCTAGTTTGTTTTATTAAATGCTGAGTGCTATTTTCCTAATTCACTTACATAGTAATTGGTAATCAAGTAATGATCAGTGGCTTATAACTTCAAAATAGCTTCACTATGGAACCTTGAAAGATAAACAGAACCTGTCATCTGAATGAACAATTATGAACATACATAACTTTTTTCTCCTCAAGAAATAGTAATTGTTTTGTTGGCAATTGGTGTTTAGCTTGTTTAACTGAACATAGCAGATGATTTCTTTCCAGTCTGCTGTTCTCAGCACTAATGAAAACTGACTTTTGGACTGAAAACTCTTGTGCTTGAAGGAATTTTTTTTCGTTGTAAGATTCCCATGGGTGTAAAACTGAATACTGGAATCTAGCCCACTTGACTCTTAAAATGGTTTGTGGGAAACACACTCAGGATGACTTTTGTTGTTTGGAAAAGTAAATGGATATTTGACCATGGGTCTGTTGGGCCAAGACCTAGACATTGTTCACAACAGAGTTATGAAATGCCATCTGGTAAAGGTCTGAAGAACCAGACTTTTCATCTCAAAAACTGTGAAAGGGGAGGATAAGAAGCCAGTGAATGGCAGAATATGTTCAATGAAGCAACTGGAGTGAAAGACTATGGTGTTGCACGTGTGCTAAGGCCTTTAAGGAATAATGACATTTTCCAAACGGAAAGCATAGAATCACAGCATTTTTACTGGAGACATGACCCTCTTATATGGTTACAGGTTAGGTGACCCAGATGTGTGTGCCTGTGGTGGCCTGGTGGTCTGCCTTGTGCACACTTGCATGCCTGTCCTTGGGTGGTCGTGTTGGTGTAACTGAATATCTAGCCATAAAAGGAACAACATGCTCTGAAACAGCCGAGGCAGCTGCTTAGATTACAAAGGGACTTGAGATAAAACACAGGTTTTAAGTGTAAAATTTTCCATCATTGGCAAATTGCTGTTCAAACTCCTCAAAATAAGGCTTTAAATCCACAGCCTACAATCTATTTGTTCAGAAAAAGTTGAATTGGGAGTGTACTTCTGAAAACTGACAGTCAACTGAGGTGTTATTTTGCAGTTTACTCGTTCCTCAGGTAGCTGTTCACATGAGCCAGTAAAGGAAACAACGCGCTGTGTGTAAGTCAAAGCACAAATTTCATTGCTGGTCAGTCTTGTAGTTTTGTGTTCCCCAAGGTAATAGCTCATTTACTTAGTGAAGCACCTGCATTAAAGGCTTCACCCTACATACAAAAACTTTAGCATGCTTTGAGGAAAAGAATATAATTATTTAACAGCAGCACTGCAATACTTCACCACACACAAAGCCCCCAGGGAGAGCTAAGAACAGTACAGGTATGGACTGACAGTCTGAGAAAGCTTGCAAATGCATATGATGAAAAGTTACATGCTGGGTGTTTGATTTCACAGTTGACTTTGTATATAAACAAGGAAAAAGAAGAAGCTATGTGGTAAAATTGTTCTTCTTCCAGCCATGTTGCATAACCAGGGCAATGGCCAGAAGTGCAAGGGAAACTATGGCTGTGCTGTAGGCAGCTGTGGCTCCACATGGATTGTGGCTTGTAGAAGTGATCCAATGCATCTTAGTAGTGTCTCAGTGGCATTTCCAAGTGACAAAGTTCTTGTTTTAAGGAAAGTTAAAAGGGCAGCGCTTCTATTAGCTTAGCCTATGGCACTAGGTGTTGTATGGCCAATTAAGTTTCTGGAAATTAAAGAGAATGGGAGGACTGTATAGTTGAAGTCCTTGGCTTCAGCT
>JAOXXN010000102.1:14580303-14592266 GCA_026770055.1 Myrmophylax atrothorax
GGCCCTTTCAGGGAAGAGTAGATAAAATTGCTTCCTTGAGAGCTTTGAGCCACGCTCTGCCTGAGAAAACATGACTGCTGGTAGCGTGGTGGGAAATGAAAAAGTGAGTTGATCATCTACCCGAGATGATAGAGCATATGTTCTTGCCCACACCTCTTAGCTCTGCTGATGGATGACTTATCTCACTGCTCTGGGCATTAAATAAACCTCTGTTAAAGCTATGGCTACATCCGTAGTCCCAAATGCTCTCTGTCCTGTTATCTAAAGCTTGTCATGGGGATGCAACTCTCAGGCTACAAAGCCTAGGAGCCTAAACACTTCTGGATCTCCTATACTAAAACATAGTGTGAATGGTTAATCAGAAAATAGTCACTTTGTAGGCTTTTTGTCCAACTAACACCATGAGCCAGGAAGACCAGAGGGGTGTGAGAGTCTAGACTGGGATCTTGTTGATCTCTAAAGAGGCTGTTGACCCAAGATACACAATCACTGTCAGCTTCTAGTTCTTCACTTCTTGAAAATAATGTATTTCATAGCATATTTATAAACTTCAGAATATAGTCAGAGGCAACTCTTGGGAACACAGCTAAATCAGGATTCTGCTGCACTGTGGAAGTATGTAGGATGTAGCTCTTGAATAATTTAATGCTTCTTTGCTCTATCAACTTTTTAGTCTATCCATTTTCCTTAGCATTTAGTCAACTCTCAAAGGTTCCCTTTCAAAACTCAAACTATTACAAACTACTGCAGATGTGAGTCTAAGTGCTATCAGCAGTGCTGAATTTCCCAAGAGCTGCATCTCATGTCAGGTAATTTCATTTAGAGTTTTATCTCTTTAGACAATAACACATTGACAAAAGTAGTATCTCCATTTCAAAAGCTGCATGATTCAAGTTACAAGAATAACTGTCTAAGCTGGGGAACAGTGTGAAAATTTCTTCTTCCACTTCTTCCTTGTGATTCACAAAATCACTCTGTGGAGTAACAGGTTGTAAATTCAGATACCTGACAACTGCCTCTTCTCTGCCATTGCACCTTCCACCTTTAATGTGAGCCTTCTCCAACCCACTTCTGCTTTGTCTTCACTCAAGTTCTTCTCCAGGGCTGAAGTTTTTAAAGAGAAGAAAATGCCATCTGTTACTGATGGCACTTGCCCCCTGGCCACCAGTCACTGATTCAACCTCTTCACTGATTTCTGGAAAAATCTTTTCTGAGTTTTTTGGGTACTTAACCCTGCTATCCATACATGTATAAAGCTAGAGATGATTGCAGCGAATCCTTTAGTGGTCTTTGCTATGTGTGTACTCAAACACATCTGAGCTAGAATATTATAGCTTAGAAGAGAGTAAGTAACATATGCTCCAGTCACAAGCAGTGTGTTGTGAACCAAAAATAGCAGAGCCTGAGTTCTAATAAGTAAAACAAGAGCTGCTGTTCACGTGGGTTTTGATTTTACCCTTGACTTCAACAGAGAAAATGTCCTAGAACCATTATATATTCCTTGCTGTAAATAGAAATAAAACACACACATTCTAGCTTACTGTTATCAGTGATATTTATATAAAGTACTGAGTTTACAATGGTATGTAATATAGAAATAATATTTAATTGCACTTAAATATTACTCACTGCCTGCCTCTTCCCATTCTATTATAAATGCATCTTAGCATGTTCCCTGACTGCAGCTGAAATAATAAATGATTTCATAGCTTGAATTATTTGTGGGATACTGGAAATGTGTTTTCTGTCAGTATAGAGCAGTTTTATGAACTTATTATGGTGTGGGTATTCACTACTTCCTCTCTTCTGGCAGAATAAGGCTCTGGACAGTAGTGTCTAGTACTTAAATGTTTTGGAGAAACTAATGTTAAATGAGAAGAATACTGAGGGTAGACATCAAGTGATGGTTTTGCCCAAGATTTTAGTTTTAGTGATGCATATTTAATACTTTATTGAATACCTTCAAGTGTGTACATCACACTTACAGCCTTGTTCTCATGTAATTTCGTTGCTATCAGTCCGTTTAAAGCAAACTTTTCTTTATCTTAAATTTTATCAGTGTGAAATGCTGCAATAGTCTTAGTAATAAGAAAGCAGTACGTCTGGTATAATGGTCCTCATGTAAATATATTTAAATTTTGTCACTTCTCCCACGAAGTATCCTCCCAGTACTTGGGTGAAACACAAGATAATGCTAGAAGACTATCAATTTTCTAGGTATAGATTTCCTATGTAGTATTTTTACAGACTATTAAATGCTGCATGACATCCTAATAGCAAGTTACTAGTCCCCTTTTTAAAATGCTGTTAAGACTACAATCTGAAATGCACAAAACGTAACAAATTTCAGCATTCAACAAGGTTATGAAACATTTACTGGCTCCATTGGTGTATGTGTGATCATTCCTTTCTTTCCGTTTTCTAATTTTTCTCTTTATTTTCCTCTTCTTATTTCTGCCTTGTTCAATACTTTCTGTGAAAGATACTTTTTCTCTATCTTTCCGTGTGGTCACATGCATTATTAACTACTTGCTATTCCAGCCCTACCATAAAAACCCCCATGCATGTTAATGTATGCTTAGACTTGTGTATGCACTGCCATCAATTATGGTATTGTCACAAGTATTAATGAATTCATCCTTAAATTGCATCTATTATGGGAAACAGTGTGTGTATGAGAGAGAAAAATGTCTGTCATTAGATATAAATACACTTTAGACAAGCCTATGAGATGTAAGGTTAATACTATAAACTTATCTGACACTGAGAACTCATTGAATTTTATTTTTTTTTAAGTACTTGATATGTTAGCAAAATTTTTAAAACATAAGGTGAGTGCATGAGAACTTACCACTTCTGCAAATCACTCTGTAGGTATTGGTGTTATTTTGTGTCTGTAGATGTAGTTGATGCACCGAAAACATGAAAGGCTGTTAAAGATTAAAGGACTGTCAAAGGAAGTTAGGGGTGTTTCAGTGCTCAGGGAGTCTGTTGCTGGTGGGTTAATGCAGGGCCTGGATAACAAGCTGGGGCTAGACAAACCCTGTTAGAGAGGCAGCACTGCCAGCACGGTGCACCCTGGGCACACGGCCCAGCCCAGCTTTGGAGCTGGGCATGCAGTGCAGGCAGACACATCATGGAATTAAGAGCATGGTAAGGATTGCCCAAGCAATGTTATCCTGCCAAGTGCTGACTCTTGAAAAATGTGCTAGATTGATATGCTCTTGGATACAGCTTCTGAATTTAGAAACTTTTAGGAAATGGTACACATGAAGGAATCAGTTCTAGGAAGCAGTCAGTACCGAGGTTTGCAGTGCAGACCTGTCCAGTTTGGGCTAATGGAGTAACAATTATGAGAATAGAATACTAAAAAAAGATGAAATGTGCTTTTGGCTTTGTGAGAAAGGAGTAACAAGAGGTGAGGCTCCTGGTTTAATTCACAGTTGTGTAGCAGTGTGGGCTTCAGTAGGATATCTGCTCCTGCCACTGGAACTTCCTCAATTGTTATGTCCCTTCCTGTGCCTTCACCTTCCAGTACCAATCTGTACCCTTTGTCTGTGAGATTTCCTACACCTTTTGCCACCATATCTGTATTTTCTTATGGTGCCTGTCATCCTCTCTGGACCTGTTCTCTACAAAACTACTCTGACATCTTTTCTCACTCATTTCTTGGGTGTTTTTTTCTGTGCCTGAGTAGTATGCTCCTCTGTCCTACTTTTTCTGTCTTTGCACTTGCTCAGGGGTCAAGAAAAGAGAAGTACCCTGTCTCTTCTCTTCATTAGTTCTTTACCATTTAATCAGTCAAGCTGTTTGGACACAAACTCCAGAAGGAAAAATAACTGGGGACAGCAGACAACAGTATGGGCTAGAAAATTTTACATTTAGGACAGAAAGGCAGGTAAAAAAGGATATTTGAATGAAACTATTTGAGCAGCTGTAGTGGTAGAGCCCATTTTTTGACCTAAAAAAAAATTCTAACCTGAAATATGTCTGTAGATCATAATCCTGTTTCTCCTATGCTTTTGGCTATTTTAAAGAAGTTTTAGGAGTATATTGCTTCAGGGCCGTTAATGAGACAAACTAAGTAGTGATTTCATACTCAGACTTTTTTTTTTACAATTGCTATGGTGAGGTGACTGATTTGTGCTATAGATGCCTTAGATGAAATACAGGGTTAAATGTAATACGTTTCAATGCTAATTAAAATCTTGCACCAGAGGTGGTAAGACTTGAGTGTCCTTACTGGGTGAGTTGGTTCCCTCCATGTTCCTACCCATTTTCTCCTGGACCTCATATCAGTAGACTCATCTCTGATCCCATAATTTGCACCATCAGTTATTAGTAACAGCAATGCACAGAATTCAATGCAAAATGACCTTTTGCTCTTCTGAAGTGTTGTACATTTGGATTTCTGACTGTTGGTGGTTCTCAGTTTACGGTTTCTTAAATTTCTTTTTTTTTTAAGATTTCCTCTTCTAATTCTTAACAGACGTGGTAGAGATGGTCACTTCAGTTCCTGTTTGTGATGATTGTAAATTTTTTACCATGGCATTCATCTTGCTAACAACATACAGCTTACAGAAACATTCACTAATGTATATGTAGCATCCTAGAATCATGTTTTCTCTTAAGCTGTCAACTGTGCCATAAATTTTAGCTCACCAAACTGACAAAAATTAGCTATTCAGAAACACCAGTATTACCGAGTGTATTGTCTCAATTTTTGCTAGCTGTAAATGTTAGTTTTCATTTGGAATACACAGAGATAAACTTGGCATGTTCTGTCAGCTAGTGGAAAATAGAAACTATTATCTTTTCTTACAAGCAGTGGTGACAAGACCTGATAGCAAAGAGCAGCTCCAGCAAGATGATTATTTACATATAAGGCCTTCAACAGGTAAATTCTAACTTGAACTGTATCTTAATTTAATAACTGGAGGTAATGGAGACTCTGCCACGATTAATATAGCTGCTTGATTGTATCATAAAGTAGGAAATACCTGTAAATCATGCCTATGAATTAAAACCATGACTAATTCATTGGTGATAATGTGTGAGGTCTTTGCCACCATTCTCAATTCAGCTTTGCAGAATTAAACTTTGTTCTACCACACATAAAGAGTTCAAAAAAAAAAAAATTGGTAGACTCTCACTTACTGAAGAGACTGTGCTCTGTTAGCAGAGATTATCAGCAGCTCTGCTGCCTCAAAGGCTGATAGATACTGAGTCTGATATTTTAAGTGGAGAATGATACGGTTTTTGCTGAACAGAAAAATGGTCATTTTTGGAGGAAGGGGACATGATTCAGAGGTAATTAGTCTAAATAATTGGTCATTAATAAAAAGAATCTGAATTGACATGTGTTAACATTTTTAATACTCATAAACAGTGTGTTAGCAAAACCAGACCACCTATAACTGCAAATAAGACAAAAGATCTGGAATTTTGGTAAATATTTTGCCTTTGCCTTCCTTCAAACAGAGCTTTATACTGTAATATATTAAGCTGGCTTTCAATATTTAATGTCTTCTATCACATGAAAAAAATATAAAGATTTGCCTTCTGGAGGAAGTGATTTGAATTTATTGAAACAATGTTTTGACCTGAAAAACGTTGTTCCGGAAACTTGTGGAATAGGAAATGGTAACCCCATGTGGTAATGATACTTGGAGCTGGGCTTGACTGAGGCACAAATAGGTTTGGCGGCTGCTGTATTCCTACAGCACTTTAATCAGGGTGAGGGGGATTGTGCAGCCAGGAAGCAAGGTGATGTGGTATGAATTTTACCTGATGAATGCAGGTCTGTTATCCTGAGCAGAGGGGCAGCTGTTCTGCTTACTGAGGCTCTCATGAAGGGCTGTTGGAGCAGGCAGAGAGTTTCCTCTTGGTAAACACAGTTTAGAACTCATTATAGCAGGCTGTCCCAGATACTTGTTAGATGAAGATTAAAATCAATCACTGTGCTCCTGTCAACCACAGAATGGGTAAACCAGGTTTTCCTCTTCCTTCTTCCATGTAACTTGTAACTGTAGATAACAATCCTTTGCTCTGTCCCTTTTGTGTTGTCTTTGACCCTTTGTGTCTTTTCCCCACCAGTGATCTCCTACACAACATATTTAAGACCTGAACACTCCTTCATGTCTGTACTGTTTCATATTGTCATTGCTTAGACATCTTCCTGTTGGCCCCCAACACCTGCAGAGTTGTTCTTTATAATACCTATTGTCTGTTCTTCTCCTAAAACCACTTTGTGACCTTATTGTGCTGCTGGTGCTCCCAGTTTCTGTCCACCTTGCTTTCTTTGGTTACCTTTCAGTATTGCAACAGTCAAACCAATTGTCTCCCTACATTTCATTATGTGCTCAGTAATGACAGTTTGCCACCTGCCCTGGTTGTCCTATGGCTTGAGAGGCAGGAATACTGCAAGACCTAAAGCACAACATGCAGAGAGCTTGTGGATGAAACAACTGACAGTGAAGGCCTGTAGTGTAAGGAATGAGAAGGGAGGAAAAGACCATCACCAAAAGGGCAGTTAGGCAGGAATGGTTTGGAAACCACACTATTAAGGACCAAGACAGAGAAAGGACCAGGATATAATTCAATGGCTGGCTTAAAGGGATCTAAGCCAATGCTGTTCTGCTGCAAAGGTATAGCCACACACTTGCTTCCAAAGGCTCTCCCACCCCTCTTGCGCTGGCAGTGGCTTTCACTCAATATGCATTGACTTGGGGCAGTCTGCTGATTCAGCAGCCATGAGCTGCAAAAAAAAGGAG
The DNA here is from genome assembly GCA_026770055.1 of Myrmophylax atrothorax. Taxonomy (NCBI): domain Eukaryota; kingdom Metazoa; phylum Chordata; class Aves; order Passeriformes; family Thamnophilidae; genus Myrmophylax; species Myrmophylax atrothorax. Next base: position 14,587,077 of record JAOXXN010000102.1, read on the forward strand.
TGGGGAAGGGATAGCACTTTTCCCCCCTTTCTCTCAGAAGTTTGGCCCTAGATTGGTTTAAAACTAACATAAAAGCATCCCTTAAGAAAGGTGCATTTAGGATTCTGAGGAACATAGAGGAGGAAGAGTGCCTGGAGGAGACAGAGTCTGTGTAGGAGGAACTTAAACATTTTACTGAGTCTTAATACATCTAGAAATAGAACACAGGGGAAAAATATGTATCAAAGTAATTGGGAAAGCAATAAATACCACATCCTTCCTTCTCCTCAAAGCAAGTAGGAGGAAAAGGGAATAGTTGTATGGACTGAGCAACTAAATAAATTAGGTAAGTCAAAAAGTCTGAAACAATTGTCAGCTTCAATTTTGCACATGACTTGAATCTAAGTGGGAAATTATTTTATTGCTACTTTGACTGCCTTTCTTCTCCACCTCCTCTTTCCTTACTTCACCTATCTGTTGTGCCCTTTCATTCCTGAAGATACCTTTCTGTTCCTTGTAAGAGTAGTGATCCCTTAGTGTATGATTATAAAATGCTGAAGATAACAGGACCTTAATCTCTGCCTGGGGCCTCTACCTGTCTGTAGTGACATTTCCAGTGAGTCAGTGTCTGTCCAGACAAAGATATCTCTGCAACCAGAGCCCCATTAATGAAGGATACAAAAATAAACCATGCTCAGCAAGGGACCTGCCTTAAGCTGAGACAAGGCCACTTCCAAATGAAAACATTCGTTTAGGCCTATGGCTAATGTGGACTTTTCTAGGTGTTAAATTCACAGATGTGCCCACTTTGAAGTAATAGGGCCTGATACAGTGGAGAAAGGAAAATATCCTCAGGAAATTGTCTTTTCTGAATTACATTTTCACATATAAATACATAAGCAAATTAAGACTTTAGTAGAAATTTTGAAGTATTTTTATTAGCAACGATGACACTTTAGGGTAAATTAAAAATTGGTAACTGTATATATGTGATATGTGGTACATAAAAGGATTTGTAAATAATAGTTTATTCTGCAAAAGGCGATACAAAAATGGGTGAGAATGCTACCTACCAGTTAGGTTTGAGACAAGGTTCTCTGCCGGGGTCTGGAATTAGCTTTTCTCTTCTTAACTTTGAACTTTGTTTCAAATCTAGATCCAGTTCATGCTTTCTATAATACTAGCACTATATAGCAGTCAACCTCAGTATATTTCTTATTTCAGCTCTGTTTGTTTTGAATCCTCATTTCCCATACTCATAACTTTCAGTCTTTGTTTTCTTCCACCAAACATTTTAAGAGATCCTTTAAAACCATGACCAGATTTTGGTAGCAAGTATCTATTTGTCATGTCTAAGTAGCTTCTTCATAACTAGCAACAACTTGTTTGGTGTCTTGTCTTAGTTGACACTTGAACTGTGCTGTCAGCTGAGCTGGTTCCTGTAACCCAGCCAGCCTCCATGGAGAAAATCAGCTCTGACAAAGATCAAGCCCTTTACACCTTGTGTATTTCTGGCTTTTAGCAAACTTTAGCTGCCAACAAGTTGAACATCTCAGAGTGATTATTTGTCTTCAGATGCCACAGATTGTCTTTCTTTGGTATGTGCTCATGGCTTTTGTTGGTGCTCTGGGCAGATTTGGCCTCAATATGTCTATTCTTTTCTCTCATGTGCATTTGTTTCCTCGTCAATGTTAGGTGGTTTCTGTGAGTTCTAATTATCTTGGAAAAGAGACTTTTCCCCATTGAGACCTGTTTGCACAGTGGTGGTGGTGGATTTTCACCCATCTGGCTGGGAGCTGCCAGGCACAGTCGAACTGTCACTGTCCTGGAGGAGTTTGCCCCACGCTGAATGAAGTGTTGTGTGTAACACAACCCTGCTTCTTTTTGCTGAGTATATTAAAATTGGTAATTTTTTCATTGTAAATCATCACAATTAGATCTTTGTGTATTAAATCTCCCTAAGTGTCATTCAAGAACTTTAAAATATATTTTTATTACAATAATTTTATAGAGAAAAATCTTACTAAATTATGCCTGACTCTGTATTCAGCTGCACCTTCTGTGTTTGGAATTACTGAATGGACTAGTGCTAGAGAAATAGTCTTGCTGGTAGCAGGCAGGTAGGAGAGCTCAAGATGTGCTCCTTTCTGGTGCTACCCTGGCAGATGTATATGCTAAAGCAGCAAAATGTGAAGAACAAGAAAAAAATTAGTTGAATATTAAAAAGATCAGTTAAAGGTATAGAACTCATAAATTTTTTACATGTAAAAGTAAGAGTGTAGTGGAGTTGAGTTATGAGTCTGCTGAGCAGGGTGCATTTCTTGCTGTCGGCCCTCTCGCATTCTGTACTCAGTAACATCTGTGGTGTGTTCTGTGACCTCCCATGTAACATGTAGCATTTTTAATGCTATTTGTCGTCATCTTGAAAGGAGAAAGAAATATGATCAGTAGACAAAATGACACGCTAAACAACTGCCTTCTAAAGTGATTTTAATACAGCGTGGAATTGAGTGTAGAGGTATTTTAATGGAACTAAAAAGATTTATTGGCACTTTGTCTTAAGCCTTAAGCTACAGTGCTTGCAAAGTGATGTCCTTTGTTTTGAAATCATGAATTGGTTTTTCTGAGGTGTTGTAAAAGCAGTTACAAATAGAATTTTTTATCTTAAAAATGAAAATTTGCTGTGTCATACAGTTGGGTTTTTACCCTATCAAACACATGAGATTAATGATATCCGTAAGACTGCTCATGATACAAGTTACATCCTTGGTGGAAATGCAAGTGGAAGGTTTTGGTCCTACAAAGGAAATGAAATTTGGGAGGAAAAACACATGATCTGATTTATGGACTTCTCATCTCTGGTTGACAGTCTTAAATATAACTGTTAAAAAGCCTTTAAATGAAATCACTTGCTCAGAATGCAAAGGATTAAGAAATTGTCCCTCTATGACAAAATCATGTGACCTCAAGGTGTTTATTTTTTTTTCCTAGCAGAGCCTTAAATAATATTTCCAGAAGAAAAACTAGAGTGAATACTAAACCTATCAGTTAATGGTTATTCACTGTGCATACACAAATATATGTTAAGGAGAACACAGGTACTGCGTAAGGTACCCATTTTAGAAAGCAAATATCCCTTCACTGGAAACAGGAGCACCTGACTTTTCTGTTTTACACATAGATTTAGAGCAGAAAATTGCAGTTCTGTTGTGACTATCTGATATTTGGACCAGGAAAAGAAGTATTAATGCTTTGAAGCAACAAATTTAAAATTTCCTTTCTTTTCCCATTTTTAGCATCATTTCACTGAGATAATATTTTCTCTCTGCCTTTTGAAGAGCTTACTGCAACTTCAGAAATTCTCAAGATATCAGAAAAATACTTTTTTGTGAACCCTTTTGTTTATTTATAAAACATTACTTAATGGAATTCATTCTTTCCAACTTGCACACTTATTTAGAAATTGAAATCGAGTTACCAAGCAAAATAAACACAGCAGGGTAAGCTGCTGTGGAAAAACAAGGCATCAATATGTAATTTTGTTGAACTGACAAAGTGAAATCATGCTATTAACCTAATAATAGTTTCATAGAAAGACAATCATAACATTATTTCAATATTGTAACATATTTATAGCCATATAAGATAAATTCCTCTCATTTTGCCGCAGAGATGATGTTTACTTCTTCACTTAAAAATGTTAGTGATTAATAAATCAAACAGCTTGTAATAAAGTAGGTAAGGCAATTGGCTCTGTCCTAAATGTTCTGTAACATCCTTGGCTGGCTGCAATGGCAGTCTCTAATGCCTTGCTTGGTCAGTGGTGCCCAGAAATCCCTGCCTGCTCCTCCTGGTTTGCAGAAAGCTCCAAATGGCTGGGTCAGAACGAGGGGTGGCAGGTTTTGTGCTGCACAAATGCTTTTTATATACTTCTGTGCCTATAGGGGTACAACAGGCTTTCATACTGACATCAGGGTTTTTTTTAATTAAAATTGCATAGAGAGGGAGATAGTCCAGAGATGCAAAACTCTGCTGGCTGTTGCACTGTAACAAACCAACATAAATATGCAAGTAGCAAAACTATTTTGCTGGCTTACAGCTATAAGATGCTATTTGCTTTTGTTATCCAACCTATTACACCAAAAGCTGTTGTAAATTGATCTTCAAAACCTGGCAGCAAGACTTACTGAGGAGGGAGAGATTCATGCTGCAATTTATATAGCATTATAAAATTTATTTTTCTTTTTCTTTTTCTTTTTTTCTTTTTTCCTTTTCTTTCTTTCACCTTGGGAAGCTGAGTATCAGGTTTTTACTTCTTCCAATCTGTGTTGGGCTAACAAAATAAGAAGAAACTGAAGTCTTTATTGTTTTGGGAAGTTTGAGAAGTATTACTTGGTTTTTGTTTTGTTTCCAGGAGTTTTTCAAATGTTGATCTGCAGAACCTGTGTACCAGCCCATAAAGTGGGATTTGGATTCTTAGCAGATAGCCTACTTTATTTTTACAGTTATATCCCTGCATAAAACAGCATATTACCTATCCGTGTGGAAGAATTTTTGAGTCATTTTAAACAGTGGCACTGTCAATGGTAGGGTTCAAATTCTTCAGTCTTTGAGATGATGAGCAGAATTTTGTATAACTGAGCCCCTTCCTGTGCACTAAACATGAGCGCTAGTCAGTGAAGCTTCAGTGTCTTTCCTCTGAATTATAACTTTTTATATTACTTTTCTGCAACATCAGCATGTAGCCCTGAATTGTCTGCCAGAAGGGGTGAGCCCAAATACCACAATCCCACTAAAGTGTTTCCTTTAACCTGCAGCATCTTTAGGTACCAAAGGAGAGAGTTAGAACTGAGGCTGCTCTGTTGTCCTTAACAGCACAGGCAGCTTGGGCAGCTGGTGCATTGAAGCAGGGAGTTTACAGAAAAAAAAAATCATCCTCTGAGGACTTCTCACATGTGCAAAAATACATTATCTCATTGACAAATTCATTCAGGATTTTAAGGCACTAGGATTTAAAGGATGAATCTACTGTCATGAAAGTACACAGCATTGCTCTCCGTGCAATGTTCAAGAAAAACAAGCTTTTAATCTTTTATTTCCTTCTCTGCTTAACTAGTTGAGGAGCACGTAGAGCACCACATCTGTGATGCTTCTCTCCTGGCAGCAGATTTGACAGAGCATGGTGTCTCCTGTGAGTCGAGGATCTCATGT
>JAOXXN010000102.1:14592280-14603073 GCA_026770055.1 Myrmophylax atrothorax
GGCTTTCTGAGATTAGCAGAGACTTAAGCAGTGGCAACTTCTGTCACTGTGGCCCAGATAAAGTTGGCTCTTCACTGGGAGCTCTAACACGTGAGATGGAAATGCTTTGGTTAAAAGAATAACCAGAAACTAATACTTGAGAGATTGTGCAGGTGGGTTCCCCTAATCAAGGCACTAATGCCTTCCATATTATGCAAATCCCATTGTATTACATGCATATAAACTGTACAAATATTGTAATTCCCTAAGTAATGGAAATAATGTGATTTAGCAGGGAAAGGTCTTTCTTAAAGCAATAAGACACTCCACAGGGCTGAGATGAGAATAAATGAGCATATCACCAGTCTTAAATTACTCTTCATTGTCAACACTAAACTGCAAGCTACCTTAGAACCTAGTGTTTCGTGATTTTTATTATAATTGTAATGCCAAGATGCTTTTTTTCTGCCTTTCTGCCCTATCTTCATCACATGGTACTCCATAAGACATCTTTAGCTGCCACGTGCTCTCTGCAGAGCCTTGCCGAAACAAGGTATGTGAGTACATGTGAGCACATGTTTCTCCTGTGGTTACTGTGTCTTTGCATGTGGCAAAGGGATTGACAGCCCAAAGGGTTCAGCTGACAAATCTTTTTGTTCTCTCCCTGGCCACTCCTCCCATGACAGCTCTGCAGAGTTCAGACCTTGGCAAGTTGCAGCACCAATAAATACTGGATTACGTAGCAGGTGGCACAACAGTCACCAAATACGAAATGCAGACTTTAAGGTGGATGACCTGTTGTCTAGGCATGTTTTATTTCAAACTATAGAAAAAGGGGTGGGATTGGGTTTTTTTGGGGTGGGATTTGGGGGTGGGGGGGTGCAGTGTGCAGTGGTTTTTTTCCCAGGATATGGAAAAAACCCCAAACTAAAAACCAGTTCACCAAAGTAATCCATAGTCCTACTCCAGGCTGCCAAAACTCGGCTGTCAAATATCTTTTGTTACATTAACTGACTGCTAACAGAACTATATTACCCTGTGGATCTCACACCAGTGAAGCTGACGTGTGCTCACATTTCTGGTGCTTATTTGGTTCTCCCTTCCGGGGACTTAGTGTTGTATTTGTAGACACAAGAATGCTAAAAATAGTTAAGATTTTATTACTGAATTATGTGGCATCTTCAGAAGAGATAGAAAACCGTGTCTTTGGACTAAACTTTTCTTTTTTGTAGTACTTCACAACAAATAATCTTCATTAAGGCCATAGGGTGAAGCAGAATATAAACACTTTTTCGAGGTCCTTTTTGATAAAGATGGAAAATTTATTTTGCTATGAGAACACATGAATGTTTTATATTGGCATATCTGGAAGTTAAAAGGTTGTGCTATGAAGGAAGTAGCTAATGTTTTTGTCTAATTTATTGCTTTAAAATAATTACTTGTATACCAGGCAACATCACCAATTGTGCTAAATTAAAAAGAGCTTCTGAGGAATTATCGTGCTTTAGAAGTTTGTATTGTCTTCAACTTGCTTCTCAATTTCTAAAGCGGTCTGAATACTTTCAGGCCAGTCACCGTCAATTGCACTTAAACACTTCATGTATTTTCATCTTCTTTTTGCAACTTTTGTCTTTCATATCAATTTAGAACAAAGATGGATTTTCTTGCAGCAGTTCTTAGTAAACTAAAGGCTGAAACTCCTCTTTTTGTCCTGCAATGCAGAAGAGGTGTACGAAAATTCACTTTAATGTGGAAATGTGCAGCAACTTTGCTTTTGAAATGACCAAAATCTTTTTCCCACTCCTCTTTGAAGTTGGTTTGATTGTTTTGGTGGTTTTTTTCTTACTCCTTGGCACCTTTGTAGTTAGTTGCTCAGCATGACTAAACTTAAGTGTCAGTCTTTGGCAGGAAAAGAGATTTTCCAAACACTTGGCTGAAACCTCACAAGGATTCTTGAGGGAGAGCTATGTGCAATATAAATTCAGGTAGCAGTAAATCAAATTGCCCATTGCAAATAGTGCCTTTTTCTGTTTAACAGCAAGTATTCCCTGGTCCTGTGCAGTGTGGAACTGATTTCTGTAGAGGGGTAAGGGCAAAGCAGGGCTTACTAACTGATAGCCTAAATAATTAACATTTGAGCTTTAGGAGGGTAAATATGTTAAGTATATATAGGTTAAGGTATAGGAAACACATCAATGGCTATGAAATGCTTAGATAAACTCCTAATGGCAGATAGTTGTAATTTAAATCAGTGCTTTATTACAGAGCTACAGATTTGAAATTTTTCTGAAGCAACTCATTTTTTGACAGGCTGAAGAAATGGATTACTTTTACACAAACTTGTAAAAAAATTTTAGTTGAAACCCAAGTAAGATCCCTTTACAGTACTTAAACTGTCAGATAAAATTATCCAAAGGCTTTTTTATAAAGAAAAATTATTTTAGTTTTATTTAAATTCTATTAACTTTTTTATGCTGCCAGTACAAAAAAACCTCATTGTCTTCTATCTTCTCATAAATGACACTAAATTTCAGCCCAGTGAGTGGTTATGTGCAATCAGAGCAGCAGTTTTATGTGGGCCAGAACACTGGAGATAAATTATCTTGTCTTAAAACTTTGTGTTATTAATTATTTCAATGTGAGATCTGTGTGTGGAGGTGACTGGATTTCTATGATGATCCAGGGAGCACATTTGTGTTACCAAAATTCCGACTGAAGTCTCTCTCCAGCCAATGAAGCCAGAGGGTAATTCAGAGCAGGACTGCACTTTTAGGGCCTTTTGTTCTCCCATGGAGGAAACTCTCCTGTCCTGGACTATGAGGAATCAGGAGAGAGAAGCCACCAAGTTTGCTGGGGTATTTCATCCTCAGCGATGAATTTCTTTAGCTCTTTACTATTTTCTAGAGGTTAGCAGAATGTGCCTGAGGGTCTGGTCACACATAACCCAATACTTGAGGAAAACTTAAACTGTGCTACTGGACAAGAATTAAAATGCAATTGCACTCAACATGGGAAGAGCAATGGCAAATGGCCAGTCCTGTGTTGTGACTGTACTGCAGATCATATTCCTTGCAAGTGAGCCAGCTACTAACCAGGTTTGTCTGTCTACATCCTGAATGCTTTCCTGCTTGAGCAGCACATCTTCAGCAAGTGTGTAGGGAGTTTACACCTTTATTTTTGGCACTCTTCAATTTGGGGAGGACAAATGATTTCAGAAACCTTCAACCCCTGCCTCAAAAAAGCCCCCCAAAACCCAATAAAGCTCCCAAACCAAATAACCCAAAAAACTTACATACAAAACAAAACAAAAAAATCCCTCTTTGTCTTTTCTGTACATAACATTAAAGGACATTCTGAACATAACCTTAGAGATACTGACCAAAAACTTGGTACATTTCAGCAACTAACTGGTTTCTTTGCATGACAGAATCTGTCCAAACAAGCACTTGAGATTTATAAAATAGCTATAGCGGTTTGCACGCTTGAGACATGCAGCGGTTTCCCTGTTTATCTTACACAATAAGAGATGCCTCAGACTGTCACTAACTACTGAAATTCATTTCTAGCACTCTGAGAGAATGGTTGTATGAATGAGGGCATTGTTGCCAGTGAGGTTGTCGAGAAACTGTGCTGAAAATAACTGAGGAAATTATCTTGTCTGTCTCGGTTAGTTCTACCTCTCTTGACTTCTGACTGTAGTGACAATCTGAAGCATAACAGCTTATTAACAGCTTTGCTTTGTGCATAGAGTCCAATAGGAAAAGGAAATCTGGGTCTCCATAACAACAGTGAGACCAAGGGGAGGAGATTCCACTGGCATTCAAGAAAATATTGTTTACATCCTGAACTACTCTTTGCAGTTGTCTCATGCAAGATGGCCCAAGCTAATGATTAGAACCAAAACAGACATTTGTGGTGTTAACCAGTAAATTCATTTCACTCTTCCAAGAGACATCTTATTTGCACTTTTTCATTATTATTTCTGGGCTTCAGGGTGGTTTTTTCAGTTTTCTTTAAAAGGCTATTTTCTTCGGTCTCTGAGTCTTGGACTGTTAGGCAAAGATTGCTTGCTGCTTTAAATTTGTGATTTAAATATCTGGCCTTGCAGTTCAACACTGACTTAATTCAATATCACTATTCATTCACCAATTTTATTATTCTGATTTCTGCTGTGATTTAATTTGATGATAGTTCAGTAACATTGCTCACCAGATCAACAGAAATAGAGAGTAGTTGAAGCATTTCTTGAATGTCAACATCAGCTTCATTATTGTATATTTTGGAGTTACTGAGGAAAATCATTTAAGGTGACCAGTTGAAATTGGTTCAGGTCCATAAAAACTCTGCTCTGGTGATACCCTGCTGAAAACCCCAACTTCATATCATGTCTCACAGCAGAAAGCAAAATCTGAAGCAGATGGTGCTGTGGCTCCTCTTTACTAACCCTGAAGGTTAGCATTCCAAATGCTCCCTCAGGTATTCTGTCCGCATCCTGGTTTAAGACATGAGCTTGGTTTATTAACCCTTTTACTCCCTTTGCAAGGTCTTTGTTCAAATCAAACCCACCTTTGACTGAGGGGGTTTAATCCAGCTGAGTTTTCAAAGCAGTAATAGTCATTGGTACATAAAAAGCTTTATTTAAATAATATTTAAAATGTGTTCAGTGTTTTGCATCAGGTAAAGACTTTGGAATTGCTGCTAGTTGCCTCCCTTAACATTAAAAACTGAAGCAGATGCAAGTGCCTGAACAGCAATGTTTGCTCTTGCCCTGGAAGTAATCTAAAGTTTATATTGCCACCTATTTGTGGAAAAGACAATAAAAATATATCTAACTAGGAAAAAATAATCAGGCAACACTCACATATCAGCAATTACAAAATCTGGGCTGAGAGATGTTCCCTTTGACATAAACATGGTGAAATGGGCTGAGCCCTTTGCTGGTGTAACAGAGATGGTCACTTTGAAGGCGCAGGTTGTTAGCCCCAAGTGGAGGAGCAACCTCACCGGTATCTCAGCAGTGACCACAGTGCCTGGCAGGGGATTATCTCCCAATGGCAGAACAATGGTATCATCCACCCCTCACTGGACAGTGGGCAGTTTTTAAAGTAGATACATTTTTGGTGGAAATACCGCTTTGAAAAGCGGGGGATACAGGAAAAGCCATGGCAGGGTTGTAGGGTGCCTATGGATGGCATGCCTGTGCCCCAGGGTCAGGGCTGGTGGGGGCACTGCCAGTACGGCCACGTGGGATGTGGCATGGCCTTGGCACCCTGCACGTGGTGATGCCCAGCAGGGCCTGCTGCCCTCTGCTCCACAGTGAGCACAATCTTGTCCTGTATTCACCAAGGTGCAAGTTGTGCTGGGTATTTCTAGCTAAAATTACTGATGTTGGAGCAACAAAAATGTCAAAGAATTAAGGTCCCACAGTCAGTGTCCTCAAAGCTGGCTGCCTCTAAATTCTTCAGTTCCCAGGTGTGAAAACCTGCTCTTCTGGTGCTCTTGCCATTGACATTCTCTAGTCAAGCAGGGATTTCCTTTGAAATACTTGTCAGCTGCTTCCAACAGTATAGTGCTTATTGATTACATCCCTGTAAGACAGGCATTTGTCTCCTCTCCCTACCTTTCCCCTAGGAGAGCTTTATTTCATATATGAAAAGATCAACGGGAGCAAGAAAAGGGAAGCATGAGACAGGGAATTCCTGTGGAAGATTAAGTGGTTACTTATGCAATTTAAATTAGACTTGTAATAAATTTGTACAGGAAATGAATTAGGATGGCTAGCTTTTATGGAAAGGGAATTGATTTTCATAGTGCTTTTTATTATTCGTTTCACTCATAGTTTTTATCTTTTCCCCCTTTTTTTAATCTGCATAGAATTAGTTTCTAATTAATTCAAACTCTACATAGATTGATTAGTGACTCTTAATCTTTGTACTCTCCTCCCCCTCCATCTGAGGCTAGCTAGTTAATTTTAATTTTTAATATAATTACTCAGAAGCAGCAAAGCAATATATATTGCAATAAAAAAAGTTACTCTGCTGGTTTCATAAATTGTCAAAATGTGTTGAGCTTTTGGCTACTCATTGCTGAAAAATACTGCCCCACAATCCATTCCAGGACTTGGTAAATGCTTATACTCTTACTCTTGGTGGCAAAGCTCTGTTTCTAAGTGCAAGATACTCTAGATGGAGCACTGAATTACTCTGAGGTAGCAGCTTTATTGTTCACTGAGGAATTGTATCAATCACCTTGAAACTACATAGAAATTGCCTTAGGACTGTACTAAGAGTGTCTGTCCAGTCAAGCTTTCTCACTACTGTTATCCCATAACAGGCTGCTGAGGTCAGCCAGTCTTGGTAGCACACACCATGTCAGGGATGAGCAGTGCAAACCCCTTGGCTCTGTTTGAGGTACTGCTGCTTGTCCTGTGGCTGTGGTGCCTTTCTGCAAGTTGTGTGCCAGGAGAAGCTGCTGCTTTCCTCCTGAGTGTGTTGGTTTGGGCTCCCATGGGTGGGAGTGCAGACTGACCCCTCGGGGGCACTCAAGCTTATCACCTGAGCTCCCATAGCATGGCATTAATCTAGACAAATAAACTTGACTTTACCTGCCACTGTATCTGATGGAAGCATGCTATAATGTAGCAAAATCTGTATTATTCCTACTGTTTTGTCCTAGGCATTCCCAAAAGGCCAAATGTTTTGGACAATTTCTAAACTTTTATTTTGTACATGTCAGGATTTGAGCTACAGGCAATCAGCTGGCTTTGCGGTCAGAAATGGTGAGCACAGGTTTGCTGGAAGGAGAGGACAAACTAAAATAATCGGCTATCTTTCTAGAAGGTGATGCCTGGTGTTTAGTGTCCTTTTTTTGTTTGTAGGAAAACTTTGAGGCCTGAAGGAATAATTACAACATAGCTGTTGACTTTGACATTCTGTGTTACAGCTGATGTGCTCTAGTTTGTGATCTGATTTGTTCACCAATTAAAAAAAAAATTCAAAGGAAAGCTGCTTACCAGCTTCCTTTCTGCTACCACCAATCATACCACAGTGTGGAACTGGAAGGTTCTGTCAACCCCGAGTTCAGGTTTTGGCACAGTTGCCTCTGTTTTATATCTAGTAGGCGTGTATGTAGCACAGCAAATTGGAGTCGTACTTGGGCTCAGCTGCTCGATGGATTAGAGCAGAACAGAATTCTGTGACAATGCTGCTAGTCAGGTAATCTAGAAAAAAAGAAATAAACTACATAATGGCATATATTGTTTTTCCTAATTATTGAAGTCCCACCTTCTCTTATGAGTACCTTTTTAATTTCCTTGCAGGACTTCAACACATTAAAAAGGGAAAAAAAACAAAATTATTTTTGAACACATGAAATCATAGAAACACTTTGGTAAAGCAGAAGCAAGTGTAACACTGCGAAGTTAAGGGTTAATTCTTTTCTTTGAACATGTAACACATTCCCTCAAAGTTCTCCTGCTCTCCCTGTGACTACAGCACCCCTATTGACATGAATTGCAGTTTAATACAAGCAGATACTGTAGAATAGACTTCAAGGGAACCTGCGTGATGATCAGGGAAGAGAATTTAACTTTTACTATTTAGCAACTGACAAAATAAAAATTATATATTGACAACTCCACTTGTATTCACAGGTGGCAAGAGCAGTCTTACAGGTTCTCTGTGGCCTGATTCTGTTTCTAGGGGAAAGAAGAGATACAACATTGAGCTCCAATGATCCAATTTTAAATGGGGCCTTATAATATCAAAAAACTCCCACAGGAAATGGCAGGATTGTGGAGGCAGGTGTGGCTAGAGTGAAACATGTTATCCTGTAGGAAGAGAATCTAATTATCTGTCCCAGACAGGAGGAAGCCCTGAAGTCTGCATGTCTGCCCTTTTATATCTGGTACTTTAAAAGCTGGTGGGGGCAATATAACCTCAATATTTTTAGTGGCCACATTATCCCAGCAGACCTTATACTAGATCAGACATCATTAATCTGAGTTACTCAAGCTTTTCAAAAGATTTAGCATAAAACCAGCATAAAAGTATAAAGCCAGTAAAACTGCAGTGAATGCTGTGCCTGGTTGGGTAGAACCATGTTCTGCCTGCTGCAGGTCAGAGTGGTACCTCAGCAGCACAGAGACCTGCAGCCTGTAACTTGGGAACCAGCCCTGGGCTTCTGCAGGTGAGAAGTAGAGGAAACAACATCACTGAAACTCATGCAAAACTTTCAGTAACCGTGTACAAGTCGTATGAAAAGGTGGCTGTGTAGAGAGTCTCAGCTCCAAGAGGTAACTGGGACAGGGTCTCACTGATTACAGACTTCATGCAGATTGTAGGTGGTATTTTGTTAACTTGGGAATTAAAATTGTTCTTTTAAATCCCTGGGCTGTGAACTGTAGCTGGGGTGGAAACACAACTGTTCTCGTGTCAGGAAGTGGTTTTAATGATGATGTTTGGCCCACACATTGTTCGCATATTTAAAACACAGAAATGGTAGTTGCCTGGCAAGTGAATCATGGAAAATTACAGGGAGTGGTGTGTGTGTGACATGTCTCAAGAGCCCCCAGTTGGACTCATTAGTACTGATGAGAGAGTTTTCCTCATCCTATGCTATGGGCAGGCTTGTGCTTCTCGTTGTGTTGACATAGAAAGGCAGGAAAAAAATTCTTTAGGGAATGTAATTCTGGAGGAAAACTCCAAATATTTTCATCCCTTGTGTTCAGTGAGTCTCTGACCCCATGTGATGGTTACCTCTCTTTATTTGGCTGCCACTGCACTAAATGACAATGGAGCTGTATACCTTTTTTTACACTAGCATATTTTAGTAATGGAAAATAATACAAATTTCCTTTCAAAGAAAGGGAGAAAACAAACATTATCATAGCTGTTGCTGGAGGATATAGTCAAAATATTGTTTCTTTATCGATTGTTAGAAAAAAAAATCTGGCAAAATATTGATATGCATGTTGCTTCATATCTAACTTTGTCATTATTCATAGCTACCCCCTTCCATAATGCTGAATTTCCCCAAGTGCCATCTGTCACTATCATCTGTGATTAAAAAAAATAATTAGAAATTGGTTGCAAGATTATGTACAGCATCTGTGGGTGCAGTAGCTGTGATAAAACCATCCTTGCTATTAACTTTGATGGCAAAATTCAACAATGGGTAGAAGTAAAGAATAATCTTCCTCCTATCAAAGCAGTGGATAGCTGGACAAATGGATCTAAGATACACCTGCACATGAAAAATGCGTCAATGTACATGGGTATTTAAGACCTATTTTATTCTTCCAGCTTTTTATGTTTCGTTGATAGAGTAAAATTCAAGAGGCTTTCACTAAGACTGCAATTCAATGGCAGATTGGCCTACTGTGGAAAAAAAATCAGGATACCATAGGTTTTATTAGAGTTTTTAAAAGTGCATCAAATGTAAGTTGACAACTTCTGCATTTCCTTATTGATAAAACAAAGATGATAATTTTGATTCTTCTGCTCTGTATTTATCACTCATATATCAACTCCTAAATGATTCAGTATTTCTTTAAGATGAGGCCAAGACTTCAGAGGTGGATTCTCAAACAGTAAATTCTTTTAAATGTATGTATGATCCTTTAATGCAGAAATCCTTCACTTCCACAAAAGGAGATGGCCTGGAAAGAGAGCAGTTGTAGTGCTATCTCTGACAATATGTGAGTGTAAGCATTGCTTTATTTTTAGACCAGATTCTAATGATTGATTAGTCATTCTCATAAAGCAGATGCTTCTTAATTTATAATAATGCAAATATAAGCTATACTTTTTAAGAAAAGTAGCAACATAAGGTTATCTACTTCAGTAAAAAAATAATACTGTTTACAGATGTTTTCACAGATTTCTTGTAGTAGTTGATCTCATATTCATAAATTTCAGCTTGACAAAAATGTTTGATTATCAAATGACTTTAAAAAACTTAATGGTGGTGGTCTGCTTTTGGTGTACATGTTGCTTTGTGTCTTTGGTGTCTGAATAATTTCTGCTGTGAATAAAAATGGGTGATCATACATAAAGGTATCCAAACCCATAAATTTTGAAGGTGGCCAGAACCAAACGTGCACCTGCTCTTGCTGTAATAAAGCCAGTGATGCAGATTTCAGGATTAGTAGATATAAGAATGAAGGCTGTAAACCTCTCACTGATGCCCTCATTACCTCATGGTTTAAATCAAGGTACTTAGCTCTGAGCAGCTCTCAATTTTATCTATATCTTATAGCTAAAGCAAATGCCATGACAAAGTGGGTTGGGTTTTTTTACTCCTATTAAGTCATCTCATGCTACCACAGGAAGATTCTTATGTAGTACAGGAACTGAAGGTTTTACCCTTATAATTTACTTTTCCCATCAAATGAAAGATACAGAAAGAAAATTCATTCAAAAAATATTACAATGTTGTATCATGGGCAAATAACGTTTATGTTTGAGCACATAAAAAGTGGTATAATAGTAGATATAGGTTAACTCTAATGAACTGTGGAAGTAACTTTTGTATGCTGGGAAAAGGTGCTTAAAATGTGAAAAGTAAATTATATAGATCGTTGCCTCTTTCAATTTGTGGGTTTTAGTCATAAAACAACAGATATGTTTAGTTTTAAACCCTTATTAAACTCACTAGCGTACAGATACTTAATTAAAATGTATTTTAAAAAATCATCAGTGTGTTCTTAACGTGATTCTTTTTCTTCAGAAGTAAGAGTTTGTATATAAAATGACTCTGAATTTAGGGTTGCTCAGCTCTCTCACGTATCAGACTCGTTACTCCAGAGGCAGGAA